>CM033619.1:6463896-7063896 GCA_019453435.1 Rhinogobius similis | reverse complement strand
GTTTAAGATTCACGTTGACGTTAGAAGATGATTTGAAAAAAGATTTGAAAACGTGTAAGCTGTATGGATGCCGACAGCGATACTTCAGCTTCAAGTTTCTACAAGTACCAACCAAATTCCTTAGAACGCAATCAAAATATTCCAAACTCGATCCAAACGTGTTACGTAACTGTTATTTATCCTTACAACATAACAGCAGAAACGATTAGTATAACATTGTGAGACGCTCAACAACAAGAGTAAATTACTCTTCCTCAAATCTATGGTGAATACCAGATATCAGCTAAAACGATAAGGAACCGATACTCGATCCAAATATACAGTATTTCCCCTCGTTAACCACACTTTACAATAGGATATGATTGTCAAGAATCATTTACTATCAGAATGTATGCTTTATTTTATGTTTAAAATGCAAAATTGACTTTGTTGAGCTTTTATCCGTGTTATAAGTAGGACTGCGGTCGACTAAAGACCTGCTCCATCGACCGATTAGTCGACTATAAGGGGACGTGGCAAAAATACAATAAAACTATGAAGTATCTCCGTGTATCTGACCCAAACTGCACTCAAAAGACAGAAACTACACAACAGTTCATGCAAAAATAACAATTTATACAGAAAAGCACTAGTAAACAGTGTATTTATTTGTTAGAGACACAGATTTACTCCAAAATCTTGTGCAAACTCACTCCATATCGTCTCGTTTTTGTTGTTTTTGCCACATAAATTTGTTAAATGGAAATAAAATAATTAGTTGACCAAGACACCATCGACCGATGAATCGACTAAACGACTAAAGGATCACAGCCCTAGTTCTAAGAGTGTTTCGTCATCATAAACACACCGGGAGTAAAATTTAGCTTGATTCATGTTTGTTTGATGCTGGTTTGTAAATCCTCTCTCCAACACTGTGTCCTGAACTCCTTCATGTGTGACGTAGATGATGCTGACGTCATTTATCCCAGAATCCTTTGCTGTTTTGAGTTCTTAAATCATGGCCAGACTCGCTCTGGACATTTCTACAACTTTGACATGAAATGTTTTTGTAAGTGACTGTATTTCCTTATTTCAATAAAAAGGAAGGGGGAAAAAAGAAAAAGAGAAAGAAAAAAAAAGCTTTTGCTGTCTTTTTACTTGGAGTGTATTTTCAGACGAGACCTGCAGGGGGAGCTCTGTCGCTGAAGTTACAAACGAAATACACCCATTTAAATCCCAAAGCAGTGAATATGTAAAAAAATTGGTAAAAACACGTTTCCTTTTTTCCAAGAAACCAAACTGAATGGCTGTCACAAAATATTTGGGTAACAAAAAGGGTTACACCAAAAAGGACTCATGGAGTTTATTTTTCAATCCACACATTTTGATCGTTAAATTTAGCGTCATCTAAGTTAGCATCTTAAGCAAAAGCTAATGGAGGCAGCCGGGGTCAAAGTGCACAGCAGTAGAATCACACTCTGGCATCATTTATGTGTTTATTTAAGTGTTTTTACATCATGAAGAGCCTTTGTAGATGACGAACGAGGGAAAAGTCTCGCCAGTAAAACATTATATAAAGTAGAACGATTTGTGTAAAATGTTTAATGAACACGAGCAACAACAAGTCACAGCACACTGATTTCCTGGGGCCTGAATAACTTTTTTCTGTTGAGCTCGTCTGCCCCGTGTGAACTACAACGGAAACAAGATGGCGGCGCCCACGGCAACTTCCGGAATAAGGTGAATAACGTTATAAATATATGAAAACGTACACATAATGTAATTTAATCAGGGTAAACTAGTGCAAATGAACAGCATTAAACTGCACATTAAACTCGATTAGTTTCTGGGTAAAGTTTTTTTTTTGACAAGCCTAAACTGTAAAACTATGATTTCTATTCCATCAGACCTGTTTTACGGACGGAGTAATTAACTGAACGACTTAAGGCCGACTTATTGGTCACTAAAAACATGCCCTGTCGATCGATTAGACCAGTGTTTTTCTACCTCTTTTGAGTCGCGGCACACTTTTTGGGTTTGAAAGATACCACGGAACACCAACTACTATTAAAACATTGCCAATTTTTACCATTTAGTTAAAAAAGTACAGTACATAATGTCTGTGCCCTTGTCTAGTTCTTGAAATTTGACAACAGTGATGGTTTTGCTCTTGTTTGATGCAGAAGTTTCTCAAGGCATATCCAGAATGTCAAATCAGTCAATTACATTCGTATTTATTAATATATTGACTCACGTTCGATATTTTTTCAAGGCATATCTGACAAAAACTTCAAACTGGTTAAAATCAAGGGATTAGACTAAACGTGCAACTTTATCCAACCCAAACTGCACTAACAAAACGACACAACGCTACAGGAGATTATGCAAAAACATCCATTCGTACAGAGAAGAACAAGGAAACGGTTACGTAAAAGGCAGATTAAACTCATAATTCACTTTCAAATTTAACTCACTCCTTCTCATTTCCCCTGTTGTTCTGTAAAATTATCATCTACGTGAAATAATAAGTCAACGAATTCATATTTTGGAATCGCCAACGACAGGTTAATCGACCAAACGACTGCAGCTCCGTGTAAAAAGACTAATCTGGACATACCTTTTTTCCGGGCGCCGAGGTTCACTGGAGGATCGTCTTCAGCCAAATTAGGGAAGCACCGCCGGAGCTGAAGATTTGAAAAACAAAAGAGAAAGAGACGTTCAAGGCCAGGTCTTAACCACAGCAAGATTATAACATTTGGAGCTAAAAAAAAAAACAGAGAAATGAGAGCCAGCGTCCAATCATTGAGTGGTTTCTCTCACGTGCCAAGGACATGTCATTTTAAAGATTATAATCACTTCTGGTGCAGCTGCAGGATACAAAAGAGTCTTGATAACTATGTTCAGTGTTTTTATATTCCATCTAGAGCTGGGCGATATGGTAAAAGATTATTATCATGATTTTCTTGGGGCCAGATCATGATTTCGATTTGATCACGATTCATGTTCACTTTGTATTTTTCTATTGTCTTTAACAGAGCTGCACCATTTAGGAAAAATATCAAATTGTGATTTTTCTGACCAAGATTAGATTTGCAATTTGTTTTACTTACAGAATTTAGTTCAAATTCGCATTTTAAACACAATTTTGTTGCTTTTAGTTGTGTTTTTGTCACGTTCAGTTGTGTTTGTCATATTTCAACGCGTCTTCGTCACGTTTAGTCATTGTCATTTTTAGTCAAGTTTTTGTCGCTTTTAGTCACGTTCTGATGCATTGAGTTGTGTTTTTGTCACGTTCAGTTGTGTTTGTCATATTTCAACGCGTCTTTGTCACGTTTAGTCATTGTCATTTTTAGTCACGTTCTGATGCATTGAGTTGTGTTTTTGTCGCTTTTTAACGCATTTTTATCACTATTTGTCGTGCTTTTGTCGCTTGTTTCAGAACATGTTGGACATTTTTTTGTTTGTAGAAGAGATTTGCCTTTGTGATTTGCTCATTGCATCCAATAAAATTGCTTATTTTGTGTTGATTTCGTTGAATCGTGCAGCCCTGGTCTATAAGAGGTGAATAAAGTCATCTGGTCAGAGGCTTTAGAGGCTAAACAACAGGAGAAAAAGTGTGTTTGAACAGACAACTGCATTACAGACACAAACACAATTTTTATCACCGTATCGCCCAGTCCTAATTCCATCAAATAAAATAAGGTAATTGCTTGAGTCAAATGTAAATGGTCACATATTTATATAGCGCTTTTCCACCTTCAAGGCACTCAAAGCGCTTTACATCAAGGAAATATTCACCCATTCATTCACACATTCACACACCAGAGTACGCACTAGGGGCAAGGCGGGTTAAGTGTCTTGCCCAAGGATACAACGGCAGTATTCACCTGCGGGAGCAATTTCACCGCCAACCTGTGGGTCAGTGGATCTGACCACTCAACCAAGGATGTGTTTTATGTCTGGAGCGGTATTCGAACCGCTGACCCTCGGATCAGAAGACAATCTCTCTGCCAACTGAGCTACTGCCCCACAGAATCAAAAATCACAAATACACAGCTTTGCCCTAACATACTACATACAACATATTGTTTTATTGCTTTATTGTTCTTGCAATTTAGCAAAATTCCCAGTCAACTTTGCAGCTTCGACACAGAGAGCGATACGGTTGTCCCAAAAAATTGGATAACCCTTGATGGCCCACTCCTCGAGATGATTTTGACCAGATTTAAGCTCGATCAGACCATCGCCCGAGGAGGAGTTCACGCATTAAACACTACGTACTCCACTATAGTTTTGTCAATTCTGTCAAAGAACATGGCGTTGCTTCTGATACACCGAAGGAAATAACACATGCGTCTGATAGACTTTTTTGATCGGTGCTTTAACAGATTTTTGTGCAAAATTTTCGACTAATTCCGAAAAAGTAAATTTACAGCTTCCCAACAAAATGCAAAACGTCTAAGAGTCTTGTCAATCAGAGACCGTGACACTTGAGCAAAAAGACTGGATAACTTTTTGTGGCTCAATCCTCAACATGATTTTCAAAAGTTAAAGTCCCAAGTGTGAACATCTGCAGCCCCCGTCACAAACATCAGCGTCTCTAGTGCGTAACAAACCGTTCAGACAGAGCTGGGTTCATTAAACGCTGTTATAAAGCGGTGTTATCAAACAGTGTTATTAAAGGACAGTGGCACTAACACAGCTACAGCTCACGGCAGACGACTGTGATGTAACTCCAATGCAGCAGGTGATGTAACACACTCTGCTGCAAGTCACTGAACAGAAAGTGACAGCATTTACAGGAGAGAGAGGGGGGAGAGAGGGGAGGGGGGGCAGAGGAAAGGAAGAGGAGGACGGAGGAGAGGGAGAGAGACACACAGAGGTAGAGAGAGAGAGGGGGAGAGGAGGGAGAGGGGGGGCAGAGGAAAGGAAGAGGAGGATGGAGGAGAGGGAGAGAGACACACAGAGGTAGAGAGAGAGAGGGGGAGAGGAGGGAGAGGGGGGGCAGAGGAAAGGAAGAGGAGGATGGAGGAGAGGGAGAGAGACACACAGAGGTAGAGAGAGAGAGGGGGAGAGGAGGGAGAGGGGGGGCAGAGGAAAGGAAGAGGAGGATGGAGGAGAGGGAGAGAGACACACAGAGGTGTAGAGAGAGAGAGGGGAGAGGAGGGAGAGGGGGGGCAGAGGAAAGGAAGAGGAGGATGGAGGAGAGGGAGAGAGACACACAGAGGGAGAGAGGGGAGGGAGAGGGGGGGCAGAGGAAAGGAAGAGGAGGACGGAGGAGAGGGAGAGAGACACACAGAGGGAGAGAGGGGAGGGAGAGGGGGGGCAGAGGAAAGGAAGAGGAGGACGGAGGAGAGGGAGAGAGACACACAGAGGGAGAGAGAGGGGGGAGAGAGGGAGAGAGGGGAGGGAGAGGGGGGGCAGAGGAAAGGAAGAGGAGGACGGAGGAGAGGGAGAGAGAGAGAGAGAGAGACACACAGAGGGAGAAAGAGAGGGGGAGAGGGAGTGGAGTGAGAGAGAGAGGGGGGAGAGGAGAGGGGGGGGCAGAACACAGAGGACAGAGGAGAGAGAGACAGAGGAGAGGGAGAGAGAGACGGAGGAGAGAAAAAGGGGGAGGGAGTGGAGAGAGAGGGGGGAGGGAGAGGGGGGGCAAAGAAGAGGGAGAGAGACACACAGAGGGAGAGAGAGAGGGAGAGGGAGGGTGGGGCAGAGGAAAGGAAGAGGAGGACGGAGGAGAGGGAGAGAGAGACACACACACAGAGAGAGGGGGAGAGGGAGTGGAGTGAGAGAGAGGGGGGAGAGGAGAGGGCGAGAGAGGGGGGCGGAACACAGAGGATAGAGGAGAGAGAGAGGAGGACAGAGGAGAGAGAGACAGAGGAGAGGGAGAGAGAAAGGGGGAGAGAGTGGAGAGAGAGGGGGGAGAGAGGGAGAGGGGGGGCAAAGAAGAGGGAGAGAGACACACAGAGGGAGAGAGAGAGGGAGAGGGGGGGCAGAGGAAAGGAAGAGGAGGACGGAGGAGAGGGGGAGAGGGAGTGGAGTGAGAGAGAGAGGGGGGAGAGGAGAGGGCGAGAGAGGGGGGCGGAACACAGAGGACAGAGGAGAGAGAAAGGAGGACAGAGGAGAGAGAGACAGAGGAGAGGGAGAGAGAGACAGAGGAGAGAGAAATGAGGAGGGAGTGGAGAGAGAGGGGGGAGAGAGGGAGAGGGGGGGCAAAGAAGAGGGAGAGAGAGAGGAGGAGAGGGGGAAGTGGAGGACAGAGGAGAGGGAGAGAGAGAGAGAAAGAGAGAGAGGGAGGGGGGAGAGAGAGAAGGGGGAAGACAGAGGAGAGGGAGCGAGAGAGGAGGGTGAGGAGAGCGAGAGAGCTAAAGATGGAGGAGAGGAGCAGAGAACAAAGGACAGGACGAGCCGACTGGAGACAGAGCCGCACCATTTGGGAAAAAGATCGAACTGTGACTTTTCAGACTTTTCTGAGATTGCCATTAGATTTGTGATTTATGTTTTAATGACGGGATTCTGTTCAACCTTCACATTTTAAACACGACCAGGAGAATGGACGAAAACACTGACAAATGAACTGACAAACTGATAAAAGAAGCGTCAGGTGGAGCTTTAAACCACATCATGGTCACATTTTACACAGCGCTTTTCCACCTTCGAGGCACAAAGCACTTTACACCGAGGATCCAATCACACATTCATTCACACATGCACACTCGCAGACACTGGGGGCGAGGCGGGTTAAGCGTCTTGCCCAAGAACACACCGGCAGTATTCACCTGAGGAAGCAATTGCACCGCCAACCTGTGGATCCGACCGCGCAACCAACGTCGAAAGCGGGATTCGAACACAAAGACAAAATAAAGACAATCTCACTGAGCTACTGCCGCCACGTTTAACACTTTTATATCGAAATAAATGTCTAAAATGCAATTAAAAATAAGTGTAAAAAAAAGCAAAGTATTCCCTTGATTTTAGTAAAAAGTAACATTTAAAAAAGATAATAACTGTAACGGAACATAGTTCTTTAAAAAAAAATTTTCTGAATCCAAAACGGCGGGTGATGTGTTCTGTTCCGCCAACCAGGATGTAACATTATAAATATATCGAAAAAATATTGTTATCACAATAATAACAAGTATATCACAAAGTTGCACGATAATTCCTACTGATTAAACCTTAAATGTTCACCCTCAGAAACGGCAAGTGAATGTTAAAGTGTTTTATTTTTGTTTCCACTATTTCATAAACACATAAATGACGGTGAATAAAATGTCAGAAATGTTTAAAATGTCTTTTTTTTATGTCTCCAGTGTAATATTTGTACCTAAACTATTATATTTTACAGTAAGAGTTGAGTACTTAATTGTTATTGTTTATACCTGGAAAAGAAATGAAAAATATATGCAAATGAGGGAAGAATATCGCAATAAAATCGTTATCGCAACAGCCATATCGCACTAATTTCCAGTATCGTGCAGCCCTAATTATCAACGTTATGAAAACTGACAAACTCAGATTAAATGGGCAAAATGTTTGGTAAACGTTAACAACATTAAAAGGCAATTAAAAGTGACAAAAAACCAACAATAAAAGCAATAAAACCAACACTAACGGTAACAAAAACTACACTAAAAGGACAAAAACGCAACTATAAGTGACAAAACACACGCTAAGTGCATCGAAAACGACACTAATAGCGATAAAAACACAATTAAAAGTGACCAAAAAAAGCGAAACAAAAAATGTTAAATACAATCGTGTTCGTACGTTTGAGTGAAATGTGTCGTCAAAGCTGTCATATAAACTTTCAATTGTTTCACGGAGCTCAGACTTGGCATCAGTTCGAAGCACATAAATCTTTACACGGGAAGTTGATAATCCGACCGGAGTAGTTTTTCCTGATGCCATTGTTCATATGATTTACAGAAATTATTACATAACGAGACGGACAAATGAGCTCGGCTTTTAAAACGCCGCCAGGACAAGGTCTGTACGAGCGGCTTTGTGCAGGACGACCGTGGGCCGCGCGACCGAACGGAATCAGGTCGAAATCGCGGTTTGAAAATTGGAAGAAAATCTCAGACGAGGTGCAATAATCTCACAACACATTCGGTTTTGTTCCGCATAAACCCTGTAGTGTAGATTTGTTAAAACGTGTTCTGGAACAAGCAACAGAAATGTGACTAAAAGTGACAAAAATGCGACTAAAAGTGAAAAATGTGCAACAAAAATGCATTCAAAATGTCGCTAAAAGTGACCAAAAAGCGACACTAAAAGGAGCAAAAACAACATTAAAAGAGCCTGGATAATTAATGCCTCTTTGTTGACAGAGCAGTAAATGATCACCTTCTGAAATCTAATTAAGTCACTTTAATTGGAGTTAATTAGCCTCACTTCATGTATGGATTGTTTAAACCCTTTTATTGTGCAGATCAGACCCAAAACACAGCGTCATACGATAAACGGCTAAAAATAAATCCACTCTCAACAAGGATTTAACGCCGACAATTAAACTAATTTATTATTGTAATGAGTTATTATTCTTTCGATTAATCCATTTGTTTTTTAGAACGCAGAAACGCCAGAAAATATGAGATTTTTCCTCAGTTTGTCTCGGCTAAAGCTGAAGTGACGGAGCTCGAGGACGTCCTGATCAGTATATTTGATCAAAACCCTAAATTAACACGTTTTCTGTGTCGTTTTGAAGTAATTCTTGCTTTTTGGGAAACGTGTAAAACCTCTTCTCTCGACACACAACACGTTTTGGACTCAAAACAGGTTCAAGTGTCACACAAACCATGAATTAATCACAAAATGGCGTAAATATAATACTTTAGGACAACTTTGCCTTAATTATTCTTAATAAAGCATGAACAAAGACTTAATTCATAATGAACAAATAGTTTATTAAGAATGATTCAGGCTTAGGAAATACTTAAATAAGGTGTTAGGGTCAGAGGATATTAATTTATTATTTACTATGATTCATTCTCATTAAACTCAAAATGTGTTTACTATGAATTACGGCTGAAACTAATGATTATTTTGTTAATGTTAATCCGTCTTAATCTGTTCATATTTCTTTCAGATTAGTTGATTGGATTGCGAAAGGCCGGTGAATATGAGATATTTACCAAATCTGACCACAATTAAGCTAAAAAAGCCACTTCAGAGCATCTCCATAGAGTGCATTTAATAATAATTTAAAAAAAAGGTTTATTCATTAAAAACTCTACTCTTACACATTTTTTGCATAATTTTGGGTTAAATCCTGCTCTGTCTCATAAAACCTCTTCTCTTTGGAGTCCGTATACTGTACAGAAAACAAAAATGTGTTTAATATGAACAATTGTTTCAATAATCCACATTTGTTGCAATGAATTGATCAACTAGTTTCAGCTGAATTATGAATTAAGTATTTGTTCATGCTTTATCACGGCTAATTAAAGTGTAGTCATCAAAAAGTGTCACCGATCTACATTGTACGTTCGCAGACGTTGCAGAATATTATACATTTTTGATATATCTCCCACCTTTTTTTTGCAAATATAAGATTAACACAGAGATAAATTTACAAAAGTGATCAAATAAACCTGTGTCGTATGACTTTGCAAGAAAAAAGAAATTCTAGTAACATTATTAAAATAGTATATTCGTAAATACTGACAATTCATGCACTAAACTTAACTTTTATTATTTTATTACTAAACTATACATTTTATTGCCCACTTAAATAAATAAAGTTATCGCTTTTAAGTAATTAACAGTAGCAAGTTGTCTGAAATAGAACTATTAGCTAAGAAATAAAAACATGACAGTTTCTTGTTCAACCAAATTACTTTTCCTGCTTTGCAAATCATTAAATGCAAGACATTTTTATGCAAATGTTAAGGTTAGTTATTACAGTGAAACAATGATTTCCCGTTATATAAGAAAGCTGGTTTGCATCAGTGCTAATCTTATACCTAGCTTGTATTTTGGCCGCTGTAGTTCGGAGAATGTGTGCGCGCTGCGGTTTTTAAATGCTAAATGTTTTCGTCTTTGCTAAACGAGCTCACATCGGGCGTTAAAAAAAAAAAAAAAAGCACAATCGTCAAGCTAGTTTTTTAAAGCTACCGGTGGCACAAAAGCCTGCACAGCTGAACGCGCTCTCTGCATAAACACCGCCGCACGTCAGCGCCGGGCTCTCACCTCCGCACGGTCCGGGTCCCGCCGCTTTACAAACACGACGTTCTGCGGGTCTCGGTGTTTTTAAAATGCCATAAAGCGTGTCACTTTAGTCCGTTGTCAGGAGGAGATGTTCACGGTCGGCTCGTCTATGTTTAGCCGCTTTCTCTGCCGCTTCAGATCGTGTGCCGTAATCTCCGGTTTAGACGCGCACACTGAAGGCGTAGAGTTAATAAAGCTAGAGGGACATTTGGTTCTGTTGCCGTGGCAATTGCAGCGGCCATCTTGTGGTTGCGAGAAGATCAAAATTCTAATAGAAAATGTAAAAACAGAGCCCACGAATGTATTGATTCATACTTGTTGACATACATTTGACATCTAATTGTATATTTGCGGGCATATTGATAAATTAACTTTATTTTTAAGTTATGAGAATGAATATTCACCCTACAACACTACACAGGTCTATTTTATTTAGTTAGATAACCATTTATGTGTCAATATATTGTTTATTTTTAACCAAATCCTGCCACTTTGCATTGCATTTCTTTTTTTTCCCCCAACATGTTATTTCACAATCAGGTTAAGGCTAGGGTTAGGATTGTTTTGTTTTTTAATTCATCATTATTAATCAGAATCAGAATCAGAAACTGTTTATTGCCATTGTCAGTGAAATTCACAAACGAAGGAACTTGTTTCGGCGTAGGTGCAACATAAAGCAAAGGATAAAATATAAAAAAATATATAAAAAGGCATGCATAAAATTAAAAATAAAATAGACTAAGATAGACTAACACTATATACAGAATGTACAGTTGGCAGAGTGCAATGTGCAAATGAGTAGTGCAAATAGATCGTTCTTATATAATATATTGTTAAAGTGACAGGTGTTACAAAGTGTTCATGAGTCCAACGGCAGAGGGAAAGAAACTGTTCTTGTGGCGGGAGGTTCTGGTCCGGATGGACCGTAGCCTCCTGCCCGAGGGGAGTGGCTCAAATAGTCCATGTCCAGGGTGAGAAGGGTCAGCTGTGATCCGACCTGCTCGTCCCCGAGTCCTGGAGACGTACAGGTCCTGGACAGATGGAAGGCTGCAGCCGATCACCTTCTCAGCAGAGCGCACAATGCACTGTAGTCTCTGTTTGTCCCTGGCTGTGGCTCCAGCGTACCACACGGTGATGGAGGAGGTGAGGATGGACCACACGGTGATGGAGGAGGTGAGGATGGACTCGATGATGGCCGTGTAGAACTGCACCATCATCTGCGCCGGCAGCTTGGCTTTCCTCAGCTGCCGCAGGAAGTACATCCTCTGCTGGGCCTTCTTGATGATGGAGCTGATGGTCGGCTCCCACTTGAGGTCCTGAGTGATGGTGGTGCCGAGGAAGCGGAAAGAGTCCACGGTGGTGATGGGAGAGTCTGTCAGGGCGAGGGGGGGCAGGGGGGCTGAGACTTTCTTGAAGTCCACGATCATCTCCACTGTCTTCTGGGCGTTGAGCTCCAGGTTGTTGTCGCTGCACCAGGACACCAGCCGGTCCACCTCCCTCCTTTAGACAGACTCATCGCCGTCCGAGATGAGTCCGATGAGGGTGGTGTCGTCTGCAAACTTGATCAGTTTTACAGAGTCGTGGCTGGAGTTGCAGCAGTTGGTGTACAGGGAGAAGAGCAGAGGAGAAAGTATAAACTAAAATGAATAAAGATTTTTTACATTTTATTTTATATATACATTAGTAGGGTGGAACATGAGCATCAGGTAAAGCAATAAAAAAGTATATTTATCAATGTTTATCAAAATCAATATCATGTTTTTTTACAGCCCACTTCTGCCAAGACCTGGTTAGCTTACCTGGCCCAAAGCCCTAAACTTTACCAAATTATCTGTTCCTAAACCTAACTCTAATCCTAACCCTAACTTTACCCAATTGTGAAAAAAAAAAAAAAAGATTTAAAAACATGTACTTTTGCTAGCTTAGCCATCATTGCAACGTCAGTTGGGGGGAATGAATCGGCCCAACCACCTATTTATTGGTGTCAGCTTCTTTTTTCCATCCAACAGTTATAATATTTAGTCTTAAATTTAATTGTTACGCCAGTGGTGCTGATTTTTGAACATTCTGAAACCCATGACTCAGTTTGCACGAGTTCGTCTTTAGAATTTTACAGTCAGAACATGGATGCTGGAACTGGATGTTGGTTACTATACGGTTGCCATGGCGATAGTCTCTCTAGAGGTCTATTTAGCATATTGACGCATACAACAAATGTCCCGCAGCAAAAAAATAAATAATATTCTCTTTTAACTTTTCTGATAGCACGAAGAATTGTTTACATTAATTGCATGTTAACAGTATTTGGATGTAAAGTTTGCAACGCCAGTAGAGTCGATCGTACATTCGCTGGTATTATGTCTGTTTCTACGCGTGTCTAAATAAAAATACAGTGCGCATCTTCCTCTAGTGGTGAAACACATGTATTACACTTTAATGGAAATTACCGTGCTCTTTTAATCGCGCTGGACGGTAACCTCGCTAAACCAAACACTACAACAAGCCAATCAGCTTCGAGGAGAGGCGGGACAAATAACGGGGCCGAATTCTGTAGTTGCCAGGTCTGTTTATTTATTGCAACTTTTTTTAAAATTCCCTTTTTCCCCCTACTTTTTTGTTGTTGTGCAATCTATTTTATTTAACTTTATTTTATTCAAAGCAAATTTAGGATTTTGTAATTCGTACACTTTTTATTTTATTTCAAATTCTGTGATTCTGTGCTACAGTCTGGACAGTTCTGTACATAAATACTTTTAAAAATGGTTTTAGGTTATTCTCATCTCATAATTTAATCTTTTTTGTAGACCAAAGGCTTTATTTGATGGGGCAGTTGTGGCATGTAAAAAAAAAAAGAAAGAAAAGAAAACATCATGTAAGAAATCAAAATCAATAGACAAATCAATCCATTGACCAAAATTTACTGTAAAAAAGCAAACCATATAAACTCTCATTGATATAAATGACTTGTATTTATGTGTCTTTGTTTTTTATTTATTTTTATACCTATTTCTATTTATTCTATATATTTACATATGATTGATATTAAAATGCCAGATTTCATCATCATAAATTCCATTATGTTATTTGTCCTTAAAAGAAATTATAAAGTGCTACAGTGGATTCTCATAAATAATAAGATGATATCTCACACAAAATATTCACACAGAATAAAACAACACTAATCCCTGTTACTTGTTTTTGTGGTGAGTTCTGGCAACCCCGTGAATGGCCGCTTCTGCAGAATAACCAGAGAATAACGGAAACGTCACTGTTTATAATGGCGTAAATTGACCACATTCAAAAGTGAAATTGGGTGAAATGTGAAAAGGAAACAGAATGTGGTCCAGGATCCTCCGAAAAGGAAACACTCCGAGGTAACGTCACGTAAAGCGAGCTTTAAAGAGACGCAAGCGACGTGATTTCTGTCTGCTGCTAACGCTAATGCTAAAGCTAGCTGTCATTTCGTGCATCTCTGTCTATAATCTGTGTTTACAATCCACATCTGACACTTTGATCAAGCTTTAACTGTGAATCCCGCGGGTTTTTATTAGTGCTCAAGAAATTTAAAGTTTATTACTCCATCTCTAAGCGTTTTATCTGTTTTTATGTTGTTGTTAAGTTGCTCTCTGCACTTTGCCACAGCTTTTAATGTGTGTATGTTTGAGTATCTTAGTTTTAGTTTTTAACTTTTCTCATTCTTACCTGTATGTTTACCCTGCAGTTCTGCAAAACTGTACGTCTGATTAAGATATTCTGCTAAATCTGTGCCTTTTGTGTCCTGGTGACATTAACAGTTAAATGTGAACGATTGTGAAATGTAGTTTGGACTGTTTTGTTTTATTCCATAATTTTAAACCAATGTCAATAATATTTAAGTAATTAATGTCAAATTCATAATATCAAATGTGTGTTTGGGGCCTTTTCCGTTTCCTTTTCCTAATGTCAAATTCATAATATCAAATGTGTGTTTGGGGCCTTTTCCTGAGCAGGATTTCTCATCTTAAAGTACATTTACATCAGTCAAGTGTCAGTTTGTGAAGAAAAAAGAAAATAAAAGTGTAAGATTACACGAAACAGAGCTGAATTCTGAAACGGAATCCTTCTTTGATGTCATCAATAAACGACATTCATCCAAAATGCAGACAATTTATGTTTTTTCTGACATGATTCAACAAAATAAAGGTGTTATCAGGATCATTTATTTGTTAAATCATAACTATTTGGTCTTTGTTTACAGTCTGGTTGCTATGGTAACATTTGTTGAATTACATCATATTTGTGCTCATGTTCAACCAGAAAGTAAACATTATAATCTTTTTTGAATATTTTAACATGTTTTTATTTCAAATATGAAGAGAAAAATTAAATTTCAAACTTTAAAGATGTAAAGGCACTGATTTTATGACTGCGGTTGTTGCTCTGCAGATGTGCGGCTGAGGTGTTTGTGTCGGGCTGATCCTCTTCCGTCTCCGTCATGTCTCTGGCTCAGCGGGTGCTGCTCACCTGGGTCTTCACCCTCATCTTCCTCATAATGCTGGTCCTCAAACTCGACGGGAAGGTACTTTCTCATTTTACCTTTGAATCTCAACTGGGGATGTGACCATATTAAAATCGTTCAGTACGATATTATCACGATGTTTATTTCACAGTGTGAGATTTATTGTGATGTTGTGGAGAGGATAACAGAATTATAGAAATGCTACTTTTTCCTTTTACAATGCATTGACAAGACTTTGATCCAAAGAATTAAGATCTAAAGGGGAGTTATTTCTTCATGTTCTCAGCCTCTGCTCTGAAATCAAGCAAAGAAAAAGATCATGGTCCATGTGTCCCTCTGTTTTTCAGCTGTTGCTGCAACAAAACGTTGCATTTAAACAAAGAAGCGTATAATTTGACACATTATTGTAAGACTTTTGTCGACACCATGACAGTGTCATGAAAGTTTCTCATCTGACCTGGTCATAACGTGTTTCCAGGTTCAGTGGAATTGGTTCCTGATCTTCCTCCCCGTGTGGGTGTTTGACGGCATCCTCATCCTCATGCTGGCCATCAAGATGGCGGGTCGCTGCAAACCGGTGCACGACGCTCGGAACGGCTCTCCAGACCTGCGGCTGCGCGCCTGGTACCTGACCGCCATGCTGCTCAAGCTGGGCTTCTGCCTCACTCTGTGTGCGAAGCTGGAGCGGCTGGCCGACGTCAAGCTCACCTTTGTCTGCATCCCACTGTGGACCATGTTACTGGGAGCACTGGTCGAGCTCGGCCTCAACATCTTCCCTGAGAGAAGAGAGGCCTAGACGACGGAGAGAAGAGAGGCCTAGACGACGGAGAGAAGAGAGGCCTAGACGACGGAGAGAAGAGAGGCCTAGACGAGCTCAAACAGGCTGAGACGTCTGTAAACACTTTGGTACGATGTGACCAGCAGCAGCTCAAAAGCAAAGACGACTGAAGAAACTTGTTGTTTTTTATGGATGTTTCACACATTACTTCAGCCACGTTTGGACTGGCCCTTGTCCCTCAGACCGGTTCACTTTTGCTGTCAGTGTCTCATGTTCAGGTCCTGCTCTGGGTCCAGAGACGGCGTCTGCTACGAGAACGACGACGTTTGTGTCGCTGTGAGACATTCTTCTGGTTCATCGTCAGCTTTTCCTGCATTTATTTCACTCTCTGCAAAGACTATACCACATTTAACCTCTCTTTACGTAAAGTATTGGCTTTGAATATTGTTGATGTATTATGCATTGGAGATATAATACTTTCGATCTTGAAGCGCTGATGCTAACGTGCGCTGGCTTTGTTTTGCTAAGCATGCCGCCTCAAATAAAGTTAGAATCAGTGAAAATACAACGGTTTATCACAAGATCAAGTCAGCATTTGATGAGGAATTATTATTTTCTGTTTATCTTGTGTTTTGCCGTCTTATTTTCACCTGAGTCTGTGTTCTCTCTTGTCCAATCATCTCACACTAAAGCAATCCAGAATCCTAAACACGCCGGTCCGGTTCACTTTACAGACACTTTTGGCACCGGTCCACTCCAGAGTGAACCAGTGGAAACGTGGCTTTTGTTGCTTCTTTTTTTTTTCAACTCTTATTTGGTACTGAGTATTTTAGCTTCTTTTCCCAGAATTATTGGGACAAATATGTGGCAAATGTAGCATTGATTATTCAGTAAAGATTTGACTAGTTTTGCTTTTTCTCTCACAATTTGATAATGTCAGAATTTGGATACAATTATGACATGATTTGAAGAAACGGTACTCTTACTTTACCAATAATAAGTCATTCTTTTCTCACATCTGCTCATTTTCTAGTAGATTCAGTTCCTACCTATTCATTCTCCATTTCTAAAATTTTAAGGCGAGACACTACTGGCCAAACTCTTGAACGTACAGACCAAAAGTAAAACGTACAGAAGGATTTTTTCATATCTAATTCTAAAACTGATTTATTGAAGTTTTAAGTAAAAAAAATGAGGCGAAATTTGAATTTTTAGTACAATTTTTCAGTTAAACCTACTCTACTTAAAAACTAAATAAGAAATCCAAAAATTCCCTCTGTACATTTTTTTGTAACTAATCAAAATGAACCAAGAAAAAGAGAAGAAGAAACCTGGTTCTGTCCATTTTTTTCAGCTTTAAATGTCCTAAATGTGTGTAATTTTGGCCATTTTTACACAGAAAAATGCCTTATTTCTTCTTGAAAACATGACATGATGAAAAACTTGTAATTTGTTTTTGTTTTTTTAAACATTTATGTGAGTAAACTACAGGAGAAGTTTCATATTGATATCTTTAAATTCACCTTTAGTCTCTCACCTTAAAATAAAAAAAACAGTTGCTTCTAACATTGTCATGAAGTCCATTTCCATAAACAATATTATCTTTTATTATTGCGTCGCATGGATTTAAAACATCTGTGATTAATTTTACCGCTGAACAAATAGATCACAAATAAATCATAAATATTGAAGTGGGACCAAACAGCTGCCGAGAATCTGAAACTACTGACAATTGTACACTGGAAATGAAATAGAACAGCGCATTATTATTATGATTGTTGTGATTCTTCTGCTGCTTTTCTTCACGCTCTTGACACGTTTTTTTCCAGGCTGCTGCTTTTTGTAAATATTGGGTCCAAATCCGATGCACATTTGATTGTAAACTGTCGCATTTGTGGATTTAACTTTTAATTCCTGGTACTTTCACGTCAGAAGTTGTGTATTTTATCTCGTCGCGCCAAAACTGACACGTGAATTCTTCTGAAAAAAAACACTATTATTTGAGTTCGATGTTCAAAAACGATGATTCTTTCTGGATGTTTTGTTTGTTCCACAGTATTACAGTCGTACGGAGAAAACTCGACTGCGAATATTTATGTTTGTTTAGATTCTTAAACGGAATTATTTTTGTACTAAGTCGAGAAAAAGTGTTTAGTGACTCGTTCAAATGCATGTCATGTCAAAATAAAAGCAAATGTATCACCAGAGCCAGGGCAAGGGGGTGTTTTTGTGTTGACTTTTAAGTGTTTTTCTTCTTCAAAAATTCAACTCAATGGTGCACAAAAGTGTCTTCTATAAAATACAGGTTTATTAAAAGAAAAATAATAATAATAAAATATCCTGTGGTGTCGCTGTAACACTTTACTTCAAAAAATTCTAGAAGGAGTTCATTGTGACGGATAGGATTAATAAATGTGCTGTCAAAAAGATGAGAATGTAAACATGGTTCACTAGAATGACACATTTAAATCTAAATAAGATAAAAAGTTTAAGAACTAGAACCAGAAGCAGCTCATGTGTCATTTCTGCTCCAGGACAAACTCTGGGTTCAGGGTTTAAGGCGAGACACTGCAGGCAAAACTCATTTTTTTCAATTTTTAATTTTTTGGTCAGTTTTCGTTCTCACATATTGACTTCATGTGGAAACATGTCCAATCTGCTCCTAAAGATGTTTTATTCTTCCATTTAATCCACTTCATCCATAGATTTCTCTGGGACATTGTAACTTCAAAGGCCGTTTTCTTAAAATGCATTTTTCTCCCTCGAGACATGAAGATCAGCCTTAAAGTAGATCCTACACCAAACTGTACAATCTGGACTCAATGAGATTTAGACCAAACGTACAGAAGGATTTTTAAATATTTAATTTTAAAACTGATTTATTGAAGTTTTAAAGTAAAAAAAAAAAAAAAAAAAAAGAGGCGAAATTTGAATTTTTAGGACAATTTTCAGTAAAATCTAATTTACTTAAAAACTAAATAAGAAATCCAAAATCCCCTCTGTACATTTTTTGTAACTAATATAAAATAATAAAATGAACCAAGAAATCTAAACCTGGTTCTGTCCATTTTTCAGATTTAAAAGTCCCAAATATGTGTATTTTTGGCCATTTTTTTCACATAAAATGCCTTATTTCTACATAAAAACATGACATGATGACAAACTTGTAATATATTTTTTTCTTACATTTATGTGAGTAAACTACAGGAGAAGTTTACAATTTTAAATTTAAGATTTTTTCCTGTTCACCTGCAGCGTCTCACCTTAAAAGACAAGTCAAAGAAAATCCTTCTTATATTATTATTGTATAATTATATTCTTCTACACCTTGAACATGCTGCAGTTTGATGTCCCACAGTGTGACTGCTTTATCTATGAAATGAAATAAAAAATCCAGTTACATCATTATTTAACTATAACACTAAATAACATGAGTGTTGATTGTTTGTCGATGTCATATTTTTGCGCTCAAACCTAAATACAAACTAATTCACTAGCAAGGACCTCGACCTCAATGCAAAACCGTTTATTAAACAATGAATAAAATGACGACAGAATTCAACATTTGGGGCACGGCTGAGGTGCGGTCCTGCCCCCGAACCAAAGATAAACTTATCTTCAAATAAAACACCATCAAGACTAAAACTATGACTACAGTAATAAAGCCTCACATTTGTTATGCACTTTACAGACTTTACTGTCATTCACTCCACACTCTGATGGTAAACCTTAATGTAGCCACAGCTGTCCTGGGGCAGACTGACAGGAGCGAATCTTTGTCAACTCAAGTGATAATATTTCAGAAAATGATTAAAAACGAAACATGAATTAATGGAAAATAAAAAGGTTAAAGAGGTGCACGGTGGCAGAGCGTCTAGAGCTCCTGCCTCTCAATAAGGAGATCGTGGGTTCGAATCCTGGACCAGACCAACATCACACGATCTCTCTGGGTGGAGTCTGCATGTCCTCCCCGTGTTACCGTGGGTTCTCTCTGGTTCTCCGGCTCCTCCCACCGTCCAAAGACATGACTGTGTAGGTTAATTGACAACTCTAAATTGTCCCTAGTGAATGAATGTGAGAGTGAATGGTTGTCTGTCCTTGTCTGTGTTTTTGGTGAGATGAGTTGTCCACTGTCCAGGGTGGCCCAAAGTCACTGGGATAGGCTCCAACCAGAAACAAACTCAATGTCCAAGAAACATGTGTTAAATGAAGCAGGAAGTAACGCCAGAGTTCAAATAAAATCTGTCTACTGTTTCTGGTTGATGAAAACTATTACGGAGACTAAAGAAACATGACATTTTCATCCAGTTTGTTAAATGTTTGATATTTTTCTAATGTGGCCATTTTGTTTGTGTGAATTAAATATCAAACATTAAAAGAGTTAGTTCTAAAATGTAATTCTTGTTAAAAACCTTCCCTAAAACATCATTTGGTTTGAAAAAAACTGAGAAAAAAGGAAACACATTTATTATACACTGAACCTCTTTATTAACAAGGCTCGTCTTTGAAGTAGAAACCACACTACAAGTTTTCCTCTTTACAAAACTTCTTATATACACTATAGTGCTAACAGTCAAAATTCACAATAAAAACAAAATTAACCTCGAGATAAATAAACTCTGTCAAACAAGACTTATTATAATTATGAATATTTATTATTTCCAACCATAACTTTGTCACATTTGTACAAAAATAAGATCATTTCCTGTTTGGGTGTATTTTTTACACTTTAACCAGAACAGTTTAAGCTGCAGAGCGTTCGACCCGAGAGCTTCAGAGCCGCAGGAAGTGCTGTCTTTGAAGTCAAATAGAAAAGGTAAAAAACCCACAGATTTTCAGGCCAATTACGCGGTGACGTGTAGAAAAGTTTTAGAGTACAGCGCTGTGCAAAAGTTGAGCTACGGTTGAAGAGATGATCTGCAAAAACGTTTCGATAATTTGTCATAAAGTTGTTTGTTTTCTGGATTCACACGATTAAAGGAGACATGTCGTGATTTTTTCTACTGCTATTTAATATTGAACTGTAACGAAAGTAAATAATCATTTTACATTTTGTTCCACGTAAACTGCAATATTGATCTAAAACGGCTTAATAATAGAGACAGATCCACTGACTTCCTGTTCAAAACCGCAGAACTGATTAGCCCCGCCTCCTCATAGTGACATTTCGGCGTAACAAGCAGCAGATTTTTACAGTCATTTGCACGTTTTTATGTTAAGTGTCTATAGTGTTTGTGAACAAAACAAAGCCTTCCATTTGCCCGGTACCATTCCATAATTTAGCACTCATTTATTTTCAATGGGAGAGTTAGCGTTAGCCTCCAAACATCACAAGCTATGAAAAACCGGGGCTGTTTTGTCGACTGAAACCACTCGCGCTCTAGTGATTAACACCAGAGCAGAGTGAGAAAACATTACCGCCTGTAGAAGTGTTGTGTGTAGATTGTTACAGTTAGCGATTAGCGCCGTAATTAGCACTAATGCAACAGTTTGACAGTAAAATGTACGTTTTCTTTCACAAAGTGCCACGAATCCTACAGTAATAAATGGACAGAACAGTTGAGGGGATTTGCTCAAGAAGTGATGGAATCTGTTTTTTTTTTTTTTTTTTTATAGATTTAGATTTTGAAATGGTAAAATTCAAAATGTAGATTGTAAGGTAAACGTTCGACAATTTGCTCAAACGGCACTGATCTGTTTTTGCAAATAAACTCTTCCATTGTGGTATTAGCAGAAACACGTGCTCCTCCTGCTGGTTTAAAATTGGACAAACAACCACAACTCGACCTGGAATGTTGAAGCAGAACAATCGGTTTACTTTTCGGAGGAAACAGCAGGTCAACATCGTCAGTAAGACTCAGCTGTGACTCGACTTTTTGAATTAGTTTTGCTTAAAGGCCCCTAATATGATGCTTGCTTCTATGCTAACGCTAACAAACGTAGGCGTGCTAACGGTGCACTTTGCGGAGAATAAAATGCTTTATAATTAGATGAAGAGCTGCTTTTAGGAGTTTTATTTATTTATTTATTAACCTTTATTTAACCAGGTAAGAACCCGTTGAGATCGAAACCTCTACAAAAAATCTGCGCTGGGGCAAAACCGATTTTACTTTATCAGAAGAAAACTTTAACTGGGTCTGCAACAAGTAATCAACAAATATGACAGTTTGTTACCTACGCAGTCCAAGAATTGAGTCAAAACCGCTTAAGAATGCTATAAAAGCCTATATTGTGGTTCGTCAAAAGCAAAACAAATGCTAGCTGTGTTCCTAAAATGCTAACGTTTGCGCAGCGCTGTACAGACCACATGGAATATCATTTTACAATCTATTAAGCAATGTAAACGACCTAATATAAGGCTTGTAAGTATTGTGTTTTATTGACGTTTTACTGAGTGATGGACCTTCAGTCGTTCACAGGCACTGGGGAAACGCGGTGGGCTACATTAGCTAGCGGGCTGTACAATCAATCAGGCAATACTAACGTTTTCGACACAAGCTCAGAACTGTTCCACAAAGACCGACCGCTCCACAAAAGAATATATATTATGCATTTCGAGGGCTTTTTACACAACTTTTTACATCAAATAAGTCAATAATCGGTTTAAAAAAGTGGCGCGCTATAGGCCTGTATCTGCTGACGCACTGAAAACGAAAGCTAAAAACATAATGCTACACTTGCTAATGCTACACTTTCTATATAATGAGTAATTTGAGTACCAGAATGCCCTGAACAAGTCTGAAAAAAATTGGGGAAATGTCAAAGTTGTTGAAAAAGCCACGCTAGCAATGCATGATATAGGACTTTTAGGAGACTTTAAAATCCCTCTCAAATACATAAATAGTGCTTTGGGGATTACTTCTCAGTGTACCATCTGTTATACATAATTTACATATATTTTTTAAACGCAAAAGTAAAAACAGAGACGTGCTAATACAGTATTTAGGACTGTAGATATTTTTGGATGCACGGAAGAAACTGACGTCTGTGATCAGCCATTTTGTTTCTGTCACCAAATAAATACTCAAGTGTTCTGTAGTTTAAAGTGTTGGGAAATAAAAACCTTAAAGATGCACTGTGTAACGTCACCAAAGAGATTTAACTGCTTTGCCTGGAATGTTCCACAGTACGGCATTAAACATCTAGCATTTTGTTAGTAATGATGCTAATGATCACTTAGCGACCCGGCTAGTCTGGGAACTTTTGAAGGACTCCGGAGCCAGTTCCCTTCAGCTTCCTGTTATATGTAAAATTTTGTTTTAAAATGGGAATTGCTATGGCAACGGTCCAAAGGGTTTTTTTCCCCAACCCATTTATGCCACTTGATCACTTTTAAGTAGTGGCTATGCTAGCAAAAGTTCATTTTTTATAATATATTTTTCACAATTAGTAAGGTTAGGATTAGGTTTAGAAACAGATCATTTTGATAATTTTTTTAGGGTTTTGCGGCAGCTAAAGACCGCCTCTGAAACCCATCGATAGCCGTTAGCATTAGCTGTTAGCATTAGCCCTAAAAATATGCAAATTCTGAATAATCCAGAGACTACACTTAGGTCAGAGAAATCCTCATTAGAAGTCATTGTTGAGAGTGTAAATATTTAGCTGTTTAATTTTAGATAATAGTTAGCGTGTAAAACTAGCATCCAAGCTAAAGGCTAACTAGCTTTAAGTTGAGATCTCAGATGTGTTGTGCTTTTGGTCAGAATCTAGTGACACTAAACAACCTCTTTTACATGTATCTGTGAAGAGAGCAGAAAAATACCATTATATATATCATGAAATAAACATGTTTTACACTTCAATATATGGATTGTTGAATTTTACTTTGGTTAGCAACGGCCAAGTGTAAGAGTCTGAGCTAAGATATGTCTTTGAACGTCTATAGCGTCACCTGCTTGTCTCCATGGAGATAGATAAGATTGTTACCATACTGTGGAACATTTCAAAGTGATAACATCTCTGTGGAAACAAGTAGATGGCGGCCAGAAAAGTTACATAGTGCACCTTTAAATTCAATAATAGTTGGGACAAAGACCAAAATAGCGCTTTTTTTTTGGGCCGTAACGGTCATGTTTACATATTTATTGTTTAATGTAAAAAAACAAGCATATGTTAGCTGCATTAGTCTTTTTAATTTAATTATTTTAGATGTATTTACTTCATAAACCAACATGATCTGTCAGTAAAAGGATGTGGTTCGGAGAAGAGTTCAGACATTGGATGAGGGAATAAATTTGACTAATTTGTGGTACGTTTGTTTACATTATTTTAGTTATTCTTTACTTTGAAATGTATTTATTTCTGACAGCCTTTTTTGTTTGTTTTTCATAGGGGAAAAAAGAAAATGCAATCAAATATTGTGATATAGTTATACGAGAAGAAAACAAATTGGCTTCTTTCTAGTGCAAATGTTTACTCCACTGGCAGATAATGTTGCTTTAAAATTAGTCAAAAACATCTTGAAATTAGTCCAGTAATCTAGTTCAAATAAATGTTTTTTATGTGTAGTTTTTCGCAGTGTGCTGGCTTCATATTGGGGCGTACAGCTAGGGTTAAAAAGTTCCTCAAAAGCGAAAATTTGACCAAAACACAGGGAAAACACCACCTAGAACCAAACCGCGTGGCCTGAGAAACAAACCAGAGACTGTCTTGTTTTAGGCGTTTGACCGTGCCCGCTTTGTTTTTATCACCCAAATGAATTGAGGCTTCAGATTGGAAGATTTCAAGAATGGAAGCTACCGTACACACCTTGAACAAATTTTAAAATGAAGACAGTTTTCCGTAACAAACCTGTTCTTTTGTAAAAGCAGACGCCAAAAAAAAGGGATGTCAAGACTGATCGATTTTCTAATTATTAATGAGTATAAATGCCATCTTATAATTATAAATATAAAGTATTTCTGATAAATTTTTTTGCCAAGTCAGTAGAAACACGGCGACTGCTCATTCTTTTCCACCAAACCAACCAATATTGATGACATAACAATCATAAAATCGCAACATTTCTTCAGACTAATGTAAAAATCTGCAATCTTGACATCCCTTGTGGCAGCTTTAAAGGCACACAGTGTAACTTTCTGGTGGGCGGTTCATCACCATGGAGATG
This sequence comes from Rhinogobius similis, assembly GCA_019453435.1. Classification (NCBI taxonomy): domain Eukaryota; kingdom Metazoa; phylum Chordata; class Actinopteri; order Gobiiformes; family Gobiidae; genus Rhinogobius; species Rhinogobius similis. The sequence goes on along the minus strand of CM033619.1, from coordinate 7,039,326 downwards.
TAATTGCTTCACCTGAAATGCAAACCAAAACGAAAAAAAGTTCAAATCTTTTGCCGAATTTTTTGTTTTAAAGTTCCCCTTCCTGGATGTAACTCATGACATCAGACTTGGAAATTCTGTAACCTGCAACCGTGTTATGCACTGTACCAAATCTCCTCTAATGTTACAGAAATTATTATTTGACAAATAGAAATTTATGAGAACATTTTTATTTGTTGAAATAATGTTTAAAGGGTCAGAAAAATATGTTTCTTGTGAGTAAATAGACCACACTGTGATGTCATTATGTTTGGGAACTCTGCTTTACTTCCTGTAATTTTCAACATATTTCTCAACTTTTCTTTAAAAACTATAGTGTAAAACTATAATGTATAACAGGTTTGATCCCACCAAATAAAGTCAAAAATAGGAAACCATAAAAACCTGTCATATGCACTTGTCAACTGAGCAATTCACATTTGGTCAAAGAGCAATATACTTTTTCATATCAAGAAAAAAATATTTATTTTTATTAAAAAAATTTGCATAAATTGTATGTTGAGTGATGTCTTGGACCACCCAGTCATGAAATTTTTTTTTACAAAATAGATGGGGTCAAAATGACCCGTTTGAGGGTTAAATATGTAGGTGTAAATCAAAATGTTAGAAGACATTTAAATGTGGAACTAACGTTGTTTGTAAGAGTAGTGCAAAATGTGCATTTGTGAGTAGTTTATGGTGTTCTTTTAAATGTGATTGTTTGCGTTGTTTTATGGGATACAAAAAACAAAACAAAAAACAGACGGTATATAAAAGTGGGCGTAGCAAAGCCGTTAGCCGCCGCCGCGTTTCAAATGGGAAGTGAGTTTGAGCGAGAATCATCTTCAGCTTTGGCTCCCAGTCACTTTCAACTTGTGCACCTCTTTCTCTTTAACTGCTGCTGTCAGACTCAACATTTTGGCCTTAAAATGTTTGTTTTAAAAAGCTCAACATGATCCTAACATCCTAACCTGATTGGCTCTGTAGTTGCCATAGAAGCCGCAAATTAGCCGCTAAAAACGCTAGCCGCAATTCACGTCAATTGTCTGGAGCCGAAACAGCGTGACATCACTTTGTCCACTTTCATACACAGCCTCTGGCATTAAAAGCAAGCAATAGAATCTCCATGGAAACAAGCAGGTGACAAACCCTTCACCAGAAAAGTTACATAGTGCACCTTTAACCCAACAAATCAAAACAAAACCAGAAAACACTTTTTAAATAAACTCCATGCCATACCATAACTTATCCTCGTCGTGTTTAGTCCTCTTTAGTACTGTACATCGTTTGAACAATAACTTTATGTACAAAACTAGTCTTCATGCAGGGGCGGGTACAGGGAGGGGGGCAGGGGCGGCGGGGGAGGGGGCGAGGTCGAGGGGGGCGGCGGGGGCGGGTACGGCTGGTGGTACTGGGGCGGCATCGAGTAGGGCCCCGGCGGCTGCGATAGAAACGCCTGGTGTTGGTGGTGCGGGTGGTGATGGTGCGGGTGGTGGTGCGGGTGGTGCGGCAGCGGCGGCGGCAGGAACGGGTGATGCGCGCCGTAGTGCGGGTGCTGCGGCGGGTGCTGCGGTGGGTACGGGTGGGCCATGTGCGGCGGTGGCGGGGGAGGCGGGAGCGGCGGGGGAGGGTTGGCGCTGTGGGGCGACGGCGGGGGCATCAGCGGCGGGTAATACGGGGACTGGTGGCTCAGGTGGTGATTCTGGCCGAGGTATGGGTTGAGGGTTTGCGGCGGCGGAGGCTGGTGCGGCGGCGGCGGGGGGGCGGGCGCGGGCGGGTACATGGGCGGCGGCGCGTGCATGAGGTGCGAGTAGGACGGGGGCATCATCGGCGGGACGGGCGGCGGGGGGAGTGGAGGAGGGGGCGGCGGCGGGTGGTTGTGGATGTGCTGGGGGGCATATTGCTGCAGGTATAATCCGGGTCGTGAAGGGTCTGGCAGGGCCGCCGAGTGCTGCTCTGTCCTCGGCGACCATTTGTCCGTGTGCGTCCTCGCGTCCCGCAACGGAAGAGTCCGATTATCCGATATCAAACCCGTCCGCGTTTCCGAAATGTTTGGCGTGAACTTTTGGGAAAGATTCTCGTTGGCCGGCTTACTCCTCTCTTGCGAAATCCGCGGTATTCTCGTCTCCAAGAACGTCCTCGTGTCTTTAGCTGGTTGGGAAGACAGATTGACCGAAGAAGACGGCGAAGGGGAAGGTGGTGGACAAGACTGCGTGGTTCGCGTCGAGTCCGCTGCGGTTTTAGAAGTTTGGCTGGTCGTCGACGTCGTTCCCGAAGACGCCGGCGAGGAGGAAGCGGTCGGCGTCGAGGGGCACGGAGCGGGCGCCGACTTCGTGGGAGTGGAAAGCGACTGCGACGAGGAAGACTTTGCAGAAGGTGAAGCTATGGGCGACTTGGCACGATTCGAGTCGTGCGGCAAACTTTTGGAAGACGTCGTTTTCGGTTCCGAGTGCTTTGTCGACGACGATTTTGGCCGTGGCGAGAGAGGCGAAGGTGTGACAGACTTCGACGCCGGGACCTGCTCCGGTTTCACCTTCACGACAGGCGAATCGTGTTTGCTTTTCAACGACTCCTTATTCTTAGTCCTGTCTTTTTCCTCTTTAGTTCTGCTTGATTCTATCGACGCAGCGGGCGGACTTTTTGGAAGAACGGCCTCCTCTTGTTTAACCTTCACACTCGGTAAAGTCCTATGACCTTCCTCGTCCATATCCTCCTTCTTGATCCGCTCCTTGACGGGCTTCCTTTCCTTCTCCACTTCCTGTTTCGGCTCCTTGATCTCGACGGCGACCTCCTCGACCTTCACCTCCCGCTCGTCCTCCTCCTCCTCCTCCTCCGTTTCGGTCTCCTCGCTGCTGTCGGATTCCTCTCGTTTCTGCTCGGGGTGGTACTGCTGCAGGCGGACGTGCCACGCCAGGCTGCACACCGCCGACACGGTCTTGAACTGGTGGACCACGTTTCGAGGGATGAAGTAAATGTCGTCGTGGCAGAGGCGGATGCGGGCGTAACGGATCCCCTCGCGGCGCAGCTGGTTGAGTTTGGCGTCGTCCACCCACTGAACGCACTGCAAGGAAAAATACAAGGAAAGGTGGGGTTAATATCCCGAAAGGAAATGTGTCTTGGGCTACAGCGGCAGTTTGGACGCATGGCATAAAATTCACAATCACTCGATTTAAACACCATGAATATCTGCTTCCTGGCAAAAAAAAAAAAAAAAAAAAAAAAAGAGTTACAATTTAGCATTCACATTTAAGATTGCATTAAACGTCCTGCAGATCCACAGACAAGGACACAATGAAAGTTAAATTAATTGTCAATTAAAAGCTAAGAATATACCTTATTATAGTGTACATTTCATTATTTAGAAAACTTAAAAAGAAAAATTTTATGAAACGTGGCCTGTACTTTTAATAAAACTAATTTCGACTATAGCTGGGTTTCAAATGACCTCACCAACATCAAACATGTTAAAATGACCTGAATTCAAATTATTCATTCATTCATTCATTTTCTACCACTTATTCCCGTTCCCAGGGTCGCAGGTGTCTGGAGCCTATCCCAGTGAATTCAAATGAATATATGGATTTTAGTAAGTAAGTAAGTAAAACTTCTTGACATCTGTAGTGGTTAATAGTGGTTAAAACATTTATATTTTTTGACATTTTCAACGATAATATTCATTTCAATAATTGTTTTTACTTGTTTATATATGCTTTGGAAAAAAAAAAAAAAAGTAGTTGCTTTATTATATAACAAAGTTGGCAACAGTGAAAACATAACATTGAGACTGTGTGAATGAGTTGAAATGGATTAGAATTGGATAATACGCAAATTTAAATAAGGAATGGCTGATATATCGTTTACAATATCGGTATCGGTGATTAGATTTCAACTGATGCCGATTCCAATTGTTTACGATCCAATTTTGGGCCGATTTGGATCGTTTTAAAATGATTGTAATCTAAATTTACTACAAACTCACTATTTAACCTTTATTCTTGAGGCGACAGGTCAGCCCAAACTGAATAAAATCCATATCCCTGATTCAAATACTTATGTGTTTATTTCTACCATTCAGCCATAAATATCAAATATTACTGAGGTAAATCTGAGCACCGTCATCTCAGTGTGATTGATTACTCATTTTAAGATTTCACATTAATAGTTAATGAACTCAACTATTTAGGTTTAATTATTTCGTAGGAGTACAATGTATTCACTTGTTTGGCTGAGGTCCTACTCTGCAGTTCACCATCTCTCCAGCAGGTGGTAGCAGCCCATGCAAATTTTCATTAACTGCAAACTAAACATGTTCTCTTTTTTAATATATATATCTATATATCTTTTTTAAATGATTTTTTTTTAATGAATTTATTGACAAGAGTTTACATATTGTAAACATGAGTCACAGGTCGTGTCACAAATAACATCATGGAAAGAGATCAAAATAAATGCTTTACAAAGGTCTAAGTTCTTTAAGAAGAAGTATAACTTTAATTTTAAGTTTAATCCCACCCCTTTTCCTAGTTCGAACTTAAAATGTTCAGTTTCCTGTTACATGTTAATACTGTATTCAAAACATTAAAAATAGAGACAGAAAATATATCCAACTTTTCATTATTTTCGTTGTTCATAATTATAATTTCTTTATATTTCTTCTGGAACATTGAATCAAATCTAAACTCAAGTCATTCCATAATTTAAAGGGAACATACTTTGCTACAGTGACCTTTTTGAGCTCCTCAAAAGGTAGGTTGAGGTACTCAAGCATGTTTAAAGGATAATAAAAATCCGAAAATAATCAGTTATTTACAGTAAGTATTAGCCAAATTGTTTACATACGAGTTCATTCAGCTGGACGCTCCGAGGTTGGAGCGTGTATCTTTCAAGTGGGAAATAACCAACTTCCTGGTGTCTGGAACGCAGCATTAGTTGATGGTAATCTATGTAGCCTATTCAAATAATGAGTTAAAATAAAATGCAATGGAATACCAGTAATTACATGTGATTTACTGTTGTTTTCTTGGGTGAGGACCCCCAAACCCACCTTTACATATGACAAGGCTATATCTCACTTTAAAAACAAACATGTTAGTGCTGATAAATAAATGCCCCACTTCTCTGGAGATCCTGAATCACTTTTCTCTCAGGTCCGCCTCTCATTTTTTAAACAATGTTAAATAGTGGGCATATTTAGAGCCACAAAGCCCTGACGGAACTATTCATTGTTGTTCGAAATTTGGGTAAAATGTATTTTCTGACATTTCCCCTGAGGCTGTAGATATTGTGATGTTTTTGTTTATTAATTAGTAAAGAATTGTGTGTGTGTGTGTGTGTGTGTGTGTGTGTGTGTGTGTGTGTGTGTGTGTGTGTGTGTGTGTGTGTGTGTGTGTGTGTGTGTGTGTGTGTGTGTGTGTGTGTGTGTGTGTGTGTGAGTGTGTGAGTGTGTGAGTGTGTGAGTGTGTGTGTGTGTGTGTGTGTGTTACCTGGGACAGCGGGGGCTCGTACAGGTCCAGCTGCAGCCTCTGGACAACGTACGGGAAGTCGGCCGCGTGGAAACAAATCACGTCTTTGGTCACACGAGAAGGCTCCGAGCTGAAAACACAGACAAACAACAAAATGTTTTCTTTGAATAAAAACTGCTCACACTGTAGTTTGGATTTGTACAAACATGTTCTGAAACAAGCAACAAAAGCGAGACCATAAGCGACAAAAATGTGTTCAAACGCAAAAAAAACACAAACAAAACGTCACCAAAAGCAACAAAAACGCGACAAAAAGCGATAAAAACAAGGACGCAACTAAAAACAACAAAGATGCAATTAAAAACAACAAAGATGCGACTTAAAACAATAAAGAGGCAACTAAAAACAAAGACGTGACTAAAAACTAAAATGCGACAAAAACGACAAAGACGTCACTAAAAGTGACAAAGACGTGTTTAAATATGATGAACCCAACTGAACGTGACAAAAATGCGACTGAGTTGTGTTTAAAATTGTGTTTAAAATGTGAATTTGAACAGAATCCTATCATTAAAACATAAAACACAAATCTAATCACAATCGCACTGGTCAGAAAAATCACATATTTTTCCTAAATTGTGCAGCTCTGTTAAAGACAAAACAAAGTGAACATGAATCAAGAAATCGAAATCATGATCCGGCCCCAAGAAAATCGTGGTAATAATTCTTTTGCCCTACAATGAAGTGTTTGATATTCTATTTAAACAAGCTGTGTTCAGTGGTTTGTAGCTCGTCAGGTGCGGTCCTGCTCACCTGTCCCCACAGCGCACGGCCTTCAGGACGCCCACAGCTGCAGTGGTCTTGCGTTCGAAGCCCTGCCCGATGTGGTCCGCGTGGGCTCGAGTCCGGTCCTCGAACAGCATCTCGCGAGGCTCGCTGGTCCTGGGCATGGACTGCAGCAGGTTCTTCACCTCGTTTGTGGACCTGCCCAAAAGATGATACGCATACATTAAAAAATACTAAAATAAATTAATACAAACTGCTTCTTTATTTTTGTTTAAGTCTTTCGGTACGTTTGGGCTAAACCAGGGCTAAACCAGGACTAAACCAGGAGTTAACAAGGTCTAAGCTAAGACTAAAACAGGATTTAACCAGGTCTAAACCAGGACTACACCAGGTCTAAACCAGGACTACACCAGGACTACCCCAGGACTAAACCAGATCTAAGACAGGACTAAGATAGGACTAAATCAGGATTTAACCATGTCTAAACCAGGTCTAAATCAGGACTGGCTCTGATTGGCTGGTTTTTCAAAAGGGTTGGGGTAAATTTCCCGGAGGATTCAGGGCGAGGATTTCTGACAGCTGTGCGGAAGTGATGGATTGGTTTGAGGGACAGCTGGCCGAGGCGGTTCGCAAATATGAACATTTATATAATACTTCTATGAAGGACCACAAGGACCACAAGGACCACCAAATGGCCAACAACAAGTATTTTATAAAAAATAGCAGGCTGCACTCGCCCTGTACTACCCGTGTTGTATTTAGCGGCCAAACATACCAGCTTCGTTCATTTTGTTCTGGCAGCACATGTAAAACAAGCAAGTCTTCGTCCTCTTCATCCACTCTTCTTCCTCCTGCTCTCTCATCCACTCAAAAACTACTTCTGCCATCGCTTGAGTTGAAGTATGAACGCCAGAGCCCAAACAAACTTTGTTCTTGCTCTCGCAAGTATGAACTGGCCTTAAGTCTAGTTTTTTCGCTCCTGAACCCTGGTTTGAACCCTCTGGACTGAACCATAGTTTAGACCTGGTTTAGTCCTTGTTCTGACCCGGTCTGACCAGGTTCAGTCCTGGTTCAGACCCTGTGTTCAGTCATGTTCTTTATTTAAACACAGCACTGAGCTCAAAGCCTGTTCTCTGCGGCGCGGCGTCTAAAAAAAGAATAAAAACGCCTGAAAGTGTGGGCTGCTCGCTCTGCTTTATGTTTACTGCACATTCTGTCGGCGCCAGCACAAATATGGGTTTTGCTGTTTGTTTTGTGTTACTTTTATTGATGTAATTTAAATACGACACAGAGGGAAGCAGAACAAAGAGCGCTGAACGCAAACGAGAAAACTAATTAAAGTAAAACAATACGATTCAAGAAAGTTTTGAGTAAAATGAACATCATTTGAGATAGGGCTGGTTTAATTAAGACTCTCACACACCACATCACTGCTGCTCAGTTATGGAGAACAAAACATCAATACAATTATTATAAGTAATTTTAACTCCGATGGAAACACTCCAGCTACACGTCAAAAACATAACATGTCTCACAATCTACTGACAACAGAAACAAATGTACGTTTACTTTCTTTTTTGTTTACCGTCCCTGTTCTATTCCAACACATGCAAAAATGTGCTGATCTGATACATTTTTTAAACAGCAAGAACTGTATAAAGCCAGGAATAAATAACTTTTTGGTCATCTTTAAATTTAGTTTTCAGACAAAGAAAGAAAATACAACCGCAGAAGAAAATGTAATTAAAGAAGAACCACAATTAAGAGCTTTAATGTGTTAATCAGTGGCTTCAGTTATGTAATAGTTTGTCTGAAAACATCACGCAATTCAACGATCAGCAGTTTATCAAAGCATATTAAAAAAATAATCTTGTTTGAGGAAAATAGCAAACAAACAACAACTATGCATTATTTGTTCTGTTATTGGCCTTTAAACCTGCTCTTGTGTATTTTTACTTTGACGTTTCATGTTTTAGAACTAAAAATAATGAAATGTTTTTACAAAGAAAAATATAATTTTATCACTGCCTTGGGAGACGCCATATTAGTTTTGCAGTGGCGCCATCTACAGGCTGTAAAGGCAATTACACATATCTGTACACACACAGTGCTACTGAATTTGAATAGTCCTGAGCAGTGCACAGTTGTAATGATCGTGTTTAGACGGAAAAAATGCTCAGAGCGAGTCCAGCGATGATTTAAAGAGTTAAAACAGAAGAACATTCTCGGATAAATGACATCAGTTATCAAAAAACGTCAAAGTGTTTTTGACGGTCGGAGGGAGAGGATTTTCTGACCAGGAACTAACTAGCATGAATGAAGCTAAATGCAACTCCAGGTGTGTTTTTGACGACAGAACAATGTCAGAGCTAGAGATCGGCCGATATATGCTAAATTATGACTGTCGGCCATAATATTGACATCACTGCAGATTTTGATCAGGCACAACTTGGGCAGTTTTTAGGCAGAGCCAAGATGGACCCCTCCGTGAAGGAATGAATGTTCTCTTATTATAATTAGCAAATTAAAAAACAAAACAAAAACATTAAGACTGTTTATTTTGTGGGTTTAAATGCTATTTTTAAAATATTGTTTTTCAATAGGATTTTTTTTACTTTGAAATTTATGCTTGTAATTTGATGGTAACCTCTGCACTAAAATACACATCTGCACTGAAATGTTGCACCTTTAAAATAAATATTCAAGTAATGTTCAATTATTAAGTAATATCTTAATTGAACTTTGAGCTTTTCATAATTTATTCAATGCTCTTTTTACTGCTATTTTTTAATTAATCAAATAAGAAAACCAGCCTTGAAAATCGGCTCTTGCCACCGGCTGACCAAAAATTATTGTATTGGTATCAGCATCGGCCAAAGAAAAACCCATATCGGTCGATCTCTAGTTAGAACACGGCTAAAAAGATCAAAAAATTAAATTTTACATTCTATTAATGAACAAACGAAGTAACAATGACACATATCTCAAAATAAAAGATTTCAACTCCATCACCTGCTTGTCGAGATGTGAAACAGACAGTAATTGAATGTGGATTTGTGTGTTATTTTAAATCATAATTAACATGTAAAACTGTCATCTGAGCTAAAGGCTAATGACCTTTAAGTTGAGATTTCTGATCTTGAAGCATCTTGTGACTGAACATCCTCTTTTACGTCCATCAGAAAAGTTACACACTCCACCTTCAGCGAAAAACAATCTCAATTTCAAGATTTTAGCCGTGGAACTTGGTACAAAAAGTCACCAGAATATACTGAGCCAAAATTATTCCACTCTGTTTGGGCTGCGTGTCAAAAAGTTGCAAATGAACAAATGATCAAAGCAAAAAAACAAAACACTTGTACACATTTAGCTCCGAGCGTAGAGTAAGTTTCCAAACAGCAGCTCTGCAGTCCGCGCACGAGTTTGGATCAAGAACATTCAAACACAAAAATACACAATACACACACAATAAGGAAGGAGTAGCTACAATTATTATTATTAAAGTATTTATTATTATTGTAACTGGCACTATACATTTATTTAAATTGAGAGTTGCGCATTTTAAACACGTCTGTAACATTAGAGACTGAAATTATTGTGAGAAGAAACATCACGATTATTCATAATTACTGACACCAAATAACACTTAATTTTCTCTCATTCAAATGTCTAATAATTCATGTAATTAACTGAGCTCAAACATGGAATTACTAAACGTCTTTTTGTGAATCGCTGAGATCGACCTTGTAATTAAAAAGTATAAAACAGTAACAATAAATATTTGTTTTTAATTAAAGGAAAAATATTCAGCATTTTTCTTACTGTTATTATCCTTTAAACATGCTCTTGAGTGCCTTAAATTTGTCATCTCATGTTAAAAATAAGAGTTTCTTATTCATTCCATGACCTGTGTTATCAGTCAGTGTGAAATGACACTTGCTGAGTGCATCCAGCTGGCGCCAGCACAATATACAATGCAATACAACGCTGAAAAGAAGTTATGATGCGGATTTGCTGCACCAGTTATCCTGCTTAGAGGCAGAAATGCTCAGAACGAGTTTAAGGACTAAGGTTCTCGAATAAGTCCCGGATCGAGGGAGTTCCGCAGGAAGTGTGTTTGACGCTCGGAGGGGGAGTATTTTCCAATAAACATTCCCCTAAATAGCGTGAATGCAGCTGAATGCTACTCCAGGTGTGTTTTTGATGACGGAACATTGTTAGAACAGGGTTTAAAGCTTAAAAAGTCACGGTAGCAGAATCTGTGTCCTTTAAGAAAACATGAGTTACGTTTGAGTGACGTCAGTTGAAACGTGGCTATTAACTCGACTTTATCTCTCAAGTTTAACTGCATAAACCTCAGCACAAACAAGAGGAACAGGGAGGATGTTGTGACTGAATAATCGTTGCGTGGTGATATCGTGACAGTCGTTTTGGGTCACGTTCCAGGTCTCGTTGGCGGTCAGAGGAGCGAACCCGGTCTCCCGCGCCGACTCGTGAGTTCATTCATTCAGAGATAAGAGCCGCCGAGGCAGAAATAGACTCCAGGAGCAGAGAATGATGAAACGCACACACGGCACCGCGGCTCCGACAGGAACAAACGACCCGAGAAACAGAGAGAGCACTGAGGTTTAACCGGGGCTCCAACAGAAAGAACAGGGAACGTATGAACACCAGGGCTGAAGTCTGTTAGTCGTTCAGTCGATTAATTACTAGGGGGCACTTAGAATGGTTTTAGCTTTTAAAAGAAGATTAAATTTACTTTTATCTGAATAAAAAAAGTGTAATTAGTTGTAAAATTTGCATCTTTTTGGTTTGTCTTGGACCGTAAATATAATAAAACAATAAATATAATAGTAATAATTGAGTATATTCAACAAGTAACCCCATCGATTTGCCTGAAACTAAGTTAAAGGGTACTCTGAGTGTGAGACAAACGTCAGGGGGTAGTCGAGACAAAAAAGGTTGGGAACCACTGTTTCAGTCGACCAACATTCTTTTTGTTGACTAATTATTTTATTTTAAGGATTTATACGACAAAAACAACAAAAAATGAAAACATGGCGTGAGTTAGCTTTTGGAGTTAGATTTTGGAGTGAATCAGGATTTATTTACAACATAAAAATACACTGTTTCCTGGTGCTTTTCTGTATGAATTGTTTTATTTATTTATTTATTTTTTTACCTTTATTTAACCAGGAAAGTCCCATTGAGATTAATAATCTCTTTTTCAAGGGAGTCCTGGCCATGACGGCAGCACAAAATTACATTCACATAAATTTAGACGGTTTAAACACTCACAGAAAACACATTCCCTAAAAACAATTACAAATGATGGCTCTCATTTCCAAACCTTTCAGCACAGATTTAAACTGACCCAATGGAACCAGTTCTTTTATTTTCCAGAAATGATTCCATGTTGAGGGAGCAGAATATTGAAATGCCAATGAACACTTGGCACAGAGAATAACACAAGAGTCCTGAGAGCGCAGAGAATATTGTCCATTTGTTTTTGTTGAACATATGCACCAAGATATGAAGGGAGCAAACCCATAATTCCTTTGTAAATAAACGTAGTGCATAGTTTTGCCTTGAGACCCCCTTTTTTAGTCGACTAATCGGTCGATAGGACAGGTCTTTAGTCGACTTTAGTGACTACAGCCCTAATGAATACAATTATTTTTATAGTCGACTTGTCACGAATAGTCAATTAATTGTCTATTAATAAAGAATACTCCAGTGTTAAATCTGCATTTTATCTCCAATCTCCTTGATTTTGCTCCAGTGTCTGGGGAACAGTAGTGCGCCTTGATTCACACATGGATTTTTTTGAATGATTTATGTTTTTGTAGTGTCCCGAACATAATTCTGTGCCCGACCGATATGAATTTTTTTGAGCCGATGCCGGGACGCAGAAATGACAATGTATACTTTTTAAATGTTTAACCTGAATAATTGATAGACTATCTCGTGTATATTTTACTATTTAATCAATGACTTCAATGTTCAAACTCGCAGAATGAAGAGATTTACTGCACAAGAACACACTCCATACACATAAAGTCTGTCGCTCACAGACAAACAACAAATGTAAAAGCTCAAACATGTCTAAAACTAGAAAGAGCTCATGCAGTCTATATATCATTTTGTATGGAAATTAAGACAAAGGGACAAACTTTTTCTTTTTCCCCACGATTAAAGCCAGGTAGAATGTTTCAAATGTCATCTGGACAGTGTAATGAATAAAGGAACAAGCTCTGAAGATCAGTTTCACAAAGTTAAATGGAAAGCTCCAATGTCCAAAATGTATTGTTTAGTTGTTTTGCTGAGGTTAAACTGAAACGTGATCAGGAGATGTGGCTGTCGCTGCTGCTCAGGTGACAGTTCACACTAAACATCCACCAAAACATCTCAAAAAACAGGAATACCGACTCCTCCAGGGTGTCTTTCTTCTAAAACCTCACAACAGTAAACACTTGTGGCTGGTTGAGTGACACTTTGAGTGTTCTTGTGTGAGCAGCCAAGAGTAACAATCTCCAATCAGTAGAGCTGGACGTTTTGGTTGCTTTTGACCACATTTTTATCACTTTTGGTCACGGTTTTTGTGTCGATTTTGTTGAATTGTGCAGCCCTTGTCTATAAGAGGTAAATAAAGTCATCTGCTCAGAGACTACAGAGGCTAAACAACAGGAGAAAAAGTGTGTTTGAACAGACAGCTGCATTAAAGACAGAAAAACAATGAATCACGATACGTCGATTTCACAAAAATAGCAGATTGTCACGATTTGATGTTTATCACCGTATCGCCCTGACCTACCTATCAGCCTCTTCACAGTTCAGAACGAGCAGGAGCCACAGTTTTTAAAGAGTATTGCAGTGCATTTAAGACAAAGACATGTTTCATACGAGCGGCTCAGTCTGCCCTCGCTGCAGCTGCTGTGGTCGAGCTCTCGTGGAGCCTCTGCTCTGGGGTCACAGGCTTTGATCTGTCACTTCTGAGACCAGGAGCTAATCGTGTACAAAGGACAGAAGCGTGTGCTGCCATCGAGAGCTCAGCGTGTGGTCTGAGCTCCTCTCGTACTTTTACATATTTGAACTCCGGTGGTCACTGGAAGGCGAGAGTCTGAAAACACTTACACTGAGAAATAAATGACAGCTCTACAACCTTGCCTTGTAGAGCTGTCGTCGACTAAAGAAATTCTTAAAGACTAGGGATGGGACAATAAACAATAATATCGTTTGTCGTGATAAAAAGGGAAGACAATAATCATTTGTGCTACATTTTGTTTAATTGTGATAATCGCCAATCGGGACCATTTTGTCCCCAGATTGTGCAGAAAAAAGCAACTTACCCTTTATGTTCTCCTCTAGTGTTTGTTTTCACTTATAATAAAGTACAAATATGTCAGAAGTTATTTATAATGAGAAAGTAATGTCTTTATACATCACATTTTCAAACTGTAATTTTAATAACTGTCGTGATATTATCGTTAATCGCAATTATTTTGGCCATGATAATCGTGACATAAAATTTAAATATCTTCCCATGCCTATTAAAGACCTGCCCCATCGACCGATTAGCCGACTAAAAGGGGGCGTGGCAAAAAGATATCGAAACTGTAAAGTATTTCCATTTATCTGAACCAAACTGCACTCAAAAGAACACAACTGTAGACGAGTTCATGCAAAAACAACTATTTATACAGAAAAGTACAGGAGACAATGTATTTATACGTTAAGACTCCAAAATCTTCAGCTAATTCCCTTCATATCTTCTTGTTTTTACCATAAAAATTATTTAATAATATTTTAAGACAAATAAAATGATTCGTCGACTACTAAAAATCTTGGTCGATCCCTCTTCCTCTTGTTCTCCCCTCCCCTCGTGTTTTTGTGTTAAGTTGCAGGTGCTGGATTGCAGGGTCCACCTGTCCCTCATCAGTGGGGGATTTAAACCCCGGCTCTCCTCTCCACCAGCGCCAGTTTGTCCGTTTACGCCAGCGGTACCGAAACTCTTCTTGCGCCATTCTGTACGTCTTCCTAGACTTGTTTTTTTTTTTTGTTTTTTTTTTTTCCGAGTATCTTTTTTCCCTCAGATGGAGATTTTCCCTGGAGCTACTGTATTTTTTGAAGACCTCTTTTTGTTCTATGTTCTTTGTCTCCAGTGATTTTTTTGTTAAATTAAATACCTTTTGTTTGGGCTCTAAAATCTGCAACTGGATTCATTTATTAATTGAATCGTAACAAAATCTGGTTATAGATACTGTTGACCAGCAGAATCTAAAGTGTCATGCTTGCCTTTCTTATAAACAGCCCTGGATTACCAATGAATACCAATGACACTCGTCGCTCTCGAACGTTTAGCTTCATAATAATAGCAGCTGACTCACACATTAGCACATAGTGAGAGCCAGAAGCGTCCAGAGTAACACAGTGACGCCCCGGCTCTAAAAGCATTCATGATCTCAGCTCTGTTCACATAAAGACGGACTCCTGTGTGAAGCAGCAGGGATTCTTTAAGATTAGAACCATCACAAACAGCTTCAGCGGCTACTGTTTTATCAAAGTGTAAAAATAAAAGGTCCTGACCGTTTCCTCTTGAAGGGCGACTTGGGGATGTCGGCCAGAGGAATCATCTGCTCCCCGGGCCTCACCCACATGATGGGCCCGTCGTCACTGTCTTTGGGCTCCATGAACTTCAGGCTGGAGAAGGTGCCCCACGGAAGAGTCCTCTGCAGCAGAAAACACACAACGGCTTAAGTCACAAAGTCTGTTTCATGGAGGGAAGCGTTATAATATTATAATGGGATAATGTCGAGTAAATGTCAGCTGTTTCCTCCAGTGGTTTTAAAGGAAAGAAAACATCAGAATGTTCTGCTTTTCACGATTACAGTGTAATATTTATAATCATAATAAATTATACTTAATCCTAAACTCTTTTCTACACTTTTGACACAGTGCAACTAATTGAATTTGTAATTTCTAAAGCATTGATTTTGTATCCATGTGCCAGGAACAACGCCTTGACAAAATGTCCAACTTGGATTCACACATGGATTTAAATAAAAAATACTATTTGAAGTGACCAGAACATATTTCTATAACAAAAAATAAAGCAAAAACACAATCACAACTGCAAAATTTAAAGAACTAGACAGTGCACTTTTTGACCCATTGCACAGTATATCATACCAAAACATGTAGAAGTTGGTGTGCCGTGTAACTTTTCAACCAAAAAAAGGTTAATGCAGAGGTTCAGTTCTGATCCTCAGTAAAAGCATGTGGTTTGAGCAGAGTTCACGCTTTGGAGGAAGAAATCTGACAATTAAATGGGAATTAATAAAAGTCTATATCGTTTATGTTCAGGAAATGTATATAAGAACCCATTTTCATTTCTTTTGAGTAACATAAAACAAGTTGAATCAATCAATCAACAAAAAGTATTGATTCCTTGTTTTGTCATACGGCCCAGCATTACCAGGCGGCTCACCTTCAGGAAGAGAGACTCCTCCAGGAACCCGAGGAATTCTGGGAAATAGTTGCCAACCTCCTCGTCCACGGCCCCCACCAGACTGATCTGCCTCATGGGGCCGGCGCGGTACGTGCCGTGGCTGTACGACCTCTTCACCTGCAGCGGAAACACCAGCTTTAATCAGGGTTCACTCTGTGGAACTGACACCGCAACAAACACAGCACTTCATGAAGACTGTTAGATAAAAATAAATAAATAAATAAAACTTCTGGCACAGATTTGGTGACACAAACACACTACGAAGAAATGTCACTTCCACAATAATAATTCCTTGGTTTTATTTTTATTCTTTTATTGAGGATCCTGATAACAATAATTAAAGAAAAAAGTAAATCAGGGATGCACTGGGCCGATAAACGATCTTAGATCAGTTCTACATATTGTTTTGTTATTTTAAACACTTATATATTGTGAACATCTCATGTTTTGAAATAAACAAAAAAGTTTATGATGAAATAATTTAAGTTTTTCTCAGCAGTCTGGAATGACACTTATTTAGTGCATCCAGCCCAGCAGATGGCACCAAGCCATTACACAATTTAACTATATTATCTCTGTGAAACGCCATTATCAAGCAGCAGCAGCAGCAGCAGTTCAGAAGTTCAGAGGCAGAAATGTTCAGAACGAGTTTGTGATCATTTAAGGACTAAAAACAGCAGAAGATTCTCAGATAAATGACGTTTGCCTGGCGTCCATTCTACTCTCCATGTTTTATTTAATCCTGTCATTAGTCTGGAGACGTCACATAATTTGACTTCAGGGGGGCGGGACAAACATGTGTCAATCAGACGAACATCGGATGTGACGACAGCACCAGGACAGTCCGGTTTATGCAGCAGCAGAGAGCTGTGTGTCAGTCCAAAATGGCTGTAGCTGTAAATCTTCCTCTGGCTGTGGTTCTAATGACACGTCCTGGTCTTTAAAAGAGAGAAGCCCCAAGCATTTTCTCTGTGGTGGAAGCCATCTTGTTTGTTATCGCTCATAATCACGGCACACGGATGTGACGTTCTTCTCTCTCTGATTGGCTCGACTGCCGCAAAATAGAGATCGTGCCGGAACACACTTTCTTTCAAATGTAAAGATTTTGAAAGATAGTGGGAATGGCTGGTCAGGTTAAAGTGATGTATGAAATCTGAAAATACTTATCGAGGGAGTTCAGCAGGAAGTGTTTTTGACGCTCGGAGGGGGGTGGCTTTTGTATTGAACCTTCCTCAAAACAGCATGAACGCTACTCCGGGTGTGTTTTTGATGATGGAACATTGTTAGAACAGGGTTTAAAGCTCAAAAAAGTCACTGTAGCAGGATATGTGTCCTTTAAATGAACGTATAATAAACCATTTGAACACAATAGACTCTTCACACTGAAAACTAAGGAAACGTTTGATAAGCCTATTATTAATTTAGCATCATGTTTAAGATAAAGAATAGTCTTATTATAGCCTTTCAGGGTAAATTTAGCGATCACACTTTCCCGTTCTGGGAATAGTTTTATTTAGATGATTCAGACTAAAGGCTCCTTCTGTTTGGCGTCAAACTTGTCTCATATGAATTTATTGATGCAGCAAGAATATAAAGCTGTCAAAAGTATTGAAAACCAGATACTAAAGCTAGTACTGAAACTAGATTTGAGCAAGTATCGATACAAAAAAAAAAAAAAAAACCTATTAGACCTTTTGAGGACAGTTTTAGAATGATCTTGGGCTTCATCAGAACTAGTGCAAGACCACAATGTTTAATAATGAAAGTGCAAATATTTAGTGTCAACAATGTCAGTTAATTGTCTAAAACCTTGACCTAAAAAGAGTATTTGTAATTATCCTTGTGGTATCAAAATCGATATGGAGAACAGAGTATATTTCTGAGTATCGATTCGAGTTTGAAATTTCACTACAAGACCGATATATATAAATATATACACACACTCCCTTGTTTAGTGCATTAAGTCTCAAAATAATGAGACTTAATGCAAGAGTATCGTCTTTGCACTCATTGTAAACTCGGATGCATCCTCAGTCTGTTTGGTCTGGGCCTGTGCTGCTGAGCTCTGTTGCACGTGCAGAGTTTGTCATGTTCAGTACATGAAGATGGAAATAAAAATAGTGTAAAGGTAAACACTGTTGAACGGCCTGGATCCAGTGAGAAAGAGCCACAGACCGAACATATCGATGGACCATGGGAATGTGACGTCACCCACAGCGTTTGGCTCCAGCCAAATGAATCCAGTCGCGGCTCGGCCTAGCAGCTGTGTGTGTGGATCGTTCAGTGTGAACGTAGTAATGCCTCCAGACTCAGAGCATCCACAGTGTTTACATAATGTAGAATTTAACAGCAAAATGGGCATGGAATTGTTTTCACGTTAGAAAAGAGAGAGAAGAGGACAGGAGAGAGGAGAGAGAAGAGGAGGGAGAAGAGAAGAGGAGAGAAGAGGAGAGGAGAGAAGAGGAGAGAGAAGAGGAGGGAGAAGAGAAGAGGAGAGAAGAGGAGAGGAGAGAAGAGGAGAGAGAAGAGGAGGGAGAAGAGATAGAAGAGAGAGGAGAGAGAGAAGAGGAGGGAGAAGAGGGAGGAGAGGGAGAAGAGAGAGAAGAGGAGGGAGAAGAGAAGAGGAGAGGAGAGAAGAGGCGGGAGAAGAGATAGAAGAGAGAGGATAGAGAGAAGAGGAGGGAGAAGAGGGAGGAGAGGGAGAAGAGAGAGAAGAGGAGGGAGAAGAGAGAGAAGAGGAGGGAGAAGAGGGAGAAGAGAGAGAAGAGGACAGGAGAGAAGAGAGAGAAGAGGAGGGAGAAGAGAAGAGGAGAGAAGAGAAGAGGAGGGAGAAGAGGGAGGAGAGGGAGAAGAGAGAGAAGAGGAGGGAGAAGAGGGAGAAGAGAGAGAAGAGGAGGGAGAAGAGAGAGAAGAGGGAGATGAGATAGAAGAGGAGGGAGAAGAGAGAGAAGAGGGAGAAGAGAGAGAAGAGGAGGGAGAAGAGAGAGCTCGGTCCTAAAATAGCTGCTGACTGAGTGTGGAGACAAACAGGAAGTGTGACAGACGTCCTCAGCGTGAGCCTCGCACTCGTCCAGTTCTGCAGGTTTCTGTTCTAACAGCGGCTGATGCAAAACAAGATGCATTATACGCATTTGTCTACTTTAGTCAGAATCTATGGCACCCGTCCATCATTATTTTGATATTTTTATTATTTATTTTATTATTATTTTTCATAACTATGATTTTGTGAAATAATATCTCTCTCTCTCTCTTTTCTCTCCCCCCTTTTCATTTTCACTCTCTCTCTCTTTTCATTCTCTCTCTCTCTCCCCTCCCTCTACTTCTCTCTCTCTCCGGAGCATAAGTCCCTGAGTCTCTCCTGTCGGTGCGTCATAACAAAGCTGCCGGCTGCTGACTCAATCTCACTGTCTGTTACGTAATCTGTCTGTAACGTCCAGCGCTGGAGACACGAGGAGGTCAAAGGGGGTCAACGGGGGCACAAAACTCTGTGGTACGTTCACTTTACTCACGTCTCACAGCGGGACGGGGCTAACGAGTACAAAACGAGACGAGGGACAGATACAATGACTGTGTTAATGATGCTGAGCTTATGATGTTGTTGGATAAATATGTTTCGCAGGATTTTGTACATTGTGTTCCTCCTGAGAATGGTGTGTCAGCAGAGGGCGCTGTAGGCACGTTTGCACAGGAGCGGCACAGGACGGTCTGCTCTGGTCGTGTAAAGTGATCCAAACCTAAGCCTGTCACAGTAGCACATTTTAAGTGTGATCTACTGCTACAGAATATAGAGCTGGGTGATATGGCAAAAAATTACTATCGCGATTTTCTTGGAGCCAGCTCATGATTTCAATTTCGATGGTCACATTTCGTGTTGTGTTTTTTCTGTTGCCTTTAACAGAGCTGCACGATAGGGGTGTTAATCCTTTAGTCCACGGCGATCCGATTCAAAGTTTGGCAAAAACACCACAAAAAGGCAACAAAAAACATGGCAAAAAATGACAAATGAGCAACTAAAACGCCACAAAAATATGTGTCAAAACCAACAAAAACGTGATTAAAAGCAACAAAAAAGCAACTAAAATTGACAAAAAATGTGACTGAAAGTAACAAAAACGCAACTAAAATAATAACGAAATGACTAATAATACAGTTATAATATGTTAACCCAAACAGTTGGAAAAGCTTTTTACGAAATGACTTATTTTTGCTTCTAAAATGTGATTATTATTTTTTAGTTCGCACGACTATATTGTGACCTGAATAATCACAATTATTGATTTACCGAATAATCTTGACTTCCAAAATCACAACAAAAGTCTTGTGTTTTACAGAATAATCGACCAGAAAACAATAACCACCAGATAACCGTCTTAAATAATCCGTCCAACATATCGGCTTTCATGTGGAAACAACACACTGCAACAATCTGCTCCTAAAACTGTTTTATTCTTCCATTGAATCCACTTCATCCATAGATTTCTCTGGGACAATGTAACTTCAAAGGACGTTTTCCCAAAATGCATTTTTCTCCCCCGAGACATAAAGATCAGCCTTAAAGTAGATCCTACACCAAACTGTACAATCTGGACTCTGGACTGAAGATTTTGACGAAACGTATAGAGGGATTTTTTAATATCTAATTCTAAAACTGATTTATTGAAGTTTTAAGTTTAAAAAAAATGAAGCAAATTTTTAGGACAATTTCAGTCCAATCTAGTTCATTTAAAAACGAAATAAGAAATCCAAAAACCCCCCCTTAAATTTTTTAATAACTACTATGGATACAAAATGAACCAAGAAATTTAAACCTGGTTCTGTCCATTTTTCAGTTTTATATGTCCAAAATATGTGTATTTTTTGGCCATTTTACACATAAAATGCTTTATTTCTACATGAAAACATTACATGATGAAAAAAGAAAAAATTATGAAAAAAGTTTTGATTTAAATATTAATTCGAATCTGGTTATAAATACTTTTATCAACTCGAACTCAAGAACACACAAAGAACGTTTGTGTCAACACTGATTCTTAACACTGATGTTCAAAGACTGTCCCTTTAAGCCCAGTGTTCCTCACAGATAACGTCACTGTTCACTGGTCTGTTCATTTTCCCCCTCAGCACTGACCTTGAATCTACTCAGACTGCAGGACTCAACAGGGACTGAAACAGGGCTAAAACAGGGCTAAAACAGGGCTAAAACAGGGCTAAAACAGGGCTAAAACAGGGCTAAAACAGGGCTGAAACAGGGCTGAAACAGGGCTGAAACAGGGCTGAAACAGGGCTGAAACAGGGCTGAAACAGGGCTGAAACAGGGCTGAAACAGGGCTGAAACAGGGCTGAAACAGGACTGAAACAGGACTGAAACAGGACTGAAACAGGACTGAAACAGGACTGAAACAGGACTGAAACAGGACTGAAACAGGGCTGAAACAGGGCTGAAACAGGGCTGAAACAAGACTCAACCAGGGCTGAAACAGGGCTGAAACAGGGCTGAAACAGGGCTGAAACAGGGCTGAAACAGGGCTGAAACAGGGCTGAAACAGGGCTGAAACAGGGCTGAAACAGGGCTGAAACAGGGCTGAAACAGGGCTGAAACAGGGCTGAAACAGGGCTGAAACAGGGCTGAAACAGGGCTGAAACAGGGCTGAAACAAGACTCAGCCAGGACTGAAACAGGACTCAATCAGGGCTAAAACAGGACTGAACCAGGACTCAATCAGGGCTAAAACAGGACTGAACCAGGACTAAAACAGGACAAAAACAGGACTGAACCAGGACTCAATCAGGGCTAAAACAGGACTGAACCAGGACTAAAACAGGACTAAAATGACTAAAACATGACTGAAACAGGACTAAAGGGTCTTTTTTTTTAATGAATATTTTAAAAACACATTTTGCATTGTAACATGCAGCATTAGGGATAGCATAAACATGTAAATAAAACTGTAACGCACTTATAGCAAAGAAGAAGAGAGGCAAATAAACAAATATGAAATAATTGAATGGTGGGTCCTTTTAGCTTTATTTTCATCTGGTTTTCTGTTGTAGAGAGATTGTATGATGAATCTAACAACTGTAAGCTTTTAGGAGGATTTTTATGACATTTTCAACAGTTTTTGAAAAAATTCACGCTGTATTGGTTGGTATTGGCAGTTTCAAAGCACAAGTATCAGTATGAAAATGAAAATGAACTGAAAATGCTGCATCAGTGCATCCCTATTAGGTCTGAGTGATACGGTGATAAAAATGGAGTCATGAGCTGGTCCCTGTGACAATCTGCTATTTTTATGACATCGTCGTATCATGATTCACTGTTTGTGTCTTTAATGCAGCTGTCTGTTCAAACACACTTTTTCTCCTGTTGTTTAGCGTCTGAAGCCTCTGAGCAGATGACTTTATTTACCTCTTAAAGACCAGAGCTGCACAATTAAACCAATTAAAGCGACACAAAATCACAATTTTAATGGATGCAATTAGCAAATAATTTCTTCCACAAACAACAAAATGATTTGAATAAAAACTGCTAACACTGTAGTTTGGATTTGTACAAACATGTTGTGAAACAAGCCACAAAAGTGTGACCAAAAACGACTAAAACATGCTCAAAAGTGACAAAAACACGACTAAAAGCGACAAAATTGTGTTTAAAATGTGAATTTGAACAGAACCCTATTATTAAAACATAAATCTAATCACAATCGCACTGGTCAGAAAAATCACAATTAGATATTTTTCCTAAATCATGCAGCTCTGTTAAAGACAGTGAACATGAATCGTGATAAAATCGAAATCATGATCCCCCCAAGAAAATTCTGATAGTAATCTTTTACCATATCGCCCAGCCCTAATGCCTTTATGACATATTTTTGTATTTTGTCTATTGCTTATTGCTTAATTTTACTATTGTCTTTTATAAAAAAAAAATACTAACTAAAAACCATGTATACCATTTATATAAAAACAATTATATTAGGTGGAACGTGTTAAAATGGTGCACAAACAAACAGGAAATATGGCCTGATTTTTTAATCATTCTTCCGGGGAAGGACCCCCAAACCCCCTTGTTTAAAGCTGTTTAGAACATGTAGCTGTTGCAAATGTGAATTACAATTTTGCAATACTCCACATGCCACCCCAAATGTATGAACCACAAGCAAAAAAACAACAACAAACAAAACAAAAGCTACAAAAAACAAAAGCTTCCTTCAGGATCAACTCAAGAAACATAACAGAAAATGTATAGAAAATCACACTTAATGAGGAGGGGCCTCTACTTAATATTGCCTTGGGCCCCCAAATTCCTAGGTCCGCCACTGACATTTAGTTCGGTGCGACGTTATTCAAAAACTGCAGCCTTTGCGATTTGCGTCTATTCAAATTGCGATTCGATGGCGATTAATCTTGCAGCTCATTGCCATTTTACACAAAAAAACTGTCAAATTTCTTTCCCCGAAGCCTCCGAGAGTCTATGTGACGATTGTTCTTTCAGACGAGTTTCTTGCACCTGTTCGCTCTCATGTGGTTCATCTTATTAGTGTCCCTGGTTTGAAAAACAAAACAAGAGTAACTGCCAAACAGAAGCGCTCGCAGATGGAGACAGATGCTGCAGCAGGTGGTTCAGTCATGCACTTTCATATTACTGAGAGTTTAGTAGAAATGTGTGTCGAAGCCAAGATCCAGGAGCATCTTGACTGCGGATTTATCACAACAGGATGAAATCTAATCGAACTCGCAATTTGAGTGGATGCAGTTTTTGAAGTGCAATCATTTAATCCACGAACAACAAAATATCGCGTACAACTAATGCTGTAGTATAAGCAACAAAAACATGACGAAAAGTGACAAAAACGTGACTGAAAGCATTGAAAAAGGACTGAAACGGACAAAAAGTGGAAAAAAACTTGACTAAAAATGTCAAAAAACATGACTAAAAGTGACAAAAACGTGACTAAAAGTGAAAAACCATGACTAGAAGCGACAATAATACTACTATAAGCAACAATACCACTACTAAAAGCAACAAAAGAGCTAAAGTGACAAAAACATGACTAAAAGTGAAACAAACTTGATTAAAAGTGAAACAAATATACTACTATAAGCAACAATAGCATTACCAAAGGAACAAAAGAGCTAAAGTGACAAAAACATGATTATAAGTGACAAAAATGTGACAGAAAGCATTAAAAAAGGACTCAATGTGACAAAATAGTGACTAAAAGTGACAAAAACATGACTAAAAGTGAAAAAAAACAATATACTACTATAAGATACAATAGCACTACTAAAAGCAACCATCAAAAATTGCAACTAAAGGCAAAAAACGTGACTATAAGTGAAAAAAACATGACTAGAAGCAACAATAATACTACTATAAGCAACAATAGCACTACTAAAAGCAACAAAAGAGCTAACAGTGACAAAAACATGATTATAAGTGACAAAAACGTGAATGAAAGCATTAAAAAAGGACTGAATGTGACAAAATCATGACTGAAAGTAACAAAAACATGGCTAAAAGGGAAAAAAAACTTGACATACAGTGAAACAAACATACTACTATAAGCAACAATAGCACTACTAAAAGCAACAAAAGAGCTAACAGCAACAAAAACATGACTAAAAGTGACAAAAAAGTGACTAAAAGCTACAAATAACATGGCTAAGAGCGCCACAAAAGCTACTAAATGTGACAAAAACACGACTACAAACATGACAAGAGTGTCTAACGTGTCTAAAACCAACAAAAACGTGTTTAAAAGCAACAAAAAAGCAATTAAAATTGACAGATAATGTGACAAAAACGCAACTAAAATAATAACTAAATGACTAATAATACATTTATAATAATATGTTAACATAAACAGTTGGAAAACGATTTTCTTTTTCACAGAATAAACTGAACTGACTTATTTTTGCTTCTAAAATGGTCACAATTATTATTTTTAAGTTCTTACGACTATATTGTGACCTGAATAATCACGATTATCGATTTACCGATTAATCTCGACCTCCAAAATCACAACAAAAGTCTCGTGTTTTACAGAATAATCGACCAGAAAACAATAACCACCAGATAACCGCTTAAATAATCCGTCTTTCTCTGCGTGTCGGACTCACCTGGCTGTAGAAGTTGGACATGGTCGTAGTCTCGATGTCCTTCTTCCCGAGTATTTCCATTTTCACTGGAGCCGATGGAAACTTGGTCGAAAAATATTCCAAAAAGTCCGGAAGATAACCGGCTTCTCCGTGAACGATGGCCATGGCGTAATGAGCGGCCTGGGGAGATAAAGACTGTTTAGACTTTCTACATTTGAATAAGAAGTTATATTTATTTATCAATTGTTGTATTTTAATGTAGCTGACGATTTTAAAGTGCACATGACAGATTTTAGATAGAACGATTTATTTATAGTTTTAAATCAGTCCAGTGGGCGTTTGTCAAGAAAAAAACAAAAAACTAATTGAAAATGACAGGAAGTAGTACTAGTTCTACAATGGAATCCCTCTGTGATGTCATCAGTAAGCGACATGCCATCACAAGAAAAATTTACAGACAACTGACGCATTTTTTACAGTTCAAACGATCGTTTCGACAAAATAAAGGTGTTATCTGATATAATTTGTCCCTAAAACCTGGGAAAAAGCCACTTGTCTAAACAGTAGCTTTTATTTATTAAAGGAACTGTGTCTGATTTTTATTGTTTTGAAACGTGCCCGAGCGCAGATATACCGTAAAAGCATCTATTCAGGTGAAAAGTAGACCAAACTCATTCTATGTTCAGAAACTCATGACGGTGAATATTTAGAGACTGAACTCGTTTCAATAAAAATACAGCCCCCTTTAATAGGACTGTAACGATACGCAAATCTCACGATACGATATTATCTTGATATGAACCTCACTATACGATATGTTTTGCGATATCATGGAGAAGCTCACAATATTAAAGAGCTAAAATTATATATCCATGTTCAAAATAAGAAGTAATATGCTCCTGCCATTAATTATTAGGCCTTTATTGTCATATTTTAGAATCATAATAAAAGATCGAATGATCACACATGACTAAAAGTGACAAAAGTGTAACTATAAGCACCAAAAAAGCCACTAAATGTGACAGTAACCCCAATAAAAGCAACAAAAACCAAACTAAAAGCGTCAAAACATGATTAAAAGCATAAAAAATGTGACTAAAAGCTACAAAAACGTGACTAAAAGCGTCAATAATGCCACTAAATGTGACAAAAACGCGACTTGAAGCCATAAAAACGTGGCTAAAAGTGTCAAAAACACATCTAAAACCGACAAAAACATGACTAAAGGCAACAAAAAACAACTAACATCAACAAAATACATGACAAAAAGTGACAAAAATGTGACTAAAAGCACCAAAAAAGCTACAAAATGTGACAAAAACACAACTAAAAGCAAATCACAGCGACAAAAACATGACTAAAAAGGTCAAGCATGACTAAAAGCTACAAAAACGTGACTAAATGCAGCAAAAAATCATAAGTATATAAAAAATAAGACATCCATCAATGCATCCATCAACATGAAACAGAACTGAAAGCGGCTAAATATTTGCTCTTGAAACGTGAAAGTGCTGCTCTGAAGCAAACCCCAAAAACCTGCAACTCTCAAAATTTGCAAGCGACTTTCCAAAAAAGAAGCTCAAAGTCAAAAACCTGTTTTGTCCGTAAATATACAACATCAGGACGTCCCAAAGCGGCATCATCTTAGTTTCATTTGGGTCAAATTTAGTAAAACTCGTACGCACCGCCGTCTTGTTTCCGTTGTAGTTTCACGGGGCAGACGAGCTCAACAGAAAATAAGTTCTCGATCCATATTATGTGATATTTAAATACACTTTTTGACTAAGGCTGAAACTAACAATTATTTTAGTAGTTAAGAAGTCAGCGATTATTTCTATTCACTTTATTCCGGAAGTTGCCGTACGCGCCGCCATCTTGTTTCCGTTGTAGTTTACATGGAGCAGACGAGCTCAACAGAAAATAAGTTCTACATGGACTAAAAAGCCGTTTTCAGACTGACCAGGAAATCGTTGCGTTGTTGACTTGTTGTTGCTCGTGTTCATTAAACATTTTACACAAATCAACCTACTTTATGTAACATTTTAGCGGTGAGCCTTTCCCTCGTTGGTCATTAGCTTTAACGGAGTTCTCATCAAACGGAAGTGCGTTTACAAACCCACGTTTGCAATAAACTGCAAAAGTGTGTGGGGCAGAATAAGGTGACAGAATAAACGAACATTTTGAAACAATTAAATGTTGAAATATTGAAAATGAAGGTTTCTAGAAAGAGACTATTTATGGATAATGTGTATAATTGTGGAAAATCACAAATAGCCTATCCTTTTTGCTAATTTAGTTTGAAAAAGCTAGATTTTATTCAGGATTTTCCCTTTTCAATGTATTCATTTTATAAACAGCACATTTCTATCAGACTTTGTTACTGCGATATGTTTTGTTTGTTGCGATATCGTTATTGCAATATCGATGCGATGTCATGTGCAGCCCTAATTCACAGGCACTTCATGTTCTAAAATTCTAAACAACCAATCGATCGATCAAAAGAATAATCGCTAGACTAATCGATCACCGACATAATCGTTCGTTAGCAGCATCCCTGACCAAATCCGTATCATTCCGAACCGTTCATTCCCGCCGTTTACCTGCGACGAGTCCTCGCTGAAGGCCAGCGTCACAAACTCGTCGGCGAACCTCTGCCTCTGCCCCGAGGAGAGGCGGGACAGCTGGGACGTGTAGGCGTGGGCCACCAGCGCCCCACCGTTGGGCTGGGTCTCCACGTGGATGTAGGGGGCGAACTCCAGGCCCTCCAGCCCGGGATAGCTGCACCGGCCCTGCGCCTTGCCCGGGTCGGCGCGGGGGGCGTCTGGGTCGAGCGCCGGGTCCGGGGGCTCTTTGGCGGGAGGCGTCGGGGGCCTGTGGTTGGGCGACAGGACGGGAGGCGGGGACTTGAAGGGGGAGAGCGAGGAGAGGAGCGCGGGGTGGGAGGTGGAGGTGAGACAGGGGGGCCTCTTGGGCGGCGACGACGTCAGGCCGGCGCAGGACGTCTGACTGGAGCGGTGGGACGTTTTCACGCGCCTGTGCCTCTCGTCCTCTCTGTGTTTTTTCTTCTTTTTCTTTTTGACTTTTTTCAGCAGGAGCTCGTCTTCCTCCTGCCGGGTTTTGTCTTTGTCGTCTGAAAAGAGACACAAAACAGGAATATTAAGAACAATGTTTAAGATTTGTGTTCCACTGTAGTCTGTTCTAGGGCTGGAAATGTATCATTTTGTGTTCTTTGGTGAGTTTTATTGATTTTTTTTTTTGTGCCGTGAATTTGACTCCGAATCATAAGCGCTACGGCGTCAGGTAAAGTGGGCCGCACTGCCATCAACTCCTGGGCCACTTTTCCCCCCAGTCCGTCGCTCTCCGTCCCTGTCCGCCCCTCTCCGCTCCTGTCCCTCTCTCTCCGCCCCTCTCCGTCCCTCTTTGTCCCTGTCCGCCCCTGTCCGTCCCTGCCCATCTCTCTCCGCCCCTCTCCGTCTCTCTCCGCCCCCGTCAGTCGCTCTCCTTCCCTGTCCGCCCCTGTCCATCCCTCTCCGCCCCTGCCCGTCCCTCTCCGCCCCTGCCCCTCTCTCTCCGCCCCTGTCCGTCCCTGCCCATCCCTCTCCGTCCTTGTCAGTCTCTCTCCGCCCCCGTCAGTCGCTCTCCTTCCCTGTCCGCCCCTGCCCGTCCCTCTCCGCCCCTGCCCCTCTCTCTCCGCCCCTGTCCGTTCCTGCCCATCCCTCTCCGTCCTTGTCAGTCTCTCTCCGCCCCCGTCAGTCGCTCTCCTTCCCTGTCCGCCCGTGTCCATCCCTCTCCGTCCCTCTCCGTCCCTCTCCGCCCCTGTCCGCCCCTCTCCGCCCCTGCCCGTCCCTCTCCGTCCCTCTCCGCCCCTGTCCGTCCCTGCACACATCCCAACCCAAACAATGGACTCTAAACCTGCTCCGCAGTGTAACTAAACACTAGAGATTCACCGACACCGTCTCATTTGAAGGGAGCGGGCAGTAAAGGAGCGTTAATGCCACCACGAGCCGTTAGAGGAGCATCGATTTCCAATAGAGCTTCCCTCAGGCGCCGCTTCATCTCAAACACTGAACGCGAGCCTCGGATTACGCCGCGTTTGTCCATCTCTGCGTTCACAAACATAACACGATCACAACAGCAGCGTTACTGATCAGATAAACATGTCGCCTCTTTATCATTGTCACGATTGATTCAACAGACGCCTGGCTGTGAGGCTGGGCCATTTTTACTGATAAATAAATTGTTACTTTTTCCCTTTTGATTTTGATTTGATTTCTGAATTTTTTTGTAAGAAAATTGTCCAAACTATTTTCAGTTTTGAGTACGTTTTCTATTTAAGCTCGTATGGTAGAAGTGCAGAGAATATAAGTCAAAATGTTTTAAAATGTTTTTGGTGTAGACTGTAAATAGAAAAGGCCTAAACAAAGTATAAAAGCTAAAAACAGAGCAATGTGATGTTACTCGTAGGGCTGTAGTCGAGTAAAGACCTGCCCCATCGACCGATTAGTCGACTAATAGGGAGTGTGGCAAAAATATATCTCTATCTCTGCCCTCAGAAGACAGAAACTGCACTGGAGTTCATGCAAAAACAACAATTCATACAGAAAAGTACTAGTAAACAGTGTATTTATTTGTTAGCGATACAGATTTACTCCTGGCTAACTCACTCCAAATCTTATTGTTTTTGCTGATTTTGCTGCATAGTTTGTTGAACGCAAATAAAATAATAAGTCGAGTATTTCCCAACCAGGGGTAAGTAAGTAATTAGCAGGGGGTACTTGGAATGGTTTCAGGTTTTAAATTAAGATGAAATGTACTTTTCTCTTTTTAAAAAAATGTCATTAGTCGTAAATGTAGCATTTTTTGGAGTCTCTTGGACCATGAATATAATTAAAACTAAAATATAATAGTAATAATTAACAATATGTAACAAGTAAACCCAATTATTTGCTTGAAACTCAAATTAAGGGGTGCTCTGAGTGTGAGACAAAGCTTAGGGGGGACTTGAGATAAAAGTTTGGGAACCTTTGGACTAAGACACCATCAACCGATTAATTGACTAAACCAGTGTCTTTCAACCTTTTTTGGGTCGTGGCACACTTTTTGGGTTAAAAGCTACCACGGCACACCAACTTCTACAAAAACATTACCAAAACAGACCATTTAGTTTAAAAATATGGTATATAACAAGCCAACTAATGTCTGTGCCACTGTCTGGTTCTTTAAATTTGGTAATAGTGATGTTTTTTTGGCTTTTTAGTGTAGAAGTAGTCAATTACATCCACATTTGTCAATCTGTTAACTCAATTGGACTTTTTTTAAAGGCACACCTGGCAAAACCTCAAGGCACACTAGTGTTCCCTGGCACTGGTTGAAAATCAAGGGACTAAACAACTAAAGGATCACAGCCCTGGTTAATGGTGTATTTAGAAGTGATTATGTTGTAGTGCTCTCCATTTTGCCGTCTTAGGGCTGTATTTTACACATAAACTTGTACTGGGTGTAAAATGGTGTGAGGTAAAATACGTGATTTGCACTTTCACAACATTTAATTTGACGTTTCTGTTTTCAAATCAGTCAGCGCTGGCTCTGTGCTTTTCTCCTTTGCTTTTCTCTCCGTGTGGCACAAACACACACAGGAACAGCGTCAGTTTTGGTCCCAGTGTCTGCACAGGACGGCGAGCAGCATTTCTTGCTTTTTCTGCAAAAAAAACCCTCTGTAATGATGTCCCAGCCCGGGCTCGCTCCTCACACCGCAGAAGTTTGTTTCGGCTAACGCTGTGGCATCCTGTAGCAGGAACCGGAGTCAGGACTAAACATGGACCGGTCTCCTGCTGGTGCCAGAGTCAGGACTAAACATGGGGAATCAGCTTTTCAGTTTTTAGAATCAGAAAACGGTTTATTGCCATTGTCAGTGAAATTCACAAACAGCAGCTAAAATCTAGAACAGTCGCCCTGAAGATGTGAGACAGGCCTCTGCTCTGACGATGTTTAAATCCAGGCTAAAAACGGTTTTGTTTGGATGTGCAAACGACTGAAGGATCTATCTGCACTCTTCTCTTTTAAAGCGCTTTATTTTACAATGATTCTGTTTGTCTTTTTGTGTTTTGTGATTTTAATGCAACTTGTCCTGTTATGTAAAGCACTTTGAATTGCCTTGTGTACGAATTGTGCTCGCCTTGCCTAGCGTTCCTCTGCTGATTCTGCTCCTTTGAGGCTTTGACGGTCCGTGTGAAGCGTTGTACGTTTAGCAGAATACTGTGTCACTGCAAAGTTAATCCAATTTGTGATTTTTCTGGAAAGACTCTCTTTGCACACTGCTCTGTTGTTGAACTTCCCGTTGCGAGTCTAAGCTGCGGAAGCCCCGAGGAACATGAGGGTGCAAGAAATAAAAATCTATTTTCTTCCATTAAGATGAACTCCAAAGTCAATTAACCTTTTAAAATCGATTTATCGCTCAGCCCTTCCTGGTCATATCTGTCCTGGGGCAAAACAGATCTGACTTTATTACAGGTACAGCCCCTTTAAAGTCTATATGACAGGTTAAACAACACATTTCTCTAAAACGTAGTGAAGATGATTATTTTTAAGATCTTAAACATTTTGCCCATTTATCCCCACTTTGACAGTTTTTGTAATGTTTATAATGTCACTTCCTGGTTGAACATGAGCAGTAAATATGACACAGTTAGAGGTAATTCTACAACTGTTACCTAGCAACCATTTTCAAAATAAGGGCCAAAATCCCCATAAATGGCACAATAGTTATGATTTTACAAATAATAATACCCAATAACAACTTTATTTTGTTGAATGACACTTTAAAGACACAGTAAATATACTGTGTCAGTCGTGTGTAAATTGTGTCTGTATTTTTCATGGCAAGTCGCTTTTTGATGACATCACAGAGGGATTCTGTTTAAGAACTCAATCACTTCCTGTAATTTTAAACATTTATTTTTCTAAATTGCTTCACAAACTGCAACTTCACAAGTGTAAAACTATAGTAAATAATTGCCATTATAATTAGAACATTTTGAAAACCATCATACTGACTTTAAAGGACACATATTCTGCTACAGTGACTTTTTTTAAACCCTGTTCTAACAATGTTCCGACATCAAAAACACACCTGGAGTAGCATTCAGCTGCATTCACGCCGTTTTGAGGAATGTTTATTAGAAAATCCTCCCCCTCCCATTTTATACGTCACTTCAGGATGCTCTGATTGCACACAGCAGACAACTCCTTTTATAAGGCCATAAAAACATGTTATTATTTAGGATAATAATATGAAAAATGCAGAATAGTTTTCCTTTAAGTTCCTCAGTATTTCAGACGTGCTCCACAGTAGTTTCTCGTCTTGTTTTAGCCCTGAACCAGATACAAAAACATTCACCCTGAAACGCTGCTGTTTAAGACTCTCACTGTAAACGCTCGTATCGGATTAAAGGGCTTTGTTTTAAGACCAAGTCTGTTTATCGTGACACGAAAGTGACCTCGTGCACTCTGTGACCTCAGCCCTGTCCAATTAAAAGTACTCTGTAAAGTTTAGAGATTCTGAAGACAAAAAAAGACAAGTCAAATGAACAAAATGTTGTCCAGACCTTTGCAAAGGCATCGGCCCAAACTTGCAACGGTAACATTGCCAGTGCACAGTGATATGAATAAACACGTTTGCCTCCGCTCTGAGACTTAAAAAAAACTATAAATAGCAGTGACTTATGTGTTTTAATTAATGCTCAAGGGAAACGATTTATTTTCAAAGCTACAAATAGAATATTGTTCACTGTAATATATCTATATTTATATAACGGATAGTGAGGCCAAAAACATAAATAAAGATGGGAAATTTTCAAACACTTGGGGCTCGAGTAACGCTGGACAGGTTTAATTTTGAGTTTAGAAGTGAACGAAACTGAATGAACTTATAGTCATACTGATTATAAATAAAAATGGTAATATTAATTATGATAATGATGACGTTAAAAAAAAAGATAATTATTCAAAAGAGTAATGTAATCATAACTAAAATCTAAATACTATATAAATAATCTAGCATTTGAAAGTAGAAAAATTATATATATTAATGATTTCTTAAGAATAAGATTATAAAGTGCATATGTGATTATGTTATAAAACTGAAAGAATAATGATGAATGAAATATAAGGGACAGACATAATGAATTAATTTATAAATAAAAATCTCAGTATGATCCAGCAATACAGCCCAGCCATATTCTGGGAAAACTGGTGTTGCTTTATTATTATTATTATTATTATTATTGTTGTTATTAGTAGTAGTAGTAGTAGTATTTTTTTGTAGTAGTAGTAGTAGTAGTAATTATTTTTTTTTTATTATTTTTTATTTATTATTTTTTACTAATTTATAAATGTATTATTAGTAGTATTAGTAGTAGTAATAGTATTTGGTTGTTTTTTTAAAGTCTATTTCTGTGCTTGTTGGTGCTGATAATAATAAATATAAATAAATAAATAAATACAACGCCTACGTTTCCCCTTTGGTCTTTTCCCGGTCTAATATAAGCAGAGTGAGAGCAGAGGGAGCTGGACCGACCTTTGGGCTGTCGGACCTCTCCGTTCTCTCTCTTGATCTCGTTCATGACTTTGTTGTGCATCTTCTCCATCTCTTTCTCTTTGACTTTCTTCTTGTCTCGCTCGTCTCTCTCTCGATCTTTCGTCTTGTCGTTGGCCGAGTGTTCTGTGGAGACAAAAACACCATCAGAGTTGTATTTAAATATAAAATGTGAAAATGGAAGAGTGTTATACTCAGTGTTAGAGTTTTAGATACTGTAAATGCAGTCATGGCTGAACTTTACAGAAAATTAAGTATTTCTCCCTGAAAAGTTTTGCAATGCCACATTTTTTGATATGCACATGTTTATTTGATATACATACAAAGGAAATAAATAACATGTTTATTTGATATACAAACAAAGGAAATAAACATGTCTGAAACAGACAAAAATGCGTCCAAAAGTGACAAAAACAGATCTAAAAAGCGACAAAAACACGATTTTAAGTGACAAACATGTGACTAAAAGTGACAAAAATGCATCTAAAAGCTACAAAAACACGATTTTAAGTGACAAAAACATGATTAAAAGCGACAAAAATGCACCCTAATGCAACAAAAATGCATCCTAAAGCGACAAAAATGTGTCCAAAAGAGACAAAAACACAACTTAAAGTAACAAATAATGACTAAAAGCGACAAGAACACGACTTAAAATGAAAAAAAGCATCCTAAAGCGACAAAAACATGAGTATGCACATGTTTAAACACACAAAGGAAATAATTGTGTAAGAAAAAACATGCCACATTTCAATACTTTTCAGGGAGAAATATTTCATTTTACCTTTACTTTTATTGCATTTTATAAGAATCAAAACATATAAAGTCATGGCCGAAAAATGCTGGCACCCCTGAATTTTTTTCCAGAAAATCCAGTATTTCCCCCTGAAAGGTATTTTAATTCCACATTTTTTATATGCCCATGTTTATTTGATATACACACAAAGGATATAAACGTGTGTGTAACAAAACGTGTAACATTTCAATACTTTTCGGGGCAAAATGCTTAATTTTGTGGGAAAATTTCAGGGGTGCCAATATAATAATAATAATAATATCAGGGGTTTAATTTCATTAAAAAAAAAAAAGAAGAAGATCCTTTTTATTTTATTCTATTGAGAAACAGATTTTTTAGTTAATTTAGTTTGTTATTTTGAACAAGTTTAGCGTTATTATTATTCTGAAGCCCTATATTTTCTTCTACTGGTTGCGTGTCTGTAACAAAAACATTTTCTCTGGAGATGAATAAAAGTAATTCTGATTCTGATTGCAGTTCTATTCAATATTGCACAAAATGACCGTTCACATTTCTGCCATGTTAGCAGCAGACTAAAACCATTCCTGCAGGATTGTATTTCTAGATTTAGTAAACGTGGGTAAATAGGCATCCACGCTATAATCTGCCAGAGGAGGAGGTTTGAAAACATGTATTTAACGCCACAGGACGCCTCTGCTCTCTCAAAACTAAAGGCAGATTTAAGACGTGCCCCGCTCCAGCGCAGGATAATGAGATAATGGACGAGACTTAACAGACATTATTTACCACATCACACACCGCTTTGGCTCTCAGTGAAAAACAGAATCAGTCGAGCTGCAAGGAATTTATAATCTTACCCCAAAAAGCAAACGCTGCGGTTTAAATGCTCAAAGATTCAAAGTGTTTTGCTCAGTGGGAGTGAATGAATCAAAATTTGAACAGTCACAATTAGTAAATCCCAAATGCTGCAATTTTTAAAGTGCAATAATTTCCGCCACAAACAAAATATCCTGTTTAATTCTGCGTAAAAACAGCTAACCCTGTAGTTTAGATTTGTTAAGACATGTTCTAAAGCGACAAAAAAGCGCTCTACAGTAACAAAAACGAGCTCCAGAGCGACAAAACCGTGAGTAAAAGTGACAAAAACAAGTCTGGAAATGACAAAAACAAGACGAAACGCAACAACAATGCGTCCTAAAGCGACACAAACATGACTAAAAATTACAAAAACGCCACTACAAGCAACAAAAATGCAGCTAAAAAAGGACTACATGGTGAATAAAAGCGACCAAAACTTGAGTACGAGTGAAAAAAATTGCTAAAAAGCAACAAAAATGCATCTGAAAGCGACAAACCATGACTAACAGTGACAAAAACAAATCTAAAAGCAACAAAATGCAACTTAAAGTGACAAAAACATGACTGAAGCAACAAATAACGCATCTAAAAGCAACAAAAACATGACTAAAGGAGACAAAAATGCATCCTAAAGCGACAAAAACATGTCCGAAAGCAACAAAAATTTGTCCTAAAGTGACAAAAACATGACTAAAAGAGACAAAAACGCAACTTTAAGTGACAATGACTAATAGTGACAAGAATATGTACAAAAATGACAAAAACGGATCCTAAAGCGACAAAAAAGGCACCCAAAAAGGACAAAATTTCATCCTAATGCGACGAAAAGGTGACTAAAAGAGACAAAAACACAACTTTAAGTGACAATGACTAAAAGCGACAAGAACACGACTAAAAATGACAAAAATGCATCCTAAAGCGACAAAAAAGGCATCCAAAAACGTCAAAAATCCGTCCTAAAGCGACAAAAACATAACTAACTGCGACAAAACGCATCTAAACACAACAAAAACGCTGCTTAGAGTGACAAAAACACGTCCTACAGTGACTGGCTGTCTTACTGGTCAGAAAAATTTGACATTTTTTTCATCTCGTGCAGCTCCAGTCTAAATATAGCGTTTGTTTGCACACTTCCCTCTCAGCCGTCTGTATCTTATAACAGGAGACAAACGAGGCCATATGTTCAGACGAGGTCAAGGGTTCAATCTGTTCATGTAACGTATCCATTGAATTTTGAGAGGAAACACAACAGGGATTATCAGGCTTTTAGGTTTTTCAATTCGCGCCGCACCATTTATAGCAATCAAATCGAAATTGTAACTTTAGAATGTGTTTTTATAGAAAGTCTTGTACCTGTAGAAAAAGGGGTTGTCAAAAGTATTGAAAATCTGATTCTAAATCTATACTAAACAAAACTAAAACTAAATACTGATATAAAAATGAGTAAAAGGTGACTACAAGCGACAAAACATGACTTCAAGCAACAAAAACGCATCTCAAAGCAGCTAAAACGCGACTTTACGTGATAAAAACATGACTAAAAGCAACAAAAACACAACTAACAATACAAAAATGCATCCTAAAGCGACAAAAAAAGTGTCCGAAAGAGACAAAATTGTGTTCCAAAGTGACAAAAACATGACTAACAGCGTCAAAAACGCATCCTAAATCGACAAAAATGCATCCTAAAGCAACAGAAACATGACTAAGAGCCAAAAATGCGACTTTCAGTGACAAAACATGACTAAAAGTGATAAAAAATGCATCCTCAAGTGACAAAAATGCATCCTTAAGTGACAAAAATGCATCCTTAAGCAAGAAAAAAATGACTAAAAGAGACAAAAACGCAGCTTAAAGTAATAAAACATGACTAAAGCAACAAAAAAGCATCTCAAGGCAACAAAAACACAGCTTTACCTGACAAAACATCACTAAAAGCGACAAAAACACAACTAAAAAAGACAAAAATGCACCCTAAAGTGACAAAATAGCGTGTGGAAGCGTCAAAAATTCACCCTGAAACGACAAAAACATGACAAGAAGAGACTGGATTGAGTTAGCTGAAGATTTGAGTGAAATGTGAGCTGTTTGTAACTTCTGTAACTTATAAATACACTTTTTAGTAGTACTTTTCTGTAGAAGTCACTGTTTCTGCATGAACTCCTGTGCAGTTGTGGTCTTTTGAGTGCCGTTTGGATCATATTAGTGGTGTTCATGATTAACCGTTTAGCCGATTAACCGTGACTAAACACTTAACCGAGTGAAGAGCTCCTGCCGGTTAAACTGACACTGTCAAACTGTCATTTTCTACCTTGTTTATGATGTTGTAATACACAATTAAACTACCAGAGGCGCCCGAGAGAGCACCTCATCCGACTGTAACGGATCTGAGAGAAAACAAGTGCTGACAACTTTAAAATACTGGATTAATCTCATACAGACGGAGCAAACCTGAGACCCTGCAGTATTTATGAACTAATATTAATATTGCATGGTTTACTTAACTTTGATTTCCCGTTTTTGATCTTTGATCGATCGATCATTTACCTGCACAAGCTAAAGGTAAGCAGCTAATGTAAACGACTTTACTACATGACTCTTAAGAAAGAGTGCTGTATTCATTATCACTACAACAGAGCATCAGAACAGTGTTTATTGGTTCTTTAATTCAGTCTGTCGTGCTCTGTTTAAACCTGTTGCTGCTCTGTGTTTGCTCTTGTGATGCACCAATGTCAACTTGTTCAGTAACAAAAAGTATAACAAAAAAGCACTGTGTTAATGCAACCGGTTAACGATTATTGACCATGAAGGGCTCCAACGATCGGTTAAAGAAAAAATGAAAAGGTGCATCTCTATCTTATCTGTCAATAAAACATGTCTTTAGTCAACTACAGTAGAATATACTGTTTATTCATTTTTGTAGTGCTGCAACTAAAGATTAAGGTAATCAATTAGTCTGGCCAATTATTCTTTCAATTAATCAATTAGAACGTGAATTGGCTTCGAATAAAAGGTTTTTACTGAGGTTTGACCCTGATTAAGCAAAAATGACATGGCTTTAGGACATCCTGATGTAGTATATTTACTGACAAAATAGGTTTTTAAAAACACTAAATTAAAGTTTTCCTTGTCATATTCATAATTTATCCAGATCTGTCTTTGTTATGAAAAGGTATTTTTGTGTGTTTTAAAGGACACATATTCTGCTACAGAGACTTTTTTTAAGCTTTAAACTCTGTTCTAACAATGTTCCATCTAAAACACACCTGAAGTAGCATTCAGTTCATACACACTTCCTGCTGAACTCCTTCTATCCGGAACGCATTTTCCGATCATCTACGTCACTTATCCGAGAATATTCCGCTGTTTTTAGTCCTTAAATCATCACTAAACTCGTTCTAAGCATTTCTGCCTCTAAACACGATAACTGCTGCAGCAAATCCGCGCCATAATTTCTTTTCAGCGCTAACTTCACTAAATTGTATATAGTGCTGGCGCCATCTGCTGGCTGGATGCACTCAGTACGTGTAATTTCATACTGGCTCATAACACATAGAATGGTCATAGAATGAGAGATGAATAAGACACTTTTTAAAAAAAAAAAACCATGAGATAGCAAATTAAAGGCACTCAAGAGCATGTTTAAAGGCTAGCAGCAAAATAAAAAAAATGCAGTATATGTTTCCTTTAAAGATCCTGAGTTGTTTCCAATTTACTCTGAGCAGAATCCTACTCTTTAAACACAATCGCAGTTGTAATTCTTGTCAAAAAAATCACAATTAATTTTTTTTTTCAAAGTCGTGCTGCTCTAGTTTCAGTATTATCAGTATCAATGGGTTAATCCGCCTGTCAATCAAACCCATATCTACATCTTTTCAAAGAGGAGCGTGTCTTGGCCACAATCATCGATGGCAGGTGTAAAGTTGTAAGCGCTGAAAACATTTGAAGCGTGTTTGTTTTTCTGGTGCAGAGAGAGCGTCGCAGCGGGAGCTTTCACGGTTTTAACTGGAGTGAGAACGATTCAGACAGAGGACGCTCAGAGGACGTGCACAGAACTGGAAGGGGAATAACAACCAGCAGAACGCCATCTCAGTTTAGGACGGAGGTTATTACTACACAGCCCAGAACAAGAAAGTGTGATGGATTAAGTGCAGACGGAATGCAAAAGTTCACAATCGATGTCACCTTGTCCACAGAATGCATTTGTGTTTGTTGTCATTTTGGCCTTAAACCAGGGGCGTCCAAACTTTTTCCATCGAGGGCCACATATTGAAATATAGACCAAGAAGAGGGCCCCAAATCAATCGTGAAACGTGCAAAAAAACGTGCAAAAAGGCTACATTTATTTGAAGTACCACATCTATATTCAGTGTCAGTGCCTTAATATCAGCACCAAAATGTTTGTTTTTTAGGTTAGAATTGTAGAAAATCTAAAATTTGCTATAAAAAGAACTTCTCAGGACAATGTGAGTCAATTCACCAGGAAGGCTAAGGGCCAAAACAAATTGGTCTGAGGGCCGCATTTGACCCCCAGGCCTTAGTTTGGCAGCCTTAAACTGTCAGCCTTAAACTATGGCAGAAATGGTGAATCCAAAAATCATGTAAACATTTATGTAAACACGAATATTTAATAAACATTTGCAGAAGAGACTTTTAATGCAGTTAAAAAACAGAAACCTGAATCAATTGAAATGAATGCCACTGCTCCCTTCACTGGCTTCCTGTCAAATTCAGGATTGATTTTAAGATTTTGATGCTCGTTTTTAAATGCGTAAATGGATTAGCCCCTGAATACCTGTCTGAACTTTTAACAGCGTATGTCCCGGCCAGATCAGTGAGGTCAGAAGATCAGTTGTTGTTAAACGTGCCCAGATCCCGATTAAAAACTCGAGGAGACGGGGCTTTGCTGTGGCCGTCCCAAAACTGTGGAACAGTCTTCCTCTACAGATCAGAGCCGCTCCATCACTAGAGACTTTTAAAACTGCTCTTAAGACACATTTCTTTGCTTTGGCTTTTAACACAAGTGAACTGTTATCTAATTGTGTTTGTGATAATGTTGTACTTTACTGTGTGTTTTTACATGATGTGCAGGTGAAGCACCAAATGGTGTGGTGTAAATGTGCTGTAGAAATAAAGTTGACATTGACATTGACTGCTGGTTTTTTAGTTGGTGTTGTCTTATCCAGTGTTTCCCAACCAGGGGTACGGGGACCCCAAAGGTTACGGGCGCAGTTACCAGGGGGCACTTGGAATGGTTTCAGGTGTTAAAAGAAGATGAAATGTACTTTTTTCTGAATAAAAAAGTGTCATTAGTTGTACATTTTGCATATTATTGGAGTATCTTGGACCATAAATATAATTAAAACAGAACAGTAATAGTAATAATTGACAATACCTGACAAATAAACCCATTTATTTGTCTGACACTCAAGTGAAGGGGTGCTCTGAGTGTGAGACAAAGCTTAGGGGGGACTCCAGACAAAAAAGGTTGGGATAAAAGCATAAAAGAAAATTGATCTTGAGAACCACTTTGTATAATGTTTGCTCATATGTACTACCGCCAATCCATATTAAACCTACTGTCATTACTATTTGTATGTTTATTTCAAAATGTATAAAGAAAAACACACATACATATTATTTTGACAACAGAGCACATTAATATTGGGGGACGCTGCAGAGTTTGGGAATGACTGATTAAGATAATAAAGATTTATATGGGACAAAATGAGAAGACATGCTGAAGATTTTTTTAATTAATCATGAGTTTAATCAAACATAAAAAATACTCTTTGAGGATTAATGGTTGTTTTTGCAGTTGTGGCCTTTTGCATTTTGGGTCAGAGACTTAAACATACTTCATAGCACACTCCCTTTTAGTCGACTAATCGATCAATAGGATAGGATATGTCTTCAGTCGTTTACACAAAACACGTCACGAAGCGCATTTGTCAAACTGTTTTTGTAAAATATAACACACGTCTATCCCAAAGTTAGTAAAGTAAAATGGTTTGATTCACGAACAATTGCCGTCTCAGATGCATGCTGAGTTTCAAACCCACGAATCATCAAACGTCTAAATCTAATTGTGCCTTTTTTCAAATCATCTCGATGTTTGAATTCGGCTCCATCTCAAACGTTTCAAACTCACAGTGGGGCGTTTCACTCTCTGTGGATAAACCTGTGGATAAACGTCTCCCGCTGAGCTCCAGACGCGCTGAAATGAAGAATCATCCACATTTGGGCTCAACAGGCACTTTGCACAAAAAAATCTGAGTTAACAATATTATTTAATACTTAATATAGGCCTAACATAACAGTATGACGTCTGGAAAAGGTATGAGTTTCTAATTCTGACTTAGTTTGGTGGGAGGGCACCTGTGGTAAGTATTTATTATAGTTTTACATTTGTGAAGTTGCAGTTTGTGAAGAAATTGTGAAAATGAACATTACAGGAAGTAGGCTAACGCTGGATTAAAGGTTGAATGGAGGATTTCTCGCCGATTTGAAAATCTGCGACTGTTAGTCCTTTTTTTTGAAAAAGCGCATGCGCAGGTTCCCCCTCCCTCCCTCCCCGTTTCTCCTGAGTGAACGCCTACCAAACCTCGTGCACGAGCACGCCCAGCAGCACTGCTTCATGTGCATTTGTTTACACAACGATTGGTGTCGCTTTCTCATGACAACCTCCGCGAAGAAGATTTAATAATACATTCCACATACAATAATGTATGTGATCTCGCCGAGGATCTTTTTGACACAAACATTCCGCGTTTCTGCACTCTCAACTCATTCAGAAGACAGCGCTGTTCCTCTGGTAACCACTAGGGGCAGTGCTGACCAACTTTAACTGTATAGAAGGGCATTTCCGGATGTAGACGGACCCTTATTACCCAAAAAAACGGCGGAGAGAGACCAGAGTGAAGTCGCTGGATGGGTTACATAACATATGTTTATCGTTGTTCTAGCTAGCAGCATAGTATTTCAGCATAGACATTTAAATAAGTAGACACGGCATTCACTGCTCATGCTATCGACCACTTAGCAACACGACCTCATATATTTTCCCTATAGCCGTTAGCATTAGCTCACAAAACACGCAAGTTATGAATAATCCATTTTGAATTTTATTTTAAATAAATAACGTGTACTGTCATGTGAGCTAAAGGCTAACTGACTTCAAGTTGAGAATTCTTTGTGCTTCTTGTGAGAATCTAGCGACCACAAACCATTCTCTTTTTTACATGTTACAGGTGAGGATAGCAGATAAATGCCATAAATATCACGAAATAACAAGTTTTATATACTTTAATAAGGGGATTGGCTTCATTCATTTGTATGTGACGGAACCGGGAAAGGCTCAAAAAAAAAAAAAACACCAACACTGCCCCTAGTGGTTACCAGAGGAACAGCGCTGTCTTCTGAATGAGTTGAGAGTGCAGAAACGCGGAATGTTTGTGTCAAAAAGATCCTCGGCGAGATCAGAGGATGAATGCACGTGGTGAGCGATCCACAAATGCAAAGTCACACACTCACATGCAAAACTACAGATTTCAAAATAAAATGTAACTTAATTTTTACAATTGAGAATTTGTGTGAAAAAAATCTGCATGCAAGTCTAACTTTTTGAATAAATCCGGATTTTGCGTGAATCCAAAATTCTGCATAGATATTTTTTACAAAATGTGTAACATTTGTCTCATAAATATCCACATTCACAAAGGTGAAGAATGCACAATTTAAGTGATCCTCAAATTCAGTATCAGATTCTCGCATGCAAAAACACAGATTCACAAAACAAAAATATGTTTTATTCACAAATATATATATGCAAATCTAATTTTGCGTGCATAAATCCATAAATACAAATCAGGGATTGTGAAAAAATCTGGGATTTTGAATTAATCTTTCTTTTTGCGTCAATAAATTAATATGAAACAAATCTCACCCCATACGAGCGTTTCCCCTGGACGAGCCTGTGGGAGTGCACTAGCACGCAGAGAATGATTGACACCTGAGCGGACCAGTTATTTGTACTACCCACGAGGAAATTAGATTCTGATTTGTTGCCCGAAATCCTCCATTCAACCTTTAAGGTTTATTTAATTTATTAGGCGTTAATAAGCAATTGTTATTTGCTTATAATAATGTATAAATGTTAATAAGCCAATAACCAAAAACATGTATGTGTTAATAAGCCGTACAGAACGTCAAAAAGCTGCTTAATTTTTATTTTTTTTATTTTTCATGTGATAAATGCTTGTAAATGCCTCATCAGTGCTCATAAACACATAACAAGTGGTTATTAATTCATCATAAATAGTTTAGGAATCTTAGTCTAAAGCGTTGCCGGAAGTAGCAGTGAGTTCTAAGTGAGTTGGGGTGCACGGTGGCAGAGCGGTTAGAGCTTCTGCCTCCCAATAAGGAGATCGTGGGTTCGAATCTCAGACCACCCCAACATCACACGATCTCTCTGGGTGGAGTCTGCATGTCCTCCCTGTGTTACCGTGGGTTCTCTCTGGTTCTCCGGCTCCTCCCACCGTCCAAAGACATGACTGTGTAGATTAATTGGAAACTCTAAATTGTCCCTAGTGAATGAATGTGAGAGTGAATGGTTGTCTGTCCTTGTCTATGTGTGTGTGAATGAATGAATGAATGAATGAATGATAATATTCATTGGCTGGTGTATGAATGAGAGTGTTGTGAGAGTGAATGCGGGACAACAGATGGAAATTAGCCCAAGGCTACAATCTGGTGTGTTTACAGCATGTGTATCATGTATGTTCATTAACATGCACTGTCCCAAAAAAAAAAAAAAAAAAAAAAAAAAACGGAATCCCTCTGTGATGTCATCAAAAAGCGACGTATCATTGAAAATACAGAGACAAAAAACAGACAAGTGACGCATTTGACAGTATAAACGGCCATTCAACAAAATAAAAGTGTTATCAGGTATAATTATTTGTCAAATTATAACTATTGTGTAATTTATATGGATTTTGGTCCTTGTTTTGAAAATGGTTGCTAGGTAACAGTTGTAGAATTACCTCTAACTATGTCTCATTGAAAACACATTAGAGCTAACATGGAATGCAGCGTTTTGTTTGCTAACACTGGAAGGGTTTATACCAGGTCTGGGCAAACTTTTTGGATTTTCACACTTGCCCTGGGGCCGAACCATTTACAGTTTGGATGTTTTTAACTTCAGTATATCACACACACGATTACACACAGACTTAATGCCTAAAATACACAAAAATCATTACCTTTTAGAGCTGTCGTCGACTAAAGAAGTTCTTGGTCAACTAAAAACCTGCCCTATCGACCGATTAAGCGACTAAAAGGGGGTGAGGCAAAAATATTTCGAAACTGTAAAGTAGTTCAGTGCTTTTCAACCCTTTTTGAAATGTGGCACTCTTTTTTGGTTGAAAAGATACAATGACACACCACCTATTACTAAAACACTACCACCTCAGACCTTTTAGTTAAAATCGTGGTATATATGGCAAATTATGTCTGTGCCACTATTTGGTTCTTTAACTTTGGAAATGGTCATTGTTTTGCTTTCTTTTTTTTGGTATAGAGTTATGTTCAGGACACCCCAAATGGTAAATAACTCAACTAAAACAATGTCTGAAACCGTTAACTCAAATTGGAAAAATTTTAAAGGCACCTGGCAATACCTCAAGGCACACTAGCGTTCCCCGGTGCACTGGTGAAAATCAAGGAAGTAGCTAACCCAAACTGCACTCAAAGACAACAACTGCACAGGAGTTCATGCTAAAACATACTATTTATACAGAAAAGTACAAGGAGACAGTGTAATTATAGGTCAGAGAT
Source organism: Rhinogobius similis (assembly GCA_019453435.1). Taxonomy (NCBI): domain Eukaryota; kingdom Metazoa; phylum Chordata; class Actinopteri; order Gobiiformes; family Gobiidae; genus Rhinogobius; species Rhinogobius similis. The sequence goes on along the minus strand of CM033619.1, from coordinate 6,994,409 downwards.
ATAGAAATTAGATTCATCTTATGATTCACTGCATAACTTATATATAACGCTCATCACGCTGACTGTTCACAAAACAAAAGCGTCTTTTGTCGTGTCCCGGAGGTTTGGACGCTCCTCCGTTAAAGACGCGTAAAAACTCATCGAGTCTAACAGAGCTGAACGTCTCCTTTAAACACTGGTTATTATTCGTGAAAAGACTGTACTCGGCACTTGGTCATTGTTTTTGTACGGCGCCATCTGTTGGAATCGCCACGCAGCAATTTTCAATATTTCGACGAGAAGGAATGGGGAAACAACGCCATCTAGTGAAACGAGCAAGCAACTGCGGTCTCAGACAACTGTAAAATGACAAATGCGCCATACGTAACTCTAGGGCTGTAATCTTTTAGTCGATTAATCGATCGATGGCATCTTAGTCGACCAAGATTTTTATTAGTCGGCTCATTTTATTAAGATTAAATTGTATATGTGGCAAAAACGAGAAGCTATAGAGTGAGTTAGCTGAAAATTTTGGAGTATAAATATATAAATACTGTGTTTCCTAGTACTTTTCTGTATTAATATTTGTTTTAGCATAAACTCCTCTGCAGTTGTGTTCTTTTGAGTGCAGTTTAGGTCGGATACATGGAAATACTTCATAGTTTTGATATATTTTTACCCCTTTTAGACTAATCGGTCGATAGGGCAGGGCTTTAGTCGACCACAGCCCTACTTAACTCATACAAATATTGTGAAATGCTCTGTGGGCCGGGTCAAATGCCAAAATGGCCTTAGTTTGCCCCCCTTTGGTCTTTACTGTGGGAAAAACGTAAATAGGACAAATTCTGACCTTTAGTGAATACTTTTCCAGAGACCTTTGAGTTTATGGCTGCTCTATTATTTGATTAAATTAAATGACAGACTGTACAAAGCTGTGTGCAGAGCGTGTCCGTCGCAGCTGTGTGGAATCAGAGCTGGGCTGGACTTATTTAGACACATTTGGTTCACGGCGTTTGGAGGAGAAACTGTGTCGAACAAAACAACAAAACGCTGGACTCTAACAAGAGAATAATGAAGATGAAATACACCAGGACCGAGTACAGCAGGATGAGTCACGGACTGTCAGGGGGAGGGGGGGAGAGGAGAGAGGGGGAGAGAGCAGAGAGGGGGAGAGAGGAGGGGAGAGGAGAGAGGAAAGAGAGGGAGAGAGGGGAGGAGAAAGAGGGAGAGAGGGGGGAGAGAGAGGAAAGAGAGGGAGAGGGGGGAGAGAGGAGAGAGAAGGGGGGAAGAGAGGGAGAGAGAGAGGGGGAAGAGAGGAAACGGGGAGGGAGGGGAGAGAGAGAGGAAAGAGGAGAGGGGGGAGGAGAGGAGAGAGGAAAGGGAGAGGGGGGTAGAAGAAAGAGAGGAGAGGGGGGGAGGAGAGAGAGAAAAGGGAGAGGGGGTAGAAGAAAGAGAGGAGAGAGGGGGAGGGAGAGGGGGAGAGGAGAGAGAGAAAAGGGAGAGGGGGGAGGAGAGGGGGAGGAGAGAAAGGAAAGAGAGGGGGGGCAGAGGAGAGAAAGAGGGAGAGAGGGGGGGTGTTTTATGAAAATAAATAAGGTCAGCCATTGAAGTTAAACAGATAAAGATAAGACTTCAAATGTCATAAACTCTGTCAGATTTGAGGTAAACGTGTTCAAATAAAATATAACTTTTTCCAAGAACAACTGTAAAGCTGTTTTATTTTTCATTATATGACACGGGACATGAGGTCTATATTGTTTCGGTTCAAGTTGATTCTCCGTCAGAGGCAGAACGCGCCTCATGAGTCTCCCATTGGCGTTTGCCAGTTTCAAATGTGAAATCCAGCGTTTAAACCAGAGCACTGCCCCATCATGAGGCAGAAACACTGATGTCTCCGGCTGCAGGTTAAGGCTCAGCTGTGACTGTAGTTCCTTTTTTAAACCATAAGAGCGCAGGCCGGACTCGGTTCTGTTAAAAGGATGGGGTATCGATGGATTCAAGCGAGGGCTGGGCGATACGGTGATAAAAATGGAATGTTGAGCTCGTCCCTGTGACAATCTGCTGTTTTTGTGAAATCGTGGTGTCGTGATTGACTGTTTGTCTCTTTAATGCAGCTGTCTGTTCAAATACACTTTTTCTCCTGTTGTTTAGCTTCTGAAGCCACTGAACAGATGACTTTATTTACCTAACAAAATATCTTGCTTTGATTTGAATAAAAACTGTTAAAACTGTAGTTTGTGTACAAAAAGCTCTACCAAAAGCGATAAAAAAACGTTCAAAAGCAACAGAAAACGCTCCTACAAACAACAAAGACGAAGAAGAAGAAATGTTACAAAGACGCGTTTAAATATGACAAACACAACCGAACGTGACAAAATCCCGACTAAACCCAACAAAATTGTGTTTAAAATGTGAATTTGAACAGAATCCTATCATTAAAACATAAATTACAATCGCACTGGGCAGAACAATCACAATTAGATATTTTTCTATTATGCAGCTCTATAGAAAAATACAAAGTGAACGTGAATAAAATCGATAAATAAAATAGAAATCATTCTCTGGCCTCAAGAAAATCGTGATAATAATTTTTTGCCATATCGCCCAGCCCTAGTTACCTTCTATAAATAAATAATCACCTTGGTTCTCTCCTCCTTGTTGAAAGTTGAGGAGATGCGTTTAAGTCCCGGTCCTGACATGGGCTCAGACTCACACGGGCCGACCTTGTGTTGTCCCGTGTTTTGGGTTCAGATGATGAGTTGTTTGGCCGTCCGTCCTCCGCGCGCAGGACCTCGCCGCCGGGACACTGTGGCTGCTCTGAATTTCAATGCCCTCTTCGCTCTTCGCTACTATTTACTGCACCGGGACGTTTACATGACTCACTCAAATGGCTTTTCCAATAGCCCCGGTTTACACGAGCACATTTGTCATCGACACGAGCAAACGACGCACGGGTTTCAGGTAGGTCTGGGCGATACGGTGATAAAAATGGAATCGTGAGCTGGTCCCTGCGACAATTTGTTATTTTTGTGAAATCGACGTATCGTGATACATTGTTTTTCTGTCTTTAATGCAGCTGTCTGTTTCTCCTGTTGTTTAGCCTCTGAAGCCTCTGAGCAGATGACTTTATTTACCTCTTAAAGACCAGGGCTGCACAATTCAACGAAGTCGACACAAAAAGTAAAAAAAAGTGCGACCAAAATTGATAAAAATGCGCTCAAAAGAAACAACTCAAGAGCGACAAAAACGTGAAAAAAAGGTGACGATAAAGACTCATTTAAATACGACAAACACAACTGAACGTGACAAAAACTAAAAAGCAACAAAACAGAATCCTATTATTCAAACATAAATCACAAATCTAATCTTAACCGCACTGGTCAGAAAAATCACAATTAGATATTTTTCCAAAATTGTGTAGCTCTATTAAAGACAATATAAAAATACAAAGTGAACATGAATTGTGATAAAATCGAAATCATGATCTGGCCCCAAGGAAATCATGATAATAATTTTTTGTCATATCGTGATAAAAATCGAATTGTGACCTCATCCCTGTGACAATCTATCATCTTTATGACATCTTCGTATCGTGATTGACTGTTTGTCTCTCCTCTGTCTCCTGTTGTTTAGCCTCTGTAGCCTCTGAGCAGATGACTTTATTTACCTCTTACACCTCTTAAGTGCAATAATTCAATTCAATGCACCAAGACGCAACTAAAAGTGACAAAAATGCGACTAAAAGTGACAAAGACGCGACTAAAAGTGACAAAGACTCAATTGTATGTGAGCCAAAAATGTGACTAAAAGCGACAAAATTATGCTTAAAATGTGATTCTGAATAGAAAATCGTCCCTGCGACAATCTGTTATTTTTGTGAAATCGTCATATCGTGAGTCACTGTTTCTCTCTTTAATGTAGCCGTCTGTTCAAACACACTTTTTGTCCCGTTGTTTTGCGTCTGTAAGCGGCAAAAGGCGCAAAAACGTGCCTACAAGCGACAACTCAATGCACTAAAACTTGACTAAAAAGCGACAAAAACATGACTAAAAACAATAAAAATACATTTAAAAAACATGCCTACAAACAACAAGCGCCACTCAGTGCACCAAAATGTGACAAAAATGCGACTAAAAGCGAAAAAATTGTGTTTAAAATGTGAATTTGAACAGAATTCTATTACTATTACAATACTAAAACAGAAATCACAAATCTAATCACAATCGCACTGGTCAGAAAAATCACAATTATATATTTATCCTATATCATGCAGCTCTGTTAAAGACAATAGAAAAATACAAAGTGAACACAAATCGTGATAAAATCGAAATCATGAACTGGCCCCAAGAAAATCGTGATAATAATGTTTTGCCATATCGCACAGCCCTAAGCTCAATGCACCAAAACGCAACTAAAAGCGACAAAAATGTGACTAAAAGCGACAAAAGTATGCTTAAAATGTGAATCTGAATAGAAAATCTAATCACAAAACTGGTCAGAAAAATCATAATTACATATTTTTTCCTAAACCGTGCAGCTCTATTAAAGGCAATAGAAAAATACAAAGTGAACACAAATCCTGATAAAATCGAAATCATGATCTAGCCCCAAGAAAATCATGATTATAATTTTTTATATAGTTTCAGGGTTTGAATTTCTGCTCCGTTTGACTGCAGCGGTGGAAAGTAACAAGGTACAAAAGTAAAAGCGCCGTATTTAAAGTCTATAGGACAAATTATACGACACGTTTCACCATTACCGTAGTGAACATGATTATATTTAAGATTTTACTAAACACTTTGCCCATTTGTCCCCAGTTTGACAGTTTATAATGTCACTTCCTGGTTGAACATGAGTACAAATATGACATAGTTAGAGGTAATTCTACAACTGTTACCATAGCAACCATTTTGAAAACAGGGGCCAAAATCCATATAAATTACACAACAGTTATGATTTGACAAATAATAATACCCGATAACAACTTTATTTTGCGTAAACTGTCAGAAAATGTGTCCGCTGAGCACTAAAAGTCGCTTTTTGATGACATCAGCACTACTTCCTGTCATTTTAAGCTTCGTTTGTCAAACTTTCTTCACAATCGGCAACTTCACAAATGCAAAACTGTGATAAATATTTACCTCAGGTGCCCTCCCACCAAACTAAGTCAGAATTAGAAAATCACGAGAACCTCTTGAAGTAAAATGTTTAGGTATCTGTGCTTTACTTAAGGTATTTTTTACACTGGATACCTTTGCTTCACTTCATTCGAAAGCAACAAGTACTTTGTAATAGAGCTTTACGATTTGGGAAAAACATCTAATTGGGATTTTTCTGACCAGTTTTGTGACTGCGATTATATTTGTGGGATTCTGTTCAAAGTTCACGTTTTAAACACAACCGGGAGACTTGACAAAAAGACTGAAATTTGAAATCACAAAATGTTAAAAGAATTGCGACTACAAATGACAAAAATGTTCTGAAACAAGTGTTTTGCTGCTTTAGGCGGCAACGTTATCGCTTTTAGATGCGTTTTTGTCATTTTTAGACTCGTTTTTCTCACTTTAAGTCATATTTTTATTGCTTTCAGTCACATTAGTCACGTTTTAGTTTCAGAACATGTTTTTAAAAATCTGGGTTGGCAGTTTTTATGCAGAATACGACAGGATATTTTGTTGTTTGTGGAGGGAATTCAAAGTTCACGTTTGAAACACAACAGGAGAATTGTCAAAAAGAGAGAAATATGAAGACAAACTAATTAAAGATGTTCTTGTAGTGTTGTTTTTGTCGCCTTTAGTCACGTTTTTGTCCATCGTTTCAGAACATGCTTTAACAAATCTAAACTGTGGAGGGAATTATTGCACTTCAAACACTGCAGCCTTTGCGTCCATTCAAATGGCGCTTTTGATTACTTTGCAGCATTATTTTCTACTTTCTTTAGTGGCTAACAAAAAGAACAAAGCTGCAAAAGAATTCGGCAGAATATGACAGTTTTCTGCGCGTTCAGAATAAAGTACTTTTGTCTTTGCAAAGTATGATTTTGTAAATGCGCAGTGTCATCCAGGAGCGTTTACGCTTGAGACTGAAACATGAACTAAACTAACACAATTATCCCACAGAACACGGAGAGGTCTGACCTGCAGGGTAAGTGGCTCTTCTTCTTTATGAGATAAGAATATTAGGGCTGTAATCCTTGTTTAGTCGTTTAGTCGATTAATCGGTCGATGGTGTCTTATATATTATGTGGAAAAAACAAGAAGATATGGAGTGCGTTAGCTGAAGATTTTGAAGTCTAATATAAAGATTTTGAAGTCTAATATAAAGATTTTGAAGTCTAATATAAAGATTTTGAGGTCTAACACATAAATACTCTGTTTCCTAGTACTTTTCTAGATAAATAGTGCAATAGTTGTGTTCTTTCGAGTGCAGTTTGGGTCAGATACATGGAAATACATTTTTGCCACACCCCCTTTTAGTCGATTAATCGGTCGATAGGGCTGGTCTTTAGTCGACTACAGCCCTAGAGAATATTATTTTGTTTCCCTGGAAATCTAACGCAGCTCCAACTGTTTATAATATATGCCAAATTATGGATAACTAGGGATGGGACAATAAACAATAATATCGTTTATCGTGATAAAAAGAGAAGACAATAATAGTTTGTGCTACATTTTGTTTAGTCGTGATAATCGTCAACAAACATAATCGCCATTTTGTCACCAGATTGTGCAGAAAAAAAGCAAATGAACCTTTATGTTCTCTTCTAGATCGTTTTTGTTTTCACTTATAATAAAGTACAAATATATTTTCAAACTGTCAGCAATTTTAATAACAATCGTGATATTATCGTTAACCGCAATTATTTTGACCATGACAATCGTGACTTAAAATTTAAATATCGTCTCATGCCTATGGATAACAATACATTAACTTGAGTAATATATTGTACAGTAACAGTTTCTCACTTGAGTAAAAATGTTGATAATATGAATATGTGTGTTTCTTGCAACGCTCCTTCAGATTCGATTTCGTTTTTATTAAGATTTTAGTTGTTTTTTTTTGTGGTCTAACCTATGATAACACCAGATTTTGTTTTCCATTAACTTCAAAAGCCAAGCAAAAGATTCTCCAGTTTCAGACGGAGCAAAATCTGCGTCAGAATTCAGTCTGAGCATGTGCAGATGCTTCAGCGCAGACGCACCAATGTCGGTCTCTTACTACGGCAACACATACAGGGACAAACCAAAACCAACATGCCGAAAATAACATTTAACTTCTAGAAAGAGTGTCATATTTATTGTGCTCGGTGACTGTGGCAGGTTCAGTATTTTACATCTGTTCTCTTTCCACTTAAAATGAACGTTATGAAACTTTCTTAACACAGTTTAACTTAAAAAACTGGCAAACAAAGGCTACAACTGGGATTTTTAACAGTTGCTGCTTATTTACACAATTAAAATATATAGTCAAGCTCGTGTCTAGCATTGAAACAGATTTGGTAGATTCCTCAAACTGGGGAAAGACAAGTAACCTTTGGCAAAAATTCTAACCTCAGAAAAAAGCGTTACTCAAAATGTGGATTATGTACAGCAAAGACATTTTAAGATTTTATTCAACTCATCTTTGTCTGTTTTTTACTTTTATGGACCATGAATCCACAATTAATAAATCTGTCTGTCATGCTTTTACACAGGGCTGAACAATATATACTGTTCTGCAATAGATTATTCCATGGTGTTGTTATAACTTATTGTATTAAAACATGTATCGTAAAACTTACAGTCCATATGACGGTTCTGATAAATGTCTAATTCTGACTTAGTTTGGTGGGAGGGCACCTGTGGTAAATATTTATCAGCCTGAAGGCTTGACTAAGCTGAAACACGTTGGTGCGTTTTTTAATTAAATAAAAGCCATGTTTAAATAAAGACTTTTTAACTACTAACCCGTCTGAGTGCCTTGGTTTTTTACTCCGTCTTTTCCATCTTTGACAGACCACCATCTTTATTTCAGCACCAAACGAATTCCGCCTCCACAGAGCACCTGACGGGTCCCATTTTTAACATTTTCACATCCACGAGGCGCTCCCCAACTTAAAAAAAAAAAATTTTTTATCATAGTCATCATCTTTGAAGTTGCGGTTTGTAACGAAATGTAAAAAAATGTAAAAAGTTTGAAATTACAGGGAAAAAAGTGACACTGAAAATACAGACAATTTACAGACGACTGACACAATGTTTTCTGACAGTTTAAACAGTCACTCAATAAAATAAAGGTGTTATATTATTATTTGTCAAATCATACCCGTTGTGCTATTTATGTGGGTTTTGGCCCTTACTTTCAACAGAAAACAGGAAACAGTTGTGGAATTACCTCTAACTGTGTCATATTTGCTGCTCATGTCCAACCAGGAAATGACATTATAAACTTGACAAAAACTGTCAAACTGGGGACAAACAAATGAAAAAATGTTTAGTAAAATCTTAAATATAATCATCTTAACAACGTTTTAGTGAAATGTGACGTCTAGCCTGTCGTATACACTTTAAGATTTTATTAAACATTTTGCCTATTCTTCAGTTTACTCAATGTTTATAATGTCACTTCCTGGTTGAACATGAGCAGCAAATATGACACAGTTAGAGGTTATTTCTGAGCAGATGACTTTATTCACCTCTTAAAGGCCAGAGCTGCACAATTAAACCAAATCCACACAAAATCGCAATTTTAATGGATGCAATTAGCAAATCTCAAAGTCTGCAATGTCTGAAGTGCAATCATTTCTTGCACAAACAACAAAATGTCATGCTTTGATTTGAATAAAAACTGCTAACGCCATAGTTTGGATTTGTACAAACATGTTCTGAAACAAGCCTCAAAAGCGATAAAAATGCGTTCAAAAGCGACAAAAACACGCCCACAAACAACAAACACGACTCCATGCACCAAACCGCGGCTAAAAGCACGACTTCAGAAAAATACAAAGTGAACACGAATCGGGATAAAAATCGAAATCATGAAGAGGCCCCCAAGAAAATCCAGCTGAAAACCCAGCCGAACCTCCAGAAAGGATTTGTGAAGATAACGTTTGAACATTTCTAAACTTTTTGTCAAATTCGCAAACTACAAGTATCTGAATACTTGATCTGCTTTGTATTTTACATGTTTTATCACTGATTAAAAGGGAAAAATCACAACTGCACGCACCACAAGAGCCTGTTTTTCTCTCTTATAACGTACAATCTGAAGCCTAAATTACACGATCAAGTAGCGCAATGTATTCTTTTCATTTCAGCAACAAAAACTGTAATAAAAAACCTAAAACTGGATTAAAAAACGGATTAAAGAGCAACTGTACTGTTTGGGAACACAGTTGGCCTAAAGAGGTGGGAAATATATCAAAATGTAGATGATATTGTGAATGTTGTTTTGAAGATATGCAAAATTTGAATGACAGTTGATTGTTTATAGTAAAAAAAAGTGCTACAAAAAGAGCAGATTTAAAATAAATACATCATAATATTGAAGCCACTTTATGCCACGACACAATCACTTTAAAACCGGAAAAATCAAAGCAAACCCTTTTCCAAATTAACCACATCGTAAAAAAAATATGAGCTGTGATTTAAAAATAGAGCACAATAAGTAGTTGGTTTGCATAATTCATGAGCATAATATATCAATTATTCAACTCACTACAGCATTGTCAATTATTACTATTGTGTTTTTGTTTCAATTATGTTTATCCTGGACCATACTTACAAATACAAACAAATTACATACAACAAATAACACCTTTCATTCAGATAAAAGTACGTCTCATCTTCTTTTAAAGCCTGAAACCATTCCAAGTGTCCCCTATAATTGCCCATGTACCTCTTGAGGTTCGTACGTTTGGTTGAGAAGCACTGCTTTGGAGTATAATTAATCAAAATCTAATCGAAAACGCAATTTGAAAAGACGCAATTAGCAAATCTCAAAGGTTACAATTTTTGAAGAATTTAGATTTGTTAAAAATGTTCTGAAACAACTGACAACGTAACGAAAAGCGACAAAAACACAACTATAAGTGAAAAAAAACGATAATATAAGTGACAAAAATGACTACAATCGACTAAATCGACACTCTGAAACACTCGATTCTTTTATTAGTTCATAATTTACTCTTTTTGTCAATTTTCCTGGTTGTGTTTAAAACGTGAACTTTGAACAAAATCCCAATATTAAAACGCAAATCTGATCGCAATACTGGTCAGAAAATTGCAATTACATATTTCTCCCAAATCGTGCAGCGCTACTTTGGAGGCATGACATAGTTTGATAACATTACGTAACAAATGTTATGCCTGAACAAAGGATTCCCTGGCACCAGCGCGCTACAGTTTTCACTCACGGCGCACTGGTTAATGGCGTAACGCGATTTAGGAACGAGCAAAACGAGCTCCGTGTGCGTTTGTTCTCCGGCCCGAGGTGGTTTACAGAGGGGGGCGTGGTGCGCTACCAAAACAACGCTTACTCCATAATGGCGGGCGCCTGTCATAGTGTTATGATATAGTTTCGACACCACGAAGCAGCTCGGGCAGCGTAAAAACGTGCGAGTGGCGGTGTGCAGATACAGAACACGCAGCTACGTCGTGTTCTCGTTCGGGCAGGAGGCTACGGTCCATCCAGACCAGAACCTCCCGCCACAAGAACAGTTTCTTTCCCTCTGCCGTTGGACTCATGAACACTTTATAACACCCGTCACTTTAACTATATATTACATAAGGACAATCTATTTGCACTACCACATTTGCACATGGCACTGTCTGCCAACTGTACATTCTGTATATAGTCTATCTTAGTCTATTTTATTCTTAATTTTTATGCATGCCTTTTTATATATTTTTTATATTTTACTCATTGCTTTATGTTTGCACCTTCGCCGAAGCAAATTCCTATGTTTGTGAATTTCACTGACAATGGCAATAAACCGCTTCTGATTCTGATTCTGATTCTGAATAAATAACAATCGCACACAAATCACTCATATCGTGCGTGTTAACTTGGCGTTCGTGGAAATAAGAGATACTTGATGTTTTTTTTTTACGTCGCAGCTGTTGAAACGGAACAAGTGGGTCACGCACGGCACGCCACTACAACTAATTGCCCTGAATCGGACGTGAATTAACGGCGGGTTCACGAGCGGGTGACCGAACAAACGACGAAAACTGGCAGCCCCACGTCGCCCCGTAGAAACCCCGAAAATTGTACGCAAAAGTTGCCCAAAACATCGACGATTCACAGCGAGTAGTTAATTTTCCCCGAGTCCAAAAATGGGACGAATTACGGTTGGAATTACTACCCGACGCACCTAAAAAAAACGACAAGACACAATTCCAGTTTAAATTGACAACTTCATTCACAAATTACGCATCGGAAAGTCAAATTTAAAACAAAATAGCGCGATAATACCACGGCCTACCTTTGGATGACAGCGCGACCTCGCCGTTCTCTCGCTTCTTCGTAGTAGCGACATCGTTAAACCTCGTTATTACATCGTTGCTGTTTTTGTTGTTGTTGCTGATGTTATTCCCAGTTGCGGCGGTGTTTAGTGACAGTTTGTGCTTCTTTTTTCGCTCCTCGTCGCCGTCTTTTATCCTGTGTTTGTCTTTCGTAGCCTTTTTATTCGGTTTGCTCGTTTTGTGGAGGAAGAAATCGCTCTGTTTCAGGACTTTGTGCGCATTCGGTGGCGGCGGGAAGTGAGGTCCGACGGCGGCAACGGGCGCCGAGTCGTTGCCGCTCGCTTTGACCGGGCTGTAGCTCCACATATTCGGCTTGAGTTTGTCTTTGCCGCCGCTGACGAGTTTCTTGGGTTTTTCGCAGCGCTCCTCGGCTCGGCTCTTCTTGGGTGGTGGCTGGTTCGTCGGGGAGAGGTTCTCCGCGGTTCCTCTCGCCTCCGTCGGCTTCGGGAGTTTGTGTTTGGCCGCGGCGAGCGCTGGGTCCGCGGCGGAGGCAGCGCCAGCGGCAGCTTCGGTGAGGCAGTCGGAGCCCAGCGAGGCCGCCATCTTGAGCCTTCTCTCTCTATTTACGCTCCTCTAACGCCGCTGCTGTTTTTTTTTTTTTTGTACATGAGACGTGCAGCAGCAGCGCGGGGGCGGGGCGTGTGACAGACAGCTCCGCCCACTAAAGCTGCTTTAACAGCGGGAAAGGCTTATTAACACGCACTGCAATGGTTTTGATTAAATATGGTGTGATTGAGAGTAAAATAATTAGTGTACATAATAAAATACGCCCGGGCTCCGCGGGAATGCTTTGGTTTGAAAGTCCTGTTTGGTTACACGCTTATTCTAGACGGTTACATAATAGTAGTATCCTGTAACTGTCAGTGGGTTCACAGTACACGGCCAGTAAAAATCAAATTGGAAAACTAGAATAATCAGATGAGCCAAGTGGATTGTAAATCTGATCATCAAAAGCATCTGGTGACATGTGTCCGTTTGTAAACGCGCACATCTGGTCCTATTGAAATCAGGTCTGAGTGCAGTACTTCAGCTCCGTGCTCTCACACAGGGGGCGCACCTGTGCGCACAAAGCCCAAACCAAAGAATATTGGAATTAAAACACAAATAAAGACCTTCAGAGAAATCCACAGACGAGTGAACAGAAAAACAAAGTTACCTTTTGTATTCAGCCACTGCTCCATTCTTTAGATATATTAAATATATATAAATATTTTCACAAATGTGTCATAATTTCCTCTCGTTTCAATCAGTCATACTTTATTTATAAAAAAAGATGTAACGCAAAGTGCCTGACAGTCCATAATAAACAATCCAACTGACACATTCCTGCAGAGAGCACCGCCCTCTCCTGGTGAAAGGTGGTACTGCAATCAGTGAATAGTGAATAGTGAAACATGAATTAGTGCAATATGAATCAGAGCAGTATCAATAAGTGCATGGAATATGAACCAGCGCAATAAGAATTAATGGAATATGAGCCAGTGCAATATGAGCCAGTGTAATATGGGGTATGTGCAATAGGACTCTGTGCAATCTAAGGGTTTGTGCAATACAGTTATAAATGTCTTCACACTCGTTGAATGTTTGTTCATGAAGCTGTCTTTTTTGCCCGTTCTTGTTCAGCACTCTGTGTAAATAACGTGTGTGTTTTATTTCAGTTGCTCAAGTCATTTTAATTATTTGTTTCTTTGGTCTGGACATGTCAGTGAACATGCAACGCCGGAATTAGCCATGGGCTGTTTTCATCCGTCGTCCTGTGTTCACTCTCACAAACACACTCTCATTCACACAGCTACTGTACATGTTTTTAGTGTTAGGGAAAACCAGAGGAAACCTACACAGACACAGGGAGAACATGCAAACTCCACACAGAAATGCCCAGTGCCGCCCGGGAGTCGAACCCAGGACCTTCTTGCTGTGTCGCTGTACCGTGTCGTCGATATGCATCGTTCACCCTTTTCTCAAATAAATAAATGTGAATGTTTTCCCGTCGAGGCCATAATGTTCTCCTTTGATCCGCTCTAAACAGCTGACTGTAGGTGGGATATACTCAGCAACCTTAAGTAACATGTCTTGTTTTGCAAAGTGACTTGACAAAAACTGCACTGAGATCCTTTAATACCAAGAACAAACACATGCACAACATCTGCCATAACAAATACCGTAAAAAATAACAACACGGTTTCCCGATTTCTAATAAAAACCTTTACTGTCGACCATAATCACAGGTAATTATCCATTCAAGAGTTTCTGTCTAGTCTACAATCGATACTTGTGCTGTTTTGCTCCGCTGTCATCACAAACATGTAACGGCTTTGTTTACATTTCGATTTATTGAGACACATTGTTCCCGGGCGGCGTGATTAGTGATTACGTAAGAATATCACATGAAATTATGAGCGTTTTACAGTGAAATGTGGTGACAGCGTTGGCCTGGAGCACACGGCGTAAACGATGGGAAACGGAAGAGATCCTGCAGCGACTCAAGCGTGAAATGGACCAAATCAAATGCATTTTAACCTTCGGACAGAGAGGACGAACCTGGTGGCGTTCAGATAGTACATCATAATTGTGTTTCAGTAACCGACTTTAATGGAATGCCAGTGAAAAAGACGAGGAAGATGAGTCACTGGAGAGCGTTTTATGGGTCTTCGTGTGTAAAATAGTGCTTGACTGACCGATTAATCGACTAAAAGGGGGTGTGGTAAAATATATATCTAAACTAAGAAGAAGTCTGTCCATGTTTCTGACCCAAACTGCACTCAAAAACCACAACTGCACTGGAGTTCATGCTAAAACAATCATTTATACAGAAAAGTACTAAAACATACATACAATACAATACATAAAGTGAAATAAGTTTGATAAAATACTTACCGCTGTTTTTCCTCAAACGTGTGACTAAAATGAGCCTCATTTCAAACTGAAGCTGTTTCTGATCCTTTTGACACAAACTATTGTCTGGACTCTGGAGTTTTGTGTCTGATTTACTCTGATTCCACTTGAAACAAACTCTGCAAAGAGGAATAACAGACTTTAAAGTCCACCTACATTTTCTTTGTTAAATCTACGAAGAAGTGAAGCTGTGTCTGTAGATTTTGTCTGATTGACACTTTTGGCTTTTGTTGGTTTTGACAATTCCTCTTTCAAAGCTGAAGCTAATTTAAGAAAAAAATAGTTTTAGGGACTTGTAATAAAGTTAAAAACTCCAGGTGGAATCCATGTAAAAGTCCTATTACTTTTTTTTTTAAGATAGTGTAATTTTTAATTCTGTGCTTTTGGAGTAAAAACTGACTCTAATTCATCCCAGAATGTTTGATTTGATGTGAATAAGTGGGTCACAGCTTTCTTTTCATATTGAACACGTCCAGCAGCTGATAGTTTCCTCATATCAGAGGTGGATAAAAAGGAATACATTAATACAAAATCTAGAATAGCGACTGGTTTAAACTCACGATTCTCTCTAAAATCTTCAGCTCACTCTCATCTTCTCATTTCTCAAGATTTGCCGATGGAACAAGCAGTTTTTTTTCCTCCTGATTTCAAACACAGCAGCTGTTTTTCTTGCACTTAATTCTTCAGTTTTTCTTATTTTAAGTAAAGCAAGACATTTCATGCTTGTTCCATTGACAAATCTTCTTTCAAGACAGTCAGAATATCCTCAAATCAAGATAAAAATGTTTAATTCAACCACTTACTCATTTGTTGTCTATTTATAATCTAGATAAAATAATTGGTCGATTAATGTCGACTAAGACACCATCGACCGATTAATCAACTGAACGACTAAAGGATCACAGCCATAAAACCTGCAGGTGCTCAATGGAAACGGGACTTAAACACTGGACAATGTGTGCCATAATTGTATTTATTTATTCCTTTAATTGAATCAGATGCTTTTATTTTATATTGTTTCCTGATTACAATTAACTTAAAAACTTAAAAAGTGTGTGGTTTAAAGTGTCATTTCACTAAAACACAGTTAAAGTCCATATGAAGGATCTCATGTTTTTCTAATTATGATTTAGTTGGGTGGGAGGGCATCTGGGGTAAGTATTTATTACAGTAGAAGGTGCAGTTTGTGAAGACATTTTGAAAAATAAAAGTCAGCAGGAAGTAGAGCTGAGTTCTAAACGGAATCCCTCTGTGATGTCATCAAAAAGCGACGCACCGTTGAAAATACAGAGACAGTTTACAAACAACTGACACATTTTTATTTAAACCATCATTCAACAAAATAAAGGTGTTTATCAGTTATTATTATTTGTCAAATCATAACTATTGTGTGATTTAGAGTTTAGCTGATACTTAATAACTGACGTGTGCAGAATAAATAATAATAATAGACTTTGGAGGTATGAGATTATTTCCTAACATGTAACACATTATTATATGAAAGTTAGAGTGAAAAGGTGCAGGCAAAGTCAGAAAAGATAGAGTAGGTTCAGCTTTCAGACAAAAATGAACAGATTTGTCGTGTCCCACACCTCCAAAAGTCTGACTTGAGACCAATTTGAGAAGGAATAGCAACTTCTGTGTGTAAAATCTGTTATATTTTCTTTTTCTGGTGTAAAATAGACGTCTTGGACTTCATTCAAAACATAAAATGACAAAGAAGTTGGATTTTAAATCTGATTAAGTTGTAGATTTGTCTGGAATCCTTTATTTATTTATTATTTATTTTACAAAGATGCTTCCTGTTTTTGTGTCACTCACTTCTAGATTGGTCGGCAAATACATTTAAGCAAATCTGTCAGAACGTCCTGGACTTAAATGTTACTTGTGTGATTAATCTGCACAGGCTTCATGTGAGTGACATGAGTAATTAGAGAATGGCGCCCCCTGCTGTGCGACTGTGAGAGCCACAGCTGAATTTAAACAAGACGAGACAAAATATTCAGTTCCATTTGGGGCCGACAGTGGCTCAGTTTAAAGTGCTTTTAAAACCAAAGAGCTGGTGGTTTTATACCAGTTTAAACGAGAGCCTGCTGTAGATGCAACATCAACAGAAACATTGTGCTATCGTATCGTCAAAAGTCTAATATGATGAGCGTCACAATATTTTAATTCAAGCTCCTTTGCTTAAACGTATCATTTGGTTGCAGCAGCAGCTGGAGGCACAATGGTTAGCACTGTCACCTCACAGCAAGAAGGTCCTCGGTTCGACTTCCAGGCGGCATAGGGCCTTTCTGTGTGGTGTTTGCATGTTCTCCCCGTATCTGTGTTAGGTTTCCCCTCCCACTAAATATCACATACAATAGTATGATGTGTGTGTGATGTGTGTGTGGTGTGTGTGTGTGTGTGAATGAGTGTGTTGTGAGTAAATGTGGGACAACGGCTGGAGATGAGTCTAGGGCTATAATCCAGTGTTTACAGCATTTATATCATGTCTTTTTTATTTATTGGCCTTTCTTTAACCAGGAAAGTGGCCCCAGAGGGAGGAGCCTATTGTACAGGTTTTAGTGGTAAAGGAAACCTACACAGACACAGGGAGAACATGCAAACTCCACACAGAAAGGACTGGGGCCACCCGGGAGTTGAACCCAGGACCTTCTTGGTTGCCGCTCAACCTTCATGGTTTATGTCAAGAGCAAGATCCACCGACCTTTGGATCAGAAGACGACCAACTGAGCTGCTGCTACAACCGACAAACTACACGGATCCTGTTCTGGACCTGGTTTAGTTCCAGGTTTAGTTCCTTTTGATGCTGTGTACAAACATGTAACACTCAAAAATGTACTCTTCACTTCAGTCCATCTTGTCCACTTTCATTGGTCTGGCACTTCCAGCTGAGTGAGAATTCCGTTCACTTAAAAGCGCTGTCTTAAAGGTACCTGAGTTTAACGGTTTTGAAACATGAAAAACAGAACTAGTTCACGTCACACATCGAGGGAAACTAGAAAATTAGAGAATTTGGTGTTTTTGACGCTCGGAAGGAGAGGATTTTCTTACCAGGATTCCTCAAACGAGCGTGAATGAGGCTAAACGCAACTCCAGGTGTGTTGTTGCTGATTGAACAACGTTAGAACAGGGTTAAAAGCTCAGAAAAGTACATTTTGCATAATATTTAAATTGATTTGTGCAGAATTTTCAACAAGTCCCTGTTAAGTTTCTCTGAGACACGAGCAGAAGGAGGGCGTCGTCCACGGCAACTTCTGGTGAATAATAAGGTGAACGGGCCTGTTATACAATCGTAAAAAAAGAGCGACACAAGTAGATTTGCACATGATTAAATCCTTTTATTTTTTGTGGCTTTGGAGACAATTCAAAGTGATCCATGAACCACCTCTAGATTGTAAACTAATGCATTTTCCATTATGTACAGACTCACTCACACGTCTCAATATGTCCAATACTTACAAGTACAAAAGAGCTTTACTGTTGATTGATTTCTGCAACGTACAAACAATATGGCGGGCCGGGGGCGACGTTTGGCAAAAGGGGGCGGTGACGATTGGAGGGGAGGGGGGGGAAGGGGGCGGGGCAAAGTCTCTCGTAAAGGCACAGGCTCGAGTGTGCGGGGAAAGTGAGAGCAGAGGTAGAAAGAACAGAAGTGTACGACAAAAGAGCTTGATTAAAATGACGGAAATGGAAGAAAAATTGGATCTTGAACTAAGCGGCGTGAAGAAGTTTAGGTTTAGAGGTTAAGGAGAGACGCTGCAGGCAAAAATCGTCCAAATTTTTAGAGGTTTTTGCCGTTTTTTTCTCCAAATGCATTTCTCTCCCACAGAGACATAAAGAGCAGCCTTAAAGGAGCTCCTGCACCAAGCTTTAGATTTTGACGGATCGCTTAGAGGGATTTGTTCAGAGTTGATTGCCTGGTTTATTCAAGTTTTAACTCCAAATAATAGGGAAAATTTGAATTTTTATACAGTAGTTTTCAATAAGATCTAGTTTACTCAAACACAGAATAAGATACAAAATTGTCGACAAAATTAAGCAAGAAATTGAAACCTGGCTCGATCAATTTTTTAGATTTTGGGCAATAATTACACATAAAATAAAACACTAAATCATGAAAAACTACATTTATAGAATTCTGAAATTGATGTAAGATGTTTTCCTTTTCACCTGCAGCGTTTCATCTTAAGGTATCGACCAGGGGTGTCCAAATTATAGTCCAGGGGCCAAATGCCGTCAAACTAATTGTTGTTGGCCCTCAAATTTGTTGCCAAATTGGGCCAAATAACCATAAGTAGATCTGTAAAACTGGACACATTCTGCATCACAACCTAAAAAAATGAATAGTTTGATGTGATTCAGAGCCAACATTAATGTTCCAGGTCGTATTAAAGCTGTGGAGGCACAAAACTATGTCAAATGCATCACCTCATTGTTTTTAAAATGTGATGTGCGACTGGAGGCAAAATGAAGCTGACTGTAAATTCTTCAAGGATTCTCTCACATTCGATCTAAATTCTGCTGGTTTTAAGTGTTTGTGTTGGAAAAAAAGTAACACATTTGAATTTCCAGAGTAGAAAGGTCAGTTAGTTTACTTTTCTATAACAAACAATGGGCAAAATATTGTATTTTAGCATCAAAAGAATCTAATTTATGGAATAGTATCTAATATATCTCTAGATAAAATGAAAAATTATTGTAGGTTAAACATTTCTGAGTATTTTTCCAGTAAAACCCATAAATCTGGATTGTTCCTTCATCAAAAATGCAAAGAGTTTATCATAATTTCCTAAAACATAATGTAAAATACAATAATAAATGTGTTTAAAGCAGCTCTAAGTCACTCACATGTGTCTGAAGCTTTTACTTTGACAAAATCAATTATAATTTGTCATATTTTGTGATATTCTGAGGTTAATCCCAGTTTCTCCAGTGAAATCACATGTTGCGCTTCACTTTTGCCTCCGTTCTGAGTTTAGAATGTCTTTGTTTACAGACTTTTAAAGGGTCTTTACATTTCAAAAAGCGGTCTGGAAAAAAGTTTGGACACCCCTGGCTTGGACTAATTCACTTAAACTTGCTTCAACATATTGCTTTGTTTTGAAGATTTTTTGTATTTTTTGTTTCGCTGAAAGATCATTTGACCTAGTAGAAAATACACCTGTTGGAAATGAAACAAAACGTCTTTAAATTAGTCAAAATTCCTCAAACCAAGATCCAAATTTCAAGTTCGCTTTAGCTTTTTTGTTTTGTAATAATAAAACAAAAAATAATCTAATGGGAGTAATACATTTTGGCAGCGTTTATGAAAGAGGGAAAAGGGAAATTACATGATGAATACACTCAAAAATGAACATAAACTTAAAGAATTCTAAATAAATATGTCATTGTTTTCCATTCAAACATTTATCTTAACAAAAGCTTACATTTTAATTCGCTTAAACCCCACAAAAATGCTTGAAATAAACTTAAGCAGTAGAAAAAAATGACATAATTTCTTTAAAATCAACTTATTTTTTGAGTGTACCTTAAAAAGCAAAGACGAAAAGGAAAAGAGAAATATTCTGTCAAAAGTTCGGGTTCAAACGAGGAGCGGTGGCTGCGACAAACAACTGTGTATACAAAAATAACTTTTAAAATACAATTTACAAAAACAACCATTATTATTATCATCATTATTAATATTATTACAATCTCGCAGGAGCCCGTCGTCGTTCTTTATGCGTGAGGTGGCCGTCCTGGCAGTCAAAGCTTTAGCTCCGCCAATTTCTTATTAAACAATATCTTTCAAAAGTATTTAACAAATCAAACATATATAAAATAACCCTGAAATATTTGCAACATGAGCAAAAAACTGTTCAAGGAGCAGAATAATTTACGAAGAAAGAAACAAGTTTAAGGGAGAAAAAAAAAAACGCTTTACAATCATGCACTGACTTTCTTACATCTTTAAGTTTAAAATATTGCAAAAAATGTGACAAATTGTATATAATATTTAATAAACGGCCCTGTACGGTTTGACGTGACGATGAAGTCGACTTAAACGCGTGTCCTTTACCCCCTAGTGGCTGTTGTTGGAACAGAAAATTGTCCTAAAATTGTCCCCCAAAAAAACAAAGGTAGAAACAGCAAAGTTGCAATAGTAATCCAGTTACTGAGATAATATAGAGTGCGTTAAAGCTGCGCTGTGTAACTTTTCCTGCTCGTCTCCATGGACACGTTATTGCTTTGCCCGGAATGTTCCACAGTCTCTCACTGAACTCGTCTTTCTTGCGTTTAAATCGATTAGACGCGTCACTTTTTACGGCAGAACAAAATACATCGTCTGGAGTTTGTAAAGAAAGTAAAGCCACACTGCGGAACATAACAGGCTTTTTTTTTTTTGGTTTTGCCGATGTCAGGGATGAAATGACACGAAGGGTTTATTCTAGGGATTTAGCAATTTGGGTCAAAAGAAACGAAAAAGGGGGAAAAAAGGAGCAAATTTCGTTTCCCAAACTGGCAACACAGGTTTTAAGCAAAATGTATTTTTTTAATTGAGCTGAGCCACAAAAACATCTAACACTTTGTAATAGCTTTCTCTTTTGCAAACAAGAAACGTAAGCAAAACACAATTGTTGCTGGTCAAAATTGTACATTTAGTTAATCTAGCTTATCTGTTTGCTTATTCCCAGACGACTTTTAGATACGCAACATTCAAAAAAGAAAAGAAACTTCACAAACTTGTATTTCGCACATTAGCAATGAGTGAAAAGTTCATTTGAGGAGCTGTGATTGGCTAAACTACTTGTTATTGAGGCTTTTTTAAAGGACACATTCAATAATTGACTTTTGGCTCCATCTATTGGCTGCAGAGAGAATTGCGTCGGTGAAATTAACAAACGCAAGCTTTCCTCCGACATTTTAACGCAGCCACGCAGTTATGATCATGATTTGAGGCAGAAATGCTCAGAATACGACCTCACAAATCGGGGAAATTCAGAACGGAGAGTTTTCTGAGGCTCAGAGGGAGAGGACTTTCTAAACAGGATGCAGCAAACTAGCTAAGTAAGCTAAATGCATGTGTTTTTGATAAAGGAACAGTGTAAGAACAGGGTTAAAAGCTCAAAAACATAAATTTAGCATAATGTTAGCAGTTTGAGGGGTTATTTTTTAGCCCCTTCAAGGGGAAATTTGCTTAAAAGTTTTGAGTTTAAGTCCTTTGGCTTTGAGCAAAAGATAAATAAATACAAATGACTACTACGTTTCAAATGCTTCTATTTAAACCGAAATAAGCACAATTCGTTATCAAACTCACTACATTTAACGCTAAAAGTTATCGAAAACTGCGTGAAACACTTTTGCTTTTAACTCAAGTTATGTTTTGAATTGGATACTTGGACACTGTTACTTCAGTTGCATTTTGTATGTGATATTTTTACTTGATTTTTGTATTTATTTGCTCCTGTATCTGCACTTTAACGCAACAAAACTGAGCGCTTCTACTAATTGAATGTTATATTACGCTGATGAGTTTGGTTCAAATGGAGAACACGCTAATGGCAGAAAAAGCTAATTTGCAAAGTGCCAACCAAGAACAAAATATTTTTAAAAATGGCAAATTCTAACCGAGGGAGAAAGGGAAAAGATAGCACCGAGACAAAATTGGGAGATCGCAAAAGAAAAACAGATGTTGCACCGACACATTTCTTGGGCATTTGATAAATTGTGGAAACTGCTTCTTGTTGGAAAAGGTAACTCCTGATTAATGTAAACAAAATGGCCGCTGGGTTAAATCAGTGATAAGTGAATCATGGCGAACTTCAAGGCTGATAAAGCAGCTTAAGGGAAGAGCAAACATTTACCCCAGAAGTAGAAGACGTTTTGGCTTTGGTCGAAGATTGGGCGCTAAATAAAATGAGCAGCGCAAAACAGGACTAATGCTGCGTTCCATTTGTCCTCGGAGGTCGGAGTGAAGTTTTCTCAGAGTTTCAGCGTTCCAGTCGTCATGTTTAAGAATGACTATGAGCAATACATTACGATTTATGAACAGTTACGACTAAAATAAACCAGGAAAGCGCTCAAATCAGCCAAAATGTGGATCCAGTTAAAGGGGCTGTACCTGGTTTTTACGGTTTTGAGAGGTTTTGTGAAAAACAAAGCTAGTCCATGTACCCGATTTTTGCATGTAATAAAGTAAAATCCGTGTTGCTCCAGGTCAGATAGATTATAAAAGTATCTATTTGAGTGAAAATGATCATACAAGGCATTCTTTGCATTTATTTATAGAGAAGCAGGAAGTGTGCCGTTAGCATGCTAATGTTTGTTAGCTTTAGCAGGACAGTCCGTGGCGCTCTAAGCTCAGAGACTGGTGAAAAGTGCTTATAAACTCATCGTGACAATATTTAGGACGCTGGGACTGCAATAGGAAAGTGAGCGATACGTGACCGTTTTTCACGTTTCAAAACATGAAAAAAAAAAAATCAGTCACAGCCCCTTTAAGTAAAAGTATTAACCTGGACAGTTATTACATTTCAAAGTTATGAATCAACGTTTGAAAGTGAATTTAGTTTTTTGTTGTCATTAGCGTTGTGTAAATGTTAGCAATATTAGTATTACGTTACACAGCATGTGAACAGAACTGAGCAATTAAAGGAGAAATTACACAAGTACTATCAATATTTTAACTGTTGGGTAGTTAGTTTTATACCGTGGTCTGTAAGAATTTCAATGCTGACTGAGTTGTATGATTTGGGAAAAATATTTAACTGTGATTTTTCTGAACAGTTTAGAAACTATGGTTAGATTTGTGATTTATGTTTTAATAATAATAATCTGTTCAAAGTTCACATTTTAAACAACCAGGAGAATTGACAAAAAAACTGAAATATGAACTGACAAACTAATAAAAGACTGATCAGACTATCAGAACGTTTGTCACTTTTAGAAGTGTTTAAGACGCTTTTAGATATATATATATATATATAGTCTATTACAGCTGTGTTTTTCTCACTTTTAGTCACGTTTGACACTTTTAGTCACGTGTTTGTCACTTCTAGTCATGTTTTTGACACTTTTAATCTTGTTTCAGTCACGTGTTTGTCACTTTTAGTCGCGTTTCAGGAAACAGACAGGTTTATATTCACAATTTGGCTCTTGCAGTTTGTAGGACCAGATTAATTTGATGTCAAACCTGTTCCGGTGTGATTTTGAAGTCGAAACTCAGGAAATTCGACCTCCGAGGACGACCGTAACGCAGCATAACGCCTTGGCTGGGGTCTATTACTTTGAGAGCAGCTAAACAATGCAGAACGCAGCATACAGTAAACTCAGTGGCAGAGGATTTTCAACAGCGACCGCTAAAGCTAAACATAACTGACACGTAGCATACTGTTTATTATATAACACTGTGCTTTCTTGTAAGTCGATAAAGAATATTCATAAATAAAAAAAACAAAGCATTGACAACTTTTTACTTGGTCTTTTATAATGAGCTCTAGACACAATGGAGCCCAGCTAGCTCACTGTTAGCGCACTACAGCTCAATGCTAATGCTAATTTTGAGGCATAATAAATATAATATAACACAAACTGAAGTAATCTATATATAAACACAACTTGGTAGTCCTTAAATAAAGTTTTACTTGGTTGTTTACTTTATAGTTTCCGTTTAAGAGTTAGCATTAGCTTTGCAGTGAGCTAGCTAGTGCGCCAGTGTAAACAGAGCCTATTGTGGCAAATAAAAGAATTTGATTATTTTCTCAATCACAATAATTTTAACATGAAGATTTTGTTTTATAACGTTTGAAATAATAAATTAAAAGTAAAGTTTTATGCATCAGGAATTAGCTTTAATTCGGTCCAAGAAACAGCCCTGTGCGCACATTTCTTTTTTGCCGTTTTTTTGTTTTTTTGCATTTATCAGAAAACTGTAGGGGACAAAAGAAAGAAGCAAATGAAAAAGCCACCAGTAAAAAGTCTGTTTTTGCGCTTTGAAGGAGAATCCACGGAATAACGGTTTGAAGTAAATGGGTTTTCGTATTTTCACTGTGTTGGGGCGGCCAGTAGAGGGCAGTACAAGTGAAGAGAGTCTTTAGGGGGACGGGCCGGTCACGTCCACTCCACAGGGGGCTCCCGGGGGCCTTTGGGCTGAATGCAGCGGTTACCGAACCCTGGAAAGAAACAAACACATCAAGTTTACATTTCTAGAGGAGTTTAAATGTCTTGATTTAAGTAGATTCATCTTCATTTCAGACATTTTGATTTGTTAAGATCAGTTTAAACTATTCATTCGATGGAACGAAATTATTTGACTTGTTTCAAACCGTTCCTGATTGGTTTCATTACATTATTTCTTACTTCAAGCCAAATTATCTGCTAATGTGTTCAGAAATTTTTACTTAATTGGCTGGCAAATTTTCTCATTTTAAGCTAAATTATCATATGCTCAATCAGAAATATAATAAGAAATAAGTTCATTGCAACTAATTAATTATTGAAATGATTGTCAACACATTTAGTATTTGAATAATCGCTAACTGGTCCATACACAGGTTCCTAAACATGCCATGCTCTGAGGAAAAAAGTTTTATGACTCAAATTGAGCTGAAATTGTTTGAAAATTATGCGTAAAAATTAGTAAATGGAGTGTATTTAATGAAAACACTCTATCTTTAATGTTTCTTTTTTTTGTCGCCATCTTTGGACGCTCATAGCACATTTGAGCGCAAAATAAGAACATTAATTTACAATAAATAAAAAATAAGAGAAAAATAAAACGAAAAAAATGAAAAACGATGACAAAATAGAAAATATTTAACAATACGTCTAATCTTTTTCTGTATTATTTTTTTACCCTTTTTCCTCATTGAAAACACTCTTTTGTCCATAAATGTGCTCCACCTGGTCCTCAAACAGCTTCATCTTGGTCAAATTTAGTAAAAATCTTTTCCTCAATTTGCAAAATGATTGTTATTTGCAACTCAACGAGTCAAAACTACTCAAAGCCAGATAAGAATGATAAATTAAGTCATTTTAAACTAGGCTCAATGCACATTTTCTGCAGTGTAACATCAGCCTGAGGTCCAGGGGCCAAACACAGCACAGCAGCTCCTTATTTGGGCTAAAACTGCTTTTGTACATCTTTGTTTTGATTTTGAGCTCACCAGGCACTTGTCGTGGTTCTGGAAGTACATTTCTCATTCATATTTGCCATAGACTTTAGGAAAAAATAAAAACTAAGAGTTAAAAGACACCCAAGCAGCTCTGTGGTCACTAATGTCTATAATGTGGTTGTTTTCAGTCCAAAAACCACATCTAAGCCTAAAATTTGGCAAAATGTTAATAACTTTGCGGTTTATAAAGTTTCAGTCACAGATTTTAAATAGGTCTGGTGCTCATTTTTCACCACAGAGCTGAATGTTCTTTAAAGGAGACATATTGTGCAGAATTTACTTTTAAGAGTTTTTAAAGGTGCTGTACTTAATTTTTTTAACCGTTTTGAAATGTGAAAAACAGAACTAGTTAATTTTAAACTCTTTACATCACCTAAATATTCACAGCAATGTGTTTACAAATACTTTTCATGAGCCAAGAGCGCCACAGAGCGTCACGTTAAAGCTAACACGAGCTAACATATTGTATAACCCACACATAAAGTCAAATCTGTGTTGCTCCAGGACATATATATTGTAAAAGCATCTCTTCAAGTGAAAGTGAGACCACAGCATTTTCTCTGCATCGTCCCGGGTAAAGCTAACAAACATTAGCATGCTAAAAGTACTGCTTTTCTCATAGAATAAAACGCTCTATAAACAGATGCAGAGTAAAAGTTGTGATCTCATTTCACCCGAATAGATGCTTTTACAATATATATGTTCTGGGGCAACACAGATTTGACTTTATTACATGCAAAAACTCTGGAAAAGGGACTAGCTCTGTTTTTCCTGTTTCACAACAGTAAAAATCAAGTACAGCACCTTTAATATTAATCATTTTCAGAATCCCAATGGGGGAAAATGAGTGGAAATTTTACTTCTGGAACCAAGCGGTCACTGTTGAGTTAGTTTCCTGTAGTTTAACTTTGCAGGTCACTTTTATCCGTCCTGGATCTGTGTGAAACACGGAACGGGTCACTTACCCACCCAGCTCGGCTCTGCTCTCGGCGGACTTTGACGCGCTCGAGGACTCCGGAAACACGGGCTCAGCTGGAGACGCCTTTTTAACACAATCCGACGCATCTGCAGCACAAAACATGACTCAGTTAATACATCGACAGTAGTTACAATAATAAAACAACAACAATAATAATACATGTTTTTTCACCTTCAGGTTTTAGGAAGACTTTTCACAGGCAGTACGTAACTTTGGGTGTAACTAGGCAGGTCACGATAACGAATTTTAAAGTGCTGAAGAAAATATTGACGATAGAAACTACTTTACGCAACTTAACCCCAAAAACTGTTCTACACTCGCATGACCATGAATAAGTAAAGAGCAGAATTAAACACTTCAGTGCTTTGTTTGACCTCCACAGCTTTAATGAGGCTTGGAACATTAATATTAGCTCTGCATAACAGCAAAATGTTTTAGCGCTGCAACAAGTTAATCGATTAAGCGCAACAAATCGATTATAGAAATGGTTGTCAACTAATTAAATAATCGAATAATCATTAACTGGTCTATTCACAGACTGCAAAGCATTCTATGAGCTGAAAGAAGAGGTTTAATTACTATGAATAAGAATGACACGAAAACACGCAGGAAACGTATGTGTTTTTGATTAAAATCCTTGTTCATCTATAAATATTCTCCTCCAGGACGTCGCCAAACGCCTTCACTTCAGCTTTGTCTGGGGAAAATGGAGTTTGTCCTGGAGCAGAAATGACGGACGAGCTGCTTCTGGTTTTTGTGAAACTGTCTTTTTAAATGTGACATTTGACATGTTACACACAGGACACACTTTGGATTACAGCCTTTAACTTATGTCACTTTATAAGTAGTAAAGAATGTAATCACCTTCATGCTTCATCTTTATTAACTGTCTCTGACCCAAGTGACTCATTCTAGAAATGTCAGGACATTTTAGGGTTTTTTGTTAAAGACACAAATAAATTAACTTTCTAAAACGATGTGCAATTTATAGAAGACATTTTTCTGCACTGCGGAGTTGAATTTGGAGGAAAAAACAGTCATTTTCAAGTAATAAAGCAAAAATAATTGATGTCACGTCAAGTACGCACACATTCACCCGATGCATGTCACTGGTTTATTGTTGAGAAATGCGTACATTATTTTGTCAATCAACAGACCTCTTCCCCACCTCCTCACAAACGCCCTGTACCAGTTATTAACGCTAAATCACAGTCAAAACATTCATTCTGAAGTCATGCCGTCTGCAGCACAGACTCGGCTCAGAGCGCTGAAGCGATAAATTGGCAGTTCACACACACCGTCCCGGCGCACAGGGGTGCACTCGCGCCTCCTTCTCCCTTTGTGTTTCTGCTGAGACATGATTTATCTCAGTCGTTCCTGCTCCGTTATTTTTGTCCCATTACTCAAAAGCACCTCGTCGCTGCCACTTTCTCCTTATCAAACGCGGGCCAGAGCGCCGGAGTCCATTTCCTCGGCTGCTCTGCTCCAGGATCAGAGCGACAGAGGCACAAGGCGCTGTCGACGAGTGCAGCACGTGTAGATCCACTCGACGGGTAAACGCAGGGCTCTGAGGTCAGTGCTAGGCCTGGAACTATATATAGATTATATATATTTATATACATATGCGTGATATAATATCGGTGAAAATATCACGATAAAGTAAAATAATTACACTACTTTATGTCGCTGACACAGTAACCCTAAAGCTGGAAAATCCTAAACGTACTCATTCTTAAAAGTGAAATATCATCGAAAACATGAGCT
The DNA here is from genome assembly GCA_019453435.1 of Rhinogobius similis. Taxonomy (NCBI): domain Eukaryota; kingdom Metazoa; phylum Chordata; class Actinopteri; order Gobiiformes; family Gobiidae; genus Rhinogobius; species Rhinogobius similis. The sequence goes on along the minus strand of CM033619.1, from coordinate 6,966,129 downwards.
ACAATCAAAAATGTACAGACTTAAACACATCTTCAGTAAATCTGTGCCAGTTACGAGAAATAAAAGTGACTTATTTCACTCTCTGTAATCCACATCTGATCAAAAACAAAGAAAAAGTGCATACACAAGGTACACACAGTAAATATTTAGTTCAGTGTGATTCTAAACCACCTAAAGTTAAGTTTAGTTCTTCAGAGCCTGGTGTTGAGGCGCTGGGTTCATGTGAAGTAAATGGACGTGTGTTTCTGTCTTGAGCGTTCAGGCCTGTGCCGCGAACACGTCCAGGACGACAGGACTTTTACGCGAACTTCCTGTCGCCTCAACCAATCAGGAGCTTCCTCCAGAGCAGCTGTCATTCATCCAAAACCAGTGTTTGGACATGAAAACCAGGGGCGGGTTTGAGTCCAGTGTCAAAACAACAGGAAGCGTCCGGCGCAATTCATCAACACAATCCAACATGTACAGTTTAAACATTTGTATTTCTATTTTCAAAGTTAGATCCAGGAAATGGCTAAAATGTACCAATATTTGTGTTACCTTTGTGTGAACTGCTCCACTCTGCAGAGGCGCTCTTCACCTCCAGCGGATCTGACAAGAGCAACGGGAAGAAGAAGAGAAACTTAGATACAGAAGATGGTTTAGAACAAGGCTCTACATTGAAATAACACACACAGCATATGTTGATGTACAAAATGGTACGGTGAACATCATGTTGTGACTAAAGCCTTTTCTAGTGACTTTGGGCCTTAGGTGGGTGCACCCTGGACAGGGGCGCACTCTGGACAGGGGCGCACTCTGGACAGGGGCGCACTCTGGACAGGGGTGCACTCTGGACAGGGGCGCACTCTGGACAGAGGCCGGCTCATCAGAGTTAACACAGACACAGACAAACATTCACTCTCACATTCAGCTCTTTGGACGATGGGAGAAAACGGAAAAGACACTAACAACCTCTACTGCAAAATGTAAAATGTATTCATATTTAATAATGTTTTGGTGGCCGTTGTGCCGTGATTAAAACTGGTTGAAAATCTGCAGGACAGAGTGTGCACATACAGCTAAAGTCTGAATAATGCATGTGACGTTCTAAAATTTATTATTAATCTGTTTTTATATCATTAATGTTTTACAATGAACAAAATGCAAAATGATGATTTACTTGAGACAAAAAAACAGAAAATGTCGTTCTTAAAAATCCCAGATGTGCTGCTATAACCTTCAAGAACAGAATTGCTGCCCTCTAGTGTTCAACAAGAATACTGCGACTCACTAAAGAGAAACTCATTGAAAACAAGATATGAAATGAAAATATGAACTTGAATCCAGATATTTGTGAATTTTAAATCATGAAAGAAAGAGCACAAGCTAAATATTCACAATTACAACTCACAACATTCACTTTCCAACCGTTAAAATAAAGACTTCAAACTCGACTGTTCTCTCTGCCGTCTGGAAAGGGATGAAACTGTCCAAACGTTGTCTCTGTAACTCACTCGTCCAAGAATTATTTAAAATTTAAACAAATTTAAACAAAACAAATTTGCAGAAACAAAACAGAGGAGGGAGATAAGGTTGTAATTCTTGTTTTGGAAATTAATATGTGCTTTTTTTCTGCACATTTGAGTTAAAATAGTCATATTGTGTGATACTTCAACTCAAACCACAAAAATCTCACACACGTTTTAGCTCAGTTTTAATGGTCGACAGAATATCATATTTTGGATAATCGAAAACAAAAACGAGGTAATGACTTTTGTCCAAGATCCGTAGTTCAACATTAGAACTAGAGTTTTTGGAGTAGTATTGTGATTAGACTTGTAATAAATGTTTTATATAAGAGTTTATTATTTATAGTAAAAAAGCTACAAAAACACCTGATTAAAAATAAAATGAAACAAGTAATTTTAAACTTCTAAATAAGGATTTCTCCGAGGGCCAGATTTTTCAGATGTTTTGTCCTCGAGGCCAAAAATGTGACCAACCCGGAGACAGATCTAAACCAGGACTAAACCAGGACTAAACCAGGACTAAACCAGGTCTAAACCAGGACTAAACCAGGACTAAACCAGGACTAAACCAAGACAAAACCAGGTCTAAACCAGGACTAAACCAGGTCTAAACCAGGACTAAACCAGGTCTAAACCAGGACTAAACCAGGTCTAAACCAGGACTTAACCAGGACTAAACCAGGTCTAAACCAGGACTAAACCAGAACAAAACCGGGACAAAACCGGGTCTAAACCAGGACTAAACCAGGACAAAACCAGGTCTAAACCAGGACTAAATCAGGTCTAAACCAGGACTAAACCAGGACTAAACCAGGTCTAAACCAGGACTAAACCAGGACAAAACCAAGACAAAACCAGGTCTAAACCAGGACTAAACCAGGACAAAACCAGGACTAAACCAGGTCTAAACCAGGACTAAACTAGGTCTAAACCAGGACTTAACCAGGACTAAACCAGGACTAAACCAGGTCTAAACCAGGACAAAACCAAGACAAAACCAGGTCTAAACCAGGACTAAACCAGGTCTAAACCAGGACTAAACCAAGAGTAAGCCAGGTCTAAACCAGGACTAAACCAGGTCTAAATCAGGTCTAAACCAGGTCTAAACCAGGACAAAACTAGGTCTAAACCAGGACAAAACCAGGTCTAAACCAGGGATAAACCATGTCTAAACCAGGACTAAACCAAGAGTAAACCAGGTCTAAACCAGGACTAAACTAGGTCTAAACCAGGACTAAACCAGGTCTAAACCAGGACAAAACAAGGTCTAAACCAGGACAAAACCAGGACAAAACCAGGACAAAACCAGGACAAAACCAGGTCTAAACCAGGGATAAACCATGTCTAAACCAGGACTAAACCAAGAGTAAACCAGGTCTAAACCAGGACTAAACTAGGTCTAAACCAGGACTAAACCAGGGATAAACCAGGACTAAACCAAGAGTAAACCAGGACAAAACCAAGACAAAACCAAGAAAAAACCAGGTCTAAACCAGGACTAAACCAAGAGTAAACCAGGTCTAAACCAGGACTAAACCAGGTCTAAACCAGGACTAAACCAGGGATAAACCAGGACTAGACCAGGGATAAACCAGGACTAGACCAAGTCTAAACCAGGACTAAAGCAGGACTAAACTAATAACAGCTGCGCTTGTACATTTCTGACAAAGATCGATTGTAGACGCAACAACAGGAGACTCACTCCAAATCAAACATTCCAAAATATGAAACAAGTACGTATCACTCGTAGCTCGTCTTTGGTCGTACGACGGTTCCACGTTTGGTCTTTGTTCCCGTCTCACTCTAAGAACTATGCGTCACGGTTTTGAGCCGCGACTCAAGATTCTACCCACAATCAAAATCAAAACTCTTTCGCTGCAGACGGACACCCGGCTTCAGAGGGCCAAGTTGAACAGCCCTGGATTATAAAGTCATATTTTAGCGTTTAACTTCACAGACATTTCACATTTATCTGAGAATCACACCTCAACAAGACGTTTAAAGACATGTTCTGACTCATTTCTGCTGTCAGACTATCGTTAAAATCTAGATATCCATTTCTAAAGCGTGTCTGTATTTTCAGCTCAAGCTCAAACCTTGAAACACACAGCTGTGACTCCGCGCGGCACCAGCAGAGGGCGCCGCACTGCCACTGTTTGAGGCCTGTGTGGTGTGGCTGTGGCTGAGGCAGGGACGCACCTGTGGCCAGAATGAAGGACTCGGGGGTCCGCTTGGGGAGAGGGGGAGGAGAGTCGTCACTGTCCCAACAACAGGCTGGGGCAAAGGTTCAGAGGTCAGACAAAAGGTCACGTTACCAGAGAAAACACAAAGAACAGCAGTAAGCCATAAAAGATTTGGTCCTCTCTAAATCAGAGCAAAAATCATGATAATCTGATCACATTATTTGCTGATTGTGTGATTTTATTGTGGCAACGAGAGAAAGTCCAAGTTAAATTGTTTTACAGCATGTTTGATCAGGAGTAAAAGCAGTTATATTTAATCTTTTTAGAGGCTGAACCTGATTTTTACCTTTTAAAAACGTGAAAAAAAAGAGTGAGTTAATTTTAAACAATCTACAGTGGTCCAAATGTGCTCGTCACTTCCCTAACACATTCTGAGCGTCCTAATTATTCACAGCAATGAGTTTAAAAGTGCTTTTCACAAACCGATTCGACAGATTTGGACGTGAGGATGACTTTTCATTGACTATTCCCAACTTTCTACGACCCTGATTAAGTTTTTCACGCACATATTCCATCAGTTATTTTCTTTTATCACCTGGTTGAGTCTGTGGACAATGATTTTATGGAATTCTAAACATAGAACAAACTGAAAATGTCCAATTTCAACCCATTAAAGTCTGTATGAAGGTTCTCAAAATGTTCTAATTATAACTTAGTTTGGTGGAAGGGCACCTGTGGCAATTATTTATTATAGTTTTGCATCTGTGAAGTTGCAGTTTGTGAAGAAATTTAGAAAAATAAACATTTTAAATGACAGGAAGTGATTGAGCTCTAAAACGGAATCCCTCTGTGATGTCATCAAAAGGCGACGTGCCATGAAAAATACAGATACAATTTACACATGACTGACAACTTTGATACTTTAAAGTGTGATTCAACAAAATAAAGTTGTTACTGTGTGTTAATATTTGTAAAATCATGGTTGCTATGGTAACAGTTGTAGAATTACCTCTAACTGTGTCATATTTGCTGCTCATGTCCAACCAGGAAGTGACATTATAAAATGTATGAAAACTGTCAAACTGCGGACAAATTAGAAAAATGTTTAATAAAATCTTTAATACAATCATGTTGACTACGTTTTAGTGAAATGTGTCGTCGAACCTGTCAGAGAGACTTTAAGATCAAATATATTTTCAAACGTAGTTCTAAAGTCATAATTTTAGTGCATTTAATTTCAGTTTCTTTTTTTTTGGGAGATACTTTTACGTGTGTTGTTACTTCGTGAACTTTTCTGGAATAAAAATATATTCTACAATTTATCTTTTGATTTAAACATTTATTTCTGAAACCAAAATATTTTCTAAATTTCCAAAACCTGGAAAAAGTTCAGTGCAATCAACAGGAAAAGTGTGTGTGAGGTTATGACCTCCTCACACTTTAGAACGTGACCCTGTGAGCAGAGCGTGATGAGGTCGTACTCACAGACGGCACAAGAGACAGCTTTTCCTATTAATAACATTGAACTTTGGCATGAAATTTTCAAAATGTGAATTCACAAAATGTAACCCTGAGGATTTCTATAGTGACTAGACCCAAGAACTTGCCGCATTACAAAGTCTGCATTTTAACAATATTCATTTAAGCTGCCCTCCATTTGTATTAAATATTATTGTCCCATAGAATGAAACCAGCAACAGGACTTTGCCATGAAATCTCTAAAAGGTAAATTTACAAATGTTCTCTCAGTGACTAGACATAAAAACGCTTTGTATCACAACAGAAGTCTGCATTTTAACTCTTACTTTTATCTGCCCTTCATTTGTATTAAAGGATGGAATGTTGTGATGTCACATGAACACTTCCTCTTGAATGCTCTTTACTGAATGGTTGCTCGGTAACAGTTATGGAACGCGTTTTGTAAAATCTGTCTTTACTAGACTTTTTGTTGTAGTTGAACAAAATTAGTTTTGCTCCAGTAAAGAATGATGTTGTAAAAGTAGATCTTAGGGTTCTGCTGAGAACGTTTGGGATTCAGTTACAGAGCGCTTTATTCTCGGCAAAGCAGGAAACACGCTGTTAGCGTGTTTGTTGTTGTTAGCTTTACCGTAAAGTGCCCATGAACTCATCGTGGTGAATAATGCTCAGAACAGAGAAGTAAATAATAACTCTGGACCACTGCAAAAAGTTTAAAATCTACTAGTTCTGTTTTTAAAGTTTTTTTTACAGTAAAAATGAGGTAAAGCACCTTTAAATATAATCATGTTCACTAAATTGTAGTCAAGTGCTTAACCTGTCATAGGTTTAATTGATCATGGACGCCCAAGAAGCAATTTGATCCTGGTTTGGCCCTGATTTGATCCTTGTCTAGTCCTAATGTGGACTTGGTTTGGTCCTGTTTTAATCTAAGGGTGTGTTCACTTTTAACATTAGCGGATCCTAAACTGAGTCAATTTTTGTCCTGCTGTTGACTTTTTATTGTTTGTAATTGAACAACTGCAATACCTTAAATAGCATAATGCATTTCTATTGTTTTTATTTTATTCTTTAACCGCTTTTAAACGTATTGTTATCTTCCCTGTTTTCTCTTGTTTAGCACCGATTTTAGCATTATTCATTGTTTTATGTCGCACCCATCGCTGAAGCTCGTTCCTAGTTTGTGAAGTTCACTGACAATTGCAGTAAAAGCTCGTCTTATTCTTGTCAGAGTATCATCTTTATGAATGTCCTGCTTAATGGTCCCTTTTCACAAAAGCGAGCATTTGTTCTGGAGGCCGTAAACATGCAGAGCTTCACTTCCTGCTGGGTTTATTCCTTCTGGAGAATTAGCCGACTGTCGCTAAAATAAATCAATAATCACTGAAGACGAAGCAGAGGGCGAGTAACAGCTGATAATCACCGCAGCGCGTTCAGACCGACATGAACGATATAAATTCTTCACCGGGAGAGATCTGTGCTTTATACAAGGTGCTGTTTCTGTCTCGAAGCTAATGCTAAGCTAAATTAAATCAATCATGTTAAAATAACGCCACAAACTGGACTTTAATTCAGTTTGTCTGCCGTATATTTAAAGTGCCGGATTAAAATGCAGTTAAAATATATTTCAAATTCTGCTAAAATATTTACAAATTTTACCCCAGTTTACTGCTACTTTTTTAGTGTTTAAATTTTACTTCCTGGTTCTAAATGATGACATCACAATGGGAAATTACCAACAAACCATCCTGTACAGTGGGCAAAAAAAAAAGAAAAAAAGAAATGTCACAATTTAGTTTTTATTTGACAAAGAAAAACACATGTGAAAACCTTTATTTTGGTGAACTGATGTTTAAAAGCTCAAATAGTTTATTTTGTGTAAATTATGCATAACCTTTGTCTCCCCAGTGTGATGTCATCAATTTGTTTACTTCCTGTAATTTTGAACGTATTTTTCTACTTTTTTCGACAAACGGCGGCCTGATTGGTGTAAAACTATAATTTATATTTACAAGAGGTATTAATACACTGAATAAAGTAAAACATAGAAAATTATAAAAACTTGTCATACGCACTTTAAGTTGTGCTATACTTATGTTAGCCCTTAGCTTCGAGACAAAAACACTTCCTTTTAAAACACGCAGGTTTCCATGGTGACATATTTAAATCGTACTCAAACCTGCTGTCCGTTTGAGACACACTCTCCGCCCTGAGATCTTTATTTTGATTTATTCTAGCACAAAGTTTATGCAGGTTTCAGCAAATCAAATGTAAAGCTTTTCAACGCCGCATTTCAAGACGTTTAACGCCATAATCAACGTCAAAACAAGACGTTTACGCTTTTATCACGTCAAAACTACAGGCTTGTAACCGTTGCATTGGGCAGCAGAACGACCAGAATATAATAAACTACTTTATAATATTCAAAAAGCTCATTTACGACAAATTTAAACCATGCCAATGTATGTTTTGAACCCTATCTTTTACTTTTTAGACGATTACAGCGGCTCTGAGGAGACAAGCAATCGTGATAAGCAACAGGCTCCGTTCACGTTCCAGAATGTGATGACGTCATAACCTCAGATGTTATTGATAACGTCGGACTTTGCCATGAAATATCTCAAAGGCGAATTCACAAATGTTGATTTCTCTCAGTGACTAGACCCAAAAACTTGCCGTATTACAACAAAAATCTGCAATTTAACCATATTAATTTTAGCTGCCCACCATCTGTATCAAATATCATTGGCTGATGGAATGTTGTGATGTCACGTCAACGCAACCTATCGACCCTTTAAAACGTGATGTCATAAAATTCTGGAATGGAAGCAACTGGAGGCAAAATGAAGCTGACTGTAAATGTTTCAATGATTCTCTCACATTAGATCTAAATTCTACTGGTTTTAAGAGTTTGTGTTGGAACAAAAACAAAACACATTTGAATTTCCAGAGTAGAAATGTCAGTTAGTTTGCTTTTCTTTAAAAAAAGCGATGGACAAAATACAATTTTCCAGCCTTAAAATTGTATTTTAGCTTCAAAATAATCTAATTAATGGAATAGTATCTAATATATCTCCAGATAAAATGAAAAAATATTGTGGGCTCAACATCTCTGTGAGTATTTTTCCAGTAAAACCCATAAATCTGGATTGTTCCTTCATCAAAAATGCAAAGGGTTCATCATAATTTCCTAAAACATGATGTAAACTACAATAATAAATGTGTTTAAAGCAGCTCTGATGTCACTCACATGTGTCTGAGGCTTTTACTTTTCCAAAATCATCTCAAATTTTCATTATTTTGTGATATTCTGAGGTTAATCCCAGTTTCTTCAGTGAAATCACATTATGTTGCACTGCACTTTTGCCTCCATTCCGAACTTAGAATGTTTTTGTTTACAAACTTTTAAAGCGTCTATCCTATTGCTCTGAATTTTTTACATTTATATTTATTATTCTGATATACGAATCTTTTTTGTCAAACAGTTTTTTTGATTAACTGCCTGTGGGGATTGAATTGAATGATTTTTAATGCATTTTAAGGCCTTATTTTCAACGCGCCGCAGAAACCCTGTTCGCAAGACTCATCAGAAGTGAAGCTCCGCACTTTCACGGCGACCGGAACCAGCCGCGCGCCGTCGCAAAAAGGGCCAATCGCAGTCAAACTTGTTCTTGTTTGTGGATACCCTGGTTTAGCGTGACGGGCGACACACGTGCAGTTTCACTTCAGCACAAAAAGGCGCAGTCTTCGTAGCCACCAGCCGTTCGCTCAGCGCCTTCAAACCGATGCAAGCCCCAAACAAAGCGACCCCCAGAGCTCCAGACCGCCACAGCCAGCGTCAGCTCACAGCCGCCAAGCAGAGCCACGCCTCGGCTCAGGTCTGACCCGCCCGACACGACCCGGTCCGAGCCAGAGCCACGATTTCAGAATCCCGGGATTTTGAAATCATCGGAGAAGAGTTGTTCTTCTCGTCGCGGAGGGTTTTCAAACGGGCCAACGGCAGAAAGAGCCACATCGAGGAGCTCAACCCAGACGCGAAACGTAGAGACATGCAGTTTACACTTTTCCCCAGCCATTCAACATGCACAGACACACACAAGGTTATCACACACCGCAGGAGACTAGGCCATGTTGTCACTCTGGGTTAAGTTGTTTTATTGAAGTTTGTAGTTTGTAAACCTCGATTACGGCTGCACAATTAATCGAAATTGGACAAACTGCAATTTGCAAAAGGCTGCCATTTTTGAAGTGCAATAATTTCCTCCACAAACAAAATATATTTGCATAAAAACTGCCAATCCTGTAGTCTGGATTTGTTGAAATATGTTCTGAAATAAACATAAGAAATGCTACAAAACCGACAAAAACACAGATAAAAGCGAACAAAACTCACCTGAAAGTGACAAAAACGTCACAAAAACACAACTACGTGGTCAAAAGCAACAAGAAAGTGGTAAAAACATAACTGTGATTAAAAGAAACAAAAACGAGACAAAAAAGCGTCAACTAAAAGTGACAAAAACGAAATTAAGGGTGACAAAGCGCAACTAAAAATAGCAAAAACCCAACTAAAAGTGAAAAAAACGCAACTAAAAGCAGCAAAAACGCAACTAAAAGTGACAAAAACACAACTAAAAGCAGCAAAAACACAACTAAAAGTGACAAAAATGCAACTAAAAGTGACAAAAACAAAACTAAGGGTGACAAAACGCAACTAAAAGCAGCAAAAACGCAACTAAAAGTGACAAAAACGCAACTAAAAGCAGCAAAAACGCAACTAAAAGCGACAAAAACACAACTAAAAGCAGCAAAAACGCAACTAAAAGCAGCAAAAACGCAACTAAAAGTGACAAAACACAACTAAGGGTGACAAAACGCAACTAAAAGCAGCAAAAACGCAACTAAAAGTGACAAAAACACAACTAAAAGCAGCAAAAACGCAACTAAAAGCAGCAAAAACGCAACTAAAAGTGACAAAAACGAAACTAAGGGTGACAAAACGCAACTAAAAGCAGCAAAAACGCAACTAAAAGTGACAAAAACACAACTAAAAGCAGCAAAAACGCAACTAAAAGTGACAAAAACGCAACTAAAGGCATCAAAAACATTCTAAAACAAATTGAAAATCTGGTCAGAAAAATCTAAGATATTTTTCACTAATTGCGCTGCTTTGGCGCGAATAGAAACTAATTTGGAGGAGATACTGCACTTGAGTTGAACACTTACATAAAAGTAAAATCATGAATGACAGACTGAAAGCTGTATGCATTTTATTTCTGAATAAAATGGACGCTCTTTCATATAAAACATAATTTAAATAAAAATACATTTAATAATCTGACAACATGACTTCGTCTCCTGTTTTTTCGTTACAGATTTATATAAAACATATGAGGTGCATTTGGTCTCAGCTGTTTGCATTCATCGGCCGGTTTTAGAAAGAATTTACTTTGTGCCTCAAGAATAAACTTTAAGAATTACCTGATTAATTTGTTCCAACTAAATTATTATTTTTTTTATGTTAAAATAAAATTGCGGTTACTCTTTTATAGCTAAAAACTGTTCATTGAAGAATAGTTCCTGTGGATGACATGATTTGTAAAATGAATGCACATTCCACACATAATTTAAAGTGCATTATGTAACTTTTCATATTCAGGACATAAGTGGTAGTTTGTCACAACATTTTAATCTTGATTTTGACAATAAGAAAAAGGCTTGATACCCGATAAAAATACCACAATGTTCATAAAAGCACTCCTTTTTTAGATAATAAACTGTCATTTTCATCTTAAAATAAAAGTACTTTCTTAATTTTTCCCTGTGGTCTCACACTGGGTCTGATAAAGCTCAACATTCTAAAACTGTTCAGGAAAAGGTCATGTTTTGTTTTGTTTCTTTATGTGATTTAAAATGAGAATCTAGTTTTGATAATAGTTTAATATCGATCTATCGTATGTGATTTTCAATACTTTCACACGGCTAGCAGCAGATTTAAATGTGAAAGGGTTTTTGTTTGTTTATTAATTTTATTACTTATAGCAAATTTAATTAAAACATTTTCTTTATTTGAATTATTAATTGTATTTACTTTTTGTGTAAATGATTTTATATTCACTATTATATATTAATTATATTTGTTTTAATTCATTTTATTTTTTTATATGGCATAATAGTTATTTTACTAATTTGTTTTAATACATTTTATTTATCGACATTTTTTGCACCGTATATTATTTGATTAATTTGTTTTAATTTCAGTTAATTGATCTTTTTTATAGTATATGGTTCAAGTGTGTTGATTTACATGTATTCATGTTTTAAATTGACTTTAATCAGTTAATGTATTTGACTTAATTAGTTTAAAATCTGTCGTAAAGAGCAGTCAAAGCCGTTAGCTCCGCCTCTCACGTACTTGCAGGGCTGGTGGTCGGCGTGCTCTGCCCGGCGATGGACATGGGCGTGGCCTTCCTGACGGGCAGCTGGTCGACGTGGTGCGCCGAGGACGCGGACGCCATGGAGACGTTGGTGTGCGACTGGTGGTGGTGGTAGCCGGCCATGCCCCCCATCTCGGCATCCGCCTCCTCGTCCGAGTTCTCCGAGTGCAGCGGGTTGGTGAAGCTCAGCGCGGTCCTGACGGGCGTCGAGGAGGACGAGGACGACGAGGACGACAGGTGGGACGAGCACGACGAGCTCTGAGGGACGCGATCCGAGGACGACGACGACGATTTTGACAGGTTCTTCTCCGGACTGGCGGACTTCTGAGTCCACGCCGCGTGCCCTGGTTTAACGTCCAAGCTATCCCCTTTGTCGCTGCTCTTAACCGGTAAATGATTAGGCCGCGCTAGAACACCCCCGCAGTCGTCTTTAGCGTCCCCGCACGATCCCGCTCCGCCCTCCGTCCCCGAGTCCTCCGAAAGTGAAGAGCTAGACGTTAAAATGGCGGGTCCTGTCCTGGTCTTGAAGGCGTGGCTTCGCTGGAGCATGTTAGCGCTGTTAGCAGACGGCGCCGCGATGCCCAGGGAGTTGGACGTGTCAAAGCTGCGCGGTCCCTCTTGCAGCGGCACCTTTTTGATCTCGATGCTCAGTTTTCGTTCGATTCGGGGCGCGCCGCAGCCCTCTGTGACGGGGGAGAGGGGGGAGGAGGGCGTGTGAGTCTGGCTGGCGCCCGAGTCGGACTTTATTGACGCCGTAGACGAGGATTTGTTGTTGTAGTTGTCGTTCAAGTCTAAGGTCTGGGTCTGTTGTTTTGGTGCGTTTTGGTCCTTTCGCTCAGATGGACTGGTGTTTGAGTTGGCGCAGGTCTCTGATTGGTTCTGCTGCTGGTCCACTTCCGGGTTCTGAAAGATATGAAGAAAAAACACATTATTACATTAAAGGTTTAAAATTAAAGACATGAGATAAAATGTCTATGTTTTATTTTGTTTTACGTTAAAGTACAACAAAATTTGGTAATGTTTTTTAATCAACTAAATTCTAAACGTAGAAAAGGTTTCAAGGGTTGTCATCCAGATTTGAAAATCAAAATGTTTCGACTTCTATTTCGAAGTAATTTCAATCAGTGATTGGGCGGTGTGTGTGTGTGTGTACCTGTGTGTTGTGTGTACCTGTGTGGCGTTGTTGTGTGTGTACCTGTGTGTTGTGTGTACCTGTGTGGCGTTGTGTGTGTACCTGTGTGGTGTTGTTGTGTGTACCTGTGTGTTGTGTGTGTACCTGTGTGGCGTTGTTGTGTGTGTACCTGTGTGGTGTTGTTGTGTGTACCTGTGTGTTGTATGTGTACCTGTGTGTTGTGTGTGTACCTGTGTGGCGTTGCTGTGTGTGTACCTGTGAGTTGTGTACCTGTGTGTTGTGTGTGTACCTGTGTGTTGTGTACCTGTGTGGCGTTGCTGTGTGTGTACCTGTGTGTTGTTGTGTGTACCTGTGTGTTGTATGTGTACCTGTGTGGCGTTGTTGTGTGTTGTGTGTGTACCTGTGTGGTGTTGTTGTTGTGTTGTGTGTGTACCTGTGTGGTGTTGTTGTGTGTACCTGTGTGTTGTGTACCTGTGTGGCGTTGTTGTGCGCGGTGGCCAGCACGTGCAGCACAGGTTTGGGATGGTAGCGGTCGTTATCCTGCCGTACGTTGGTGACGGTGGGGAAGGCGGAGGGGGGAGAGGGCGTGAGGATGGGGGGCACCGGGTGAGGCTCGGGGGGCTGCAGGATCTCCTCCTTCACGTCTCCCTCCGTCTGCGCACTGGACACAGAGAGAACAACCGTGAGAACAACCGTTTCAACAACAAGTTTGATCATTTTATTGTCGATGAGTAGTTTTATTTATTCATTTAGTTGAAGAGGACAGTACATTAATTAACAAAATGCTTGAATAAATTAACTGACGTAACGATGTCAGATTTAGCATGAAGCCAATTGCCTTGTTTTCATGGAGAAGTTTTGTCTGGAATGTTCCACAGTACGACATTAAATGTATTTATTTGCACTTTATTAAAGGAGATGTATTATGTAAAATCAACTTTAAAGGTCCCATATTCTGCTATTTTCCCCTTTACACAGTCTATTCTAAGGGCTTTGTTGATAAAATTTTGCGTTGTGCAATATCCATAACATAACAGTTTCCAAAAAACACCCATTTCTTGGACTGGCCCCCCTCCTTGCAAAAGCAAACGGCTCACTCTGAGATCCGACCCCCCGAACAGAGAGCAGTCTGCCTCCCCCACCCAACCCGCACGCCTCCCCCGCCCAACCCGCGGCGAAGCCTAGAGCGGAGATAGTGCGCATGCGCCGTGTGCTCCGGTAAACAGCGATACACAAACACTGAATAAACATTTTATCCGTCCTGACGGTGCATCGTGCTGAGTCCTACGTCCTGGATCTGACCTGGAGTTTGACGCTTGCTCCAGTACCTCGACGACGGACGTTGCCGTTTGGTAAATAACAAGCTAACTCTTCGATCTGTCGTATCCATCGTGTAATTACTGTGTAGCATTAGCATTAGCTGTTTTTATTCTGCGGCTGCGCTCTTCCCGGAGGCGTGGCTTAAACACCGCGTCATCCTTGTGAAGCGTCATCCTTGGAGGAGCCCCGTCTGCTGCTCAGCCGAGGGGACGGAAAAGACAGTTCTCTAGCGAAAACATGCGGGAATCAATCAAAAAACCACTTTGGGCACAACATACGAGGCCCAAATAGCACTGTAGGAAGGTTAAAACCTCTGAAAAGTCGATTTTGCATGTTATGGGACCTTTAAAGTCTAAATGACAGGTTCGACCAAACATTTCACTAAAACGTAGTGAACATGATTAGATTTAAGATTTTACTAAGCATTTTGCCCATTTATCCCCAGTTTGACAGTTTTTGTAATGTTAATAATTGCACTTCCTGGTTGGACATATGACAAAGGTGGAGGTAATTCTACGGCTGTTACCTAGCAACCCTTTTGAAAACATAGGCCAAAACCCCCATAAATCACACAATAGTTATGATTTGACAAATGGTAACACCCAATAACAACCTTATTTTGTTGAATGACACCCTAAAGAACCAAAAAGTTGTCAGTCGTGTGTAAATTGTATTTGTATTTTTGGTGGCACGTCGCTTTTTGATGACATCACACAGGGATTCCGTTTTAGAGCTCAATGACTTCTTGTAATTTTAAACTTTAATTTTTAAACATTTCTTCACAAACTGCAAAAACACACAGATGCAAAACTATAGTAAATAATTGCCACAGATGTCCTCCCACTAAACTAAGTCAAAATTGGAACATTTTGAGAACCTGTTACATGGACTTTAAAGAGCTTTTAACCTCGTCACAGCAGTGTTTCTTCATCAATAGTTAATAGTTAAAAGACAAAAATGAGTAACAAATCTTAACCTGCAGTAAAAAGCGAAGCAGACTGACCCTTCATACATTTGTTTATGACGAATTTATTTTTAGAAAGTTACTATATTTAGTCAGAACTTTAAGCAGTGAAAGGATGTGGCAGTGACTCATCTAAATCAAGTGCACATGACAAGAACCAAGAGCAGCCCCACAGCAGCGCACGGCAAAACAAGGACACGGGCCAGGATTCTGAACCTTAATCTGGATTTGTGCCGTTTTAATTTACTTTAATCGTTTTAATTGTTTAAATTAAAATAATCGCACATGAATTAACGTGTGTCACAAATGAGCAGGGCTAGGGCTGCACAAAACATCGCAAAAGTATCGATATCGCAATCGTCTGACGCAAATAACGATATCGCAAAAAAACAAAATATATCACAGTAACAGCAAAGTCTTCCATCTGATAGAAATGTTCAGTTTTTAAAATGAAAACATTAAAAAGGGGAAACTCTGAATAAAATCAAGCTTTTTCAAATTAAATTAGTAGAAAAATGGCCAAAAAAAAAAAAAATTGAATAGACCATTTCTGATTTTCCTCAATTCTACACTTTATTCATAAATATTCTCTCTAGAAGCTTCATTCACAATATTTCAACATTTATTTGGTTAAAAATGTTACTTTATTCTAAGTCTCAATCTACAACAGAAATAATCTCTGACAAGTTGACGACTAAAATGACCGTTCGTTTCAGCTTTAGTTAAAAAACATATTTAAATATTGCAATAATATCGATAGCGCAGGTCTTAATAGATGTATCGCAATAATTTCCAATAATATGAACCATCTCGCACTCTGAGGACCTCAGGAACCAGCCTCCTGCTGGTGCCAGAGTCAGGACTAAACATGGACCGGCCTCCTGCTGGTGCCAGAGTCAGGACTAAACATGGACCGGCCTCCTGCTGGTGCCAGAGTCAGGACTAAACATGGACCGGCCTCCTGCTGGTGCCAGAGTCAGGACTAAACATGGACCGGCCTCCTGCTGGTGCCAGAGTCAGGACCAAACATGGACCGGCCTCCTGCTGGTGCCAGAGTCAGGACTAAACATGGACCGGCCTCCTGCTGGTGCCAGAGTCAGGACTAAACATGGACCGGCCTCCTGCTGGTGCCAGAGTCAGGACTAAACATGGACCGGCCTCCTGCTGGTGCCAGAGTCAGGACCAAACATGGACCGACCTCCTGCTGGTGCCAGAGTCAGGACTAAACATGGACCGGCCTCCTGCTGGTGCCAGAGTCAGGACTAAACATGGACCGGCCTCCTGCTGGTGCCAGAGTCAGGACTAAACATAGACCGGCCTCCTGCTGGTGCCAGAGTCAGGACTAAACATGGACCGCCTCCTGCAGGTGCCTAGAGTCAGGACTAAACATGGACCGGCCTCCTGCTGGTGCCAGAGTCAGGACTAAACATGGACCGCCTCCTGCTGGTGCCAGAGTCAGGACTAAACATAGACCGGCCTCCTGCTGGTGCCAGAGTCAGGACTAAACATGGACCGGCCTCCTGCAGGTGCCTAGAGTCAGGACTAAACATGGACCGGCCTCCTGCTGGTGCCAGAGTCAGGACTAAACATGGACCAGCCTCCTGCTGGTGCCAGAGTCAGGACTAAACATGGACCGGCCTCCTGCTGGTGCCAGAGTCAGGACTAAACATGGACCGCCTCCTGCTGGTGCCAGAGTCAGGACTAAACATGGACCGGCCTCCTGCTGGTGCCAGAGTCAGGACTAAACATGGACCGGCCTCCTGCTGGTGCCAGAGTCAGGACTAAACATAGACCGGCCTCCTGCTGGTGCCAGAGTCAGGACTAAACATGGTCCAGCCTCCTGCAGGTGCCTAGAGTCAGGACTAAACATGGACCGGCCTCCTGCTGGTGCCAGAGTCAGGACTAAACATGGACCAGCCTCCTGCTGGTGCCAGAGTCAGGACTAAACATGGACCGGCCTCCTGCTGGTGCCAGAGTCAGGACTAAACATGGACCGGCCTCCTGCTGGTGCCAGAGTCAGGACTAAACATAGACCGGCCTCCTGCTGGTGCCAGAGTCAGGACTAAACATGGACCGGCCTCCTGCAGGTGCCTAGAGTCAGGACTAAACATGGACCGGCCTCCTGCTGGTGCCAGAGTCAGGACTAAACATGGACCAGTCTCCTGCTGGTGCCAGAGTCAGGACTAAACATGGACCGGCCTCCTGCTGGTGCCAGAGTCAGGACTAAACATGGACCGGCCTCCTGCTGGTGCCAGAGTCAGGACCAAACATGGACCGGCCTCCTGCTGGTGCCAGAGTCAGGACTAAACATGGACCGGTCTCCTGCTGGTGCCAGAGTCAGGACTAAACATGGGGAATCAGCATTTCAGTTTTTTGCAGCTAAAATCTGGAACAGTCTCCCTGAAGATGTGAGACAGGCCTCCACTCTGATAATGTTTAAATCCAGGATAAAACTGTTCTGTTTAGATGTGCAAACGGCTGAAAGATCTATCTGCATTCTTCTCTTTTAAAGCGCTTTATTTTAAAATGTTTCTGTGTGTCTTTTTTGTATTTTTAATGCAACTTTTCCTGTTTTGTAAAGCACTTTGGGTTGCCTTGTGTACGAACTGAGCTATACAAATAAACTTGCCTTACCTTTTTAGGGCTGTGGTCGACTAAAGCAATGGTTCTCAAACTTTTTACCCCGAGTAGAAAATAAAAAAAGGGTTGATATTTCTGCACTTTTGTGATTCATTTTACAGACATGTCACATTTGTTGGATAATTAACCTTCAACAAACTCATTTAAACACACATTTATGTTCGATTGACATCTGAATAGTCTGAATATCCTTAGAAATATTATTTTTTGCCGGTATCGCCCAGCACGAACTCCAAGTCATCATCATTTTTGCGGTGTACACGACAGAGAGCGGCTTCTAAACAAAGAACGCGCTGCATCTGGGGATTTCCTTCTCGTGTCTAATCTGTACAGTCAGACTATGAACCAACGGGAAGACAAAACAAAGTGCTGTAAGTATTGTCTTCACAGAACTAGAGCCTAACCACACAGGAAACTCCAAAACGTGGAGGAGACGAGTCAGATCCAAACGCCCCACGAGTACGATGTGATGTTTGACAATTTAAACTCGCCGCAAATTTAAGTCGGTGGGTTACATCAAGTCATGTTTCCATCGGCGTGGTACGGGACGGTCCGAGGTGTTTCCACTGAACTGAAGTGAACCGTACCGCCCCGTTTGAGGTACTAGCTCCAAGAGGCTCGCTTTAGCTTGGACCGGTTTATGATTGGACGAAAGAAGAAAAGAGAACGCAGGTGAGAACGAAACTGCAGAAAGAAAATATACAGACAAAATAATCATTCCTCACCAAACGCTGACTTGATCTTGTGAAAAATCATCGTATTTCCAGAGACAGTAACTTTGTTTGTTGAGCCGACAGAGTTAGCGAGACAAAGCTAGCGCACGTTAGCATCAGCTGTTTCCTGTTTATGAAGCACGGCACTCGTATTTAGACCCAAAGTTATATTTTTTCAGTGCGTACGGCAGCAAACTCTATCCAAACTCAAATTATTTCATAGACGGATGTTAAAACGTGGCGTAGCGGCACAGTAAAGTGAAATAAAAGCAGAAGATGATGACGGAAAAAACGGAAGCTGTGTCTTGTTTACGCAAACGTTATCCACAATTTACAGCCACAAACGTGTGATTATTAAACGTCTTTTTATGAACGGGAGATCAACATAAAAAGTGTAATTCAGGTGCGGCTTAGATTTTATTCATAAAGAAAACAAAGTCCGCCATTAACAGAAGCGGCCCGAGTGAACGGTCTGAGGGCCCAGGTTTAGTGGAAACTCGGCTTTAGCGCTGGTTTTGAATGCTGTGGTGTGATTTGTATTTTATTTTATTTAAAGTGCGTATGACAGGTTTCATGATGTTCTAATTTTGACTTTATTGAGTGTATTAATAACTTTTGTAAATATAAATTATAGTTTTACACCAATCGGGTAAAACACTCAATGACATTAGATGAGTTCTGGCTTCTTAATTTCCCACTGTGATGTCATCGTTTACAACCAGAAAGTAAAAATAAAAACCTAAAAAAAATAGCTAAACTGGGGGGAAATTTGTAAATAATTTTAGCAAAATTTTAAATATGTTTATCCTAACTGCATTTTAGTGATTAGTCCACCTTGTCAGAGGCACTTTAATGTGCTTTGATTGTGATTTTATTTTGTGATTTTAACATATTTGTTTTGTGATTCTCACGCATTTTAACACATTTGTTCTATGATTTGAATGCATTTGTATCGTGATTAACGCATTTGTGTTGTCATTTAATGCATTTTATCTTCTGTAAAATTCAAATTCACGTATTCATTTATGTATACATCTCCTCAAGACTATTCAGTTAATGAAAAATGATCATAATTCAGATCACATACAATTATTCAAACAAACAAAAAAACAAAAAAGAAGAAATTCAATTATAGCATCTGGGTGTTATGTCATATTACATTTGATAATATTCTGAAAGTGAATGTTTCATGGAGTCATTTTTCAGGGATAAATGTGAAATTGTGACGTTTATTCTCAAATTCATCAATATAATCGAAATAAGTGTTGTGTTTACGCCTCGTCCCACTTCTGCTCAAAAATATATCGGGTGATTATTGGGATCGTTGAATGAGAAATGTCAAATGTTTGCAAATGTTGGTACCACTTTATTTCATGACCAAGGACTAAATGCGTTTGTTGAAACTGGGTCACTGCAGGAAACCGTGAAAACTGTAACTGATACAAACTTTAAGCTCAAACTCTCACAGTGAAATTGCGCGGTAAACTAATTTCTCAACAAAAACCTTAATAAAAAATAGATGAGTGGAGCGGAGGGGCCGTCCTGAGCTTCATCATTTCAGCTTTTGCCTGAACAGCACAAGATATATTTAACAATAAGCTCCGGTTTCCATGGGGACCAGATCAGACCGGGTTTATTTAAGCCTCGAAAAGCAGATGAAACTTTAATGGCTCAGCGGGGAACAAAACCAAAGCAAGAAAAGTTATGGAATGTAAATATTAGAAATGTATTCAACTTAAGGCCCAGGGGCTAAATCAGGCCCTCGAGGGACATCCAAAATAGCCTCCAAAAATATAGAAAATCTCTCCATTTAGAGGTTTAGTCCTGGTTTAGTCCTGGTTTAGTCCTGGTTTTAGTCCTGGTTTAGACCTGGTTTAGACCTGGTTTAGACCTGGTTTTAGTCCTGGTTTGGACCCGGTTTGGTCCTGGTTTAGTCCTGGTTTTAGAACTGGTTTAGACCTAGTTTGGACCTAGTTTTTTCCTGGTTTAGTCCTGGTTTTAGAACTGGTTTAGACCTAGTTTGGACCTAGTTTTTTCCTGGTTTAGTCCTGGTTTTCGAACTGGTTTTCAAATTGGTTTTAGTCCTGGTTTAGGTCATAGTTTTAGTGCTGGCTTTTTGACCTGGTTTAGACCTGGTCCCAGATTAGTTCAGGTTTTGTTCTGGTACAGTTCTGGTTTAGACCTGGTTCAGACCTGGTTTAGACCTGGTTTAGACCTGGTTTTAGACCTGGTTTAGACCTGGATTTAGTCATGGTTTTGGTCCTGGTTTGGGTCTTGGGTTTAGACCTGGGTTTAGTCCTGGGTTTAGTCCTGGGTTAGACCAGGTTTAAGTCCTGGGTTTAGTCCTGGGTTTAGTCCTGGGTTTAGTCCTGGGTTTAGTCCTGGGTTTATTCCTGATTTTAGTCTTGGTTTAGTCCTGTTGTAGACCTGGTTTAGGCCTGATTCCCTCTCTTTAGACCTGGTTTAGACCTGACATAGATTCTTTCATGTGCCTCAGATGCAGGGGGGCGTCCTGGTGCAGAGGGGGGTGAACCGCACAGGGCACAGCAGGTTTTGCACCTTCACCACTTGAGAAGCTGCAGTCGTCCTGTTTCTGTTGTGGTTCACTGCTGCACCAAACAGAGCTACGACCAAAACGACTTCAGCGGCGCTCTGATCTTCACCAAATCCTCTCATCTGCATGTTTTTCATGTCATTTTTCACATAAATCTCTCGATCTTCCTCTAGGCCTTTTGTAAAGTTTGTCACTTCCTGGTTGAACATGAGCAGCAAATATGAGTAATTCCACAACGGTTACCTAGCAACCATTTTGGAAAAAAAAAAAAGTTTTGATTTGACAAATGATGAACCTGATAACATCCTTATTTTGTTGAACATCCATTTAAACTGTTGGAAAAAAATCTGTGTCCTGGGCTAGTCCTGGTTCAGTCCTGGTTTTAGTCCTGGTTTTAGTCCTGGTTCAAGTCCTGTTTTTAGTCCTGGGTTCAGTCCTGGTTTTAGTCCTGGGTTCAGTCTTGGTTTTAGTCCTGGTCCAGCCCTGGTCTAGTCCTGGTCCAGTCAGACAGAGCAGTGACCTTGTTAACTGCACTTTTTCATGTTTTTGCCTCTAAACTCCCACCGCTCGCTCTCTCTCTGTCTCTCCCTCTCTGTCCCCCCCCCCCTCCGTCTCCCCCTCCGTCTCCCCCTCCATCTCCTCCCCTCCATCTCTCTCCCTCCGTCTCCCCCTCTGTCTCTCTCCCTCTCCCTCTGTCTCTCTTCCTCTATCTCTCTCCGTCTCTCTCCCACTCCGTCTCTCTCCCTCTCCGTCTCTCTCCCTCTCCGTCTCTCTCCCCTCCATCTCTCTCCCCTCCATCTCTCTCCCTCTCCGTCTCTCCCTCCGTCTCTCCCTCCGTCTCCCCCTCTCTCCCTCTCCCTCTGTCTCTCTCCCTCTATCTCTCTCCGTCTCTCCCTCTCCGTCTCTCTCCCTCTCCGTCTCTCTCCCTCTCCGTCTCTCTCCCACTCCGTCTCTCTCCCACTCCGTCTCTCTCCCACTCCGTCTCTCTCCCACTCCCTCTCTCTCCTCCACTCCGTCTCTCTCCCTCTCCGTCTCTCTCCCTCTCCGTCTCTCTCCCTCTCCGTCTCTCTCCCTCTCCGTCTCTCTCCCTCTCCGTCTCTCTCCCTCTCCGTCTCTCTCCCCTCCTCTCTCTCTCTCTCTCTCTCCCTCTCTCTCTCTCTCTCCCTCTCTCTCTCCCTCTCTCTCCCTCTCCGTCTCTCTCCCTCTCCGTCTCTCTCCCTCTCCGTCTCTCTCCCTCTCCGTCTCTCTCCCTCTCCGTCTCTCTCCCTCTCCGTCTCTCTCCCTCTCCGTCTCTCTCCCTCTCCGTCTCTCTCCCTCTCCGTCTCTCTCCCTCTCCGTCTCTCTCCCTCTCCCCCTCTGTCTCTCTCCCTCTCCGTCTCCCCCTCTGTCTCACGCACATATTTTAAAGTTTCTCCTCCGCTTTCAAAAACAGAGCGACCCAAAGGGAGTGTGGCCGCAGAATGTGGACTATGTGGATAAAAATAGCCTCTGCATCACTAGAATACTTTCCGGCTTCATGGTCTTGAGTGGATTCCTTCAGGAAAAGTTGGCTCTCATTAAAAGACGGGAAATAAGACACAGTTAGGTGAAAGTCTGAGCGAGGTTTGGAGGATTTTGTTGACTTATAGAACATTTAAAGTCTATGTGTTTTTCTAATTATGACTTAGTTTGGCGGGAGGGCACCTGTGTTAAGTATTTATCATAGTTTTACATCCGTGAAGTTGCAGTTTGGGTAGAAAAATAAACGTTTAAAATGACAGGGAGTAGTTCTAAAATGGAATCCCTCTGTGATGTCATCAAAAAGCGACGTGCCGTTGAAAATAAAGAGACAGTTAACACTCAATTGAAGCATTTTTCTGACAGTGTAAACCATAATTGAACAAAATAAAGGTGTTATCAGGTATTTTAATTTGTCAAATCATAACTATTGTGTAATTTATGTGGATTTTGGCCCTTGTTTTCAAAATGGTTGCTACGGTACCCCATGTCCAACCAGGAAGTGACGTTATAAACTTTACAAAAACTGTCAAACTGGGGACAAAAAGGCAAAATGTTTAGTAAAATCTTAAATATAATCACCTTCACTCCGATTTAGTGAAATGTGACGCTGAACCCGTCGTATAGATTTTAAGATGACGTGTTTTTTTCTTGTATTTAATAATATCATTGTGATTTTACATTTCAAAATGGTCTCCATAGACACATTTGACCGTAACAACAGAGGCGGGAAAAACGTGTTTGAGATCTGCAAAATTAGACCGTTCATCCAGGAAAGATTACTAGATTACTAATACACTTTTCAAGGAGTTCTGGCCAAAAGAAGCACAGATCATTCATGACCTCAACACATTTAGACGAGAGCTGCAACAAGTTAAATGGTTAATCGTGACTAATCGATTATAGAAATAGCTGTCAACCAAGCAAGTCACCTTTTTGACCTGGTTTAGACCTGGTCATGGTTTAGTCCTGGTTTAGTCCTGGTTTAGACCTGGTCATGGTTTAGTCCTGGTTTAGTCCTGGTTTAGACCTGGTCATGGTTTAGTCCTGGTTTCGTGCTGGTTTAGTCCTGGTTTAATCCTGGTTTTAGTCCTGGTTTAGTCCTTGTTTAGTGCTGGTTCAGATCTGGTGTAGTCCTGGTTTAGTCCTGGTTTTAGTCCTAGTTCAGTCCTGGTTTTAGTCCTGGTTTTCGTCCTGGTTTTCGTCCTGGTTTTCGTCCTGGTTTTCGTCCTGGTTTTAGTCCTGGTTTTCGTCCTGGTTAATCGTGATTATAGAAACAGTTGTCCACCAGGCAATGATCAAATATCCGTTAACTGATCTAAACAGACTCCAAAACATGCACAAAAATGTGCAAATCTTTGTTTTTTGATTAGAACAGCATTTCATCTGTAAATATTCTCTACCAGGACGTCCTCCAAAGGCTTCGCTTCAATTTTATCTGAGTAAGACTGAGTGAAAAGCTTATATTCACAGGTTTTTTGTGTTCTTAACTAATTGATTAATCGAAAGAATAATCGCTAGACTAATCAATTACCAAAATAATCATCAGCTGCTGTAGCCCCAATTTAGACGCAAGAAAAAAGCTCCCTAACAACATTTCCAAACCTTTTAGCATAGAGTTAAACTGACTTATTGATTTTTTTTTGTTTGTTTCCAGAGCTTCTGTAAATTATCTCATGTTGGACGAAAAAACAATATACTCGATTTTCAAATTAGGGCTGCGTGATACGCCAAAAAATTAACATGATTTTCTTGGGGCCAGATCATGATTTCGATTCACGCTCACTTTGTATTTGTCTGTTGTCTTTAACAGAGCTGCACGATTTAGGAAAAATATCTAATTGTGATTTTTCTGACCAGTGCGATTGTGATTAGATTGTGATTTATGTTTTAATAATAGGATTCTGTTCATATTCACATTTTAAACACAATTTTGTCGCTTTTAATTGTGTTTTTGTCACGTTCAGTTGTGTTTGTCACTTTTAAACGCGTCTAGTGTATTGTTGCATTGAGTCACATTTGTTTTTGTCATTCATTTTTTATCACTTTTGTCGCTTGTTTCAGAACATGTTTGTACAAATCCAAACTACAGTGTTAACAGTTTTCATTCAAATCAAAGCAAGACATTTTGTTGTTTGTGGAAGAAATTATTGCACTTCAAAAATTGAAGACTTTGCAATTTGCTAATTACATCCAGTAAAATTACGATTTCATGTGGCTTTGGTTTAATCGTGCGGCTCTGGCCTTTAAGAGGTAAATAAAGTCATCTGCTCAGAGGCTTCAGAGGCTAAACAACAGGAGAAAAAGTGTGTTTGAACAGACAGCTGCATTAAAGACACAAACAGTCAATCACGATACAACGATTTCACAAAAACAGATTGTCACAGGAACCAGCTCAATATTCCATTTTTATCACTGTATCACTCAAACCTAATTAAAATTTTACAAAACAACATTAACTCTTCTTCAAACACCGCTTTAAGCTGCACAGAGTCAAAAAGAGTTGAAGCAGTGGATACGGCGTGCGGCGGTATCGTTCCCATATTCTGCGACCAAACTTTTATTATTTTAGCTGCTTTTAGTTTCAAAAGTTCAAATTTGCCTGTTTGTCTTGGTTCAGGGAGACAGTTTTCTTGTATAAACAGATCAGTGGCAGCTCCGTCCCAAAATAAGACGCGCTGGAAAAATGCTGCTTTCCCATAAAACAAGCGCGCGCACAAGAGCATGACGCATTCACTGCCACCGAAGAATCCAGGGCTTCAGGAAGTTACACGACTAAAAAACGGGCTCCGAGGTGAACTTCACGAGAGGAACTTTGTGCTAAAGGTTTGTAAAAAGTAGAAATCTTCTTTTACAGTTTTACTTTTCATTATCACCATGTTTTTTGTGTTTTTTGTTGCATTTTTGTTTGTTGAGAAGTTAAAATCTGTACGTTAGAGGATTTTCTTCCCCTAAACAATGGAAGGATGATTGAAAATGTTTGGGTTAGCAATTATTTTTCAATTTTTTGTTTTTTTGGTCAGTTTGCTCTCTCAACACATCGGCTTTCATGTGGAAACAACAAACGTGTCCAATCTGCTCCTAAAGATGTTTTATTATTTCATTTAATCCACTTCATCCATAGATTTCTCTGGGACATTGTAACTTCAAAGGCCGTTTTCTTAAAATGCATTTTTCTCCCTGGGGACATAAGGATCACCACTTAAAGTAGATAGAAGAGTTTTTCAGTTTTATGTCCTTTCATTTTGCCCCCGTTCTGGAATTTTGATGACATCACATTTTAAAGGGTCTATTCAGAAAAGGAGACTATTTCTATTTGTATTTCTATCCAACCCTACATTTCTGTATATAGTCTAAGTCTACACTATTTTATTTTATTCTTAATTTTATGCATGCCTCTTTTATGTATTTTGCTAATATTTTATAAATTGTTTTATGTGACAACGGCAATAAACCGATTCTGATATACGTTAAGACTTCAAAATATTCAGCAAACTCACTTCATATTTTCTCGTTTTCGCTATTTAAACCATTTGATAATAATAGAATATAAATAAAATGGTCAGTGGACTAATAAATAGGGCTGTATTAATCGACTAAAAGTGTTGTTTAGTCGATTAATCGGTCGATGGCGTCTTGGTCGACCAACATTATTTTAGTCGACTGATTATTTTATTTAGATTTAAAGGGTTTATACGGCAAAAACAAGAAGATATGGAGTGAGTTTGCTGAAGATTTTGGAGTCCAACATATAAATACACGGTTGCCTTGTACTTATCTGTAAAAATAGTTGTTTTTGCGTGAATTCCACTGAAGTTGTGTTCTTTTGAGTGCAGTTTGTGTGGAAATACTGCACGGTTTTGATATATTTTTACCACACTTTTTTACAATAACACTTTTTAAATTCAGATAAAAGTACATTTAATCTTCTTTTAAAAGCAGAAACCATTCCAAGTGCCCCCAGGTAAGTACCCCTGGTTGGGAAACACTTAGTTGGGACTAAGAAACCATCGACCGACTAAACCAGTGTTTTTCAACCTATTTTGAGTGGCGGCACACTTATTTTGGTTGAAAAGATACCACGGCACCCAACCTACTAAAACATTATCAAATCAGACCTTTTAGTAAAAAAAATGGATACACAATGTGCCAAATAATGCCCGTGTCGCTGATGGTGATTGTTTTTGCTTTCTTTTTTGGTGCAGAGGTATGTTCAGGACACTCAAGGTAGCTAACAAGGTAACTTTTCCAATTAAATCCTTTTGTAAATCAAAATTAGACATTTTTTCAAGGCACACCTGACAAAACTTCAAGGCACACTAGTGTTCCCCGGCGCACTGGTTGAAAATCAAGGGACTAAACGACTAAAGGATTACAGCCTTTGGTAGCAATGTTTCTTTTCACAATCATCCCATTTCTGACATAAAGAATAATCAAACACACAGAGCTCTTGATGGACTGTTTGCTGCGGCTATTTGAACCTGGTGGAGTCATCCAGCGGACTCGTTAAAGGAGCACGTACGTCTGTCAGAAGAAAAGCTCATTAAAAAGTGAAGCTGGAGCGAGTGTCGAAGATGAAGAGGCTGCGAGTGAAACTGGAGCGTGGCCCCCGCTGCGTCACATATAGAGACTTAACTTTAGAGAGAATATGCTATGGGCCTCCACCTAAAGACCAAACCACAGACCGAAAACTGGCGAGTCTGCGGGACAGAGCGGGGGAGAATCAAACACGTGGACCCAACGGATGAACCGGGCTTTGGATGATCTGTCAAACTGTTTTTGTGCATTTGTTAGCTTGCGTTAAAGTGCGTAGGACAAGACTTCAGTGGACTAATACCTCTTGTAAATATAAATTACAGTTTTATACCAATCAGGTCGCTGTTTGTGGAGAAAAGTCGAAAAATCTGTTGAAAATTGCAGGAAGTAAACAGACATCAAGTGTGTGGAAATATGGGGGAATAATTATAAAATAAAAATATATAAAACTGATACGGAGGCGACCATCTTTGCTTTAGGGGCACCACGTGGCGACAATCCCCCATGATGCTTTGAGCGACGTGAGCGACCACACAGCTTACAGGTTTTTGTGTTAACGTTAGCTTGTGTGATTGTAATTGTATTCTTCATGTTAGACACACGTGAAAGCGTCTGAAATGAAATAAAATACAACTTACAGGTGTCTCTGTCTGACCATGTCACGTGCTTCTGTTTGTATCGTCCGACGCTCGTTCACGCAGCTCACATGTTTACAGTGATGTCGCGTAATATAAAAACAGTAATTTCGGTGATTTTAGAAACGGTAGAAAAGAACATTTCCTTCTATTTTATTTTAACAATTAAGTGCTGACTGCAAATTTAATGTGCAATTATAGAAAAAGGCTGGGTCCAAGAGGCTGCAGTACCTCACACGGCCACTAATCAATCTGGGACACTGACAGAGGAGGCGTGTCTTATCCAGTTCATTTAATACATACATGGTTTTATCTGAAAACCTTTATAGATCCATAGACTTTCATAGACCCGATGCTGACTTAGCTCATGGTTTGCTGCTGCTGCCCAGAGTTACACGGTGAGGCAAAATCCCCAAATTAAATGTTTCTTTAATGATATTTATGTCATTTATCTGGTCTCTTCACCTGGTATATGTAAAAAAGGATGGTTGGTGTCATTATTAATGTGTATTCTTATCAGAAGCGCATCAGTTCACAAATCTCAATTTAAAGTTAGTCAGCCTTCAGCTCAGTGTGCCAATTTATTAATTATCATCTAAATTAAAACACCAAGCGGCTTGTACACTCAAAAATGACTTTTAACGAGGCTTTGACTTCACCTAAATGTGGTTGATGGGTTGGTACCAGCTGACCCTCTCTGGATTATTCAGTATTTGCGTGTTTTGCAGGCTAACGCTAACGGCTATAGGGAAAATACACAAGACTTCCACCTTCAAATCATACCGGACTAGCCGTGTTGCTAAGTGGTTAATAGCTTGAATATCAAACTCCCCGTCGACTTATTTATATATCTATGGTCTCAACATCATTCTAAAACTGTTCAGAAAAGGTCACATTTTGTCCAGTTAATATGATTTGTTTCAGTATCAATAATTGTTCAAATGAGTATCTAGTTTCAATATTAGTTTTAATACATATTCTCTTAATATTATCTTAATTTTAACACTTTTGACAACCCTGGAGTGAACTCGCTTCTTGAAACATGCCCCATACTTGTAACAAAACACTGTAAGATTGTGATATTGTTGCTGAACACTCTATAAATAAAGTTGTGCCAAGGCCAGTGTGGGTTTGAAACTTCACTAAAACCCGTCGCGTTTGTGGCGAAACGTCCTGCTGTTTTCGTTTGTAACACGTCGTCATTGTTGGCTCCACACGCACCGTCGTTCTGGGTTTAGTTTTCCTCCCACAGTTTATCAGAAGAGCACGTGTCTCTCATTCACAGTTTTCTACCATATTTATGTAATCGTGATTTTAAAAAAGGGTCTATTTAAGAGAAAGGCCTGTGTGGAAGACGCACAGGACACTGAATCCACAGACGCCGCAGTCGTTTCACTTCAACACAAGTTATTTTTCCTAATATTCCTTCCTGATGCCACAAGCGCTTGTATTTAACCATGTGGCGAGTGGAAAACTGAGTCACAGAGCAGCGGGGGACGCAGCAGAGAAGCCAAAACAGCAAGACCAAGATAGATTTTTTTTTTTTTTTTAAACTTCCGGTTAAGTGCGTCGATTCAAGAGATGTGTGGCGTTAGATAAGAATGATGTGATGAATGTTGCACAACGTAAAATATAAGCAAACGTGTCCTTAGGGTAGACGATGAAACGGGAAACGTAACAAAATATGGGACCTTTAAAAAACGGGAAAGGTTAATTTTGAAGGGTTCGTGGCGTCAGTTATTCCTCACTTTCCAAATGCATTCCGAGCATCCGATTTATTCACAAAGATCGGGGTGATATTTCCCAATGTTATGATCAATCCAGGGCTCTAATCGACTAAAGATATTCTTGGTCGATTAAAGATCAGCCCCCATCGACTAAAAGGGTGTGTGGCAAAAATATATCAAAACTGTAAAGTATCTCCATGTATCTAAACTAAACTGCACTCAAAAGAACAGAACTGTAGAAGAGTTCATACAAAAACAACTGTTTATACAGAAAAGTACAAGGAGACAGTGTATTTATACATTTAGACTCCAAAACCTTCAGCTAACTCACTTCATATCTACTAGTTTTTGCCATATAGATAATTTCAAAATAATTTAATATAAATAAAATGATTAGTCATAATGAAAATCTTGGTCATCGACTGATTAATCGACTAAAGGACTGCAGCGTTAGATCAATCAAAACAAACACAAGGACAGTTTTGGATTTTGTGTTGACAGGACTTTAAAGGCCCTGTACCTGATTTTTACTGTTTTGAAACGTGAAAAACAAAACTCTTTACATCAGTCACATGTATCTCTCACTTTAATGCAGTCCGAGCATCGTAAATATTCACCTCCATGAGTTTATAAACACTTTTCACTCATCTCTGAACCCGGACTTCATGGGTAAAGCTAACAAACATGCTAACGGCGCACTTCCTGCTTCTCGTATGATAAACGTTAAAATAAATGCAGAGTAAAAGTTGTGGTCTCATTTTCACCTGAATAGAAGCTTATACAATATATCTGCGCTGGGGCAACACAGATTTTACTTTATTACATGCAAAAGAAAACAGTAAAAATCCAGAGCCAGCCCTTTAAATCCCTGAAAAATCCAGATTTAAAGTTTAAGTACGATGTTAATAAGCCTAACTGTGCGAAATTACTGCTATGGACAGAAAACAGCTTCTACCACGAGCTAAAGTGCTGTCCTTCAAGCCCCACAGCTCTCGTGCTTAATTAGTCCACTTTTTATTCACTTAAAAATATAGTTATTACTGTAAAGGTCTGCTTTCAACATGAGGAGCAAATCATGATGTAGATCACTTTAAACACTCACCTTCTGATCCGCGGAGGCTTCGGAGGCGGCGTGTCCCATCGCTCTTCATCCGATGGTTGCCGAGCTTTGTCCGGACTGCTCTCATCCTGCAGAAATAAAACGCACGTCATCAGCTGAAAAACACACAGACAAGAAGAGAACTAGTGTCTGTTTGGAATTTCAGCTTCAGTTGCAAAAACGCGCAAGAGTCAATGGTGAGCGATGACGTTTTCTCCTGTAAAAGCTCAAAACACGACTAAAATCTGTTACAGTCTGATAACAAATCTAAAAGTCTACAACTCAGATGAATATTTAGTTTGTACTTGACATCTACAAACAGAAAATAAAAGTAAACAGTCGTAGAAAACCAGATAAACAACAGGAACACAGCTACGCTCACATTTGTCACGGACACAGACTTTGGGATCACACACAGTTGAACTCATTGTACTTTTCTCTCATTAAATAACCTGTTTCTGAATAAATTTGTTGAGGAAAATAATTGCTGTGCAGTTGAAGTGTCTTTTATCTCCAAGTACCGTTAGCAAACACGCCCTGCACAGTCCGAGCAACAACGGAGAAACTACTTCCAGTTGATATTTTACTGTACAAAGTTGTTTTGAGCAAAAAAAAGAAATTAGACAGAAAAAAAAAGAGAAAAAAAAACTACATTTCATCAATTTGTAATCCTGATATGGGCCGCTGTCAGGGCTGCACCGGCCGTTGTGTGCTGGCCCAATCACAGCGCAGCGTTGTAGTTTGTGGCTGTAACGCCCGGATAGCAACCTTAGCGGCAATGACGAGGACAGAGCAGAGCTGAGTCGAGTTCCCAGTGCAGACCAAGTGTTTTTTTATTTTCATATTTACAAAATGGTTTTATGCCAGCAGCAGCATGTCTCACAGCACCCTTCTATC
Organism: Rhinogobius similis; assembly: GCA_019453435.1. NCBI lineage: Eukaryota > Metazoa > Chordata > Actinopteri > Gobiiformes > Gobiidae > Rhinogobius > Rhinogobius similis. The sequence goes on along the minus strand of CM033619.1, from coordinate 6,934,811 downwards.
AGGGACTGGGACCAGAGACCTTTTATAGGACCTCAAGCCAACTGAGTAAACACAAAAACAATTAAAGGTAAAAAAAAAAACCCTAAACAAGAACAACATTTTAAAAAATGTAATGTAAACAAAACAGTGCTTAATACTAAAACATTCATACAAAAACATAATTCTTTATAAATTAACAGTGTTTTAGTTTACTCCAATCTATTTTATTACATTTAAAACGTTGGACACCCCTGCTCCTCTCCACCCTCTGGTCTGCCCCGGAACTTTTTTAGGTGTTCCGGCTCCCCGGGGACTCTTTTAGCCGGAACACCTAAGATGGCAGACACACAGCTAAGTACAATTCCATTTATGCAAATATTTCACCTAGTCCTTGCTAATCATATTTATTTTATTTTACAGGTAACTCACCTAACAATCAATTACTCAATAAACATTTTAAAACTTCGTCTGACTCATTTATTTTAACATCAGGCCCATGTAATGGACTTGCTACATTACCGTGGCGGAAGTCAAATAGACGAACCTAAACAAACATGGCGGCGCCGATGGCCATACTTCGGCCTTTTTCAACACTTTTATGGACTATTTAGCTTTTGAAAACGTGCATCAGTTCAAATGTTCGTCGTGATGTTACACATTTTCCCGAACGACAGCAACAGGGCCTGTTCAGATCGATAATGTGTAAAACTGTTTCAGAGTGAAGCACATGTCAATCTGGGGTTAAGTCCAACCTGTCAGAGGCACTTTAAAGTGGACATATCATGCTTTTATTTTCACCTTTTGAACATTTAAAACATTTACCTGGGGTCTAAATAAACTATACCTGCAATCTACAGTCTGAATTCCTCCTAATTTTCTTTCTACATGCCTCTCTTTGACCCATTTTGTTAGGAGCGCTTTTGGCGCCTTGTTTTAACACTGTCTCTTTAAATGCAAATGAGTTAGTTCGCACCCCACCCTCCCATCGCATTGCATGCATGCTCCGCCCGTTCAGCCATTGTTGTAGTCCCAAACACAGTCCGTCTGTCGGATCCAAAACTTCTCCAAAGTTAGAAAAAGCGTAATGACAATCGAAAAAAATTGAAACAAGCGAAGACATCAACATCCAGCCTTACATGTACGAGCCAGAGTCTGACACAGACCAAGAGGAAATCGAAGACGACGATCCTCCGCAGCAAAGACTTCAAATGGCTGCATCTCAATGGTTTGTTTACTACTATGTAATTCGCTACGCGCTCCGTTAGCTTAACTGTGTGTGAAAGATGTTAACAGGTTGTCTAATGGACCCTCACTTTACCGTCTTACTACAACAACAGTCCGGGGAAAAAGGCAACTGTCAAGTCAGTCAGTGTAGTTAAGGTGCTGCGGGCTACGCTTGCTGCGCGCTAATGCTAGCGACATGCTAACGTCAGCTACGAGCAGTCTGATGTGAGTTCTGCCTTATGAAAACCTCAAAAATAAATGTATTATATGTATATATAAAGACATGTGCCCTAAGCAGCTGGAAAACAGCCGAGTAAAAGATGGGCAGCTCCAGGTGTAATGCTAATCCCTCACAAATGGCCAGCACACAGGTAAAGAATGACTGGATAAAAAATAGGTCTAATAAACAGTGTTTCAGCGTTTCTTGACTTACCGCTCCGCTATATCGTCATCTCCATAGACCGAAGGAACTGACCCTTCGATCAAATGCAATCTTTGAGCAAATCCCTCGTTGTACTGGCGGAGGTTACTGAAGCGCTCCTCTTTGAAGTGCTTAGCACACAAACTGAACTTTCCCCACTGTCAGTGGTACATTACCACGAAAAATAAAACGTAACCAGCCGATCTCAGTTGTTCGGATGCAGGCGGTCGGTGTAATGAGTTGTGCTGGTAACACAACCAAGAACAGAGCATTTTAACTTGTCTACTCGCACCTTTGACATCTTTGCGCTTGGACTACAAAATCGCTACGAGGAAAATAAAGATGGCGGTCTCTGCCGGAAGCTCTTGACCTTGTTTAGTAGTTCCGCTGTGACGTGATAGATAAAAATACGTAACAGATACGAACTGAGAAATATGTTGCAAAATTTATATAAATATATCTCTGCAGCTACTTAAGTGATTAATTTCAACTTTTAGCCACTACCAGACACCCACAGTACACAATAAAAGGTATCTAAGGGCCAAAAAAGTAGATTTTGCATGATATGTCCCCTTTAAAGGTTAGGAATTCAGAGTGTACTCCGTTTAATTAGAGCAGTGCTTCCCAACCTTTTTTGAGTTGAATTAACCTTGCGTTTCGGGCAAATAAATGGGTTCACTAGTCGAATATAGTCAATTATTACTATTATATTTTTTATTTTAATTATATTTATGGTCCAAGATACTCCGAAAAGTGCTAAATTTACAACTAATGACACTTTTTTTATTTAGATAAAAGTACATTTCATCTTCATTTAAAACCTGAAACCATTCCAAGTGCCTCCTGGTCATTCCTCACGTACCCCTCGGGGTCCCCGTACCCCTGGTTGGGAAACACTGAATTAGAGTATGAGTTAAATAGTGACTAAACTTGAATCATTCTTAATAAACCATTTGGTCACTGTGAAAAAAGTCTATTCATGTTTTATTAAATAAATAAATGTAGTTATTATAAGGTTTTACCAAAAAGTTATGTTGTAGACTTTCAAATAAGAGTAAAAGATGATATTTCTGAACTTTAATTTTAATTTTTCACATCTGTCTGAAAAATTAAACCTCAACAAATACTTTTAAAACACATTTCTGCTGGATTGACATAATATTGTCAGAATATCGTTATCGGGAAACTAATCTCAAGATATCCATTTTATTTCATCTGAGTTTTTGAAAAATGTGATTCATTTCTGTCAATATTGCCCTCCCCAATCTACAGTTTTTCAAAGTCAATTAATATTTATGTAAAAACTTAATTCAAGTCGATTTATTGTGACTCAAGAGGACCTTTAACGGGCCTGAAAACAAGAGCGCAGCTGTCAGTGTCTTGTACATAGAGCTCGTGTGTCGCTCTCTCTTTCCCAGCGGATGTTGCTATTCTCAGGCTCCAAGTGCATTATGGGTGAGCGGTGATGTCATCATAACTTCCGAAGCAGGAAGTCAGCTTTTGGACGGCTGCCAGTGAAACGCCTTCGTCACGTCTTTGCATCCTCTGTCCTCAAATCTGATCTGAGTAAACCACGACTCCTCCGCACACTCAGGCGCTTCAAACTCACTTTCAGCACCGAGGAAAAGGGTCAACACTCACTAACTATAACGAGGATTTTGAATAAGGACACAAGATTAATCGCAAGAGAATCGAAGTTTGAACGGACTTAATCAGCAAATCGCAAAGGCTGCAGTGTTTAAAGGAAAAATATTCTGCATGTTTCATATTGTTTTTAGCGTTTAAACACACTCGAGTGCCTTAAAGGGAGACACAACAGGCAAAACACATTTTCAAAATCCCCTCTGTCCATGTTTTAACTAATATGGGTACAAAATTAACCAAGAAATCTAAACCTGGTTCTGTCCAATTTTTTGTTTTAAATGTGTATGTGTATTTTTGGCTGTTTTTTCATATAAAATGCCTTATTTCTACATGAAAACATAACGTGATGAAAAACTTGTAATATATTTTTTCTTACATTTATGTGAGTAAACTACAGAAGTTTCAAATTGATATCTTTAAATTTCCTATTCACCTGTAGTGTTTCACCTTAAGTTTGCTATCTCATGTTTTAAAACACAAACAAGTTTATTATGCACTAAATGAAAGGATTTCTCTGCTGTCTGCCCTGACACTGAGAGTATGCAGCCAGCAGATGGCGCCAAGTGCTTACACAATTTAGTTATGTTATCACTTTAAAGGACACACATTCTACAATAGTTACTTTTTTTTAAATTTAAACCCTGTTCTAACAATGTTCTTCATCAAAAACACACCTGAAGTAGCATCAGTGGCATTCACTGAGGAATGTTAGAAAATCCAATCCCTTCTTGGGACTTTCCTGGTTAAATAAAGGTCAATAAATAAATAAAAACATGGGTGAGGTCAGTTGCTCTGCCTCTGGAGCATAGAACTATAATTAAAACTGGAAGATTAAACCAAAATGGCGCCCTGTTTATCCCTATGGCGTGAGCTCATTGGCGCATGACCCCCAAAAAGGGAGGCTGCCATCTTTGCTTTAGGGACACCACGGGATGACAATCCCCCCATGATGCTTTGAGGGATCACGCAGCTTACAAGTTTTTGTGTTAACGTTAGCTTGTGTGATTGTAATTGTATTCTTCATGTTAGAATAAAATAATAAAATACAACTCACAGGTGTCTCTGTCTGACCATGTCACGTGCTTCTGTTTGTATCGTCCGACGCTCGTTCACGCGGCTCACACATGTTTACCGTGACGTCACTTCATATAAAAACGGTAATTTCTGTGATTTTACAAACGGTAGAAAAGAACACTTCCTTCCATTTTATTTAAATACCAATAATAATTAAGTACTGTCTACAATTATAATGTGCAATGATAGAAAAAGGCTGGGCCCAAGAGGCTGCAGTACCTCGCACGGCCACTAATCAATCTGGAACACGGACAGTTCATTTAATACATCCATGCTCTGGAGCCTGAGCGTGGAGGTGGTCTGTGTCTTGTGTATCTTTGGTTGTGTTGATGGCATTGTCCTGTCGTATTATTGTAATGATCTGAGAGTTGTGTGGGAGCTTGGAATTCTGACCGCGTACATTTCCTCCATTCCTTGTTCAAACCACGCACTTTCTTGGTTTATGGCAGCTATAAATGTGTGACGTAAACGGCTTCAGATGCAGGTTTGAAGTACATCAAAGTTGTTAAACATATACTGTACACGAACAGAGAAATTTGACTGAAATGTGACCAGCCAAACCAATACCAGAATTCCATGCATTTCAGAACATGTTTGTAAAGGTTTAAACTCTAAAAAGGGCACGACACGATGAAGCGAGAGAGACCAGATTATGTTACCTACACATCTGCAGCCTTTGTGATTTGCTAATTACGATAATTTAGATCGCAATACTGACCTCAGGAGAGGGGGATGTGGCAAAAAGTTACTATCACGATTCATGTTCACTTTGTATTTTTCTATTGCCTTTAACAGAGCTGCATAATTTAGGAAAAATATCTAATTGGGATTTTTCTCACCAGTGCGATTCTGATTAGATTTGAGATTTATGTTTTAATAATAGGATTCAGTTCAAATTTACATTTTTAAACACATTCGCTTTCAGTCGCGTCTTTGTCACTTTTAGTTGAGTCTTTGTCACTTTTGTCAGTTTAAGTCGAGTCTTTGTCACTTTTAGTCATGTTTTGGTGCATTGAGTCGCGTTTGTGGTTTGTAGGGGTGTTTTAGTCGCTTGTAGTCACGTTTTTGTCACTTTTAGTCACGTTTTGGTGCATAGAGTCATCTTTGTCATTTGCTGGCACGTTTTTGCCGCTTTTGAACGCATTCTTATCGCTTTTGGCCGCGCTTTTGTCAGATTTTTTTAGAACATGTTTATATAAATCCAAACCACAGTGTTAGCTGTTTTTATTTCAAATCAAAGCAAGATATTTTTGTTGTTTGTGGAAGAAATGATTGCGATTTGCATCCAGTAAAATTGCAATTTTATGTCGATTTGGTTTAATTGTGCAGCCCTGGTCAATAAGAGGTAAATAAAGTCATCTGCTCAGAGGCTTCAGACGCTAAACAACAGGAGAAAAAGTGTGTCTGAACAGACAGCTGCATTAAAGACACAAACAGTCAATCATGATACAATTTCACAAAAATAGCAGATTGTCACAGGCACCAGCTCACGATTCGATGTTTATCACCGTATCGCTCAGCCCTGGTCAACTTCACTGCACTGATAGTCTTTTGACATTCCCACGGAGAAGATCACTGCCAAGAAAGCCAACTTTTATTTTCTGTTAGCATGCTAAGACCTCCTCCTCTCTGCCTCCTACCCGCTCCCTCCCTCGTGACTAATTATTTGTGTTTTTTCCCCCTCTCCGTGAGTTACTGGGCTGCATCCTGTCTTTCTTCAGCAGCAGACAGCCTTGACAATACTCGGTGTGTGTGAGCGCTTGTTTGTTCGTACCATGCCGTCGTGAATTTGAGCTGAAGAACTTTCCAAGAGAAGAAGTTGTTTCTCAAAAAGCTGCGCGATGGCTTTGTGAACCAGCTCGTACTGCTCCTGCGGAAGACAAGACAGAGACAGGCAAACATCAGGACGAGAATAAAGAAAAAGAAGCTCTGAAGGAGACAAATACAGAAGTGGAGGTGATGTGAGGTGACGGAGCAAAACTGCGAAGAAAGGGCACGATATGGGCACAATATGTCAGAGCAATATGTTAAAGGAGACGTATGAAACATCTACTTTAATGAGCTTTTGACCTCGTTACAACAGTGTTTCCTTGTCATTAGTTACTCGAAGGCTGTATTTTGATTGATTCTTCCATGTTTGAGTGCGTCCTGTATTGTCCAACTGAGGCTTGAGTGTTCGGAAAATTCTTGTTTTCACCTACCCTCTGTCCCCGCCCACATTCCTGTACTTAGTTGTGATAAGTCAAATTATAGATTATGGATCCGTTTCTATTCATAAGACATTTTAGATAAAAAATAATGCAACTTCTGAATAATCCAGAGGATTTGAGCTGGTACCAACCCATTAAACACATTTAGGTAAAAGTCATTGTCGTGTGTAAATTGTGTGTTGCTGTTTTTTTGGATAATAAAACTCGCCCCTAAGCTAACGGCTAACAAACTTGGTTTACGTTGTTTCTCTGGTAAGAATCTATTGACATGTGGTCCTCAAGAACTCAAAAATCTTTCAGAGTTGAACAATGCACATAAGCACTCGCACAAGTCAGGAAAATAACTCTGGTCAAAAGCTGCCGACTTCCAGACTTGACGTCCCCTGCTCTGCTGAGAGACGAACAGCAGCTCATTTGTCAATTTATCTTAAACATTTGAGATTTTTAACAAAACGGTACAACATTTAGGGGTTTATTGTGCAACAGATTTGACTCTAAAGACCCAACACTGTTTAATGAAGACGTAACGTTAGTTACAGAAAAAAAATAGTAGGATGTTTTCCAAAAATAAATAAGCTATCTTAGCTATTTAGTATCGCTTTTGAGATGGAAACAACAAAACCTACTGGTTTAGCTTCATTAAACGCCGTTAAAGAGCGGACTCTGATTTTATCATTGGTGACATTAAACTCCTGACCGTCCGAGATAAAAAGCACAAGAATGCAAACTAATCACAACCTCGACTTCTTGGAATCACAAGGACCCGAGGACCACATGAATGCAGCATAAACATCCTCTTTTACATGTTACTGGTGAGAAGAGCAGATAAAGTACATAAATATCATGAAATAAACATTTTATATACTTTAACATGATTAGCCTCACCATTCATTTCACCATTCATCCGCTTAGCATCGACCGAGTTATCCAGTCTGAGCATCAGGCAAACTTTGCCTGTATCTGGTACAATTTATACCTCAAAGTCTGCGTTTGCTCTTGCAGTTGTTGAACAGTGGGTGTCAGAGCAGCTCTTCTACATTAAAATGAATGGTTTGCTTCCCCCACAAAGCTCTTAGTGAACCATCCCTTCAATTATGATTTTTGCCGACTGCATAATTCCCCAAAAAATGTACATGTTTGTATTTTTGTCAACAAAGGCGAGATCTCTGTAGCGAAGAGAAATATAAAATAAACAGTGTTTAAATCCTCCGGCTGCTGCTGTGAAAAATGTTGCTTTGAACATGAGGCTGTTGTGACGAAAAATACAGCTCTATTATAATGCATTTGACTTCACGCTACTGTTCAAACATGTCGTAAATGTGGTCTATGCTCAAAGCCTCTATGTACGAGCTCATGGACAAGCTGTGAGCAAACAAAGAAAGTGTCTTCACAGATGCTCCGTTAATCCTTTTATAGTCCTCGCAAAACCGCCACAAAAGATTTAGGAAATTTCATTACAGCAGATCTTATGTAGAAGAAAGAATAAACCAGGACGAAACCGGGACGAAACCAGGACGAAACCAGGACAAAACCGGGACGAAATCAGGACGAAATCAGGACGAAACCAGGACATAACCAGGACACAACCTGGACAAAACCAGGACACAACCTGGACAAAACCAGGACACAACCTGGACAAAACCAGGACGAAACCAGGACATAACCAGGACATAACCAGGACAAAACCAGGACAAAACCAGGACAAGACCAGGACAAAACCAGGACATAACCAGGACATAACCAGGACATAACCAGGACATAACCAGGACATAACCAGGACGAAACCAGGACGAAACCAGGACATAACCAGGACATAACCAGGACATAACCAGGACATAACCAGGACATAACCAGGACATAACCAGGACGAAACCAGGACGAAACCAGGACGAAACCAGGACATAACCAGGACATAACCAGGACATAACCAGGACATAACCAGGACATAACCAGGACATAACCAGGACAAAACCAGAACAAAACCAGGACATAGCCAGGACAAAACCAGGACATAACCAGGACAAAACCAGGACGAAACCAGGATGAAACCAAGACATGATAGGAAGGATATGATAGGACTAAAATACAGGATGAAACCAGGACAAGTCTAGGACTAAACTAGAACCAAACTTATCTGTGACTTCTCTAGGACTAAACCAGGACAAAAACAGGACATGTCTAGCACCAAACTAGGACCAAACAAAGACTAAGCCAGGATGAAACCAGGACAAAACCAGGACAAAACCAGGTCAAAATCAGGATGAAACCAGGACAAAACCAGGACATGTACAGCACTAAACTAGGACCAAACAAAGGCTAAGCCAGGATGAAACCAGGACAAAACCAGGACAAAACCAGGTCAAAATCAGGATGAAACCAGGACAAAACCAGGACATGTACAGCACTAAACTAGGACCAAACAAAGGCTAAGCCAGGATCAAACTATTATCAAACTTGGACTAAACCAGGACATAACTGGGACATAGCCAGGAGAAAATCAGGAGACAAAAAGGACATGTCTAGCACTAAACCAGCCAGCACTAAACTAAGCCAGGACCAAACTAGGACCTATCTATGACTTCTCTAGGACTAAACGAGGACTAAAACAGGACATGTACAACACTAAACTAGGACTAAACAAAGACTAAGCCAGGATCAAACTAAGACAAAACCAGGACAAAACTATGTTGAAATCAGGATGAAATCCGGACGAAATCAGGACAAAAACGGGACATATCTAGCACTAAACTAAGACCAAACAAAAGCTAAGCCAGGATCAAAGTAAGATCAAACTAGGACTAAACCAGGACAAAAACAGGATGAAACCAGGACATGCCTAGCACTGAACTAGGACCAAACAAGCCAGGATCAAACGATTATCAAACTTGGACTAAACCAGGACAAAACCAAAACATAACCGGGACATAACCAGGAGAAAAACAGGCGACAAACAAGTATAAAAATTTTTAGCACTAATCCAGCCAGCACTAAACTAAGCCAGGATCAAACAAGGACTGACTTATCAAGGACTACTCTAACACTAAACCAGGACAAAACCAGGACAAAAACGGGACATGTCTAGCACCAATCTAGGACCAAACAAAGACAAAGCCAGGATCAAACCAGGACAAAACCAGGACTAAACCAGGTTGAAATCAGGACAAAAAGGGATGGAAATGGAACAAAAAAGGGACATGTGTAGTACTACACTAGGACCACTAGGCACTAAACTAAGCCAGGACAAAACTAGGACTTATCTGGGACTTCTCTACAACTAAACCAGGACAAAAACAGGACATGTGTATTACTAAACAAGGACCAAACAAAAGCTAAGCCAGGATCAAAGTAGGATCAAACCAGGACAAAATCAGGACATGTCCAGCACTAAACTAGGACCAAACCAGGACAAAGCTAGGATAAAATAGGACAAAACAAGGCCTAACCAACCGGATGAACAAACAGTGCTTTCATGGACGGATGCTCATTTAATCCTATTACATTTCTCTCAAAACAGCCACAAAACACTATGATTTATGAAATTTCATTACAGCCCCATCGTCCTGTGGATTTGTGATCAAAACAACGCGGCATCCGAATCCACTGAGGTGACATTTACATAAAGCAGGTTTTTAGACCGGGGCTTGTACATGTAAGAAAATCACATTACAGGGCTTTACCGGGACACTGTTTTTCCATTAAAGCGCCGCCAGAAGAAAAATGACTTCACGTTTACGCTGTTGATCATATTACTTTAAGGACATCCACCGGACTGTCCTTCAGTCGCACATTTTGATGGAATCTCAAATATACGTTTATAAAAAGAATAACTGATTTATGGATACGCTTCTGTACCAAAATCAAATGGAAAATACTCACTATGTCCCCAAATTAAAGGAACTAGGAAATGGCACAGACATTATTCGCCACCTTTTATACTACATTTTTTGACTAAAACGTCTTATTTTAGAAGGTGGTGTGCTGTGGTCTCTTTCCAACCAAAAAAGCGTGCAGTCAGTGAAAAGTCAAAAAAGGTTGAAAAACACTGCTCTAGACCAGGGGTTCCCAAAGTGGGGGTCGCGAGATGATTTCAAGATCTAATTTTAATAAATATTACACTATATTTGGTCTATTTTTAATTATTCAGTGAAATAGGGTCCAATAAGACAATTAACTCTTCAAATAACCAACATAAAACTGGATTTAACACGTTTTGGTACTTTAAATTATTGCTACTGTCATTTTCATTTCACTTTGGGGCCCCGAGTTGGCTGAATGGCTATTTTGAGGGTCCAGGCCAGAAAAGTTTGGGAACCCCTGCTATAGACAAGTGGTTCCCGAACTTTTCTGGCCGGGACCCTCAAATAGCCTTGCAACCGACTCGGGACCCCCAGATCAAAATGAAAAATAATTTGTGTCAAAGCACGTTAACTCTGGTTTTATGGTGGTTATTTGAATAGTCTATTTCACTAAAAGATACTGTTTTTAATGTGAAAAATAGAGCAGATACAGTGTCATATTTATTAAAACTAGATCTTGAAATCATCTCGCGACCTCAACTTTGGGAACCACTGCTCTAGACTATGGAGCTGTAAAGTGTTGATATTAAACACTCTTACTTTGGTTAAGTATTTCCAGCCTCATTCTACCAGATTTTCACCAGGAGCTGGTGAAAAAAAAGGACTGGAAGTCTGATTTTTTATTAGAAATTATGCCCAGACCTAAATGATCAAACAGCCACTACCATCATAAATCTATATCAAAATAAAAACCTAAGATACGGTTGATGTGCACTGGAAACGTTATTAATGTGTCATCTGCTGCTGGTGTAACTTTAATATGAAACGATTTTTAGCTCTCTATATATTATTATTGCTATACAGAGTTATGATAGACTTTAAAGGACACAGATTCTGCTACAGTGACTTTTTTTTAGCTTTAACCCTGTTCTAACACTAGCCACGTTTATATGGACACATGTAATCGGATTAAAAGCCTGACCGGAACAAAAATGATTAATGTAAACACGCCATTCGGAATATTCTGACCTGATTACACTCATTCGGATCAAAATTTCATTACGATTGAAACGGGGGGTTATGCCGATTGTTATTCCGATCGATGCGCATGCACACGCTTCTTCCGATGTTTTGGTTGAAGGAATCCTCTCTGCGCATGTCTGTTACGTCAGCTAATGCGGAAGCGAGGGTAATGGCGAGCGTGAGGCAGAACTGGTCCGTTTCGGACACCACTATGTTGTTACAACTGTTACAACTGAAGCACACAATACAGCTCCATATCAAAAGTAGTATTAAACAGCACGAACGGGAGGTGAAATCAACCAAGAAAAATGTTACGAGCAAGCCAAAACGTACGCAGCCATGTTTGTTTACAACGGACGTCTGTTCTTCTACTGTTTCCGGTATGTTAGCCAATTCTGCGCATGTCAAAATAATTTATTCCGATCAAATGTATAACAGATGTAAACGCGTGTCGTAATCAGATTTTTTTTTTCAGGGTCCATGTACACAGTAAAATTCTAATCCGATTCATGATCAGATTAAAGACATTTTGCGCATGTAAACATGGCTAATGTTCCATCATCAAAAACACACCTGGAGTAGCACTGAGTTGCATTCACACCGTTTTGAGGAATGTTTACGTCCACACGTCCTGCTGAACTTCCGGGCTTTTCTGATGTATTTTCAGACTTCATACGTCACTTATCCGAGAATCTTCCGTTGTTTTTAGTCCTTAAATCATCGCTAAACTCATTCTGAGCATTTCTGCCTCCAAACACGATAACTACTGCAGCAAATCCCCAAAATGACGTCTTTTTTCCCTCAGCATGTTAAGGATAACCACAATATGAAAAATGCAGGATATTTTTCCTTTAAAGGAGACATATTATGCAAAATCTTGTTACAACAGTGTTTCCTCATTATTTCACTCAAACTTGTATTTTTATTGATTCCTGCATGTTTGAGTTAATCCTGTATTGTTTAGCAACTGAGGCTCCGGTGCTTTTCCTGTTTTCACCTACCCCCTATCCCGGCCCACATCCTGTACTTGATTATATGTAAAATTAACACTCATGAAGAGTTCTAAAATGTCACGTAGCCACTTTTCAGAAATGAAAACGCGTAAATGAAAATCTGCTGCTTTTTACAATTAAACGTCACTATGAAGAGGCGGGGCTTATCAGTTCTACTGTTTTGAACAGGAAGTCAATGGACCTGTTTCCATTCTTAAACCATTTCAGATCAATATCACGGTTGACAATGAACAAAATGCAATATGATTATTTTATTATGTTATAGCTCAAGTTCAGGGTTATGTCTCCTTTAACAACGCTTACAATACTTTTAGGAAACAAACCTTGGTCTGAACAGCCGAGTGTCTTTGCGTCCTCATTTCTTGGATCAACCGAAACACATTAAAGTCTTCTGGAATTTTCTGCAACAAGAAAAAGCAGAAAGGCGTAAGAAACGTACTTTGTTCCCTCACAATAATCGTAAAATGTGTGCGTCCAGCTCACCCCGGCTTTGAGGAGGTTCCACGTGTAGTCGATGGCACAGATCGCTCCTGTCCGTCCACATCCGGCGCTGCAAGCACACGTTCAGAGGCCCGTCAGCTCAGATCAAGGAAATATACTCGACCGATTAAAGTCCGTATTACGGGTTTTCATGTTTCTCTAATACTGACATCGTTTGGTGGGAGGGCACCTGTGTTCAATATTTATCATAGTTGACATCTGTGAAGTCGAAGATTGTGAAGAAAATTTGAAAAATAAAAGTTTCAAATGACAGGAAGTAGTGCTGAGTTCTAAAACGGAATCCCTCTGTGATGTCATCAAAAAGCGACGTACTGTTGAAAATAAACAGACAGTTAACGCTCAACTGAGACATCTTTCTGGCAGTGTAAACAGTCATTCAGGAAAATAACGGTGTTATTATTTGTCAAATCATAACTATTGTGTAATTTAAATGGGTTTTGGCCCTTGTTTTCAACATGGTTGCTAGGTAACAGTTGTGGAATCCTCTCTAACTATGTCATATTTGTGCTCATGTCTAACCAGGAAGTGACAGTAAATATAATCATCTTCACCAGACCCCTTTGACCTTTAAGTCAAATTAATTATTAATTACCTCAAAATAGAGTATGAAAGTTTAGCATCGTAAACCATCGACACGATGTTTTTAGTTAAACCTCTTGCTTCGATAGCCTCATAACTTTTTTCACTATTTCATACACACATAAATAAAGATGAATAAAATGTCACAAATGTTTAAATTGAAGCAGTACTGTATTTTTAGGGTTTGCAGTGTGATGGACAAAACAGATCCAAGTTTAACACTCCAAATGTCTCCAATGTTTGTGTATTTGTACATAAGCGATTATATTTTAAAGTGAGAGTTAAATACTTAATTGTTATCCTTTATACCTGGAAAAGAAAAGAAAAATAAATGCAAATGAGGAAAAATATCGAAATAATATCATTATTGGAATACTTGACACCCATTACGCATATTGCAATAATTTTCAATATCGTGAAGCCCTGGATACATGAAAATACGTCATAGTTTTGATATATTTTTGCCACACCCCCTTTTAGTCGATTAATCGGTCGATAGGGCAGGGCTTCAGTCGACCACAGCCCTAATTACCTTGTATCAAAATAGAGTATGAAAGTTTAGTATCGTAAACATGGTGACACTTTATAATAACTACACGTATTCCTGCCTTAATAAAGCATGAGCAAAGGCTTAATTCATAGTTGGTAAACGGTTTGTTAAAAATGATTCAGGATTAGTGACTATTTAACTAATAATCCAACCCTAATTCCTAACCCCAAACCTAACCCTAACCTTAATTAAAGTGCGTAGGACAGGTTTTAACGATTTTCTAATTTTGATTTTATTTGGTGTATTAAGACGTATTGTACATACAAATTATTGTTTTACACCAATCAAGTCACGGTTTGTGGAGAAAAGTTGAAAAATCTGTTTAAAATTACAGGAAATAAAAAACTGACACTGGGGAGACTCATTCCATCCAAAGATTATGCATAATTTACCCAAAATGAACAACTTAAATGACCCTTAAAACATTAATACAACAAAATAAAGGCGTTCACGTGTATTTTGATTTGTCGGACAAAAAAATCTCTGACATTAGCCGAGTATTGGCCCAGCGTGCAAAGTCATTTCCTAGTGTGATGTCATCTTTTACAACCAGGAAGTGATATTACAAAACTAAAAAAACAGCTAAAAATGATAAAATGTATCATTATTTTTAGCCAAACTTTAAATATATTTATCTTACCTGTATTTTAGTTACATGAGTCCAACCTGTCATAGGCACTTTAAGTAGTTACTAATCCTGAATCAAGCTTAATAAAGTATTTGCTCACAATGAATTAAGTCTTTGTTAAGACAAAATGAGGCGTAGTTATTACAAAGTGGTACCGTAAACATTCTTCCCGTTTGGATGCTTGAATATGTGTGTACATCATTCCTTCCTTTCCCCGCCGGCTCTGTGTAAATCCCGCCTAAGCCTCTTTTGCACATGTCTTTACCGCAGTCTGACACCTGCAGACAGGATGCAGACAGTAGCCACAGCAGCGGGGGACACACGGAATCATAAACGTTATCTCACGCTGTCACAAAGCGCCGAGCCGGCCTAACAAGCCGCTTTTCTCCATAAAATATAATGCACAGCCGCCCACACAAAGCATTATCTGCACACACGCCGCTTTGAGTCTCACGGAGAGAGAGAGGAACCAGGAAGTGTCCCCGGGCGACTCGTTAGCGCTGATTACACACACATGGAGCCGGCCGCAGCAGCAGCACAGGCCGCGCTCTGCTGTGAACGTCAGCTTCACTTTTGGTGGAAGAAGCACTCAGTTTTGTTACTTAAGGCGACACACTACAGGCAAAACCCTTTCTTTTCCCAATTTTTTTGGTCGGTTTGCTTTCTCGACATATCGGCTTTCATGTGGAAACAACAAACTTTTCTAATCTGCTCCTAAAGATGTTTTATTATTTAATTGAATCCACTTCATCCATAGATTTCTCTGGGACATTGAACATTCAAGGGTCGTTTTCTTAAAATGCATTTTCCCGTAGTGACATAAGGATCACCACTTAAAGTAGATCCTGCACCAAACTTTACAATCTTGGACTTGACAAGATTTTGACGAGACATACTGAAGGATTTTTTCACATCTAATTCTAAAGCTGATTTATTGGCATTTTAAAACAAACAAAAAAAGGCAAATTTAGAATTTTTAGAACAATTTTCAGTCAAATCTAGTTTATTTAAAAACTAAATAATTAATCTGAAATCCACTCTTTTTCTTTGGAACTAATTTGTTACAAAATAAACTGGTTCTGCCCATTTTTAAGATTTAAATGTCCCAAATATGTGCAATTTTGTCTGTTTTTACACATAAAATGCCCATTTCTACATGAAAACATGACATGATGAAAAACTTGTAATACATTTTTTTTTTACATTTCTGACAGGATCCCCTGACAGGCAGATATATGAGGCTGCCAGATTCAAAGCTGAAATCCAGTGCTTAACCCTCTGCTTTGTCCTCTCTTTGATCTGAACTCTCTCTACCTGAAGTGAGAAACTGAGAAGAACAAACTCTCGGCTGTGTCTCTGCAGGTGAAGGCTCTGGACACTAGAGCTGGAGTCGACTAAAGACCTGCCCCAAGACCTGACTAAAAGGGAGAGGGGCAAAAATATATCCAAGCTGTGAAGTATCCCCGTGTATCTGACCCAAACTGCACTCAGAAGACAGAAACTGCACAGGAGTCCATGCCAAAATAACAATTTATACAGAAAAGTACCAGTAAACAGTGTATTTATTTGTTAGAGATAGTGATTTACTCCAAAATCTTCAGCGAACTCACTCCAAATCTTCTCGTTTTTACTGTTTTTGCCACATACATTTGTTAAATCTAAATAAAATAATTAGGCAACTAATACAAATGTTGGTCGACTAAGATACCATCGACTGATTAATTGACTAATTGACTAAAAGGACTACAGCCCTACTGGACACAGCTCCGTTGTGACTGTAGTTTTTCTTTTTAAACCAGTAAAAGAGCAGGCTGCATATGGTTCCTTTAAAGTGCCTATATCAGGTTATACTACTCATGTAACTAAAATACAGGCAAGATGAATATATTTAAAGTTTTGCTGAAAATAATTATACATTTTTTTCTAACTTTTCTCCACCAACTACTACTTGAGTGGTGTAAAACAGGAATCTTTATGTTCAATTACTTATTAATACACCAAATTAGAGCTGGGCGATATGACAAAAAATGATTATCACAATTTCCTTGGGGCCAGATCATGATTTCAATTTTATCACGATTCATCTTAACTTTGTATTTTTCTGTTGCCTTTAATAGAGCTGCACCATTTAGGAAAAATATCTAATTGTGATTTTTCTGACCAGTGCAATTAAGATTAGATTTGTGATTTATGTTTGAATAACTTTTTAGTTTTTGTCACGTTCAGCTGTGTTTGTCATATTTAAATGAGTCTTTGTCGTTTTTGTCATGTTTTTTTTTCACGTTTTTGTCGCTCTTGAGCTGTGTTCGCAGGCACGTTTTGGTTGCTTTTGAGCGCATTTTTAATCGCTTTTGGTTGCGCTTTTTGTGTCGATTTGGTTGAATTGTGCAGCCCTGGCCTTTAAGAGGTAAATAAAGTCATCTGCTCAGATGCTTCAGAGGCTAAACAACAGGAGAAAAAGTGTGTTTGAACAGACAGCCACATTAAAGACAGAAAAACAATGAATCACGATACGTCGATTTCACAAAAATAGCAGATTGTCACAGCGATTTTTATCAGCGTATCGCCCAGACCTACACCAAATAAAGTAAAAACTAGAAAAATCGTTAAAACCTGGCATGCGCACTTTAAACGGAGCGCTTGTTTTTTATCGAGGCACCGACGTTACGATCGGTAGCACAGAAAAGAACACAGGAGAGGCCATGGATTTGACTTCAACATGTGTTCGTGTCCTTTTGAGTGTTGAGCACAGACCGACCTGCAGTGGACACAGATGGGGACGTCGTCGTTCTCCTGGTATTCCCGCATCAGTCCGATCATGTCCAGAATGGAGTCGAACGAAGAGGGCACGTCGTGGTCCGGCCAGTTCATGTAGTGGAACTGTGTTATCCTCCTCGTCTCCTGGAAACACACAGAGGAATCGAGTTAAAATTCAAATAAAAGCTGATTAAATGAAATACAGAACATATTAAAGTGTGGGTTTTTCTGTCGTGGGCGCATTTGCAGTGGTATTTCACAGTTTAAACTTCAAATAATGGACTTTAAAAGCATGCAGGAGGTTATTTTTTGCTTCGATTGCAATGTGGCATGTCAAAACCAAGCATTTTTAATCTTTACAGAACAAAAATCACAGCTAAATCATACAAAACTGCAACAAATTCGAAAAAAGGGGAACATTTCACCAACAGGATTACTAGTGCCAAGCTCAAAAATGTTGATTTAGCGTAATTTGTCTTCTTTAATGATCAAATTTATGGCTGTTTACTTACATTTTCATTCTCCACAACTAACGTCCTGATGAAATAGTCTGTTCTGGCCTGTTCTGTCTCCTAGATGGACAGAAGAGTAAGAAAAAATAAAGTATTAACGCAAAGAATAATTTTAAAATGTCTAACTATTTTATTCTGACTTTTACACATTGCAAATACTTACACAAGAGATTCTAAAGGGTCCAAAAGTCAATGTCTCTTCTCCGAGTTGCGGGAAATATTTCTCACACTTTTTCTAATGAGAGAAACAAGAATGAAAGAAAAAATGTTAGAAGGACCTGTACACTGGGTTGATATTTGCACCTTTTGGCAAGTCGGTTGTGAATCTTAAGAAGACATTCCTTATTTTATGGTATTTTGGATTAAACTGTCGCACATACAGATCATTACTTAACCTTCTGTTCATTATAAACCACAATACTGAGCTAAAAACACTCAATTCTGCAATTTAACAGGAAGCGAATTGACCGGTTTCAATTATCGATTCTTTTCTTTTTGAGGAATTACATTTATGTTTAGAGCAGTGGGTGGAGAAAGAGGTCAGTTTAAAAAAAAAAAAAAAAGGGAAATGGAGCCCTTTAGCCTCAAATCCACGACAATAGAGTGTTACTCAATCATGTCTAAATCATTTAAAATACAGCTTTAGTCACATGTCCGTGTTTACTGTCGGTCACATGTTTGCGTTTACTGTAGGTCACATGTTTGACACAGATTGATCAGGGGAGAAGTCACTCTGAGACCAAGATTCCAAAACCTCTGACACGCTTAAAGGCCCTGCACCAGATTTTTAAAGTTTTGAAAAGTGAAAAGCAGAACTAGTTGATGTTAAAGTCTTTACATCAGTCACATTTATCTCTCACTTTCCTAATGCAGTCCCAGCATCATAAATATAAGAAGCACTTTTCCCCAGTCTCTTGGAGCCCAGACTTTTTTGCCCTAACAATAAAGCTAACAAACATTAGCATGCTAACGACATACTTCCTGCTTCTCTTGTAGGATAATACGTTCCATAAATAGATGTAGAGTAAAAGTTGTGCACAAATAGATGCTTTTACAATATATCTGTGCAGAAGCAACACAGATTTTACTTCATTACACGCATAAAAATAGGGAACATGAACTAGTTCTGTTTTTCTCCTTTCACAACAGTAAAAATCAGGTGCAGACCCTTTAATATAAATCGCAGCTCGTCTGAAACCCACGACCCACGTTTTTGAGCCACAACTTAAATTTTCTCAATCTGAAATATTTTGTTGCAGATTGACAAAAGTCTATATGACAGGTCAGACGCCACAATTCACTTAAATGATTTTACTGTGCATTTTTCCTGACTATTTTCATAACGTTTATAATGTTACTTCCTGGTTGAACATGGGCAGAAAACACAGGCCAAAATCCATATAAATCACACAATAGTTATGATTTGACAAATAATAAAACCTGATAACACTTTATTTTGTTAAATGACCGTTTAAACTATCAGAAAGATGTTTCAGTTGAGCGCTAACTGTCTATTTTCAACGTTGCGTCGCTTTTTGATGACATTACAGAGGGATTCCATTTTACAGCTCACTTTAGCACTACTTTCTGTCATTTTGAACTTTTATTTTACTTTTATTTTTCAAATTTTCTTCACAACCTGCGACTTCACAGATGTCAACCACTATAAATATTTAACACAGGTACCCTCCCACCAAACTAAGTCAGTATTAGAGAAAAATGAGAATCTGTCACACAGACTTTAAGACTCGAGCACAGGCCAACATTTTGTTTCTAGTTCACGCTTGGGAAAAAGCACTGACTATGATCATGATCGTTTCGTCACGTCGTATTTTCCGTTGGCCCAATGTTAAACCAATGGAGAGTTGAAGATGCCAACTACTTAACATGGCAGTCATTAAATTCTGACGCTACAGTGTGATAATGTACAGTATTTATCAGCAGTGAGTGACACAGCAGCTTGTTAGGTTGTTCCACGCCCACTTTGGAGACTTTTTATAGTATTTTGACCAATGTGTGTTCAAATAAAGTGCTCAAATAAAACTAAATGATGATGATGATGTTTCGCAATGGACCTTTCCAATAACATGGTGGATTTTGACAATAACCTTTCCTTTTGCCGTCCATTTCCGTGCTTTAGAGCAGAGTTTCCCAACCAGGGGTACGGGGACCCCAAGAGGTACGTGACGAATTACCAGGGAGTACTTGGAATGGTTTCAGGTTTTAAATGAAGATGAATTTTACTTTTATCTGAATAAAAAAGTGTCATTAGTAGTAAATTTAGCATCTTTTTGGAGTATCTTGGACCATAAAATAATAATAATAATTAAAACAAAAAATATAATAACAACAATTTACTATATTCAGCCATTAAAACTCAAGTTAAGAGGTATTCAAAGCTTAGCGAGACAAAAAAGGTTGGAAAACACAGCTTTAGAGCCTCTAGTCCTCAGGTTCTCAAACTATGACACATGAACCTAAAATGGTGTGGGCTTGCTCTAAATCTTGGTCAATTAACTGGTATAAAACTGTAGCAATTGCTTCTATTAACTGTGGAGTTTAGAACAGATTTTTAACTGGCTTTTTGGGAAAAAAACAGGACTCTTACCCTCCCCATCTCGAACTCCCGACACGCCATGACGATGACCTGCGGAGACAAAGAGGAAACCAAACAATCAACATTTAGACAGAGAAAATTGTACTAATGTTCCTGTCCGTGGCTATTTGTTTATGTTCAAAATAGCATCTGGAAGTTTAAAACAATCCGTAAATAAATCCAACTCTCTAAAAACAGTGTTAGTTTTTATTTCCCCTTTTGCTTGGAAACGTTTGATTATTTAAAAGGCTATACTTCTCGAAATGAGATCAGAAAAACCTGCAAAAGTCTTATCCCAAGTAGGGAATTTAAGGTTAAAGTATACTCCATTGTTGTCGTAGGGAAAAGGGTGGAAGACTGTAAAAACGGAACTTCCTATTAGTCGGCGTTAGTCATCGGAATTACACAACTCTGCTTTAGCCAAACTTCCTTCTGCAAACTTGCGCCACTGAGACAAACTCACCGCCACGCTGTACTCCCAGTTCATCCTCCAGAAGTCGATGACGGTGTTGGGGAGCGGGCCCTGAGTCGCGATGTACGCCTCCGGGCCATCGATGCCCTGCAGAAGCATCAAGGGCCATTTTAAACGCACGCTTGAAACACTACAAGCAACAGTATGAAGATGAAAACCATAACAACAATCCCGCTTTGTGTCCTCGTCCTTTTGTCCTTTTCCTTTTGTCCTCATTTTCAGTCCTTTTCTTTTTGTCCTTGTATTTTAGTCCTTGTCCTTTTGTCCTTGTCTTTTAGTCCTTTTCTTTTTGTACTTGTATTTTAGTCCTTGTCCTTTTGTCCTTGTCTTTTAATCCTTTTGTCCTTGTCTTTTAGTCCTTTTGTTTTTGTCCTTGTATTTTAGTTCTTGTCCTTTTGTCCTTGTCTTTTAGTCCTTTCGTCCTTGTCTTTTAGTCCTTTTCTTTTTGTCCTTATATTTTAGTTCTTGTCCTTGTCTTTTAGTCCTATTGTCCTTGTCTTTTAGTCCTTTTGTCCTCGTCTTCTAGTGCTTGTCCTTTTATCCTCGTCTTTTAGTCTTTGTCCTTGGCACAATAATGTTAACACCAGGAATAATAATCAGTGCTAATCAGTGTTTAGCGCAGATTTTTTGTCTCGTCTTGCATCCTCATCTTTCCGTCCTCATTCTTTTGTCCTCGTCTTTTAGTCCTTGTCCTTTTGTCCTTGTCTTTTAGTCCTTGTCCTTTAGTCTTTTCTCTTTTAGTCCTTGTTCTTTAGTCTTTGTCCTTTAGTTTTGTCCTTGCCACAATAATGTGAACACCAGTAATAATATTCTGTGCTAATCAATATTTAGGGGTGAAATTTGTGTGCCCGAGGGTTTTTCCAAGTTTGTTCTCGTCTTGTGTCTTCGTCTTTCAGTCCTCATCCTTTTGTCCTCGTCTTTTAGTGCTTGTCCTTTTGTCCTTGTCTTTTAGTCTTCATCCTTTTAGTCTTCGTCCTTGTCTTTTAGTCCTCGTCTAGCGTTCTCGTCTTTTAGTCCTTGTCCTTTAGTTCTCGTCTCTTAGGTCTTGTCCTTTCGTCGTTGTCCTTTCGTCTTTGTGCCCTGTGTCCTTGTCCTTGGGGCCTCGTCTTTTTGTCCTCATCTTGTTGCCTTATCGTTGTCCTTTTGTTCTTGTCTTGTGTCCCCGTCCTTTTGTCCTTGTCTTGTGTCCTGTCATTTGTCTTGTTTTTTGTCTTGTGTCCTCGTCTTTTGGTCCTCATTTTTAAATATAAAAAAAAAAAAAAAACATTTTGGTAATTTTCCCTCTCAATATCTTATTTCATCCAAATCGCTTGCCTTTTGATTCAAGTAAACAGCCTTTTAACTTTGAATAATAATGTTAATTGCTAAGTGCTAATTAGCCCAAAGGGGGGCAGTGTATATTGCACAAGTTGCATAAAAACAAAAAGTAAAAACCGACATTCAAAATTGAAAAGGCCAACATCGGCCTCCTCCTTAATTTCTCAACTTTTTCTCCAATTTTTTCTGTCAAACTGAGTTCCATAAAGTGTGCTTACCTTGATAAAGTTGGCGTTGATGTAATCTGTGTCCTGATTGGTTGTTTTTAACGCCAGCTTCACTCTTGTGTGATCAACTGCAACAACAGAGAAATGCAGAGGGGATAATTAACACAGTTTCAAATAGCAATAAGCTACTGTGTGTGTGTGTGTGTGCGTGTGTGTGCGTGCTGTATGTGAAACGTCAGCACAGTCAGGCAAAATAAAGTGATAAATATGGAAATATAATGAAAGACAAAGCAGAATGTTAGGGGAAGCAACAGGATCTCATTTAAATGTGATTTATATTCCATAATTAACCCTAAATGTTTTGTCTTCATCGTCGTCATGTTCCAGCCTGTGTTTGATGCCACAACTCGTCAGGCCTCTATGTTCACAGCTTTTATGATTTTCTCATTTTTTCTTAAAATGAAAAATATTATGCTTTTTTTGTATTGTTATTAACCTTTAAACATGCTCGAGTACCTTAAATCTGCCATCTCGTTATTAAATATTTGAAGTTTTTCTCAGCCTTTCTCACCGCTAGATGGCGCCTAGCGCTTGCACATTATAGTTATAGTATCTCTTTAAGAGAATGTCTGACACGTTATCATCGAGCGAGTGCGAGCAGTGAACGGAGAAAATGCTGAGAACGAGTCTGGCAATGACGTAACAAAAAACAGCAGAGGATTCTCTGATAAGCGACGTAGATGATCTGAAAAAATGTCACAGGTTGAGGAAGTTCAACAGGAAGTGTTTTTGACAATCGGAGGAGAGGGTTTTCTAATAACCATTCCTCAAAACAGCATGAATGCAACAGAACGCTACTCCAGGTGTGTTTTTGATGATGGAGTTGTTAGAACAGGGTTAAAAGCTCAAAAAGTCACTGCAGCAGAATCTGTGTCCTTTAAGTTCAATTTAAAATGAGCAGATGTTTCTGGTGGAGCGTACAGCACCGGTTTATCTCCATTGAGATGTTATTAATCTGCCTGGAATCAGGACTGGATGATAGACTAAATTAATATTTTTTCAAGCCTATAAGCTGCTGATGAGACAGAAGAAATGTAATGTATGAATGACAAATGAGGAAAGAGTCTGGAGATGATTAGAAGATCTCGAAGCTCGACCTCAAACATGAAGTGAAATGCAGCTCCAGGAGTGTTTTTGATGAGGGAACATTGTTAGAACATGGATGAAAGCAAGAAAGCCAACTGCACATAATGTGTCTAGGGATGGACCGACACCAAAGCTGGAAGATGTAATAGATCAGTCTTCAGCCCCATTTTGCCAAAACTGATCCGATTCCCCAATCAGCCACGTATTGGGGATGATGACATTCCATACCTCATTTTAAAGCTCAGCATCTGAAGAATACAGTCGTTTCAGTCATTCCGTTAAAATAGATCACTGCAGGAACGACGACAAATAGTATTACCCAAAAGCAGCCACACTGAAGAACGCAATCACTGAGTTTATATTACTCCCTATTATTTGTGATTGCCAAAAGTCATATAACACTAACATTATCATTAGCATGTGCGCTACACTAAGCAGCCTGGGTCAAAGTTCAGAGGTTACACCAGTGAGGTTTATTTCTGTGTTACAAACAGAACTAACACTGGACAGAGTTATTATTGGGAACAGTTTTGGTTTAACTGAGCTGTGAAAATGAAAATAAAACTAATGCAGTTACAGCCTCAGAAGAAAAACAAATATGAAAAATTTAAATGAGGGCCCTTTGAGCTTTATTTTCAGCTGTTTTTTGTTTGTTTGTTTTTTTACTGAGAGAAAGTAAATATAATTAATATTACTGGTCTATTGGTTCTCTCAATCAAGATTTTAGAAGCATTTTTGATATCGGGTATTGGCAGATACTCAAACCGCAAGTGCTGGTACCGGAAAAGCTGGATAGGTTTTTACGTGTCCTTAAAGCAAAAACAAGCAGGTGCTGCCACAGGTACAGGTCAGATCTGGGGAGAGGCGACGCTGCTCACTGTAAGAATGCAAGTTTTTCAAGGTATTTTCAAGAATACTCTCTCTGCCCGTTGCTCAGACACCACCACTTTGCTGCCGATGCTTCTGGACTTGTGTCAAATCAAACGCCTTCCCCACAAACAAATGAATGATCCCCATTTTAAAGTATGTAAAAGTTTTATTTCATGATATTTATGCCATGTCTCTGCTCTCCTCTCTCCAGTCACATGTAAAAGAGGATGTTTTTGTGTCACTAGATTCTCACCAGAGTTGCACAAGTTCAGAAATCTCAACTTAAAGTCAGTTCGCTTTTAGCTCAGATGACAGTTTTACACGCTAATTATTATCCGAAATGAAATACCAAAACGTTTACACACTCAACGATGACTTTTAACCTCTCGTAAATGTGGTTTGGTACCAGCTGACACTCTCTGGATTATTCAGAACTTGCGTGTTTTGTGGGCTAATGCTAACGGCTATAGGGTAAATACATGAGACTTCCACCGGAGTCCTTCAGATCATACCGGACTAGCAGCGTTGCTAAGTGGTTGATAGCATGAGCATCGAACGCCGCGTCGACTTATTTAATGTCTGTGGGAGGGCACCTGTGTTAAATATTTATCATACTTTTAAATTTGTGACGAAAATTTGAAAAATAAAAAGTTTAAAATAACAGGAAGTAGTGCTGAGTTCTAAAATGTCATCAAAAAGCGACACACATTTGAAAATAAAGAGACAGTTAACACTCAACTGAAACATCTTTCTGACAGTTTAAACGATCATTCAGCAAAATAAAGGTGTTGTCAGGTATTATTATTTGTCAAATCTTTACTGTAGTGTAATTTATATGGATTTTGGCCCTTGTTTACAGTTTGGTTGCTAGGTAACAGTTGTGGAATTACCTCTAACTATGTCATATTTGCTGCCCATGACCAACCAGGAAGGGACATTTTAAACTTAATAAACTTGAACAAAAATAGTAAAATTGGGGACAAACAAGAAAAATGCTTAGTAAAATCTTAAATAATAATAATAATCTTCACTACATTTTAGTGAAATATGACGTCTAACTGTCATATAGACTTTAACTTGAGTTTCAGGCAAATAAAAGGGTTTACTAGTTGCATATTGTCAATTATTACTATTATCTATATCTTTTTTATTTGATTTATGGTCCAAGATGCTCTAAAAAGATGCTAAATTTACAACAAATAACACTTTTTGGTACCACTTTATAATAACTACACCTTATTTTGCCTTAATAAAGCATGAACAAAGACTTATTTCATACTGAACAAATAGTTTATTAAGCATGATTCAGGATTAGTTACCACTTAATTAAGGTTAGGGTCAGGAATTTGGGTTAGAATATTAGTTAAGTAGTTAATAAGCCTGAATCACTCTTAATAAATTTGTTGTTCACTATAAATTAAGTCTTTATTCATGCTTTATTAAGGTAGGAATAAGTGTAGTTATTATAAAGTGTTACCCACTTTTCAATTCAGATAAAAGTACATTTAATCTTCTTTTAAAACACCCCCTGGCAATTCTTCACGTACCCCTTGGGGTCTCCGTACCCCTGGTTGGGAAACACATCATCTCTATGGAAACCAACAGACTGTGCACACTCCAGCAGAAAAGTTACATTCTGCACCTTTAATAAGTCAGCAACCAATACATTATGAATCTTTCTTTTTTCCAATCGCACAGAAAAAGAAAACACAAGGTCAAACGAGGACAAACGGAGTAAAAAAATCCAGTGAAAGGCATTGAAATAGTTTAATGGGTCTCGAGTAATGCCCTCATTCCTGTGCAGTGCATGTAAGCGCCGCAGCTGTTCTGGATAAACCGCTCATTCACTAAAAGCATTACGGGACGCACAGATGCAGCAGAAAAGGAGAGGGAAAAGAATGAAAACCGGTCCAGATGTTGAGCGCTGAGTTTATGGACCGGCGGGCATCGTATGGGATTTACATCGCGCATTAAAACAGGATATTAAAATATTTATAACGGCAAACGCACAGGGGAATTATACAGGAGAAGTTATGTCATACGTGCGCCAGATTGTAAAGTCTAATATTACGGAGTGGGGATGACTTTTTGATGTTTTATGTTGATTCAAAAATGCTTCATATAAAAACGTACATTTAAATTCAGTATTAAAGTCCAGGATAAATATGCGGCTGTTATGTCATAGCCTGTTATGTCATGGTAAGTAATGAAGTCCTCCTACAAGCAACTATTTCATGTTTGACTCAAAAATGTTTATATACAAGACTGAACAGCCTGTTGAGAGAGGAATTTCAATAGAATAATGTATAAATAAATATATAAAAATGTCTTTTCCAACACACTGTTTTGCAAATTGAAACTATTTTATGATTTATGTTGATTCAAAAACGCTTTATACAAAAACAATCCAAATTTATAAATAATAATTTCTCACCAAACGCTGCCCTGCTCTGTGTTGGGTTTGGATTATGTTATAGAGCAGGGGTGGCCAACCAGTCAGAGACTAAGAGCCATATTTTTGTACTGCGTTACCGCAAAGAGCTCGTCCTGTATTCACAGACAGTATTTACCCCAGGTTCACCTGTTTGGGGAGGCGGGCGTTAAACTACATGCTAACGTGCGCTGCATGGAGGAATATTGGCCTATACGTTTATATTTCTTAGTAATCATAATTGCATTCCTTTTTTAAATGTCCATGTTATTTAATGCTATTTAAAGAGATTAAATGTCTTTAAAACGCCTTATAAACACATTTGATCATATCTGGGCTTTGGTAAGTAGGCTACTAGTTTGTTCTATTTAATGTCATATTCAGGCCATATTTGCATGATTATTTCTCTCTCTGTGTGTGTCTTCAACCCATGCACAACTCAATTTACTTGTGGGGATAAAAAAAAAAAGCTTTAAACTGGCAGGGTTATTTTGCTTTTTGTCGACTTCAAATGCCATTAAGCAGGAATAAACATACATATTTTTACCATTCACACACACAGTTTGAGCTGGGACAGATTTTGTGGTTCATGTCGTGTTTGCCGCTGCTGGATGCTTGGGGTTCTTCTGATCCATGGGTTTTTTCGGGACAATAAATCATTTAATTGCAATCGGGTTGGAGCAGGTTATAAAATGCTGATTGTGTCTCGCATGTGCGCAGCTCGCTCCACGTGCATCTTTACATTTTGCGCGTCTAAATTCATTTCCTGGTAAAAATGGTAAATGGTAAATGGTCACATTTATATAGCGCTTTTCTACCTTTTTTAAGGCACTCAAAGCGCTTTACATCAAGGAACCAGTCACCCATCCACTCACACATTCATACACCAGTGTACGCAGACACTGGGGGCGAGGTGGGTTAAGTGTCCTGCCCAAGGACACAACGGCATTATTCATCTGAAGGAGCTGAAATCGCACCACCAACCTGCGGGTCAGGGGATCTGACCACTCAACTACAGCTCGTTGCTCCGTCAATATGGAACTAACTTTAATAAAACACGCAGCGTTTTGTAGCTGAAAACACAGAGAATAAGTCCGTGCTGTTACTGTTCACTGTCCGTGATGAGCTCAGACCTGAGGCCTGTGTCTGCTTCACCCGCTCCTGTGGGTGAGGAGGGGCGAGAGAGAGAGGAGCGACGGAAAGACGCAAACGCAAAAGTTTATCTTATGTAGTCTTGGCTTGATTTACATCAGACAAACAAGAGAAAATAATGGCTATAAAGACAATAGTTTCTTATTGCAGACTCGTTTTGACGATGATAAGAGCTGCATAATGTGACTGACGCGGTGGGAGAGCTGTAGTTGGTGCTGGAGGAGCTCTATTTAATGGCAGGGAAACATAGACGTAAGAGCCGCATGAAACCAGGCCAAGAGCCGCATGCGGCTCGCGAGCCACGGGTTGGCCACCCCTGTTATAGAGTGTTGTGCGTCGATAAACAGGAAACAGCTGATGCTAACATGCGCTAGCTTTGTTTTGCTAAGCATGTGGGCTTGATATGCAAGTTAGCGTCAGTAGAAATACTGCAATTTATCACAACTTTAATTTATGTTACAGAGACATTAAAAACACAGAGAAGTGAAATAAAGAAAAAGCTGAGGATAAACCGGAAGTAGTTTCCTGATTACTTTAGCTTTAGCCACGTCTCACCGCGTCACAAACGTGGAATTTTTAAACATCTTTTTGTGAGTTCTGCCTTGTGGTTAAAAACTGTAATTCAAAATTTAGATTTTATGTATAACAACACATAAGTTATGTTTGGGTCAGTTGCTCTTGCAGCAGAGCTCTGCCCCTGGACCCAGAGCCAGGCCCTGAACATGAGACACATGACATTAAAGGACACATATTCTGCAACTGTGACTTTTTGAGCTTTTAACAATGTTCCATCATCAAAAACATGCCTGAAGTTCATTTCAGCTGCATTTGCGCTGTTTTGAGGAATCCAAGTTGTAAAATCCTCTCCCTCCGAGTGTCAAATGCACTCTCAGCTGAACGGTCTGGGACTTTCAGTCAGATCATCTACGTCATTTGTCCGAGAATCTTCTGCTGTTTAAAGTCCTTAAATCATCGCCAGATTCGGTCTGAGCATTTCTTCCGTTCACTGCTCGTACTAAGTTGATAGTAGTGTGTTGCACATTCTTTTAAAGTGATAATAAAACTATTTCATAATAAACTTTTTTTCTGTTTCAAATTTAAGGTACATGTTTATAGGATAAAAACAATACCAAAAATGCATAATATTGGACTGTTCCAAAGCGTTCAAAGGGGAACCGTCTGAGGGAACAGGGCCAGTCCAAACATGGCTGAACATTTGCTCCGTGGTGAACTTCAACATGAACCTCTAGATTATAAATGTGTACAGAGCTGCTGTTAGATCATGCAGCAGATTGTAAAGTACATTGAGGCTTTCTACTGCTAATGTACTCACAGAGAGCTATAGACTATTTTATTTATGTTGATTTAAAACTGCTTCATAAAGACTCTGCATAATTATAACAGACAGGCTGCGTCTAAAGCAGGGTTAGGGGTTAGAAGGTGCCCTCAGGCCTCCTGCTGTGCTGGACCAAATGATGATACGCAGCCAAGTAGATTTATATTGAATGAGGACTTAGTTTAGTAAAAAAGAGGATCAGATAGAGGTGCTTGAGATGTTCATAATAAAACAGGAGGAGGGTTGAGGTTTACACTCACAGGGCAGTATATCTTTGTATCGGTTCTTCTTGACGTTCTCCTCTCGCTCTCCAACATTTGTGGGGTAAATCTTTTCCGTCCGGTATTTGGTTGATAATCGTCGTAACCTCTGCAAAAGAAAAGGAAATATCAAGGTTAGTTTCTTTATGTAGTTGTAAAAAAAAAAGTAGTATAAGTTGGTCTGAGTGATACAGTGATAAAAATGGAATGTTGAGCTGGTCCCTGTGGCAATCTGCTATTTTTGTGAAATCGTCATATTGTGATTGACTGTTTGTCTCTTTAATGCAGCTGTCTGTTCAAACACACTTTTTCTCCTGTTGTTTAGCCTCTGAAGCCTCTGAGCAGATGACTTTATTTACCTCTTAAAGGCCAGAGCTGCACAATTAAACCAAATAGACACAACTTCGCAATTTTAATGGATGCAATTAGCAAATCACAAAGGCTGCAATGTCTGAAGTGCAATAATTTCTTCCACAAACAACAAAATGTCTTGCTTTGATTTGAATAAAACCTGCCAACACTGTAGTTTGGATTTGTACAAACGTGTTCTGAAACAAGTGACAAAAGCGCGACCAGAAGTGATAAAAATGTGTTCAAAAGCAACAAAAACGCGACTAAAAACAAAAAAACATGACAAGTGACAAAAACCTGACTAAAAGTGACCAAAACCTGACAAAAAGGGTCAATAACCTGACTAAAAGTGACAAACGTGCGACAAAAACTTGACTAAGAGCGGCAAAAACCTGACTAAAATTGAAAAAAACCTAACAAAAATGGCCAATAACCTGACTAAAAACAAAAACCTGACTAAAAGCGACAAAAATGTGACAAAAACCTGACTAATAGTGAAAAAAAACAGACTAAAATTGAAAAAAACTGACAAAAAGCGCAAATAACCTGACTAAAAGCAACAAAAACTTGACTAAAAGCGTCAAAAATGTGACAAATTTTGACTAAAAGCGACAAAAACCTGACTAAAAGCAACAAAAATGTGACTAAAAACAACAAAGACACGTTTTAATATGACAAACACAACTGAACGTGACAAAAACGCGACAAAATGTTATATACATGTTATATATTGTGTTATGAATGATAATATTTTGTCAGATCGCCCAGCCCTAAGTGGCAACTGAGGACGCAGCGTTTAATCAAGCTTTCAAATAAACATGACTTCAAATGTGGGCTTCACAGTGTAATAAAGTAGGATAATGGGGTAAAGTAGGATTTTTCTCAGAGTAACATTGACTTTTAGAAGCAAACATACGGTATCTGAGCCGATGAGCCACAGCCACGTTCAACCGCAGTGAAATATGACATCTTTAAAATGGAAATCGACTGTACATTCTTCAGGCTCGGTCTCGTCTGAACCACAATGACAGCGTGCTCGTTTCTGCCACCTCCACTTGTTTAGGGTACCGTGTGCGCCTATGCAAAACCACAGCAGCTCTGCACGACTGTGTGTGTGTGACGACGACAACGGTGTGGAAAGGTTCACGTGGGGCTGGGCGATACAGCAAAAAATTATCATCACGGTTTTCTCTGGGCCAGATCATGATTTCGATTTTGTCACGATTCACGTTCACTGCCTTTAATAGAGCCGCACGATTTAGGAAAAATATCCAGTTGTGATTTTTCTGACCAGTGCGATTGGGATTAGATTCGCGATTTATGTTTTAATAATAGGATTGTGTTCGTATTCACATTTTAAAGACAATTTTGTTGCTTTTAGTCTCGTTTTTGTCACGTTCAGTTGTCTTTGTCATATTCAAACGTGTCTTTGTCAATTTTAGTTGCGTTTTTAATGCTTTTAGTCGTGTTTGCGTGCATTAAGTTGTTGTTTAAAAGCGCGTTTTTGTCACGCATTTTTATCGCTTTTGGTCGCGCTTTTGTCGCTTGTTTCAGAACATGTTTGTACAAATGCAAACTACAGTGTTAGCAGTTTTTATTCAAATCAAAGCAAGACATTTTGTTGTTTGTGGAAGAAATTATTGCACTTCAAAAATTGTAGCCTTTGTGATTTGCCAATTGCATTAAAATTGCGGTTTTGTGTCGATTTGTGTTGTTGAATTATGCAGTTCTAGTCTTTAAGAGGTAAATAAAGTCATCTGCTCAGAGGCTTCAGAGGCTAAACAACAGGAGAAAAAGTGTGTTTGAACAGACAGCTGCATTAAAGACACAGTCACTATATGACGATTTCACAAAAACGGCAGATTGTCACAGGGACGAGCTCAACATATCTCCCAGCCCTAGGTTAAAGTGCGTTTAAAAGTATTAAATAACTATAATGTGAACAGACATAGATGTTCACAGACACAAAATTCTCCCTCTTTGCCCCTTACTACAAACTCTTACAATTGGCTGATGTTAGCACAGAGTTAGCACAAATAAAATAACATGTTTATTTCATGATATTTATGTTCCATTTATCTGTTCCTCACCAATAACATGTAAAAAGGGATGTTTAGTGATCACTAGACTCTTATCAGAAGCACAACATCAGAAATCACATTAAACAAATGAGTTAGCCTTTAACTTTTTTACACGTTAAACAGCAATATCTAAAATAAAACACCAAAATGACTTAACAAGGCTTTGACCTAAATGTGTTGGGTGACCAGAATCCTCTTTTTGCAGCTACGCCTTCATGAATCAGCGCAGTTTAAGCAGCACACGGGGATAGTCCGTCCATTTCACAGGTAAATATAAATACAACATAAAGCGCATGTTCAGACGTCCTGACGCTCCGTTTAAAGCAGACGGAGGGCTTGTGTCTGTGAGAAGAGCAGCTCTGTCAGAACAAGACAAGGAAGCACCAGAAACGCTTCAAATAAACCCATGAAAAAACATATAGGCTTACATTATTGAGCTCTAAAAAGCACTGGAATACAGCAAATTGCATACAGTGTGTTCCAAATCTGAGGCCCCTGACCCTTACACCACACAATCACAATATCCATTTAAAATAACATAAATCCCTTTGAGGACTGTTCTGCTTAAATAAAGAACTAACATAGAACAGCATCATAAATCCAGTGCTACTCCAACAAAATTCCGCCTGAAAACCAGGTGTCCTCCTTGACCTCACGAACGGGTCGCCCCAGGGTTGGTACCGGCCCAAACCCTCTGGATGATTCATGACTTGCGTTTCTCAAGCAAGGACCACAACACAACAATGAAATACAAGGAAATATTTATTGATAGCGATAATGATTAGGGCTGCAATGATCAACTGACTAATCCTGACGATAATAAGTGATCATCAGTTGTTACGACTGTTGCGTACCTGGACTATACAGAATATAAAACGCATGTCAAACAAAAACAGCCACCTTTTCAAATCAAAATGTCAAAAAAGAATAAACAATTGGTGAGTTACATTAATAATACACTTAATTCATAGATGAACTCTGGATGGAGGCTCAGCCAATTCAGGATCCCCAAAGAACAATTAAAGGAAAAATATGATGCTTTTTCATTAGCCTGTAAACATGCTCTTGAGTACCTTAAATTTGCCATCTCATGTTTTGAAACAAAAAAACAAAACAAAAAAGTTTATTATGGACTAAGATTTTTCTTCTGTATGCAATGACAATGAGTGCATCCAGTCAGTAGATGGCGCCTAACGCTTACACAATTTAGTTATGTCAGCACTTTCAGATAACGACGCTCGGCCTAGCAACAGCAGTTATTGTGTTCAGAGGGGTTCAGAAATGCTCAGGACGCGTCTGGTGATGATTTAAGGACTTAAAACAGCAGAAGATTCTCTGATAAATGACATATGAAGCCTGAAAAATCATCACTGATTGAGGGAGTGTTTTTGACGATCGGAGGGAGAGGATTTTCTAATAAACATTCCTCAAAACAGCCAATTTAGCTGAATGCAACTTCCGGTATGTTTTTGACGGCGAAACATTGTTAGAACAGTTCAGAAAAAGTCACTGTGGCAGTTCAGATGTGCACGGAGTGGTCCTGCTCCCAAACCTCAGCTAATGCTCACAGCTGTGGGAAAAATTACAGGGGGCTGGCTCCAGAGTCACACAAATATACCTTTCTAAGTGATCGAGAGCATAAGCATCCAACGTCACACCTAATTCATTCATCCTAATCATATGTCCATGCATTTGGACACTGAAGTTTTTTCTGAAACACCACCAAATGAACCGAAGCATCAAAGTGTTTATTTTCGCAACGAAGAGCAAATAACTTGAGCAACACATTTTCTCATGTCGCAGTGAAAATAAGTTGCTGCTGATCTATGTTTGCCATAAGTCTGGTTATTTGCATGACAGCAGTTTTTATTGGCAGTTAAGGCTACAAAGTTTTAGCGCTAAAGCTAAACTAGACGCCCCTGTACGTCCCTCAGCCTCCGCTCGCACATATTTGATTCTTTGACGTGCTGTAGACTGCGACAAGAGCGGTCTCTGCAGAAGGAGGACAAAGATCGGATCAGGAGCGTATTTGGAGTAAACTGTGCACGTAAACCTAGCGAGTGAGACTGAAAGCTACACTTGTTCGCTTCAGGACGTAATATCATTCTCATAACAGCTCCTCCGGGACATTTTAACTCTCTCAGTTCATCGGGTCTCTGCTCTCCCTCTTCTTCTCTCTCTTCTTTCTTATTTTTTCTCGTTCGGTCATCCCCCGCTCATCCCTTCACTCTCCATTTTCATTTTCTCCCTCCCTTTCCTCTCATTTTGTCCTCCTTCCCAGCCTCTCCTCCGCTCCTCATCTCCTCTTCCTGCCTTTCTCTCTCCCTCCTTTCTGTGCAGCGTCTGAGAAAGTCTGTGTGGGCGTCAGCTGCTGTGAGAAAAATGTTCCACCTTTTCTTCGGAGTCGCCGTGGCTCGCTCCCGTACACAGACACAACCTCGTCCAATGTCACCGTCACGCTCAAAACGGCACGTCCTCGTCTCAGGGAGCAACATACACCACGCTGCCCTCTATTCGTACGTTTGCACGACTAGAAAAAGAGGGAGATGTATCGGAAAATTGACAGGAGAAACACCACGGGGTTTTAGGGCTGCGACTAACAATTATTGATTAGCGTAGCGATTATTCTGTCGATAAATTGACCCAGATACAGCATAAATTAAGCCATTGGAGGACAATGTTTGAGTACATTTATGGACAAAAGTGTTTTCATCAAATACAGCAGTGTTTCCCAACTAGGGGAACAGGAACCCCATGAGGAATTACCAGGGGGTACTTGGAATGGTTTCAGGTTTAAATGAAGATGAAATGTACTTTTATTTGAATAAAAGGGTCAATAGTTGTAAATTGAGCATACTTGTGGAGTATCTTGGATCATAAATGCAATTAAACAAAAAATATATCAGTGATAATTGACTATATTCGACTAGCAAACCTATTTATTTGCCAGAAACTCAAGTGCTCTGAGTGTGAGACAAAGCCTAGGGGAACTCCAGACAAAAAAGGTTGGGAACGACTGGAATACAGTAAAAATGTACGCATCTTTCATGTTCATGTTTATGTAATTGCCGCATAATTTGAGTCATAAAACTTCTCTAGGCTCATGGCACGTTTGGAAACTTTGAATTCACCTTATTCCGCCCCGCCCACTTTTGCTTCCTTTTGCCACAGATCCGCGCTTCTGTTGTAAACGCACTTCCGGCTTGACGCAAACCCCGTTTACACAAATGACGAACGAGGGAAAAGTCTTGCCGCTAAAACATTATATAAAGTAGATTGAATTGTGTAAAATGTTTAATGAACACGAGCAACAACAAGTCACACTGCACCCATTTCCTGGGGCCTGAAAACGTCTTTTTAGTCCGAGTAGAACTTATTTTCTGTTGAGCTCGTCTGCCCCGTGTAAACTACAACGAAACAAGATGGCGGCGCCCACGACAACTTCCGTAATAAAGTGAATAGACCAGTTAGTGATTATTTGATTACTAACAGGCCTATAGTTGACAATTGTTTTAAAAATTTGTTGCGATTAATCGATTCACTTGTTCCACCCCGAGGGGGTTTCAACAACAACTAACCCGAAGTTTCAGCAGTAACAGCACCGTAATAAGACAAACAAACAAACACTGCTGCCCTAAAACTTAATCTGAAATCACGATGGCCCCAAAACATTAGGCCTACGGCTAAAAACGCAAAGTACATCTGCCAGAAACAGAAAAGGGAGAGCATCTTAAGCACAGGCTGGTATAAGCTTTCACCACAAGGAAATTGGAGGTTTTAGACTCCAACTTTGCCCTCGTAGTGTAAAGGACATCCTCTATCTATTTCTGTAGTTTTGCAGCTTCTGTTAAACTGCTACACACCAAAAAGCCATGTATGATCTAGGGCTGTAGTCGACTAAGACCTGCCCTATCGACCGATTAATCGACTATGAATGTGAGAGTGAATGGTTGTCTGTCTCTGTGTAGCCCTGTGACGAGTTGGCCACTGTCCAGGGTGTACCCCGCCTAAGGCCCAAAGTTACTGGGATAGGCTCCAGTCACCTGCGACCCTGGGAATGGGAATAAGCAGTAGAAAATGAATGAAATATTAGTCTAATCAATTACTGAAATAGTGTAATCAAGATTATTAATGTTACCTTTAAGTGCCTTCAAATCGCACGTTTCCTTGAGTGGTAAAAACATTCACAGAGTGTGTATTTGTACTTACGTAATACGTAAAACAGTATTGATCTTTCATTTCTTCTGTTTGTTCTCTTCACTTGACATGCCCCACCTTCTTCTCAAGCAAATAATTGTTTGAATAAATATTTCAATTATGATTCAAATAATCGTGACTATTATTTTTTCCATAATCAAACAGTCCTATTGTTACTTTCTAAAAGCGTATCGTTACGCTCTGTACCCAAAGTCCTCTGACGAGACCACGAGACCACAGATCATCAGGCAATTTCAAATATTTACACTAGCAACTACTGCCAAACAGTATCATCTGATTAAACTCACAATTCTCTTCCAAATCTCAAGACGACTCACTACATGCCTCCTTCATTCTGCTGTTGTGAATAGGAACACTTAAAGAAAAAGGTCTACAGCCTGTATAAGTGATTCCAAATTTGTCTGGGTACAATCTTGAATGTCGCCCACCTATATTAATAATTATTTACATTTTTGTTACTAGGCTCTCCGCTCCGGACAGTGAGAAACAGAGACTGCGAGGGAGGTGCAGCGCTGGCCTCATGTGATCTACATTTGTAGCAGTGCTTCTGTGCTGAACCCGAGCCCAGAAAAACTCCTCCAGACTCACAGGAGCAGAAACAGGAAACAATGAACTGTCAAACCTCCAACAGCAGAAGTCATCGAGAGGACAGAGGAGAGAATCCATGACGTCAAGACAGAGCCCACACCGTCAAGAGGACAGAGGAGAGAACAAGCAACGTCAAGAGGACAGAGCCCACAACATCAAGAGGACAGAGGAGAGAACCAGCAACGTCAAGAGGACAGAGCCCACAACGTCAAGAGGACAGAGGAAAGAACCAGCAACGTCAAGAGGACAGAGGAGAGAACAAGCAACGTCAAGAGGACAGAGCCCACAACATCAAGAGGACAGAGGAGAGAACCAGCAACGTCAAGAGGACAGAGCCCACAACGTCAAGAGGACAGAGGAGAGAACCAGCAACGTCAAGAGGACAGAGGAGAGAACCAGCAACGTCAAGAGGACAGAGGAGAGAATCCATGACGTCAAGAAGACAGAGCCCACACCGTCAAGAGGACAGAGGAGAGAACCAGCAACGTCAACAGGACAGAGCCCACACCATCAAGAGGACAGAGGAGAGAACAAGCAACGTCAAGAGGACAGAGGAGAAAACCAGCAATGTCAAGAGGACAGAGGAAAGAACCAGCAACATCAAGAGGACAGAGGAGAGAATCCATGACGTCAAGAGGACAGAGGAGAGAACTCAAAATGTGAAGAGGACAGAGGAGAGAACCCACAACGTCAAGAAGACAGGAGAGAATCCATGACATCAAGAAGACAGAGCCCACACCATCAAGAGGACAGACCCCACACCGTCAAGAGGACAGAGAAGAGAACCAGCAACGACATGAGGACAGAGGAGAGAACCCATGACGCCAAGAAGAGAGAACCCACAACATTAACATCAAGAGGACAGAGGGGAGAACCAGCAATGTCAAGAACCCATGACATCAAGAAGACAACGGGAGAGAACCAGCAACGTCAAGAGGACAGAGAACCTGCGACATCAAGAGGACAGAGGAGAGAACCCATGACGTCATGGAGATGGAGCAGAGAACCCATGGCGTCAAGAACAGAGAATGAGCAACGCCAAGAGGACAGAGGAGAGAACCAGCAACGTCAAGAAGAGAGAGCCCACAATGTCAAGAGAGAACCCATGTCGTCTGTGAAAGTCACCTGCTCAGAGGCTTCATAGGCTAAACAACAGGAGAAAGTGTGTATGAACAGACAGCTGCATTAAAGAGACAAACGGTGAATCACGATACGACCATTTCACAAAAATAGCAGATCAACATTCCATTTTTACCACCGTATCACCCAGCTCTAATCACAATATAATAAGAACCTTCAAACACACTTTAAGTATCAAGCCTTTTCCTTATTGTCAAAATCCGTATTCAAGAAAACGCTGAAACAAACGTATAAAGAGATGATTTGTCCTGAGTCCTGGTCCAGCCCCGGCCCAGGCCCAGTCCGGAGGCACAGCAGGGCGTTCCCTTGCATGCCCACTCTCTCACTCAGACCCCTCAGGCCCGAGTCACATGGGCCAGACACATTTCTTTGTGATGACTTAAGCTCGGCCTGAAGCCACTCTGGGTCAGGAATGCCAGGAGCCCGGGACAGTTGTGAAGGATTAGGGCTAGAGCTGGGTGATATGGCAAAAAATTATTATCATGATTTTCTTGGGGCCAGATCATGATTTCGATTTTATCACGATTCGTGTGCAGTTTGT
This sequence comes from Rhinogobius similis, assembly GCA_019453435.1. NCBI lineage: Eukaryota > Metazoa > Chordata > Actinopteri > Gobiiformes > Gobiidae > Rhinogobius > Rhinogobius similis. The sequence goes on along the minus strand of CM033619.1, from coordinate 6,896,014 downwards.
ATTTTTCTATTGCCTTTAATAGAGGTGCACAATAGAAAAATATAATTGTGATTGTTCTGACCAGTGCAATTAAGATTTATGTCTTACTGATCGAATTCACATTTTAAACACAATTTTGTCGGGTTTAGTTGCAATTTTGTCATGTTCAGTTGTGTTTGTCATATTTAAACGCATCTTTGTAACATTTAGTTGCGTCTTTGTCATATGTAGGAGCGTTTTTGTCGCTTTTGAACATATTTTTATGGCTTTTGGTAGAGCTTTTGTACACAAAGTACAGTTTTTATTCAAATCAAAGCGAGACATTTTGTTGATTTGGTTTACTTGTGAAGCCCTGGTCTTTAAGAGGTAAATAAAGTCATCTGCTCAGAGGCTTCAGAGGCTAAACAACAGGAGATAAAGTGTGTTTGAACAGACAGCTGCATTAAAGAGACAAACAGTGAATCAGGATACAACGATTTTACAAAAAGAGCAGATTGTGACAGGGACGAGCTCATGACTCTATTTTTAATCACCATATCGCCCAGCCGTAATTAGGGCTGCACGATACTGGAAATGATTGTGATACGTCTATTAAGATCTGCGAAATCGATATTATTGTGATGTTTAAATACAGTTTTTGACCTAGGCTGAAACTAACACAGTATTTTAGTCAGCTATTATTTCTACTGTAGATTGAGACTTAGAATAAACATTAAACATTTTTAACCAAATAAATGTTGAAATATTGTGATTGAGAGAATATTTATGAATAAAGTGTTTAATTCAGAAATGGTCTATTGTTTTTTTGCCATTTTACTTTAATAATGTCTCTGTCTTTGTTATAAAAGTCTTTAAGTTTGTGTTTTAGAGTCTGTTTAGTCTATATATATCAAAATATGACGGCAATTAATGTTTATAGTCGGCTTCATGATTATTCTACTCATTGTTGCAGCGCTATTTTTGATGCAATAATGTCTGATAAGAACCAACAAATACAAAACCGCTGCTAATTTAGTTTGAAAAAGCTAGATTTTATTCACGATTTTCCCTTTTCAGTGTTTTCATTTTAAAAACAGAACATTTCTATCAGATGAAGACTTTGATGTTACTGATATACTTTGTTTGTTGCGATATCGTTATTGCGTCAGACAATATTGCGATAGATACTTTTGCGATATATTGTGCAGCCATATAAAGGAGTGCTACGATAAACAGGAAGTAGAGGGTTTAGGGCTACGCTTCTCAATCTGTGGCACTGGGCCACAGTTGGGGCGGCTCGTGTGTGGTCTTTGCCCAGATGTCAAATGGCAAGGTCTGTTTTCTTTTATTCTCAAGGTTTTGTCTTGTATAAACCAGCATTGACATGATTAACTTGTCCTGGTTTGAGCACAGTTTAGTTCTGATTTAGACCTGGTTTAGTCCCAATTGAATCCAAATTTAGCTAGTCCCAATTTTTGAGCCGACACCAATAACCAATTTGTCTTGTTGCTGTGGCCGATATTTACAGATACCGATACAGTTATTTTTAATGCAATTTTTCTGCATTTTGAATTGCCTTGTGTATGAATTGTGCTCAAAAATAAATTTGCCTTGCCTAAATTCATAGCAAGGCCCATACATTTGTTTTAAGTTCCCAAATTGACTTTTCCCTTTTGTACAAATAATACCTATGTATTTTTATATAATTTGTTGTACTTTTATGACGATAGTGTAAACATACTCTCGCCACCACTGGAGCTTCCATTTCCATTAGAATTAGAACAATAGTTGGAAAAATACAGACTTAAATAAATAATGAATAAATAATAACAAAAAATAATAATAAAATGTAAGATATAAAATTATTGGTTGCATTATTGTGTATGACCATATTTTTAGCCGAAATTCTCTTCTATTTCCATTTTTATACATTAGTTTGTCCAAAAAAATAATAATCTGCACGAAACATCAGCCGTTTTGTTTTTTCTATATTGGCCAATCCTGATATTTAGTTGTAAGCGCTGACTCCAAAACATGCCATGAGGGTTTATGACTCAGGTCAGAGCCGGAATTGCACAAAAATGCCGCGGAAAATTTGTAAAATGTGTGTTAGTGATGAAAACAACCTTTCGTCTGTACATTTCTCCCCCGGGACGTCCTCAAACGGCTTCACTTTGGCTTTGTCGGGGTCAAAGTGAGTAAAATTCTCATTCACGTTCTAAACAACTAATCGATTAATCAAAATATTCGTTAGCTGCAGCCGTAGCTTAATTTAAGACCAGCTTTTGTTGAGACAGGGTTTACTAAGTCTTTTTTCTTGAACTCATGGAAAGTCCAGTATTTTCACGCTATGTTTGGTGTGTAAAGTTTGACGAAGCCGCTGAGTCAAACGGCGAGGTCTAACAGGAGCAGAGGTTTGAACAGAAATGGCACTGTAACCTAGTTTCAGTCTCTGGCTGAATAAGTCAGTACCTTGCTGTGAAATGAATAATTCACTCCAGTGTGGAAATAAAAAAAAAAACACATTCTCTTCCTCCACCTCTACAGCTGCGTGTGGCCGAGCGGGACGCCTGGTTCAGTCCTGGTTTTGGACCTTGTGTTATTGTAATATTAGTCCGCTTTGAACTGGTGTTTGTTCTGTGTGATAGTCCCAGTTTAGTCCTGGGTCGGTCCGAGTTTAGTACCACACCAGTGTTTAGTCGGGAAGGTCTGAAATGGATGTTTTTGTGGCAGAAAATGAATATATGACTCAAATTCAACTTAAGTCCCAGGGGTAAATTCAGCCCCTCAAAGGGATATGATCAGGCCCTCAACCCTTCTGCTAAAAATATAGAACATATTTTAGCTTGTTATTGGTTTAGTTCTGGTTTAGTCCTGCTTCAGTCCTGCCCCAAGTGCTGCCTCAAGTGCTGCCCCGGTCCTTCCCCAGTCCTGCCCCAGTCCTGCCTCAAGTCCTGTCCCAGTCCTGCCTCAAGTCCTGCCCCAGTCCTGCCTCAAGTCCTGCCCCAGTCCTGCTCCAGTCCTGCCCCAAGTCCTGCTCCAGTCCTGCCCCAAGTCCTGCTCCAGTCCTGCCCCAAGTCCTGCTCCAGCCCTGCCCCAAGTCCTGCTCCAGCCCTGCCTAATTTCCATTTAACAAATTTATGTGGCAAAAACAGGAAAAACTAGAAGATGTGGGGTGAGTTAGCTGAAGATTTTGGAGTAATTCAATATCTCTAACAAATAAATACACTGTTTACTAGTACTTTTCTGTATAATTTGTTATTTTTGCATGAACTCCTGTGCAGTTTGGGTCAGATATACGGATTTACTTCACAGTTTGTATATATTTTTTGCCACATCCCGTTTTAGTCGACGAATCAGTCGATGTAATCCCTCATTCGTCCAGGCGTGTTCCATCGTAGGTTTCAAGGGTTGTCATCCGGACTCTGTTTGAAAAAGGATAACAACCCCTGAAACCTTTTCTATGATAATCAGTCGATGGTAAAGTGTGTGACAGTGTGTGAAAATGTCCCAAAGTGTGTCAAAGTATGTGAAAGTGTACAAGTGCGGGTGAAAGAATGAGTCTAAAATTTGAACTGATCTATTTATGTATTAGAAATGTCTTTTGTTATTGATTGTAGAAAGTGTAGAAAAGCCCAACCAGGGACAGGGGTTTAAAATTAGCACTTGCCATAAACTCGGTCTGCATCGTCCCTGCCAAATAAACAAATAAAATACCAAGTGGCCCACCATTACCGTGTGTTTTGGGACTCTCCTATTGCTCAAATATTGGATTAAGATTACCAAAGCACTCCAGACTCTTTTGCACATTGCCGTCCCACTTGACTTCAGAACTATGTATTTGGGCCTCAAAACTCCTGCCATCGACACAACAAATGGATACCACTGGAACATACTTCTGCTACCAGGACAGAAAAGGCCATTATGAAGAAATGGATGACACCAGCAGAACAAACAATCATGAACTGGAATGAAAATATAATTGACAGAAAACAAAAATAAAAAACACCTGATTGACAGTATTTGCATTAAGTGGGACTTTTGTGTTTGATTAAATGTACAACAATTAAATATACCGTCATTTTCTGTGCTACTGTGAATAAAACATTTTTTAACTCTTTAGCCATGTTCTGTTGTGTGTTTTGTGTAAAAAAAAATAAAATACATAAAAAAGTTGGCTTGATATATCAGGGTGTTAGTGTCGATAAATCGTCCATCAAAAGGATTCATCTCTGGTTAAGACAAAGGTTCAGGCCCAACGTTTTCATCCCGTTTTGGACCCAATTGTGGCATATTGTCAGAGTGTGTAGGTGATACTGATCCAAAATAGTCCTGGTTTAGTCTGGGTTTAGACCTTTATTAGTCCTGGTTTAGCTCTAGTTAAACCAGTTTATGTGTTGCTGAGGATGGAAAGCTGGTTTAGACCAGAGTTTAGTCCTGGTTTAGACCAAGTGTGTCTTTTGCATTGGCTTCCTGAATAATTTTAGAATAGATTTTAAGATTTTATTGTTAGTTTTTAAAGCTTTGAATGCACTGGGCCCACAGTTGCGTCTCAATTTACACTCCTGCACACGCTCTGAGGTCCGAGGGCCAGCTCCAGCTCGTGAGACTTAAAACCAGGACAGGACCCTCTCTGTACTTGCCCACCCCCCACGTCTGAACAGCCCCCACAGTTTATTTAAAATTTAGAATTAAAAAAAGATGCATTTGTTTGTATTGTTATTAGCCTTTAAACAAGTACCTTCGGTTTGCCATCTCAAGTTTTGGAGGAAAAAAGGTTTATTATGGACTAAATGAACATGTTTCTCTGCATGTACGCAGCCAGTAGATGGCGCCTAGCACTTACACAATTTAGTTATGTTATCACTTTGAGAGACCGCGTGAAATGCTAATGTAGCCAAGCAGGTGCAGTTGACGGTGTTTAGAGGCAGAAAAGCTCAGAACGAGTCTGGTGATGATTTAAGGATTTAAAACAGCAGAAGATTCTCTGATAAGTGACGTATGAAATCAGAAAAGCGTCACATCGAGGGAGTTCAGCAGGAGGTGTTTTTGATGGTGGAAGGGGGAGGATTTTCAAACCAGCATTCCTCAAACTTGCATGAATTAAGCTGATTGCAACTCCAGCTGTGTTTTTGGAGACAGAACCTTGTTCAAAAAAGTCCTTATAACATAAAGTGTCCTTTACGTCTCGTCTTAAAATCTATCATTATTCTCTGCATAAAAGAGTAGCTTTTCACACAGCATGTCGTTCTGAGATTTTAATTTTTTTCTTTTTGCTTTTATTTATGTATTCACTGCTACTTCATTGCTCTTTTTTGCTTTTACTGTTTTTATCTTGTTTTAGACTTAGTAAAATGAACAGAGCGTGTATTCATTTTTTATTGTTTATTACGTTTCTGTGCAGCACTTTGTAAACTGTTTGTGAAACGTGTTAAATAAATAAATGGATTGGACTTAATAGATGTGGTCAGAGTAGAGGGATCCATACAGCGCTCCCCTACAAACACATATGAGCCTAAAGTAGGTCAGCACTTCCAAAGCTGAGAGGAAAATCCATGTGCCACTCTCCACCGAGCAACAGAAACGGCATCTGTCACTGCGGCCCATGCAACACACCCCTCACAGAGCAGGTAAAGCTCAAGAAATTAGGCTCGTAATTACTACAACATTTCTTACATTATACACGTTTCATGTGAGATAATAATAAAACAACTAAATCCAAACCCAGCAGCGAAGAAAGACTGCAGCAAGACTAAATTTCGGTTAAGCAAAGGTAATTAAATCCGGCCAAAAATACTTCTTCTTCTTCGTCTGATTTTTTTTTTTAAAGTGCCTTTGACAGGTTGGATTAATAATTTCACTAAAATGCAGTTAAATTAAATATATTTCTAATTCTGCTAAAATCTTTACACATTTTACACCAGTTTAGGTATTTTTTGAGGTTTTTTAATGTTACTTCCTGGTTGTAAATTATGACATCACACTGGGAAATTGCGAAGAAACCATCCTGTACACTGGGCAAAAGCTCATCTAATTTCACAGATTTATTTATTTGACAAAGAAAAATGCATGTGAACACCTTTATTTTGTTGAATCAATGTTTAAAGGGTCAAAAAAGTAGTTTCTTTTGTGTAAATTATGCATAATGTGATGTGATGTCATCGATTTGTTTACTTTCTGTAATTTTCAACATCTATTTCAACTTTTCTCCACAAACAGCGACCTGATTGGTGTAAAACTAAAATTAAAATTTGCAAGAGGTATTAATACATTGAATAAAGTCAAAATTGGACAATCATAAAAACCTGTCATACGCACTTTAATATTGATTCCAAAGCAACAATATTGTGATTATCAATTTAGCAAAAAAAAAAACATAATGGCTAAACTAAGCCAAATGTCTTAATGATAATGGTGGCCGATAATGACAAAATTAGGGCTGCAACAATCGATTAATTGCAACTAATCAATTATAGAAATAGTTGTCAACCAATTAAGTCATCGAATAATCATTAACGGGTCTATACACCGACTCCAAAACATTCTGTGCTGAAAGAAAGTTTTATTTCTCAAACAGAGCAGAAATCATTAAAAAATGACACGGGAAACATGTCAATTGTGTGTTTTTGATTAAAATCCAAGTAAATTTTAAAATATTCTCCACCAGGATCCTCAAAAGGCTTCACTTCAGCTTTATCTGAGTAAAAATCTCAAATTCACAGTTCGATTAATCAAAAGAATAATTGATCGCCAAAATAATCGTTAAAAGCTGCCCAAGACAAAATATTAATGTCTTGTGTTGTGTTTTTGTTGTTTCTATGATTCCAATGGTCATTTTCAGATGATACGGCACTTGCTAAAATGCTAAAAAGTGCAAAAACATAGCTGTGAATGTTGGATCATAAAATTAACAGAAATAAACCGTGTTTTGCATAATTTTTTGATTCATTTTTAGAAACAACACATGTCTGAATTGTGCAAAAAGCCAGACAAAGTGAGGCACAGCATGGGCAGATTTTCACGACAGGAAGGAAGCGTGATGCATTCAGTCACTGTGGAGATAATAGGAAATGTGTCATTCTGGGCCCCAACAGCAGGTGAGTGTTGGTAAATGGACCTCACAATCTGACAGACAGGAAACTCCACCCGAGGACCACCATCATGAGGAGCGAGCTTTAACAGTTGGAGGCTAACGAGCTAAAGATCAACGAGAGATTAGCATTAACGTTTAGAAAAAAGTAAAATATGTGCCGTTAAACACACAAATGATTCAGAACGTTTTGTAAAGGTCTAAAACTATCGCTCCTTCACGGTGGTTCTCCTCGAGGTTTCTACTTTTTTGTCGAGCTCGGACAATATATCGTTTTGCATTATATCGTCTAGGGCTGGGCGATTTGGGAAAAATGATTGTCACGAAAACAAAAACATGAGCAGCAATAAATAAATAGCAGAATGAAACACTTTGTACCTATAATGAGTCAAACAAGTAATTTATCCAACCGTCTACAGCTCACATCTTATTGTAGCACAGAAAAATAGCAAAAAGTCTTGTACCAACAAAGTAAAAGTACAGACGACCTATTATCTGTTATTTATTGAACGATGTGTTGATATAGTCATTATTGTCACAAACATTATCAAAAGACATGATCAAATGACGCAAAATGGAATTGAATGTGTTTGTGATTAAATTACAGACAAAGCCAGAGAATATTGTTAATATTCGCTTTGGTGCTGATTAGTTATAAAAGTAAGAAAGCTTTTGTTAAAACTTCAACCATTAAAGACCCTGTATCTAACTTTATTCTTTGGAAACGTGAAAAACAGAACCAGTTCATTTCAAACTCACATCAGTCACAAGTATCACTCACTTTCCCGATGCAGTCCCAGCATCCTGAATTTTCACTACAAGGAGTTTATAAGCACTCTTCACCAGACCATGAGTCCAGAGGGTCACGTGCGTTCGTGGGTAAAGCTAACAAACAGCGCACTTTCCTGTAGAATGCTATAAATAGATGGAGAGAAAACGTTGTGGTCTCATTTTCACCCGAATAGATGCTTTTACAATTTATCTGTGCTGGAGCAACATAGATTTTACTTTATTACATGCAAAAAATCTGGAACATGGACTAGTTCTGTTTGTCTCATTTCACAAAAGTAAAAATTAGCTACAGCCCCTTTAATGGGCGCCAGACAATTTGTCCATTATATTTAAATTCATTCTAGGGATGTTCTAGAACTATCTATTTGCACTGCCACATTTGCACTGTCTGCCAACTGTACATTTCTGTATATAGTCTTAGTCTATCTATCTTAGTCTATTTTATTCTTAATCTTATGCATGCCTCTTTTATATTTATATATTTTATCCTTTGCTTTATGTTGCACCTTACGCCGAAGCACGTTCCTATGTTTGTGAATTTTGATCACTGACAATGGCAATAAACCGTTTCTGATTCTGATTTTGCAGTTCCTAATTACACTGAAACATAATTCGTCGATGTAAACCCTCATTCGTCCAGGTGTGGTCCATTTCTACCCTTTCTACAACTGAAACATAACACTCAAGGTTTTTTTCATTTAGTATGAGTTAAGTATAGCAATATTTAAAATAGATAAATGTCAAATCACAATATATTGAAATCGCAATTATATATATATATATATATATATATATATATATATATATATATATATATATATATATATATATATATATATATATATATATATATATATATATATATATATAGTAGTGTGACAAAAGCGTCGTATTTTCCCAGTCCAGCTTTGCAGAGGGGGAGGGTCATGGACAGGGGGCGCTCTAGTTATCCATTTCCTTTATTCCTGTGAAGGCTGGTTAAGCTGCTCTTCTATTATTGGTCAATGACTGTTTCATTGTTTGATTTTCTAGTTAAATTGTAGTCCTTTGAGACACTAGCTGTTCTGATTTTGAGCTCTTTTGAAATGAATTTAATTTAATACAGTATATTATTACACAAAATTGCACATTGGATAATTGTGACTGTGTCCTTCTCAATGAACTGTACGTTTGCGTGTTTGTAGTATGGAGGATTAGATCATAGCACTGGCAGTCACTGGACACGCATTGTTAGGAGTCCACTGTGGCTAATGGTCGATGTAGGTCAGTGGAGCAGAGCTGGCATGAGTGAGCGTGGACAATCCCCCAAACACAGACACGAGAGAAACTGGGGCTGAGGACTGGACTCACATAATAATAGACACTTGAAAACTGAACAAAATGACATTCAGACTCAAAGGAAAAATATACTGCATTTTTCATATTGTTATTCGCCTTTAAACATGCTCTTGAGTGCTTTAAATTTGCCATTTTATGTTTTAAAACAAAATAAATGTTTCTTATTCATTTTATGATAGGTGTTATGAGCCAGTATGAAATTACACTTACTGAGTGCATCCAGCCAGCAGATGGCGCCAGCGCAATATACAATCTAGTGAAGTTAGCGCTGAATAGAAGTTATGATGCGGATTTGCTGCAGTAGTTATCGTGTTTAGAGGCAGAAATGCTCTGAACCAGTTTAGCGATGATTTAAGGACTAAAAACAGCAGAACATTCTCTGATAAGTGACGTAGATGATCCCGGAAGCTCAGCAGGAAATGTGTTTGACGCTCAGAGGGGGAGGATTTTCTAAAAAACATTCCTCAAAACAGCGTGAATGCAGCTGAATGTTTTTGATGATGGAACATTGTTAGAACAGGGTTTAAAGCTCAAAAAAGTCACTGTAGCAGAATGTGTGTCCGTTAATTTGAAAGTAGAAAAATTTGCCAATGACAATATGTTCTGTGATTTATTTGGATGTCTGTTGTTACGAGAACCGCAACTAATGATTATTTTGGTAATCAATTAGTCTAGTGATTATTTCTTTAAAAAATCTATTTGTTGTTTAAGCGCGGGAAGGACCCTTGAATATGAGAATTTTACTCAATTTTACCCAGACAAAGCTGAAGTGAAGCCGTTTGACGACGTCCGGATGGAGAACATTTATAGATTAAGTATTTAATCAAAAACATACAATTTACTTGTTTTCTGTGTGTTTTTGTGTCATTCCTTCTTTGTCCAAGAAATAAAATCTCTTATTACAGCACAAAGAATGTTTTGGAATCTGTGTTTAGACCAGTTAACGATTACTCGATTATCAAATTAGTTGCCAACCATTTCTATAAATGATTAGTTGTGATCAATCATTTAGCCCTAGTTGTTATGTTTATTTTGCTCTCTCTGTCTATATATTAACAAATAGCATAAAATAAAATACAAAAAAAGTATCCGTTTTTCTTTTTCCCCCACACCGATCCATCCCAATTTTTATTTTATCTTTTTCCTTTTAAAAAACAAAATAAAAATGGTTCTTATATCGATTTCACAAAAATCAACAAGACAGACTTACAATTAGTGCCATTTAACATTAAAAAACAGTCAAATTTCTTCCTCCAAAGTCTGAATTTCTACATTTATCGTCAGAGGATCGACAGTGGACCTCGTCATATATTTTTTTTTAAAACAAGCATTCCATTGGTGACTGGACAAGAAGGAATCTCGTTCTTGATTAAAATCCAATTAATTGCCCAGCCCAAGGAGAAACCACAACAAACAAAACAGAAAAACAAAACGGAAACCTCCAGAAACACGTAGCCCGTCACGTTCGTCTTCCAGTCGTCACGTTACACACAGCTGAAAGTGACACGTCTCTTATGTAAGACACACAAACTGGAACAGCAACATGCCAAGAACGTCTGACAGAATGAAAATAAAAAAGAGATAATTACATAGAACATAAAAGAATATTGTTCAATCAGGATTTCCAGAATTTAAAGTGCGTATGACAGGTTTAACGATGTTCTAACTTGGATTTTATTTGATGTATTAATACCTACTGTGCATAAAAATTCTAGTTTTACACCAATCAAGTCGTAGTTCGTGAAGAAATGTTGAAAAATCTGTTGAAAATCACAGGAAGTAAAAACAAACCGATGACATCACAATGGGCAGGCTCATTCCATCCAAAGGTTTTTTGGTCCTTTATACATTAATTCAACAAAATAAAGCTGTTCACGTTCATGTATTTTGATTTGTCAAATTAAAAATACTGTGACAGCCCAGCGTACAAATCATTTCCTGGTGCGACGTCATCATTTGTGGTTCTGGCTCCACAGTCCAAGTGGATGTCAGTCCTAGTTCAGCTGCAGCCTGTCCGTCCGTGGGAGTAGGATCTCTCCTTCACTGTGGTTCTCCCCGAGGTTTCTACTTTTTCCCATGGGGTTTTTTGTAGTTTTTCCTCGCCGCGAAGGAGGGTCAAAGGACAGGGGCATTCTGGGACAGTTATCTGAACTGCTTTTACCTGTGGCCCATCGAGGCAACTGTTGTTGTGATTTTGGGCATTATAAAAATAAATTGATTTGATTTACAACCAGGAAGTGCTATTACAAAACTAAAAAAAAAAAGGCAAAATTTGCATAAAACGTTTACATTTTTTAGCAAAACTTTAAATATATTTATCTTACCCGTATTTTAGTTACACGAGTAGTCCTGTCATTATTGTAAATCCTACCATTTCTTCCAACAAAAGCCGTATATGACAAAAATGAGCCGTTATCAAATTACAAATATCATTCAACGTTAAATAACTGGTAAATATTGACATCTCTGGCTCAGTATTTGCTGGAAACTGCGACTGTGTGGTCAGGGCTGTGATGTGGTCTCATGATATCAAACCTCGCTGACCTCAGGAGGACACGCACTTCCTCGTTATTTTCCGCGACGAAACTGAAGCGCAGCCAAACAAACAAGCAAAGTCAGGCGCTCTGCTGGTTCAGTCTAATATCTTAAAGTGCCTCTGACAGGTTGGACTGCTCATGTGACTGAAATGCAGTTAAGATAAATATTAAGAGTGCACAATCTATCACAAAAGTATCCGTATCGAAATATTGTCTGACGCAATAACGACATCGCAATGAACAAAATATATCTGTAACATCACAGTCTTCCATCTGATAGAAATGTTCTGTTTTTAAAATGAAAACATCGAAAAGGGAAAGTCATGAATAACATCTAGCTCTTTCAAACTAAATTAGCCTCGGTTTTGTTTTTATTTTAATATAACAGACATTATTGAGTCACAAAAAGGGCTACAACAATTAGTGAAGTCAATTATAAACAATAATGTCAGTCGTATTTTGATGATGTCATCGTTCTCTGGACTAAACAGACGCTAAAACACAAATTTAAAGACTTTTATAACAAAGACAGTGACATTAAACAAAAATGGCAAAAAAGAAGAGACCATTTCTGATTTTCCTCAATTAAACACTTTATCCATAAATATTCTCTCTCTAGAAGCTCAATCTACAATAGAAATAATCTCTGACAAATCGATGACTAAAATAATCGTCAGTTTCAGCCTTAGTCAAAAAGTGAATTTCACAATAATATCGATATTGCAGATCTTAATAACCATATCGTAATAATTTCCAATATCGTGCAGCCCTAGCAAGCAAACAGAATGTATCTGTATTGCACAATTCGCACAAAGCGCAATTCAAAGTGCTTTCCAAACATTAAAACACATTAAGAAACACAATTCAAAACAAAAACATAAATATTTACATTAAAATCAGTCTTAAAAATATAAAATACATATAAAATTCTCTCAGTCTTATGCACAAACAGAACTGTCTTTAGCCTAGACTTGAAAACTGCCAGTGCAGGGGCCCGTCTGATCAGCCCTAATCAACATATTTTAAATTCTGCTAAAATTTTTACCCTTTTTTACCCCCGTTTAGTTTTTGTTTTTTTTAACTTCATGGTGGTAAATGATGACATCACACTAGAAAATTACCAAGAAACATCCTGTACAGAGCACCAAAACGCATCTAATGTCACAGACTTTTTTTTATGTATCTTTATTTTGCTGAATCAATGTTTAAAGAATCAAAAAAGTTGTTTATTTCGTGTAAATTGTGCGTAACTTTTGCCTCCAGAGTGTCATCCGTCACTAGGGCTGTAGTCGACTAAAGAAATTCTTGGTCGACTAAAGTCCTGCTTTATCGACCGATTAATCGACTAAAAAGGGGGTGTGAAAAAATATCTAAACTATGAAGTCTGTCCTTGTTTCTGACCCAAACTGCACTCAAAAGAACACAACTGCACTGGAATTCATGCTAAAACAACTATTTATGCAGAAAAGTACAAGTAAACAGTGTATTTATATATCAAATCTTCAGCAAACTCACATCTTCTCATTTCTCAAAATGTGCCCAATGGAACAAGCAGTTTTTTACAGTACTTTTTTTTTCTTTGACTCAGTTCCATTTTTATCTTTTTTTTTTTTTTTTAGTAGCAAGAAATTTTTTGCTTGATCCATTGACAATTCTTTTTTTAAGACAGTCAGAAAATCCTCATAAACATAAAAAAATGCTTAATTCAAAATAGGGCTGCAACAACTAATCGATTTAATCGATTAAAATCGATTATTAAAATAGTTGTCAACTAATTTGGTCATCGATTAGTTGTCTTATTTAAACTTTGCCGTAAGCTGCAGGTTTTACCTATTAAATCGGCCTCCAGAGTGTGGCGTGTAGTAGCAATTTGATGGCGTGATCTACCAGTACAGAAGGAGAAGTAGAAACCAGCCAATCGCCGCTTCTTCATTTGGCCCCCTCACTCACTCACGCAGATTCAACGAGATGGCGGAGGAAGCAGAGGCTAAAGTGTGGAGGAAGCACGAAACAAAGATAAAAATGATGACGGAGGAGGAAAAAAACGAACTAAATCATCCAAAGTTTGGGAGCACTTTACGCTAAATGAAAATAAGACTCGCGTGATATGCAATGTTTGCAAAGGCTGACTTAGCGTGGCATGGGAGCACAACTTCGCTGCACGAGCACCTTAAAAGAAAACACGTTGGACTCGAAGCGGTAGACGGCGAACCGGAGCGGTAAGATAACGTTAGATAATTGCCTTCGTAACATACTGTATAACAAACGATAAAGGACAAATATTAGCGTTTAGAAGATGAATGTAGTGACGCGTGATGCCATATTAAATAGAAACCCCAAAGTTGCTAAACGCACTGTTCTTTTGTTTTTCTTTCTCATATAGAAAAAGAAACAGCCCAACATAAGTGATTTTCTCTGGAAAAGCAGTGCACTCCTCAACAAAGTGCTTCATTAACGGATAGTATTTTGGAAATGCTGGTATCAGACATGAGGCCTTTGTCAATGGTGGAAGGTGAAGGGTTTAAAAAAATGATTCAAAAATTCAACCCAGGATACAAGATCCCCTCACGAACTCATTTTTCAAAGTTAATGGAAACAAAATACAAAGACACAGTGAACAAAGTCATGGCAACATTGAATGCAGTAGACAGCAAAATGGCATTGACCGCAGACATCTGGACTAGTGTAGCTACAGAGGCTTATCTGGGCATAACCTCTCACTACATTGACAATGACTGGACTATGAACTCAATTTGTCTCTCAACAATGCCCCTTGAAGATCGGCACACAGCCCAAAACATTGCTACATGGATGGAAGAAACGCTTCAGAGGTTTGATATTCCTCCTGACAAAATTATTGCCATAGTGCATGACAATGGCGCCAATATTGTGGCAGCAGGACAGATTTTGGAAGAAAAATATGGCTGGTCTTCCATTAGGTGCGCTGGACATACACTGCAGCTAGTCATTAACCATGCTCTCAAACATGCTCACATTTATAAAGCTGTGGGGGCCACAAGATGCCTTGTAGAGCACTTTAAAAAAAGCGAACTTGCCTCAACAAAACTGAAACAAAAACAGCAACAAATGGGAACACCTGAACACAAGCTTATTCAAGACGTATCTACTAGATGGAATAGTACTTATCACATGATTAGCCGCCTGCTAGAGCAAAGATGGCCTGTTACAGCTACACTCTCCGATGCCACTGTTACAAAAACAGCTAAACAATATCTTGACTTGAAGCCTGAACAATGGATTTTAATCAAGAGCTTTCCTCAGCCCTGAAGCCATTTGACACGGCCACTGTTTACATGAGCGGTGAGACCTACACCACACTTTCTTCAGTCCCACCACTAGTCAAAGGTTTACTCAAGACTTTACAAGGTATGGACTTAGAAAGCGCTGGAGCACAGGCATTTCAACACACAGCTGTTGAACAACTTGAGCAGAGGTGGAAAAATGAAACAAGTTTTTCTGATGCAGCACAAAATACTGTCGTTATCAGCTCCTCCCTTGACCCACGTTTCAAAAACTGAAGTTTCTTGTCATCTGAGGACAGTTTTAAAGTCCAGGTCAAAAGTGCAAATGATAAAGGTAGAGACAGAGCAGCAGCATCAGCCTCACAGTACCCAGCAACAATTGAAACCAGCAAAAAAAATCACCCTCTCAGAAAAAACAACAATCTACATAGGCTCACTGCTTGACTCGGACACTAGTAGTGAAGAAGAGGTTGAGGCAGGGGAACTCACTGAGGGAGTCAGACGGGAGGTTCTCGGCTACTTTGGTGAGAAGCCCATTCCCAAAGAAGCAAATCCTTTACACTGGTGGAAGCAATCTAATCAAAATATCCCCGCTTATCAAGGCTTGCAAAGTGTTACCTGTGTATACCCAGCACCTCAACTCCAGCTGAACGACTCTTCTCCGCAGCAGGTAACATAGCCTCAAAAAAAAGAGCCAGTCTAAGCCCTGAACATGTGGACATGCTCACGTTTCTACACTGCAATGCACATTTTTTTCTTAACAAATGAGTGTCATTAGTTGGCAATTCATTATAGAACTACTGTTATCATTGGTTCTAATGCACATTGTTTTATTTCTAAAAATAGTCTTTTTTTTTTTTAAAGTCATTGCACTACTTTGAATATATTATGACTACTTGAAGTGAATTAATGTTTTTTTGCACTAATACACCTGCAGGAATATTTTTGTTTTGCTTACTCTATTTGTTGTGGTTCTTATACCAATCGCTGAGCAAGGTTAAGTTGAAGAGAAAGATGACCATTAAAAAAATTTTTGCATTCTTTGTGCACTTTAAGGTTGTTGATGTTTCAAATACAAGCCAGTTCTGAAGTTTCCAAATAAGAAACTGGGTGGTCAGCTGTTTACATTTTTACTATTGGGCTGTACTATCCTGTTGTGTAAAAATTGTTCAGACTACGGAGTTACAATCATATGGGCACTTATTTACTTTATTATTATTTAACAATATCTTTTCTTTTCCTTTTTTTTTTATTGGTGTACATATTCTACCTCATTCTTGGTTTATTTCATAGAAAGATTAATATTTAAATTGTATAAAATAAGCCCAGTATGGTCATTTAGTGTGTATGAGTTGTGTTTTTCAGAAATGCATTAAATAAAATGCAAGAAGCCTAATTTAATTTTTTTCTTGTCCATATCCGATTAATCGATTAATCGATGCAATAATCGACAGATTAATCGATTATCAAAATAATCGTTAGTTGCAGCCCTAATTCAAAACATTTAGTATCCATCTATTATCTAGATTAAGTAATTGGTCGTCTAATAAAAATGTTGCTTGACTAAGACACCATCGACTGATTAATCGACCGAACTACTAAATATTTCAACTTTTCTCCACAAATAGCAGACATTAACTTGACATTCAGATCTAGCACGTTTGATACAAGAATTTCACTGCATTAGAAGTTTATTTGCCAGCGCTCTGCTCAGACGTCGGGTGTTTCAGTGTTTGCTGGTGGTCTTTCCCACCGCGGCAGGAAGCAGATGTGGACAGTGTTTAATCTGCGCCCTCTGGGACAGCAGCTCTTTGTGCGCGTTTCACTGGAGCATGATTGCTTTTTAATCAGAGACTGTGGAGAGATATTAACAGCAGGGTCAGAGAGGAGCTGACCTGGACCCGAGTCAGCCGTGACTCCAGTGAGATGCACCGTGTGGATGGTGCAACGTAGGCTTTCTGCCCTGTGGCTGCGGCCCATAGACAAAAGCAGCCGATGCCAAGCAATATTTTTTCAATTCAATTCAATATATTTTTGTAGGGCCCAAAATCACCACAACAGTTGCCTCGATGGGACACAGTTCAATTAAACAATGTTCAATTCACCTTATTTTGCCCCGCCCACTTTTGCCGTTTTTTGCCACAGTTGCGCACTTTAGTTGTAAACGCACTTCCGTTTGACGAGAACTCCGTTAAAGCTAATGTTGAACGAGGGAAAAGTCTCGCCGCTAAAATGTTACATAAAGTAAGTTGATTTGTGTAAAATGTTTAATGAACACGAGCAACAACAAGTCAACAACGCACCAATTTCCTGGAGCCTGAAAACATCTTTTTAGTCCATGTAGAACTTATTTTCTGTTGAGCTCGTCTGCTCCATGTAAACTACAACGGAAACAAGATGGCGGTGCGTACGGCAACTTCCGGAATAAGGTGAATCGAAAGTGGATGAATGTCCCAGAGCGCCCCCTGTCCTTGACCTCCTTCTCGGCAAGAAAAAGTATAAACCTCGGGGAGAACCACATGAAGGAGAGATCCTGCTCCCACAGGACAGACTGCAGGTCCAGGACTGACATCCACCTGGACCAGAACCTCCAAGAGGAAGGAAGGTGGATCATCTAATGTGGGAGAATTGTTTAATCTACAACAAGGCCAACAACTTGATGTTCAAACTGTATGAGTATATATATTAACTTCTCACTTTTGGACAAAACAATGAACATATCTGGGAGAGAAAATAACTGTTGCGTGTTGTGACAGGTTCACAAGAAGATTGGAGATTCCACTCGTGCTCAGCCCACAGCATGAGCTCCAGCATTCTGAGGAGGTACAAGTCATGTTTCCACTGGTTCACTTTGGAGAGGATCGATACACTCCCAGAGTATCCACACTGTCTTAAGAGAACACACTACTTTAAGGGGTCCCTTGTAGGCTTTAGGTTCTAACGCGGTCTGGCTCACTTTGGCTCCTGGAGCTCTTCTAAGCGAGAGGATTGGACAAAAGAGAACAGAGACTTGAAAACAAGACGACAAAAAGCTGATATAAAACAGAAAAGAATAGCATTTCATCGAATGCTATCTTGTGATAAACCGCAGTATTTCCATTGACACTAACTTATGCTGAGCCCACGGACAAAACAAATCTAGCGCACATTAGCATCAGTTCCTGTTTCCTGTTTATCAAAGCACGACACTCACATCAAGATCCAAAATATTACATTTTCAGAGCATAAAGCATCTAACATTATATAACCCAATGCATTGAAGAGACGTTAAAACGTGGCGTGCAAAAAAGCTGAGGATAAACTAGAAATAGTTTCTTGTTCGAGCTTTAGCTACATCTCACAGCGACAAAAACTTGGAATTACTAAACATCTTTTTGTGAATCGCTGAGATCGGCCCAGAGCCAGGCCCTGATCATGAGACACTCTGACTAAAGAACTGTTCCAAAGAGTGAACAGTTCTGGTCCCTAGCAGTGGCTGAGGAGTTGGGGCTCTTCAGTGTGGATGGGTCAAAATCAGAGGACAATAAAGTGTACCTTAACCTTACCTTCATCCCCTTCAAACTAAATAAGGCTAATCCTCCAGGATAGTTAAACTGGAGCCCAGGGTGTTTGTCTGGACACAAACACAAAAAGCTTATCAAGTATTAAGCGTCACAAAGGGACAACAGAGGCTGAGCCCCTCCTGGAGCAGAGGATGTGATATTCAGTTTTAGTTACTTAGGGTTAGGGTTATGAAGTCATAGATTTTTGTGTTTTCAATATTATAATCAACATTTCAGAGCTTGTTACTGACTTAATAAGTGAACGCTGATTCCTAAAGCAGTGGAGGAAACTATTTCCTTTTTCACCGTCATATCTAAAAGGACAGAAGGAAACAGTGGACTGCAAACAGCAGCACAAGGGTCATGTTAAACCCCGGCGCACAAACCAGGGAAAGACCCCGAAGTGTGGGTGGGCACAGAGCGAGGCTGAATGAAGTGGACTGTGCTGCTACAGAAGCAGCTGTCAGTCAAAAGCACAGCAGTTATGATGTGTCAGAGCCGGACATAATATCTGTTATGAACATTTTGCTCTGAATGTGTCGTGTGGTCTTTGTAAGACGCTATACAATAGAACTGGGGTAATATATATCATCAGTGCAAAGTTAGCCAACTCAAGGTCTGTCACAAAAATGTAAATATTACTATTGCCAAGTTTTTATATGCTTTTTTTTTTTTCTTTGAGCCTTGAAGAAAATCTGACAGTAAATTGTTAGGTAGGACTTTCAAAAAAGATGTAATATATTTGTCACATGTGCTTGTTTAGAAGTTTTCATTTTGACAAAAATGTGGACACCTTAATGCAAGGATTATTTCTGTTTATGTTTAAGTAAAGTATCAAAATAATTCATGGAGAAAAATATTGAAAAAACTTGTGGGCTCGAGTAAAAATATCTCCCTCCAGTGAAGCAAAGTCGGAATGGACTAGACTGGAATGCACACAATTGCAATGTCTTAGGGTTCATGTCTCCAGGTTCCACGTCCTGATGGAAATAAACTTCTTCTGCTTTAGAACTCCAGCCTCATTCACCCTAGGGCTACTTCACTTTATTCTACAACAATAATCCAATCATATTAGTATTTTCATCAATGTTAAAATATAAACAAATACAGTTTTCTCACACTATGCAACAATACGATCCTGAATGTTTGGTTCTCTGTACATGGGTTTAATACACAATCATTTGAAAACACCCTATTTTTTGGGGATTTTTGAAAATCCCAAAACTACTTAGACGAATAGCAATACATTTACCGTTAGTTGAGCATTGACATTAGAGCCGCACGATTTGGGAATTGCAATTTTTCTGGCCAGTTTTGCGATTACGATTAGATTTATGTTTTAATACTAGCATTCTGTTCAAAATTTTAAACACAACCAGGAGAATTGACAAAAAGACAAAAATATGAATTGAATCACGTGTTTCAGAACGTTTGCCGCTTCTAGTAGCGTTTTTGTTGCTTTAAGCCACACATTTGGCGCTTTAGGTCACACTTTTGAAACAAGTCACACTTTTGACACTTATTTAATGCTTTAAGTCACATATTTGTTGCTTTTAGTTGCTTTTGTGTTGACGCCTATACACGTTTTTGCAACGTTTTTGATTCTTTGTCACTTTTAATTGCATTTTGGATTCTTGTGTTGCTTTTTTTGTTCCTTCTCTCATATTTTACACAAATCTAAACTGCAGGGTTGGCAGTTTTTAATGCAAGCTAAAACAGGATATTCTGTTGTTTGTGGAGGACATTATTGCAGTTCAAAATGTGCAATTGTCTAACTTCTAGGGCTGTAGTCTTTTGGTCAATGATGTTTTAGTCGACCAACATTGTTTTAGTCGATTAAAAGGATTTATATGACAAAAACAGCAAAAATTGAAGATATAGAGTAAGTTAGCTAAGGATTTTGGAGTGAATCATGAGTTTAATCTATATCTAATATAAATACACTGTTTCCTGGTGCTTTTCTGTATGAATTGTTATTTTTAGCATGACCTCCAGCGCAATGGTGGGGTTTTTTTTGTGCAGTTTGGGTCAGATACAGAGAGATACTTTTAGCTGAATGATCGGTCGATAGGACAGGTCTTTAGTCGACCAAAGATTTCTCCAGTCGACCACAGCTCTGCGTCCATTCCAATTGCGATTCAATACATTGCGTGGCCATGGCAGACGCAAGAACATTTACTGGTGTGATGCAGGCTGTGGGAACCCCCTGTACTCAGTGGAAATTATTACCTCACAAACAGAGCCACGGGGGTGCAACGCGTCGCTCAATTCGCTGCCTCCCTCAGAGCGTTTTACGAGTGCCCAGCAAGACACGAGCCTGGAAGTTTGGGCTCTTTGATGCCGCGGCTTTTACAGTGTTTTCTAACGTTTAAAAAAATAAAAAAAAGTGGAATGAGAACAAAGAAGCAATGACAAAACTGTGGAAATTACATTAAAAGGAAGGCACCGGGGACTACTTTTAGAACAAGTATCCAGCAATTGCACAAATAAATGAAAATCTAAATCCGTTAGTCTAATAGTATCTGGTAGTTTAGCATCAAAACATCAATTACTCCTTCACCAGGGTTTATGCAGGTTTCAGCAAAACTAATGTAATGCTTTTTAATGCCACGTTTCAAGGTTTTTAATGCCATAATCGATGTCAAAACAAGACATTTACGCTTCTTTTTACCCTCTTTTTAACTTTATTTAACCAGGAAAGTCCCATTGATATTACTAATCTCATTTTCAAGCGAGTCCTGGCCAAGACGGCAGCACAGATCGGTCATTACACAAACACACATTTAGACAATAGGGTTGGAGTCGACTAAAGAAATTCTTGGTCAACTATTTGACCTGCCGTATCGACCGATTAATCGACTAAAAGGTGGTGTAGCAAAATGTATATCAAACTTACCCAAACTGCACAGGAGTTCATGCAGAAACAACTATTTGTACAGATAAGTACTAGTAAACTGTATTTATATGTTGGACTTCAAAATCTTCAGCAAACTCACTCCATATCTTCTTGTTTTTGCGGTATAAATCCTTTAAACTTAAATAATTAGTTTACTAATCAAAATGTTGGTCGACAAAAACAGCATTGACTGATTAATCGACTAAAAGTATACAGCCCTATTAGACAATTTAGACCAAGGGTGGGCAATTATTTTGACGCAAGGGCCACATTGGATTTTTACACTTGCCTGGGGGCCGGACCATTTTACACACATACTACTACACATAGACTTAATGCCTAAAATACACAAAAAATTACTACAGAATAGCAAAAATCATTACCTTTATTTAGTGGGAACAGTGCAGTTGGTCACTCCTTTTATCCAATGCATCAAAGTTTGGTGTTATTCTAGTGGTGGCTGTTCTCAAAACTGATTTTTAATGAACAAGCAGCTGCTCAGGAAACTATAAAATGACAAATGCACCACACCTAACTCATACAATTTTTTATTAAATGCTTTGCGGGCCGGATCAAAATGCCAAAAGTGCTGCATGTGGCCTCCGGGCCTTAGTTTGCCCCCCTCTGATTTAGACTACAATCTATCAACAACTACAACTATCACACAAAATATATTCCTTAAAAACTGTTACAAACGATAGATCTCATTTCCAAACCTTTCAGCATAGATTTAAACTGACCTATTGAAATGAGTTCTTTTAATTTCCTGACCTTAAATTATTCCATGTCATCCCAAAACCACTGACCTGTAAACATTCCATTGGACAGCACGATGACAAGAATCTAATAAACTGCTTTTACAGTTTACATGAAATTTAAACCACGCAAATGTACGTTTTGAACCCTGTCTTTTACTTTTTAGATGATTTGATCTCAGCTATTAAAGGGCCTGTACCTGATTTTTATTTACCGTCAAGATAAATCCATCACACATTGTTTGATAGAGGCAACTTCATGGAAAGACATTGGGTTTGTAATGTATAATCTGTGCCTATTATAAACGCACTTTGTTTGGAAAGATCTAGTGCAGAAGCGTCCGACGGGTCACACCTCTTTCCGGCCAATCAGGCACATTGTACACTATGAATGGGAAAATATCTGCTTGACACTATCGCACACATGTGATTCTCTGTCATGGCAAATTTCGAAAGTTTTAGAGAAACTACTAGACTATTCCAGACAGTCGTTTCTGAGTCATGGTGCAATATTGAGTGAAAGGCGGGACTATGTGGGCCAGTGTAGGATGTGAGGAATTATCAGGGGGGGCTTGGGGTGGTTTTAGGTTTTAAATGAAGATGAAATATACTTTAATATCAATAAAAACATGTTCATAGCTGTAAATTTAGCATCTTTTTGGAGTATCTTTGACCATAAATATAATTAAAACAATAAATATAATCGTAATAATTGGCTATATTCGATAAGTAACCTATATATTTGACCAAAACTCAAGTTAAGGGGTGCTCTTGAATGTGAAGCAAACCTTAGGGGGTACTTAAGACAAAAAGGCTGGGATCCACTGATGTGGGCGGTGCTAACGGTTCAAACAAAAACATGTTCATGTCTCATGGTTCAAAATAAGGTACAGCCCCTTTAACATCTAAATTCAATAAATCCAGTACACGTGGGATTCAGAATGCACTTGAGTGTCATGGATACACACTTCTGACGCTCTGGGAAGACATTATCTGTTCTTATTTCAAGTTCATAGTTATTGTTCTACTGAATCTTTTATCAATTTTTTTTATCTAATGCCTGTAGGGATTGAATGTAATTAGGGCTGTGGTCGACTAAAGAAATTCTTGGTCGACTAAAGACCAGCCCTATCGACTGATTAACCGACTAAAAGTGGGTGTGTCAAAAATATTTGAAAACTATGAAGTATTTACATGTATCTGACCCAAACTGCACTCGAAAGAACACAACTGCAAACTGAAACAGAGTATTTATATGTTAGACCTCAAAATCTGTATATTAGACTTCAAAATCTTCAGCTAACGCACTCCATATCTTCTTGTTTTTGTCACGTATATAATTTCAATCTTAATAAAATGATTAGTCGACTAATAAAAATCTTTGTCGACTAAGACACCATCGACCAATTAATCGACTAAACGACTACAGCCCTAAATGTAATGCTTTCTAATGCATTTTAAAGGCCTTATTTTCGCCAAAATTAATTTAATGACTTTTAATGCCCTGCAGAAACTCTTCACTCAATACAAATTTTAGTACAGTCTTCTTTCTTCTTTAGTAGATGACTGGAAACTGACTTTTTATTTTTTTTTTTTACAAGCAATATGTCTCATGTAAAATGGTGTTTACAGTGATGTTCCTGCTTTACAGTTTATTGTTGTCAGTGGCATAATGTAGTTTCAGCAATATCGATGATCATTTCTGTAGCAATTCAGATTTCGTTATCGTGACAGTCCTGAACGTCAGAAGCAGAAATAAAACCACCAAACATGAAAGAGCGAGCATCTAATGATAAAACTGTCAGGGTGCTGGGAAAAAACAAAAAACAAACGCCTTAAAAAAGCTGAAAACATGAAACGTCGACTGTTGCTTTAAACTATGATGTTTGTAGAACACATAACGACTGGACAAGTTTCTGATAAAAGGGAACAAGATTTATTGAACAATTTGAATGTGGTCAGACTTGGCAAATGCTGCAGTTCTGTAAATAGCATGATGTTCTCGACAAACGACCGCATATAGACACTTTAAAATGTGATCAAGATTCCGGAATGAAGGCGACTGGAGGTAAAATCAAATTTTTTCAGTGATTAGCTCACATTAGATCTAAATTCTGCTGGTTTTAAGTGTTTGTGTTGGAAAAAGCAACACATTTGAATTTCCAAAGGTCAGTTAGTTTGCTTTTCTTTAACAAACAAGACAATTTTCTAGCCTTAAAATAGTATTTTAGCTTCAAAAGAATCTAATTTATGGAATAGTATCCAATATATCTGTAGGTCAAATGAAAAATGATTGTGGGCTAAACATTTGTGAGTATTTTTCCAGTAAAACCCATAAATCTGGATTCTTCGTCAAAAATGCAAAGAGTTTATCATAATTTCCTAAAACACAATGTAATACAATAATAAATGTGTTTAAAGCAGCTCTGATGTCACTCACATGTGTCTGAGGTTTTTACTTTGACAAAAATCATCTACATTTGTCATTATTTTGTGATATTCTGAGCTTAATCCCAGTTTCTCCATTATCATTATGTTGTACTTCACTTTTGCCTCTGAATTTAGAATGTTTTTGTTTGCAAACTTTTAAAGGGTCTATTAGTGTTCCTGGAAAGGTTTGTAATGTTACAAACATAATTTTATGACAATCCACAACAGATCAGGAACGTATAACATTTATGAGAGCTTCATTGGAAAAATGGAGATTGAACTTAAAGTCTATATGACAGGTTCAACAACACATTTCACTAAAACTTAGTGAATTATATTTAAGATTTTACTAAATGTTTTGCCCATTTGTCCCCATTTCATGTTTATTTTGCTGACTGGCTGTGTAAACTGTCAGAAAAATGCGTCCACTGCCTGTAAACTGTGTCTGTTACAACGGCACGTCGCTTTTTGATGACATCACAGAGGGATTCCGTTTTTTAACGGAGTTCTCGTCAAACAGAAGTGCGTTTACAACAAAAGTGCAAAAAACTGCAAAAGTTGGGGGGGCAGAATAAGGTCAATACAACTTCCCATAAATTTGATTATGACTTATTACCATTTCCAAAATTTCTTCACACACTGCAACTTCACAAATGCAAGACTAAGCTACACATTTACCACAGATGCCCTCCCGCCAAACGGAGTCATAACTAGATCATCACGAGAACCTTCAGACAGATTTTAATGTGTTTGCTGAGGTGTTAAAAATAAATCACACTTGGGGGAAGGAAATGGTGTACAGGGTAATCATGTGTGAAAGCGCGATGCAAAAACAGTTTAACAGTGAAAGTTGAGAAGAAAAACCTGGGCCTGTAAACTGTGTCAGTGAACGCCGCGGTCTGGTGCTGATTCTCACCTTGTGTTTAGTTTTGTGGAATCAGCTCCATCAAAACACTGACATTTGTAAAGCCCTGCGTCAAGAGAACTGACTCAGCACTGTCCACTGTCATTATGGAGCACGAGGACAACAGACGACTGGGTTTTATCGATAGTATAACACTGACTTGTTTGGGCAGCACAAATAATCCAAATCAAATCGGAATGGCGATTTGAATTTGACACAATTAGCAAATTGCAAAGGCTGCTGTGTTTGAGGTGCAATGATTTTTTGTTTTGTTTCATGTTTAATTCTGCTTACTAGGGCTGCTTGGCAAAAATTATAATCACTTTTTTTTGCATATTATTAGTAATAGGGCTGTAGTCGACTAAAGAAATTCTAGGTCGACTAAACACCTGCCAATCGACCGATTAATCAACTAAAAGGGGGTTTGGCAAAAATATATCAAAATGATGACGTATTTCCGTGTATCTGACCCACACTGCACTCAAAAGACCACAACTGCAGAGGAAATCATGCAAAAACTTACAGATAAAGTGCTAGGAAACTGTATTAATGAGTATCTACAGCTAACTCACGCCATATCTTCTTGTTTTTACCATATAAATCCTTTAAATCTAAATAAAAGAATTAGTCAACTAATAAAATTGTTGGTCGACCAAGACACCATCGACCAATTAATCGACTAAAGGTTTACGGCCCTAATCAGTAATGTTTCAGAAAAGTGCCTTTGCTTCAGGTTTTGAGGCAAAAGGAGTTTTTTGTAATTGAATAGAGAAAGAATCAAAATCATGACTGTTTAAACGATCAATTGCACAGCACGACCCTGTAGTTTAGATTTCTTAAAACATTATGAAACCAGCCACAAAACACGACAAAAACGAGTCTAAAAGAATCAAAAATGTGACTAAAAGCGACAAAAAACACAACAAAAATGCGACAAAAAAGCAACCAGAAGCGACACAAACGCAATTAAGTGATAAAATGACAGGACAAGCAACAAAAACAGCAACAAAAATCAATCTCTAAACACGTGGTTCTTTTATTAGTTCGTCAGATCAATTTTTTTTTTCTTTTGTCAATTCTCCTGGTTGTGTTTAAAATGTGAACAGAATCCCATTATTAAAACATAAATCGCAAATCTAATCGCAATACTGAAAAATATGATATTTTTCCCAAATCGTGCAGCTCTAATAGATGTATTTTACAAGACATGTGTTGGCGTTCTCTGCAGCTCTTGTCAGAAGTGTCATATGGCAACATTTATCATTTTTTTCTGGTGTCAAGCCACGTTTCCACTGGCCCTGATCCCCAGACGAACATTCAAAACAAGCAGAGGTCTTTATTTACCTCTTAAAGGCAGTAGAAAAGTGTGCACATGAATCATGAAATAATCAACATCGTGAACCCACTCCAAAGATCGTGGTCTTATTTTTTGCTCATCTCTCACCCCTACGATCACGCCCACGTTTAGGTACCGAGGGCTAGAAGTGAACCAATGGAAACATGGCTTTTCAGACCGTACCAATCAGCTCCGAAGTGAACAAGTGAAAACAAGCGACAATTGAGACAATTATTCAATTCAATTCACAAATGTTGGCCAAACTGTTATATTTTATGGGATGTATTTCTGTATTGTGTTGGTACAAAGTGCCCGAAGGGACAAAAAAAAGTAACTATCATCATATCAAATTTTACAACCTGACTTTAGTCAATACAGACTACTTAGCGACTGAGACCGACTCTGCAGAGTAAACCCCCACATGCATCATTACTCATTAATACAATAAACCCATTATCCAATACATCTATAGGACTTATTAGGCTTTTAAAATGATTAGACTAAAACTGATCTGCTCCACTGCTCGTGCCTTTAATGCTCGTGCCAGACGGAGGATCAAATCTGGTGAGAAGGTTCTTGACGTGTCAGAGACGCCGTCCCTTCAGAAGAATGACAGTAACGCTGACTGCAGCGTCACCCACACCGTCACACCTGAGGCTGCTGTCAGACGCAGCGCTTATGGCACAGATACAAAGTGTGTAATGAATGCCTGCCTGTGCCTTCTCCACAGCTGTAATTATGTATAAAACACATTCTATATTTAAACAACAATAGGCAGTTAAAGTGGTGGTTGTGAGTCAGTGCAGAGAGGAGAACGCCTCTGCCGCTGGCAGTGCCAGCAGCTTCTTAAGGCTGGATCTGCAAATGCATCAGCAGCAGGAAAGAAATGGAGAAATAGCAGAAAAAATATAGGCCTATTCCCTCCAATCGATATAGAGTTAGAAACATATCGTGCCACTGAACAGATAAACCATTACAAACAAAAAACAATTCTCTAAAACCAGGCTGGTGAGTTTTCTGCACTTACTGGATTTGCAGCTAAGAGAAAGTTTAGCCTCAGGACTTTGATTTCAGAAGGCAATAACAAAGCAGTGTTAAGCAATTTTGTTTCCAAAAATAAATCTTGTATTAATCAGAAGAATTTAGATTCAGGCTCATAAGTCTGCTCTGGAGATGGAGGTCTGTGGGACTGGGACTGGAAGGACCCGAAACAGAACAATATCTCACTTCTATCTCAGTCTGGTCTCCACGCCTTCTGCCGCGCCTCGAGCCAAACTCAAACACAACCGTGCAATCACATTCGTTTATTTCAGTGACGCATGTGAAACAGACGAGCTCAACCTCTCAAACCTCAGATTAACAGTTTTTTCCAAGGTTTTTCAGTCCCTTGAGGTGTCTGCTTTGCTTTCACTGTCATTTTTTGAAACAGAAGGGCCATGCCTGTTAGAATCAGAGTAAAAATAATACTGTTTATTGCAATAACACTTCCTTCTGCTTAGACCAACCCTGGATAAGCAGAAGGAAGATGGGCAATAAAGGGTGTCGACAATGATCATTTGTAGTATGTTTTGTATAATCATGACAATCACCAACAAAGATAATCGTAAACAAAAATAAGAACAGTCGTACGATCAAAATCAAACCTATTTGACATTTATGAATCCAGGTCACAGTCCTCCTGTGTCTAAACAAAAGGGAACACAAAGGGGCTCTGCTCCCGCAAAAAGGACCTTATCTTCCCATTTCTATTTCATTTAGTAACACCACCGCTAGCATGTCGCGCTAGCATGTCGCCTTCGCTAACAGGTAAAACTGCGGTAGCTTCCTCACAGGGAGCCTAGAGTCTGATATTCTCGGTCGTAGCTGTGATTGATCGTGTGAACCGTGGCACAGTGTGACGTGTTCTGTCGTACGACCTTTCATTCATCACGTCCTACAGTGTGACATCCATAAATCTTATAAGACGAAAAACACTGAGCAGTGGACAGGACGCCCAGCTTTAGTTGCATTTCTGTCACTTGTTTCAGAACGTGTTTAAACAAATCCAAACTACAGCTGGCAGTTTTTGTGCAGAATACGACAGCATATTTTGTCGTTTGTGGAGGAAATGATTGCACTTCAAAATATGCAGCCAATTGCGTCCATTCAAACTGTGATTTAGGTTCAATAGGTCCATATGACAGGGTCTCATTTTTGTCTAATTACAACTTAGTTTGGACGGAGGGCACATGTGGTAAATAGTTATCATAGTTTTACATCAGTGAAGATCCAGTTTGTGAGGAAATTTAGAAGAATAAACGTTTAAAATCACAGGAAGTAGAGTTCTAAATGGAATCCCGCTGCGACGTCATCAAAAAGCGGCGTGCCATCATAAATACAAGGACAATTTAAACGTAGCCGACAGATTTTTCAGACAGTTTAAACCATCATTCAATAAAATAAAGGTATTAATTTATTGTCAATTCCTACCTGTTATGTCATTTTTATTGATTTTGGCTTGGCAAATGGTTGCTGGGAAACAGTTGTAGAATTACCTCCACCTATGTGATATTTGTGGCCCATGACCAGCCAGGAAGTAACTTTATAAACTTCCCAAAAACTGTCTAAAGGATCAGTGGACAAAATGCATAGTAAAATCTTGAATGTAATCATGTTCACTACGTTTTAGTGAAATGTGTCGTCTAATGCCCTGATTTTCATCCAGTGCGCCGGGGAACACAAGTGTGCCTTAAGAAAAGGTCCAGTTTGAGTCACAATTGCAGATTTAATTAACTAATTTACCTTTTCAGAGTGTCCTGAGCAACATTTGCACCAAAAAAGAACGCAAAACCATCACTATTACCAAATTTAAAGAACTAGACAGTGCCACAAACATTATTTGCCTCATTATATTAGGCAAGGGACGATATTTAAGTTTTATGTCACGATTATCACAACCAAAATAACTGCGATTAACGATAATATCACGATAGTTATCAAAATTGCTGACAGTTTGAAAATGTGACATATAAAGACATTACTTTCTCATTATAAATAACTTCTGACATATTTGTACTTTATTATACGTGAAAACAAAAACGATCCAGAAGAGAACATAAAGGGTAAGTTGCTTTTTTTCTGCACAATCTGGTGACAAAATGGCGATTATCTTTGTTGGCGATTATTACGATTAAACAAAATGTAGCACAAACGATTATTGTCTTCCCTTTTTATCACGATAAACGATATTACTGTTTATTGTCTCATCCCTACATTATGTACAATATTTTTAACTAAATGGTCTGATTTGGTCATGTTTCAGTGGTAGATGGCGTGCCGTGGTGGCTTTTAGACCCAAAACGTGTGCCACAACTCAAAAAAGGTTGAAAAACACTGCTCTAATCTGTCATATAGACTTCAACTGTGCAGTCCTGAAAGAGAGCAATCAATTAGTGACATTTCTGGATATAGAATTTCACGAGCTTGATTTTTCTGAAAGTTTAGCTTGCAGGGAAAACTAACCCCGTGTAATCAGCCCAGTATTACCAAACCTATTCTGCCTTTTGGGGAATATGGCACATGCCTGATTCCATCTCCAGTGGGTTCGTGGGCCTTGTCTGGACTAGTGGAGCTCTGTGCAAGTTGATAAAACTGCAGTTTGAAAGCCAGAACGAAATGTTACGAAATGGCCCGAGAAAGAATGTTGCAAGCTCCGGCAAGCAGCTCACCAGAAGCAGGGAAGTCCAGAGCGGAGCGTGTGCCTGCTAGTCAACGCGATCAGGAATCACCAAACATCTACAAGCGACGCGCCAGATCGATCGCTTTTGAGCAACGCATCGGTGTTTTATTCCTTCGATTACTGTAAATGTATCACGGGAATTAAGCAAAGGGACAGACGTACAGCGGTTAGGATTAGGCCGAAAACAAAAGCTGCTGGCGCTGAAGCTGGTTAGCGGCGTTTGACAGCTTTGATGTGCAGGAATTTAGTGCGCAAAGACGGAGTAAATAAACCAAAGCACAAGTCCAGGTATGCTTCGATGTTTTAAGGACACATCATCCACTTTTTAGAGCTTTTAATCATGTTATAACATTGTTCCCTCGTCACAAACACACCTAGAGTTTAGGGCTGTGATCCTTTAATCGTTTAGTCGATGGTGTCTTAGTCCAGCGCTTCCCAAAGTGGGGGTCGCGAGATGATTTCAAATTATGAGTTTAATAAATATGGACACTGTATTTTCTCTTTTTTTTAATTAAAAACAACATATTTTAGAGGAATAGGGTCCAATATGATAATAAACTATTCAAATAACCAATATTAAACCAGATTTAACACGCTTTGATACTTTAAATTATTATACAGTAATTTACATTTTGCACTGAGGGTCCAGAGTCGGTTGCACTGTTATTTTGAGGGTCCCGGCCAGAAATGCTCGGGAACCTCTGTCTTACTCTTTCTTACTTTTTTTATTTAGATTTAAAGGATTTATAAGGCAAAAACAACATAAGCGAGAAGTAAGCTTGAGTTGAATCTAATCTAACGTATAAATACACCGTTTCCTTTTACTTTTCTGTATAAATAGTTGTTTTTATAGTTGTTGTTTAGATACTCCCTAGTTTTGATAAACATTTGCCACATCCCCTTTAGTCGACTAAATGCTAGCAAAAGGTTTATTTTTTAGAATATATTTTTTTACACTTTAGGGTTAGGTTTAGGAGCAGATACTTTGGTTAAGTTTAGGGCTTTGGGTCCCGTCTGCGTTGTCGAGAATAAAAGGTTGACTCGAGTTGTATTTAGCTTCATTCACGCTTCCTGTTTAGAAGATCCTCTCCTTTCTGAGCCTCGGCGAAGACTCCGTTCCAACTTTTCCAGTTTTGTGACGTCAGGGAGCTGTACTGCGCCGTTTCGGTCCATAAACCATCACCAGATTCGTTCGGAGCGTTCGTCCCGTCTCAAATCACATCCATTACAACTGCGTGCCGCTTACATTAGCATCATTTCCAAGTTCAAAAACATAAACTCCAGCCGCTTTAAAAATGACTTTGAGAAACTGTAATACAAGAACACAACTGCGAGATGCCAGGATTGTCACATGCTGCTCCAAAACGCTCTAAAAGTCCTATGTTATGCAAAATTCTAGCTTTTATCCATGTTAGAAGGGAATTACCTCATCAAAAACAAGCCTGAGTCATTCACACGTGCCGAAATACTCTGTCCCACCTGTGATGTCGTTAAGTGGTGGTTTTACCATTTCCCAGATTTTCCCTTTTGCCTCAGTTGCGTTACTCTACATAGGGCCGTCACTAACGATTATTTCAGTAGTCGCCTGGTCAGTGATCACGTTTTCGATTACCTGACTAGTCAAACGATTATTTCTTTTGTACATTTAGACTTTTTAAATACATTATCAGCCAAATAAAAAGACTGAAATATGAGACTAAAGGCTTCTAGATCAAGAATATTTATTTATAAAGTTTATTAATAATCAAAATAAGCAATTGTTTATTCTTTTTTTTTGACAGTTTGATTCAATAATACCACAGTCTTGGTTATAAAAGGTCTTTTGACATGTGTTTTAGAGTCTGTAAAGTCCATTTAACAACACAATTATCAACTTTTATAGTCAATTACTTTATACTTAACTTGTCTGTGATTAGTCGACTAATCGTTGCAGCTCTAACTTTATAATACACTAGATTTTGGGACATTTTTGTACTACCTTTTGATTACAGAAAGCTAAAACAATCGCTGTAGCTTCAAAGCGAGCCATTTCCATCTCTGAAATTGTCAAAATGATTCTAGTAAAGCTGTGTGGAGTTTTAAAACACTGTCGAGCACTTTCTGTACTGCCAGTTAATGACATCACAAGGTGGAACAGAGCGTTTTCAGTTTAAGAGAAGAAGGCAGCCTGAATAATGTGCAGGATTTGTGTGTTAAATGTGTGCGAATGAAACGAAACACAACTCCAGGTACGTTTTTGATGAGGAAACAACATTAAAGCAAAGATAAAAAAAATTGGAGCAATACAGATCCTTTAAGTACCAACATTTGTTGTTTATTTGGCATTACCTTGTTACCAGCTGAAGTTTTGTGCGCGATTGCAACTGGGGCGGCGCAGGCAAGCTTGAAAAATTCCCCCGTCAGACAACATTGTTTAAAACGTAGCCCGAGGCGTAAAACTGATGCGAACCAATGGCGATTTATTTATTTTCTGAAACATGCGGCCAGAAAGTTCTCCCCTGCCAAAATGTGCTCATCCTTCGCGAACAGTTTCAAAACAATGTATTTTTTCACACTTTCTCTGGAACATGTGAACAAAAGTAGAATGTAAACAGCTTCTTGAAAGTCCTGACTAGGTAAATGGAACTTTTTTGGAGCATTTTGTATTTGATGTGAAAATAAAATGCAATAGTACAAGGTGCAGTCTGCTGTTTTCAAGTTATTTTTAATTAAACAAATGATTTCTCATCTCAGTTTTAAGACAATTTCTTAGATTGCAATGCATTTTTGAAGAATTATTTAAGAAGTTACTTAAGATTGTTCTGAAACCACACGGGTACCATTTAAAGCTAACGCGACAATTACAGCGCAGTGACAGCAACGCTAATTAAAGGAGACATATTGTGCTTTTATCCCGGGTACTTAGCATTAAACTGTAACATAAGAAGAACATCCTTTCACATTCTGTTCACTGAAAACTGCAATACTGATCTATAGCGGCTCGGTAATAGAAAGGGGTCCATTGACTTCCTGTCTGAAACTGCAGAATTGATAAGCCCCGCCTCTTAAAAAGTGACATTTCACCACAACAAACAGCAGATTGTCAGTTAGATGTTTTTATTTTTGCCACGAGAGACATTTTCAAACCTGACATGTATCACTCGGAGTCTCGTTTCTTCCAAATAACCACAGCTAAATACAGGGGTGTGGGCGGAGATAGGGGGTAGGTGAAAACAGGACTTTTTTGAGCGCTTGAGTCTCAGTTGCAGGACAACGCAGGATTCATTTAAAATAAGAATTACAACTTTGGATAAACTAATGATCAGTAAACAGCGTTGTAAGATCAAAAGCTTCGTAAAGTTGATTTTGCATTTCACTTTTGCGCAATAAATCTTGAAAAATGCATTCCACGCTGCAAGTTGAGTGTGTTTGCAATAACAATCGTCTTAATCCCAAGATGAAAGATGAATCAGTTGCTTAAAAACGAGTTGAAAATTGCAGATCTGTATGTTTTTTACATAAATAACTGTCATGGCATTACTTTCTGTGGTGGGTTTGGCCAGTACACTTCACAAATACCAGGCCTCGATGTAAAAGTAGAGGCTGGCGAGGAAAAGGAAGGCGAGGGAAGCTGGTCTCACCTCTCAACCGGGAACAAGGGGCACGAACACGGGCTCGGGACACGGGGAGGGGTCGGCGTGTGGAGCATTTTTTTTACAGGAAGGATCGGGAGCGATTTTCCTCGTAAAATGTTCGGGCAGCACAGTTTGACCTACCATAAAGTCGCCACCGAAGTTGTCCTCTCCTCTCTCCTCGTCCCCGTCGCTCATTTCCTTCACGCTTTGGATAAACTTTCGCAGGATACCGGCTTGCTCCATGTTTTAGTCCTCTTCCCGAGCGATACGGCACGACACAAGCACGGCAGCCCTCGCTTTTCTTGCAAAATTAGCCTCGCACGCTCCAAGGTTTGATTCGCGATAAACAAAACAGGGGGCAGGGTGAAGAGGGGGGAATAAATTAAAATAAATAACCCCCGAACAAAGTCATTCTAGTCGCTTTACAGCACAACACCTCGGCATTATCGGCCCATGTTCGAGGCTGGTCGGTAGCGTCTTTCTTTCGTGACGAATCCGAGCCGACGGTTGCTCGCGCTCCGGGAGGAACAGCAGCGGATTACGGTGCAAAAGAACTTTCCGGGCGAAATCCAGCATGAACCGCGGGCGACAAAATGGGGAGAAATAAAGGAAAACGGGCCAAAAGAATCCCCGGTCTGGTCCGACTTAACACCCCTCCCTGTCTGCGCCTCGGTTGCCACATTCGCACATTGCTGCTGCTGCTGCTGCTGTTGCTGCTTCATCCGGGACTGGGCGAAACCGTCAGGCGCTAAAGCCCGCCCCTTCCAAGCAACGTCGGGTCGGGATTGGCTGAGCGCAACCAGGAATTGAGCCGCCATTGGGTAGAATGTATGTAGGTCTTGAAATCGGGTGCGTTTGATTGGTGGGAAAGTTTGTCCGTCCGTAGTTTGTCAGGAAACGTCAGCTGTCGTCATAGGTGTGGGAAAATGGGGGGAAATAAATAAATTAAAAGTAAAATAGGAACAACGTAAAATAGGAATAAAGTAAAATAAAATAAGAATAAAATAAAATAGGTAGAAAGTTAAAAAAAAAAAAAATAAATATATATATAAAGAAAATTTGTAAAAAATAAATGGGAATAAAATGAAATAAAATAGGAACAAAATAAAAATATAATAGGAATAAAATAAAATAAAACAGGAATAAAATAAAATAATACAGGAATAAAATAAAATAGGAATGAAATAAAATAACATTTAAATAGAATAAAATAAAATAAAATAGCAGTTTATCAAGTTGCTCCATGGTTTTTATTTACTTTAATGTATTTCTATGTAAGTTTAGCACACTAAACAGCCAACATGGCAGATTTCCATGGTAACAGCTGTTTTTAACATTCACTCCCGAGCTCTATGGCCTGCTCTTTCAGTACTGCAATAAAATCAGAGAAATGCAATGGAAAATAATTTTTAAAATTCTAAATTCAAATAATTCAAATTAACCCAACTAATCATAACATCTCCAAATGTATAGAATCAGGAACAGAATGCACCTTTTGCCATTCTGAAGTATTAGACCTTAATCCATCTTTTTATGATCGTAAATAGTGCTGATTACTAGTGTTGAATTCTAAAACCGAATCTCCCTGTGATGTCATCAAAAAGCGACATGCCATTGAAAATATAAGGACAATTTAAACGTAACTGACAAATTTTTCTGACAGTTAAAACCATCATTCAATGAAATAAAGGTCTTATCAGGTATTATTTATTGTCACATCATAACTATTGTGTCATTTATGTGGATGTTGGCCCTTGTTTACAGTCTGGTTGCTATGGTAACAGCTGTGGAATTACCTCTAACTATGTCATATTTGCTGCTCATGTTCAACCAGGAAGTGACATTATAAACGTTACGAAAACTGTCAAACTGGGGACAAATGGGTAAAAATATATATATAATGTATATAATAATATATATATAATTAAATATAATCATGTTCACTACTTTTTGTGAAATGTGTCGTCTAATCTGTCATATAGACTGCAATATATTGTCAATTTATTTATACTTTTAGGTAAATACCACATACATCAAAGCCAAATTCAGTCAAAGTAAACTCCTGTTCAAACTTTAATAACAGAAATAAACAATTACCTCCTAATTGTCCTGTATTATGTACATTTGTTTTCACGGTTGTTGATGTTGTTTTTCTGTGCGATTGCTGTCCTTTGATATAATTAGGCCCACTAATATCATTTAATGCCTCACTTGACAAATAATAAATAAAAAGGTTTTAATTTTAATTTTAAAACATCCTATGCCTCTTCATTTTAGTCATTCATTTTAAATTCCCTTTTTTATTATACATTTGATTGTTATGAATATGATTATTGGGCTGTTTAGTTTAGTTTTGTCTGTTTACGTTTAAGTTGTTCGTACTTTGTTCAGCTCACAGTGATTGTAAAACTGAGCAAGTTTGCGGACGACACTAGCCTCATGGGACTCATCTGGGACGGCGATGAGTCCTTCTACAGGAGGGAGGTGTCTACAGGAGGGAGGTGTCTACAGGAGGGAGGTGTCTACAGGAGGGAGGTGTCTACAGGAGGGAGGTGTCTACAGGAGGGAGGTGTCTACAGGAGGGAGGTGTCTACAGGAGGGAGGTGTCTACAGGAGGGAGGTGTCTACAGGAGGGAGGTGTCTACAGGAGGGAGGTGTCTTCAGGAGGGAGGTGTCTACAGGAGGGAGGTGTCTACAGGAGAGAGGTGTCTACAGGAGGGAGGTGTCTACAGGAGGGAGGTGTCTACAGGAGGGAGGTGTCTACAGGAGGGAGGTGTCTACAGGAGGGAGGTGTCTACAGGAGGGAGGTGTCTACAGGAGGGAGGTGTCTTCAGGAGGGAGGTGTCTACAGGAGGGAGGTGTCTACAGGAGGTAGGTGTCTACAGGAGGAGGTGTCTACAGGAGGGAGGTGTCTACAGGAGGGAGGTGTCTACAGGAGAGAGGTGTCTACAGGAGGGAGGTGTCTACAGGAGAGAGGTGTCTACAGGAGGGAGGTGTCTACAGGAGAGAGGTGTCTACAGGAGGGAGGTGTCTACAGGAGGGAGGTGTCTACAGGAGGGAGGTGTCTACAGGAGGGAGGTGTCTTCAGGAGGGAGGTGTCTACAGGAGGGAGGTGTCTACAGGAGAGAGGTGTCTACAGGAGGGAGGTGTCTACAGGAGAGAGGTGTCTACAGGAGGGAGGTGTCTACAGGAGAGAGGTGTCTACAGGAGGGAGGTGTCTACAGGAGAGAGGTGTCTACAGGAGGGAGGTGTCTACAGGAGGGACGTGTCTACAGGAGGGAGGTGTCCACAGGAGGGAGGTGTCTACAGGAGAGAGGTGTCTACAGGAGGGAGGTGTCTACAGGAGGGAGGTGTCTTCAGGAGGGAGGTAGACCGGTGTCCTGGTGCAGCGGCAACAACCTGGAGCTCAACGCCCTGAAGAAAGTGGAGATGATCATGGAGGAAAGTCTCAGCTCCCCGCGCCCCCCCTTACCCTGACAGACTCTCCTCTGCCCCCCCTCGCCCTGACAGACTGTCCCATCACCTCTGTGGACTCTTTCCTCCTCCTCTGCACCTCCTTCACTCAGTGATGGTCGGCTCAAGTGGAGCCGACCATCAGCTCCATCATCAAGAAGAACCAGCAGAGTATGGACTTCAGCTGCAGATGATGGAGCAGTTCTACACGACCATCATCGAGTCCAGCCTCACCTCCATCACCTCCTCCATCACCTCCTTCATCATCACCTCCCATCACCTCCTCCATCACCTCCCCCATCACCTCCTTCATCATCACCTCCTCCATCACCTCCCCCATCACCGTGTGGTACAGGAGCCACAGCCAGAGACAAACACAGACTACAGCACATTGTGTCTCTGCTGAGAAGGACATCATCTCTGTAGGACCTGAGCGTCTCCAGGACCCGAGCGTCTCCAGGACCTGAGCGTCTCCAGGACCCGTGCGTCTCCAGGACCCGAGCGTCTGTAGGATCTGAGCGTCTTCGGGACCTGAGCGTCTCCAGGACCTGTGTGTCTCCAGGACCTGTGCGTCTGTAGGACCTGAGCGTCTCCAGGACCTGAGCGTCTCCAGGACCTGAGCGTCTCCAGGACCTGTGTGTCTCCAGGACCCGAGCGTCTGTAGGACCTGAGCGTCTCCAGGACCTGAGCGTCTCCAGGACCTGAGCGTCTCCAGGACCTGTGCGTCTCCAGGACCTGAGCGTCTCCAGGACCTGAGCGTCTCCAGGACCTGTGCGTCTCAGGACCTGGCGTCTAGGACCTGCAGCGTCTCCAGGACCTGCGCGTCTCCAGGACCTGAGCGTCTCCAGGACCTGTGCGTCTCCAGGACCTGTGCGTCTCCAGGACCTGTGCGTCTCCAGGACCTGTGCGTCTTCAGGACCTGTGCGTCTCCAGGACTTGTAGCAGGTCGATCACAGCTGATGCTTCTCACCTGGACAGGAACTATAAGGACTATTTTAAGGTCCATCCGGACCAGAACCTCCATCTGGACCTGAACCTCCACAAGAACAGTTTCTGTCCCTCTGCCGTTGGACTTTAATAACACCTGCCACTTTAACAATCATAGAATAAAAGCAGCTCCCCAGCCAACAGCAAATTTTCTGTATATAGTCCATGTCTATTTTATTTTATTCTCAATTTGATGCAAAGCCTTCCATTATATATTTTGCTACTATTTCATTCATTGTTATATGTTACCACCAAAGCAAGTACCTAGTTTGTGAATTTTGTTCACTAACAAAGGCAATAACCTTTTCTGATTCTGATTATACAATTAAAAAATATTTTGATAGTAATTAACATGTTTTATTCTGGAGTTGTGTTACCATTTTTGAAAGATAAACATAAATAAAATGCAATGATTTATTATTAGTTTTATTTATTTCAGACAGACGTAAATAACAAATAACACACACACACACACACACACACACACACACACACACACACACACACACACACACACACACACACACAGACCTAAACATTGCATTGAATTATGTAAAGGTTTTAGTAAAGATGCAGCAGATGAACGGGTTCCCTGTATAATCTGGATTAAACATGTCCAAAATAGAAACAAAGACATTTATTCTGACAGATATAATCTACTGAAGTGTGTGTGTGTGTGTGTGTGTGTGTGTCTGTGTGTGTGTGTGTGTGTGTCTGTGTGTGTGTGTGTGTGTGTGTGCGTGTGTGTGTGTGTCCGCGTGTGTGTGTGTGTGTGTGTGTGTGTGTGTGTGTGTGTGTGTGTGTGTGTGTGTGTGTGTGTGTGTGTGTGTGTGTGTGTGTGTGTGTGTGTGTGTGTGTGTGTGTGGTCCCCATCAAAAGTTTAAATTGGCAAAAATGGCAAAAGTCACAGTTTCATGGTGGGATCTTAATAAGGTTCCAACTTTATTTAACAACAAGAAATGGCAAAAATAAAAAGTTTGAGAAAACATTTTATTTAAAACAATATTTAAGATGAAACAGTCTGTTCTGTAGCTGAACAAAAGTTTAGGACCACATGTCTTTAAAAGCCCAAATCTGTGCAAACGTGGATTCAGATCTGTCAGGTGTTCACCTGTCAGGACGCTCTGAGGGCACAAACACGTTCTCTTTTGAAGGTGGTTGAGCTGCAGGGCCTCCCTCCATCGCTGCTGAGGAGGACGCAGTGAGACAGTCATTTGAATTTCTTAAAAGATCCTGAAGGTTATGAACAAAAAAGTCAAGTGAAGCCCCAAAATAATGACCCCAGCTCTGAGCTGGAGGATCTGATAGGCCGTCCATCAGGACACTGGACCACCCTCGACACAGATGACGTTAATGGTGCCACTGCAGCCCAACAATATCAGACACATCTGACACTGGAGGACAAAAACACAAGAGACGTCTTAAAGGCCTCGTCTCCTGCAACGCCACAGAACTGCAGCTTGTACACGCCACGGGGAAGGGGGTGCCACCAGGAGGGGGCGCCACAGGGAGGGGGCGCCACGGGGAGGGGGTGCCACGGGGAGGGGGCGCCACAGGGAGGGGGTGCCACGGGGAGGGGGTGCAATGGGGAGGGGACGCCACGGGGAGGGGGCGCTGTAATCATCTGGGGGGCTTTTTCCTTCAGTGGAACAGTGGAGCTCCAGGTGGTGCAGGGGCCCCTGGCTCTGTGCAGATGTTGCAGGGGCCCCTGGCTCTGTACAGATGTTGCAGAGAGCATCCCTCATGACTGAGGGCCCCGCCTGTGGAACCACTGGGTTTTAAACAGGACAACGCTACAGTTCACAAAGCCCCAGGACAAAGGACTTCTTCAGGAGGATACCGTCCCTCTTTTGGACCGTCCTGTGTGTTCCTCTGATCCACAAATCTGTTCCTTAAATGTCCCAAGAACTCGCCTCAAGACTCGAGGTGACTGAGCTTTTTCTCTAGCTGCTCCCAAGAACAATCTGACACTAAATAATTGAACAGCACAGCCCCATCACATTTTTAAATTGTAATTGAATTACACTTTATGCAATAAATGTTCTTGTTTTTATTTCTTGTTTTTATTTCTTGATTGTTCTCTGGTTATGTATTTTACTTGTCGCTCGTGAAGCGCTTGGCACAGCTAGTTGTTGTAAATGTACAATACAAAGGAATTAGACCTTTGACCTAATCCTTCTGATTCTGATTGTCTTTAAATATGTACATCTTGCTCATTAAGCCTGACCCTGTTCTAATCAACGCGACAGGAAGTATTTTAAAGCACAGCGTAACATCGCCCTCTGGTGGATTCATAAGTGTCCTGCGTTCCTTTAAGTGAAACTGCAGATTTCACTAAAACATGATTGGATTTAAGGCCACAGCAGTTTGTCAGTGTCTGATCTTGTCAGATCTCTTATTGCAGTAGATTAACACCAGTGTGGAGTGAATGAATGATAAGATAAGCTTTGTTTGTCCCACAATGTGTTGAAACACAGTTAACCTCCTGCTCTCTTTGTTTGAGCTTTTCCCCCTTGTGTCAATGGGCAATATACTTTTTTCATATAAGAAAAAAATACTTATTTACATTTTAAAATTTTGCATGCATTGTTGAGTGATGTTTGGGAAGTTTCACATTTGAAATAAAAAATAAAGAACCGCAGGATAATATAAACATGCAATTAAAAAACAAGATCAATATCTTAAAGAATAGATTTCAATCTAACACACTGTGCAGACACAGCAAAAATGAAATCAAAAACTCTCATGTTCCGTGAGCGTCTGAGCCCATGAGCAGCAGTGTTCCTCAGATATTCTGGAGACCCTATGGCACAAATCATTTTAATTATAATAATTACATTTTATAAAATCTTTGGTGTAAAAAGGTGCGTTCACACTTGAAGTCCAAGATGTTTGAGGACTACGGGAGCATTCAGACTCTGGGGGCCACCAGAGCCTCCTTTATTCTTGGGACAGAGCGGGGCACCAGGTGGACATGAGTGAGGATTGCACTGGAGATGACTGACATTTTATTACAGAATTGCACAGGATTATAACAGACGAATGAATGTTCACTGTCCAGTCTGACAGCAGCAGGAAGACCGCCAGAGCAGGGCGTCCTGCAGAGGGCGACACTCAGGGTCCAGAGCAGGGCGTCCTGCAGAGGGCGACACTCAGGGTCCAGAGCAGGGCGTCCTGCAGAGGGTGACACTCAGGGTCCAGAGCAGGGCGTCCTGCAGGGGGCGACACTCAGGGTCCAGAGCAGGGCGTCCTGCAGAGGGTGACACTCAGGGTCCAGAGCAGGGCGTCCTGCAGGGGGCGACACTCAGGGTCCAGAGCAGGGCGTCCTGCAGGGGGCGACACTCCTGGTCCAGAGCAGGGCGTCCTGCAGGGGGCGACACTCCTGGTCCAGAGCAGGGCGTCCTGCAGAGGGCGACACTCAGGGTCCAGAGCAGGGCGTCCTGCAGGGGGAGACACTCCTGGTCCAGAGCAGGGCGTCCTGCAGGGGGCGACACTCAGGGTCCAGAGCAGGGCGTCCTGCAGGGGGCGACACTCCTGGTCCAGAGCAGGGCGTCCTGCAGGGGGCGACACTCCTGGTCCAGAGCAGGGCGTCCTGCAGGGGGCGACACTCCTGGTCCAGAGCAGGGCGTCCTGCAGGGGGCGACACTCCTGGTCCAGAGCAGGGCGTCCTGCAGAGGGCGACACTCAGGGTCCAGAGCAGGGCGTCCTGCAGGGGGCGACACTCAGGGTCCAGAGCAGGGCGTCCTGCAGGGGGCGACACTCCTGGTCCAGAGCAGGGCGTCCTGCAGGGGGCGACACTCGTGGTTCAGAGCAGGGCGTCCTGCAGGGGGCGACACTCCTGGTCCAGAGCAGGGCGTCCTGCAGGGGGCGACACTCAGGGTCCAGAGCAGGGCGTCCTGCAGGGGGCGACACTCCTGGTCCAGAGCAGGGCGTCCTGCAGGGGGCGACACTCAGGGTCCAGAGCAGGGCGTCCTGCAGAGGGCGACACTCAGGGTCCAGAGCAGGGCGTCCTGCAGGGGCGACACTCCTGGTCCAGAGCAGGCGTCCTGCAGGGCGACACTCCTGGTCCAGAGCAGGGCGTCCTGCAGAGGCCGACACTCCTGGTCCAGAGCAGGGCGTCCTGCAGGGGGCGACACTCCTGGTCCAGAGCAGGGCGTCCTGCAGGGGGCGACACTCAGGGTCCAGAGCAGGGCGTCCTGCAGAGTGTGACACGCCTGGTCCAGAGCAGGGCGTCCTGCAGGGGGCGACACTCCTGGTCCAGAGCAGGGCGTCCTGCAGAGGGTGACACTCAGGGTCCAGAGCAGGGCGTCCTGCAGGGGGCGACACTCCTGGTCCAGAGCAGGGCGTCCTGCAGAAGCGACACTCCTGGTCCAGAGCAGGCGTCCTGCAGGGGCGACACTCCTGGTCCAGAGCAGGGCGTCCTGCAGGGGGCGACACTCCTGGTCCAGAGCAGGGCGTCCTGCAGGGGGCGACACTCAGGGTCCAGAGCAGGGCGTCCTGCAGTGGGCGACACTCAGGGTCCAGAGCAGGGCGTCCTGCAGAGGGTGACACTCAGGGTCCAGAGCAGGCGTCCTGCAGAGGCGACACTCAGGGTCCAGAGCAGGGCGTCCTGCAGAGGCGACACTCAAGGTCCAGAGCAGGCGTCCTGCAGGAAGCGACACTCAGGGTCCAGAGCAGGGCGTCCTGCAGAGGGCGACACTCAGTGGTCCAGAGCAGAGCGTCCTGCAGAGGGCGACACTCGTGGTCCAGAGCAGGGCGTCCTGCAGGGGGCGACACTCCTGGTCCAGAGCAGGGCGTCCTGCGGGGGGCGACACTCGTGGTCCAGAGCAGGGCGTCCTGCGGGGGGCGACACTCGTGGTCCAGAGCAGGGCGTCCTGCAGGGGGAAACACTCCTGGTCCAGAGCAGGGCGTCCTGCAGAGGGCGACACTCAGGGTCCAGAGCAGGCGTCCTGCAGGGGGAAACACTCCTGGTCCAGAGCAGGGCGTCCTGCAGAGGGGCGACACTCCTCAGGTCCAGAGCAGGGGCAGGCGTCCTGCAGAGGGCGACACTCCTGGTCCAGAGCAGGGCGTCCTGCAGGGGGCGACACTCAGGGTCCAGAGCAGGGCGTCCTGCAGAAGCGACACTCCTGGTCCAGAGCAGGGCGTCCTGCAGAGGG
Organism: Rhinogobius similis; assembly: GCA_019453435.1. Taxonomy (NCBI): domain Eukaryota; kingdom Metazoa; phylum Chordata; class Actinopteri; order Gobiiformes; family Gobiidae; genus Rhinogobius; species Rhinogobius similis. The sequence goes on along the minus strand of CM033619.1, from coordinate 6,852,245 downwards.
CGACACTCCTGGTCCAGAGCAGGGCGTCCTGCAGGGGGCGACACTCCTGGTCCAGAGCAGGGCGTCCTGCAGGGGGCGACACTCCTGGTCCAGAGCAGGGCGTCCTGCAGGGGGCGACACTCCTGGTCCAGAGCAGGGCGTCCTGCAGGGGGCAACACTCAGGGTCCAGAGCAGGGCATCCTGCAGGGGGCGACACTCCTGGTCCAGAGCAGGGCGTCCTGCAGGGGGCGACACTCCTGGTCCAGAGCAGGGCGTCCTGCAGAGGGTGACACTCAGGGTCCAGAGCAGGGCGTCCTGCAGGGGGCGACACTCCTGGTCCAGAGCAGGGCGTCCTGCAGAGGGCGACACTCAGGGTCCAGAGCAGGGCGTCCTGCAGAGGGCGACACTCAGGGTCCAGAGCAGGGCGTCCTGCAGGGGGCGACACTCAGGGTCCAGAGCAGGGCGTCCTGCAGAGGGCGACACTCAGGGTCCAGAGCAGGGCGTCCTGCAGAGGGCGACACTCAGGGTCCAGAGCAGGGCGTCCTGCAGGGGGCGACACTCAGGGTCCAGAGCAGGGCGTCCTGCAGGGGGCGACACTCCTGGTCCAGAGCAGGGCGTCCTGCAGGGGGCGACACTCCTGGTCCAGAGCAGGGCGTCCTGCAGGGGGCGACACTCCTGGTCCAGAGCAGGGCGTCCTGCAGGGGGCGACACTCCTGGTCCAGAGCAGGGCGTCCTGCAGGGGGCGACACTCCTGGTCCAGAGCAGGGCGTCCTGCAGGGGGCGACACTCCTGGTCCAGAGCAGGGCGTCCTGCAGAGGGCGACACTGTCAGAGCTGGACTGGTCTCTGGGTCGTGGAGGTGAAGGGCTCTGAGTGTCTCAAAAGGCTCTGGATGAATCCAATCATTAATTTAACATTTTACTGAAAATGTTGTCTATTTTATTTTTGTTGTCTATATGTTTTTGTGACGTGTATAATTGGGTCCTGGTTGTGGGCACATTGTCTGTGTGAGAGTTTAAACGACATATTTCACTAAAACGTAGTGAACATGATTATATTTAATTATTATATTATACCAAGTATTTAGTTTGACAGTTTGTGTGAAGTGTATAATGTCACCTCCTGTTGAACATGAGCCACAAATATGACACAGTTAGAGGTCATTCCACTGTTACCATAGCAACCAGATTGTAAACAAGGGCCAACATCCAGATAAACTGCACAATAGCTATAAGTTGACAATAAATAATACCTGATAACAGCTTTATTTTGTTGAATGATGGTTTAAACTTCAGAAACAGAACTAAGCTCTACTTCATGTATTTTTAAACATTTATTTTTCTACATTTCCTCAAAACTGCATTTTGACGGATGTAAAACTATGATAAATATTTACCACAGGTGCCCTCCCACCAAACTAAGTCAGAATTAGAAACACATCTAAATATAGTAATACCTCATACTAACAGTTTCAGTAAATGGTTGTTTAAAATGTCATAAAATTGCATTAACTGTGTGAAAACTGTGTTCGTGTGTGAAATTCTGGCAAAAATATTTTTGTAAAATCTTGGTCAAATTCAGTGGTGCAAAAAAACCGCCAGCAGGGGGCGCCATACTCTTTAACAAAACCACAGCAGAGTAACATCCTCCTCATCTGGTGCAGGTCAATTTTAAGGCTTTTTTTAAAATCAATTTTTTGTTTTTTGGTCAGTTTGCTCTCTCAGCACATCGACTTTCATCTGGAAAACACAAACTTGTCCAATCTGCTCCTAAAGATGTTTTATAATTTAATTTGATCCACTCCATCCATAGATTTCACTGGGACATTGTAACGTCAAAAGTCGATTTCTTAAAATTCACAGAGACATAAAGATCAGCCTGAAAGTAGCTGCCACACCAGACAGTACAATCTGGAACTGAACAAGATTTAAACGAAATGTACAGAAGGATTTGTTGAGATCTAATTCTAAAACTGATTTATCAAAGTTTTAAGTCAAAAAATGAGGCAAATTTAGAATTTTTAGGACAATTTTCAGTCTAATCTAGTTTACTCAAAAACTAAGTAAGAAATCCGAACTCCCCTCTGTAAAGTTTTTTGTAACTAATATGTTACAAAATTAACTTTAACACATTTTTAAACCTGGTTCTGTCCATTTTTCAGATTTAAATGTCCCAAATATGTTTATCTTTAGCTATTTTTACTCATAAAATGTTTCTCATAAAATATTTCTACATGAAAACATAACATGATGAAAAACAAATAATATATGTTTTTCTTACATTTCTGTGACTAAACGACAGGAGAAGTTTACATTTGATATATTTAAATGTAAGATTTTTTCCTGTTCACCTGCAGCGTCTCACCTTAAATTAAATAACAATCACCTTTTGCATTTTATACAGTAATAAAGTTTGTAAGATTTGTTCCTAAATTAATTGCTTGTATGTTTGTTTGTTTGTTTGTATGTTTGTTTGTTTGTTTGTTTGTTTGTTTGTTTGTTTGCTCTATATGATGGGGAAATTACACTAACCCTCCAGATGATCTTCTTGACAGAACTTTCAACACAAATCTCAACATTTAAACGATTATAGGAATAAGTAAGTATTTAAAGAGAGAGAGAAAGAGAGAGAGAACTACAGAGAGAAAGAGAGAGGGAGAACGAGAGAGAGCAAGAGAAAGCCAGAGAGAATGAGAGAGAGAACGAGAGAAAGAGAGAGAGAAAGGAAGAGAGAGAGAAATACAGAGAGAGAAAGAACGAGAGAGCGCAAGAGAAAGCCAGAGAGAATGAGAGAGAGAACGAGAGAAAGAGAGAGAGAAAGGAAGAGAGAGAGAAATACAGAGAGAGAAAGAACGAGAGAGCGCAAGAGAAAGACAGATAGAATGAGAGAGAGAAAGAGAGAGAGAAAGGGAGAGAGAGAGAAATACAGAGAGAGAAAGAACGAGAGAGAGCAAGAGAAAGTCAGAGAGAAAGAGAGAGAAAGAGCGAAATACAGAGAGAGAGAATGAGAGAAAGAGTAAGAGAGAGAGAGAAAAAGTAAGAAAGAGAGAGAAAGAGTAAGAAAGAGAGAGAAAGAGTAAGAAAGAGATATAAAGAGAGAGAGAACGAGAGAGAGCAAGAGAAAGACAGCGAGAAAGAGAGAGAAAGAGTGAAATACAGAGAGAGAATGAGAGAAAGAGTAAGAGAGAGAGAGAGTAAGAAAGAGAGAGAAAGAGTAAGAAAGAGAGAGAAAGAGAGAAATTGTAAGAAAGAGATATAAAGAGAGAGAGAACGAGAGAGAGCAAGAGAAAGACAGCGAGAAAGAGAGAGAAAGCGAAATACAGAGAGAGAATGAGAGATAGAGAGAGAGAGAGAAAGAGAGAAGAGTAAGAAAGAGAAAGAGAGAGAGAGAGAGAGAAAGAGTGAAAGAGATAGAGAAAGAGTAAGAAAGAGAGAAAGAGTAAGAAAAAGAGAGAAAGAGAGAAAGAGTAAGAAAGATAGAAAGAGTAAGAAAGAGAGAAAGAGTAAGAAAAAGAGAGAAAGAGTAAGAAAGAGCTGCAGTTATGTGCGCATGCGTGAGTGGATTGGGTGATGCAGACGTTGAGAGAAGATTCAGACCTGGTTTATGATTGAAGAGCGTTTTATGTTGAACAGAAGTAAAAACATGCGCCAGACACACGTGACGGACAAGAGCTCAGTCCAGACGAAGGACCAGAGCTGTGTGTGAGTTTGAGTCACTAACGTCCTCAGGACATGACTGTATCTTCGGTCCCATTTGTGTGGTTTTGACGCCTTGGCTCCGGGGCTAATGTGGCTCGTTTTGAATGACTCAAAAGTTTGATCAATTCCTTTATTACACCATTTCTGACAAACGGGCTGGACTGGACACTTTTACGTTCAGAGCAAAACACACTGTCATTGGCGACCAGCGTGAAGTCTAAACGAGAACGAGACCAACTTATAATAAAACACATGCTTTCAATGAGCGTGCGTGAGCGTGCGTGTTGAGCCGAGCCCCCTGAGGACACGAGCCCCCCGAGGTCACGAGCCCCCTGAGGACACGAGCTCTTTGTCCACGCGCCTCCACATCCAGCCTGATGATGACTGCGCCTTATCAGAGCCGCACACGCGCACGTCTGCAGGTGCACGTGTGAACGCGCTGGGTTTGTTGCCATAACAACAGCACGCCGCTATCTCTCGTATCGCGGTGAATCTCGTACGTTTCTGTGTTTTGGCCCAACAACACACGGCGCTCTCTCGCGTAAAGTCTGTCTCCAAACGGGACACGGCGCGTGCAGGCGGAGACCGTCCCATTGTGACTCGTGCGCACATCTGCCGGATAAAGGCGGGAGGGGGAGGGGAGAGAGCAAAGAGCGACAGGTGTTGGACAGGGGTCTGCTCCAGTGACCCCGGGCACGAGGACACTGCCCGCGCGTGCGCGTGAGGATCTGACCGCAGCTGAGCCCGAACAGGGGCCAGGCCTCCATTAAACCTGTTTGGACGAGGTTAGACTCATGTTCCACTGAGACGTAGTGAACGTGATTCTATTTACTCAACATTTTGCCTTTTTGTGACACAGTTAGAGGTAATTCCACAACTGTTACTTAGCAACTATTTTGACCAAAATGCATATAAATTACACAATAGTTATGATTTGACAAATAATAATACCTGACAACACCTTTATTTTGTCGACAAATGTTTTGTCTGACAAATGAACTGAAAAATGTGTCAGTTGTTGTAAATTGTCGCTGTATTTTCAATCGCACAAAGGGATTCCGTTTTAACAGAGCACTAGTTCCTGTATTTTAAACTTTTATTTTTCAAAATTTCTTCACAAACTACAATTTCACAAATGTAAACCTATGATAAATATTTATAAAATCATGAAAACCCGTCATCTACACTTTAACAATTTATTGGTGTTATTTTATTTCATCATCAATCATTGTTTCGTCTCTACAAGAGTTTGTGTTGTGTTTTTGCACAAAGCTTCTGGGTTTGCGAAATAAAAAGCACAGACCTGATATCTGCTTTTCTGCCTCCGCTGTTGCTCAGAATTTAATAAACCTTTGTGCAACATTAAGTTTAAAATGTTCCAAAACGATCCAAACACCATAATAATTCACTGTTTTGAGCTTTCCCTTTATCCTCCGCGTGCAGCAGCTGTTCCTTCTGTTTTCCTCACGCACGCGCACATATCGATCGGCCGTTTCCATGGAGGCACGCAAAGCACGTACTGCCACGCGCCTCCTGCACAGTGCGCTCGCGCCTCACTCATGCATATGCAAATGAGCGGCGCGTGCCATCTCTCTCTCGAGCAGGTAATGCTAATGCTAATGCTAATGCGAAAAGTGCGTTCTAAAGTGCTCATTTTCAATCTGGGTACGCTTTCTTTTGAAACTTTGGACAAAATAAAATAAAAATATCTTATAAGGCCAAGCACAAAAACACACGCAACAGGATCGGTCCAAATATTTACTTTGATTAGCTTTAGCCTTTTGGACAAGGCAAGACAACAGGCAGAACTAGCATGCAGCGGTGGAAAGTAAAGAACAAAAGTAAAAGTCCTGTACTTAAGTCAGTTTTTTAGGCATCTGAACTTTACTTAAGTACATTTTACAGCAGATACTTTTACTTCAGTAGATTTCAGAGCCGTATCTGTACTTTCTACTCCAGTACATTTTGAACTGGACTGAAAAGTAAAAGTATATTTTCTTAAGGTTTTAGATCTGCTGGAAAGGCTGACGGGTTTATTATTTAACACATTTATGGCAACATCTTGCCCGTTTTTGGGTTGTTGTTTTTGTCTAGTTCCCTTTGATCAAACAAAAACCTCTAAAGAGAAAGATAACCTGGAAAGTTGCCTTTAACGACCAAAACTCAACAGAATAAATAATTCAAGATTACAATTTGATGCTTTAATAGTTCTCCAAACCAAATCGAATGACTTTTTACTCTTAAAGTACATTTTTAAAGGACTACTTTAATACGTTTACTTGAGTAGATTTAAAATGTGATACTTTTACTTTTACATATTTTTTTGCTGCTGTATCTGTAATTTTACTTGAGTAGCAAAATGGAGCACTTCATGCACCACTGCTAGCATGAAAGTTGTTGACTCTCCAGGCTATTTATTAAAATTCATAATAAAAAATTGCTACTTTGATAACTTTTGAGTTATTAACTGTGATAAACTGTACAAGTGTATATGTAGGATATATGTAAACATTAGGTCTTCATTATAAATAGAAATAGTAGCCTAATTAAAATTGAAAAATATATTAGCTGACATAAATTGAACTGAATTACTACACGTGTTACTTTATTACATTTTAGCTATTTGTTTATTTATTTATCTGTATTTATTTATTTATTTTTAGCCAATTTAAAGAGTTTAAATGAGTTTGAAATACACCATGATTAACTCTGTAAGTTCAGTACAATGAAAATAAACATGTTAAGTTCAACCAATCAAACAGATGACACAAACACTGGAGGGTCGTGCTGCTGTGAGTCCGAGTCTTCATGTGTGGCTCAGCTCTAGATGCAAAGCACTGTTCTTTAGATGAAAGTCCTGCTCTGATCCATTCAAACATCTGCTGCTCTGCCCCCCCCTCTAACAGAAGGCACGCGTCCCCAGGCTGTAGGGGCCAGTGGGGGTCTGAATGGGGCCCTGAATGGGGCCCTTTGTGTGAGGGCCAATAGGAGCGTGGCGTGTGCCTGTCTGGAGGTATATAAGGCGGCACACTTCTGTGAGCAGCACAAACCCTGAGTGTGGAGCTACTGGACTCTTCTGTCTTTACACTGGACTAAAGCCCCTGAAGCAGCATGCAGTGTCCCGGGAAGGCCCTGAAGGAGGCTCTGCTGTGCGCCCAGAGCGAGGAGCGCCTCACTGTGGGAGTGTACGAGAGCGCGCAGGTCATGAACGAGTGAGTATACCAGCTAACTGTCCTGAGGAACCCTTATGAACCCTTTGAGAGTGATCTGACCCCGTCTCTCCTCTGTCCTCCACAGGGACCCAGACAGCGTGTCCTTCTGCGTCCTGGCCATGGACGAGCAGTTTGAGTGGGACGTGGCTCTGCAGATCCACTTCACGCTCATCCAGTCCTTCTGCTTCGACAACGACATCAGCATAGTGCGTGTGAGCGACCGTCAGCGCCTGCACGAGCTGCTGGGACGAGAGGAGGAGGACGCGCACTGTGTCCTGATCACGGGCCCGTGCGAGGGCTCGTGGGACGACCCGTCTGTGGAGAAGCTGCGTGTGTTCTGTGAGGAGAGCCGCGCTCTGAACGACTGGCTGCCTGAGATCAGCCTCCCTGAGCGCTGAGCCCTGCACGCACACCGGCCTTTACCTCTGCTCCTGGTCTCAGGATGTCTGCTCTTACTCCTCTGAGGAGGACGCCCCACGCACGGCGCCCGGCCCGGGCCCGTGCACGTGGCCTCGTGCACGCGCGCCACACGTCCCGGTTCTTTCTGTGAACCGGTCGGCGCCGCGGGCCACACTGACCCTCATTCTTTGTGCGGATGAGGTTTGGAGAGAAAGGAGAAGCCCCGTCCCGGCGCTCGGGCGCACGCCTGGGCGTGAGCGCCCGGCCCGGGGCCCAGCGGGCTGAAGCACGCGCAGCAGGAGAAGAAGCGGTGCTGAGGAGGAGGCGTCAACAAAAGGGACTTTTTGGAGACGTCCTCCGGGCTGGCGACAGACCACCGTCGCATTCAGCCGTTCCCACTTTCCAGAACTGTCCTAATGCTCTAAAGGTTTCACTTTAGAAATGTCTGAGACACGTCCTAACGAGTGTGTCCTCTGAAGGTTTCACTGCAGGGACTGCTCACCTAAAACCACAAAAAATATGAAAAAAGAATTACTGTTATGAAACTAATGTATGATTTTCTAAAGGTTTCACTTTGGAAATGTTACTAAAAGGGTAAATATGATATAAGCACTTCATGTTATGGAACGTGATTTAAGAAACAAAGGAACAGTATGGAATGTTACTCACTGAAGTTTTTATGTAGAAATGTTCAAAGATGTTCAAAAATGTCACCATTTTGAGATGAAATGTAGACTTTATAGAACCGAAGTATAGAATTTACTGAAGTAACTTGTTAGAAATGATATCTTTTGATCAATAAAAGTGTTGAGCTTAATCCTTTCTCCTGTGTTTGTCTGAACTGTGTTTGTGTTTGTCCTGTCAGGACTCACACCACACTGTCACACACACGTTTATATACACACACTCACGCACACACACACGCACACATTTATACACACACACACTCACGCACACACACACGCACACGTTTATATACACACACACAGACGCCATTTCTTGCATGAACTGTTGGCATCTTTACTGTTGTGATCATTTAAGCTGATCCTTCTCCGCTCTGTGTCCCGTCTGTGTCCAGTGTCTCATGACGTTTGATTATGATTCTTATAAATAAATCAACTTTATCAACTTGATGGTCAACTGTGGAGAGCGTAAACTGTCCCACAAGAAGAACTGTCAGGTCGGGCTGTCGTCTTTCAGTCGTTCAGTCCATTAATCGGTCCATGATATTTTAGTCGACCAACATTATTTTAAGTCGACTAAATAGGGTTTATGCGACAAAAACAGCAAAAAAGTGAAGCTATGGCGTGAGTTGGCTAAAGATTTTGCAGGGAATTGTGAGTTTAATCTATATCTAGCATAAATACACTGGTTCCTGGTGCTTTTCTGTATGAATTGTTATTTTTAGAATGAACTCCAGTGCAGTCGTGTGTTTTTTGTGCAGTTTAGTTCAGATACAGAGATTCTTCACAGTTTTGCCACAAACCCCTTTTAGTCGATTAGTCGGTCGAGTGTCAGATTGTCAAATTGAATCGATGTCTGTGTTTTCAAGAAGTGATGGTTTCTATCAGTGACAAACTACAGACAACTACACGAGAGAGCACAGAACAGGAACAATCACAAAACACAAAGGCTGTAATGAGCGGCAGTGATAAGTGTGGTCACCGCGGCAACCACACACAGCACAACAAAGAGGGCCACCTGATCCTGACATGAGCTACACACACACACACATACATGTACACACACATGTACACACACACACACATGTACACACACACACACATGTACACACACACACGTACACACACACTCACACACATGTACACACACACACATGTACACACACACACACACACACACACACACACACACACACACATATATACACACACACACACACACACACTGAACTGATCGTCCGGCTCCATCTGCCCCCCTGGAGGGGGGGCCTCTGACAGGTTGGACGACTCACTTGACAAAAATGCAATTAAGATAAATATATTTCAAATTTGTTAAAAACTTAAAAAATTTCATCATGGTTTAGCTTTTTTTTTTTTTCATTTTTTTTTTTTACTCCCTGGTTGTAAATGATGACGTCACAGTAGTAGTTTGTTTACTTCCTGTAATTTTCAGCAGATTTTTCAACTTTTCTCCACAAACAGCTGCTTGATTGGTGTAAAACTAAAATTTACATTTAGATCTGGTATTAATACACTGAATAAAGTCATAAAAACCTGCCATAGGCACTTTAAAGCCCCTCTGTGTAAGATTTCAGCCAAAAACCAGACTTAAATAAACGTGATTACTTAATTACAGGAGTTTTTATAGTACAATGCACTCTTACCGTGAAGTGGCTGGATTCTCCACAAACCTGACTTATCACTTTTCTGGTGGAGGATCTGTCGGCCGCTTGTTTCCATGGAGATGCTCTTACTTTGCCTCGAACGTTCCACAAAATGCCAAAAAACTGATCTATCTCCATGGAAGATGTTTTAAAGTTTGGTTTTAACTGTCCATCTGCGTGGAGTCATGCAGTGTCCAGGAACCAAACACGGTGCTGCTGTGAAGAACACAAAATATTGTACATTTCAGAATGGAGGCAAAAATGAAGTAAGTAAAAAGTAGCCCTAATAACTCCTCAAGTAAGAGTATAAAATGTTTGGAGAAACTACTACTTGACTGATAGTTTGGGCATAAAATGTATAAAATCATATATATCATTTATAAATCAGATTTGTGTCCAATCAGAGCCACCGAGACGCCACTTTAATCACATTTTGAATTGTAAATGCTGGTGAATGAGCTCAGTGCACTTGTTGTTAGCTCAGTGTTAGCTCAGTGTTAGCGTCAGTACTTCCTGTCTAATTCTATCTCTGTGGGGTTTTGGTCAGTCTAAAGTGAATAAATCCTGACAGAGAGTCGTGGACGTCTCTGAAACATGTTTAAGACTTTACAAAATGGTGAATACTTCACCAAAGGACACTTGTGTGTTCATAAAGAGACGTGTTTATGTCTCAATGCTAATGCTAACTCCATTGTTGAGGCATACATTAAAAAAATAATAAAACAAATTAAAATAAAATCTTCACATAAAACTATGCAAACAGCTAATGCTAACTTTTAAAATGTAAACAAGACTTTCTGGATAGTTTTCCAACTCTGAAATTTTCTTTTCATTGCTCTAGCAATTTAGCACTATTCTGAATTTCACTCACTGAATTTTGCAGTGTACGTTTGTATCTCTTATTCATTACAAAAATGCACCTTTTAAATACAATCCAGTGTCTAATAAAGGCCAATACGAGCTCTCAAATTCAGCTGTCCAAATTCAGAGTGGACTTTGTAGTTCATGCATTTTGAAAAATGGGTTTCAGTTGGAGGTGTCCAGTGATCAGGTTTCCTGTCGTGTGAGTTACTCTGACATGAGTGATTTCTTTAACCACTTTGTACTTCAAACACTTACTGCTATTATTTGAAGTGACAGGACTCTACATTTTTGGCGACTCCCATCTCTGTTTTGCGCTCACATTGTCCCGCCTTCACTGAACGCCGGAGCACTGTTCTCCAGTTGAGACGCGGCATATGGGGCTAATGGTTGTCTGCTAACTATGCTAATTCAGCAGCACCCGGCCCAGGTCAGCTGCTCCGGCACACGCCTTTTCAAACGCCACACAAGACCACTCTGCAATGCAAATCTGACCGAGGGATTAGCCCCAGGAAACAACACACCACATGCAATAGTGCGGAAAATGTTGGGATTTGAGAGCTAATCTTAGAAGTCATGAGGCTAGTTTGACCGTTTTACACATCTCCGCACACAGGATGATGCTCCGAAGAACAAGGAACAAATTTGAGACGTGAAGATGGCCAATTTTGTCTAAACCCTGTCCCAGTTCTTTATTTTGTTTTTCAATTTACAATTTTCACACTGATAACTGAAGTTTACCTACAACAAAACACCAACAACACTGCAAAAACTGTATATCCAGACTAGTTTATCAGGATTTGAGTAGTTTTGACTCGATGAGATTTAATTGCTGATGTGATGGTTCGTGGTATTTCTGACGTATAATGCAATAATTTCGCTTAAAATAAGAAATTAAATTTGTCAATGGGGTCATTTCTTAAACCACTGGCAGATGATTTGGCTTGAAATAGAAATAAAGTATTGAAACAAATCAAAAATGGTTTGAAACAAATAATCTAGTTCAGTCAAATAAATCAAATCAAAATAAAAAGTCTTAACTAATCTTAACAAATCAAAATGTCTGAAATTAAGATGAATATACTTAAATCAAGACAATTTAACTAGAAATTAACTTTTGCAGTGAAATAGTAACTTTTATGATGAAGGGTCCTCCTGCAGATCTTCGTCCATGTGGAGATGTTATACTGTTATGCCTGGAATGTTCCACAGTATGGCATTAAACGCATTTTACTTATTGTTATAGCTCAAAACAATCTTAAAACACACGTTGTAAGTTTGAATGGGCTCGCCTCTCCTCAGATCTGACCTGTAACTTGCCCTTGTCAGTGCCGTCACCTGCTGGTTTCCATGAAGATAGACTTTTAATGCCATACTGTGGAATAACAAAAAATAAGTAGTGCACTTTTTATTTTTAGTTCTAAAAAAACCAATATAGAATCTTTACAACGGCTTTCAAAGCTAAACTGTCTGTAAACTACATTAACAGACATAGGTCACATGTTATTATTCACTTGTTAATATTGTGTAACATTTTCTGCCAATGAAATATGACCTTTTAAGGTGAGGAGCTGCAGGTAAAGAGGAAAAAATCTTAAATTTAAAGATATCACTTGTAAACTTCTCCTGTAGTTTACTCACATAAATGTAAGAGAAAAATTTATTAGTTTTTCATCATGTAATGTTTTCATGTAGAAATAAGGCATTTTGTGTGTAAAAATGGCTAAACATACACATATTTGGGACATTTAAATCTGAAAAATGGACAGAACCAGGTTTAAATTTAATTTCGTACACATAAATTTACAAACTACAAAATTATTTCGTATTTAAGCAAACTAGATTTTACTGAAAATGAACCTAAAAGTTCCAACTTCTATAAAACAGTTTTAGAATTAGATATCAAAAAATCCTTCTGTACATTTCAACAGAATCTTTTGTCCAAGATTGTACAGTTTGGTGTAGGATCTACTTTAAGGCTGATCTTTATGTCTCGAGGGAAAAAAATGCATTTTAAGAAAACGGCCTTTGAAGTTACAATGTCCCAGAGAAATCTATGGATGAAGTGGATTCAATGGAAGAATAAAACATCTTTAGGAGCAGATTGGACACGTTTGTTGTTCCCACATGTGAAAAAAAAAAGGTTTTGCCTGTAGTGTCTCGCCTTAAATAAAAATGTGAAGCATTTTTCAAATTCAGCCTAATATTCACTTTATTCTGCCCCGCCCACTTTTGCCTCTTTTTGCCACAGACACGCACTTCTGTTGTAAACGCACTTCTGTTTGACGAAAACTCCCCAAAGCCAATGACAAACGAGGGAAAAGTCTCGCCGCTAAAATGTTGCATAAAGTAGATTGATTTGAGTAAAATGTTTAATGAACACGAGCAACAACACGTCACACTGCACCGATTCCCTGGACGTCCTGAAAACGGATTTTTAGTCCGAGTAGAACTTAAACAACAAGATGGCGGCGCCTACGACAACTGAACCCCAAAGACGTTTAACAAAACGATTTAGCTCTAAGTGGAACATTCAAAATCCATTAACATTTTTAATTAGCTGCATATGTAAATCCCGAGTGCTCAGCTGCTGGTGTTAAAGCCCGTCTGTATTCTAATGTGTGCCGGTAATCTGATCACAGCTCTATCACAGAGTGCATTAGCATTAGCATTAGCCCAGCTGTAGCCTAAACACCAGCGCTCCGTCACATTATTTACCCACAACACACGTTTCAGATCACTGTTAGTGTCTTTAACGGAGAAAATGTGCCGCAGACTATCTCACACATCTTGTAAACGGCTGATACGCTTTTGTTTCTTGTGTTTTGGGCGAAACGACGTGAAGAGGCCGGCATGTGTCAGCCGTCGTCACAACACTCAGGAGACGTTTACAGCCAAAGAACAAAGCCGCTCCAGTTGGGTTGATTATTTTTGCGCTAACAGAATCACAAATGCAGATGTTTTTGGCTCACTTTCCATTCTGGAGTGTCCTGAGCAACTTCTGCGACAAAAAGGAACGCCAAACCATCACTACTGTCAACTTTAAAGAACCAGACAGTGGCACAGACATAATTTGGCTCATTGTATACTGTATTATTTTAACTAAAAGGTCTGATTTTGTAATGTTTTAGTGGTAGGTGATGTGTGTGCCATGTTTTGAACCCAAAAAGTGTGCAGCAACTCAAAAAAGGGTGGTTTAAATGGTGAAAGGCCCGAAAATAGAAGATTTCACAATATTTCACTGAAATGAGACTTTATTTACAGACATTAAAAGTAAATCATCAATAAGACGAAGTTTACCTGGTTTAGTCCTGGTTTAGTCCTGATTTCGACCTGGTTTAGTCCTGGTTTAGTCCTGATTTCGACCTGGTTTAGTCCTGGTTTAGTCCTGATTTCGACCTGGTTTAGTCCTGGTTTAGTCCTGGTTTAGTCCTGGTTTAGACCTGGTTTAGTCCTGGTTTAGTCCTGGTTTAGTCCTGGTTTAGACCTGGTTTAGTCCTGGTTTAGACCTGATTTAGTCCTGGTTTAGTCCTGGTTTAGTCCTGGTTTAGACCTGGTTTAGTCCTGGTTTAGTCCTGGTTTAGTCCTGGTTTAGTCCTGGTTTAGAACTGGTTTAGTCCTGGTTTAGACCTGATTTAGTCCTGGTTTAGACCTGGTTTAGTCCTGGTTTAGTCCTGGTTTAGTCCTGGTTTAGTCCTGGTTTAGTCCTGGTTTAGTCCTGGTTTAGTCCTGGTTTATTCTGGTTTAGACCTGGTTTAGTCCTGGTTTAGTCCTGGTTTAGTCCTGGTTTAGACCTGGTTTAGTCCTGGTTTAGTCCTGATTTAGTCCTGGTTTAGTCCTGGTTTAGTCCTGATTTCGACCTGGTTTAGTCCTGGTTTAGTCCTGGTTTAGTCCTGGTTTAGACCTGGTTTAGTCCTGGTTTAGTCCTGGTTTAGTCCTGGTTTAGACCTGGTTTAGTCCTGGTTTAGACCAAATTTAGTCCTGGTTTAGAACTGGTTTAGACCTGATTTAGTCCTGGTTTAGAACTGGTTTAGTCCTGGTTTAGTCCTGGTTTAGTCCTGGTTTAGACCTGGTTTAGTCCTGATTTAGTCCTGGTTTAGAACTGGTTTAGTCCTAGTTTTAGTCCTGGTTTAGAACTGGTTTAGTCCTGGTTTAGTCCTAGTTTAGTCCTGGTTTAGAACTGGTTTAGTCATAGTTTAGTCCTGGTTTAGAACTGGTTTAGTCCTAGTTTTAGTCCTGGTTTAGAACTGGTTTAGTCCTGGTTTAGAACTGGTTTAGTCCTAGTTTTAGTCCTGGTTTAGAACTGGTTTAGTCCTGGTTTAGACCAAATGTAATCCTGATTTAGAACTGGTTTAGACCTGGTTTAGAACTGGTTTAGACCTGGTTTAGTCCTGGTTTAGACCTGGTTTAGTCCTGATTTAGTCCTGGTTTAGTCCTAGTTTTAGTCCTGGTTTAGTCCTAGTTTTAGTCCTGGTTTAGAACTGGTTTAGTCCTGGTTTAGTCCTAGTTTTAGTCCTGGTTTAGTCCTAGTTTTAGTCCTGGTTTAGAACTGGTTTAGTCCTGGTTTAGTCCTGGTTTAGTCCTAGTTTTAGTCCTGGTTTAGAACTGGTTTAGTCCTGGTTTAGTCCTGGTTTAGTCCTGGTTTAGAACTGGTTTAGTTCTGGTTTAGACCAAATTTAGTCCTGGTTTAGTTCTGGTTCAGTCCTGAAAAATCTGTCTCTCAGTGAAATAAAGTTGAATTGCGCTGGTTTAAACGATCAATCAACAAACTAAAGCTGTTCTCAGATATTATTATTTGTCAAATCATAATTGTGTCTTTTATGTGGATTTTCTTGTTGTCAAAATGGTTGCTATGGTAACCCATGTCCAACCAGGAGGTAATTATAAACTGTACAAAAACTGTGCCTGAGGGACCCGAGGCCAGTCCAAACGTGGCTCATCGACCGCCTCTTTGGGCCGTTCTCTTGTTGGTCTTGGTGTTGCCGAACGTGCCGCCCCCGTCGTCCCGGGGCGAGTGTCTCAAATGTCCCCCGCGCCAGCTGCTGCTCCCGTCCCGTCCATTCTTCCACACAAAGGACCTGGAGAGGGTGTGTGTGTGTGGAGGGGCCCTCATTGTCCCGCACGGGCCCCTGGAGCAGGCGGAGGGGCCCGTTCAGAGGGGCGGACAGGGCCTTTGTGTGCAGAGGGGGTGTCCCGACTGGGGAGAGGACGAGGGACACGGGAGGGGCGGGACATCAGGCAAATACTGTAGTGTCAGAAGGATGTAACAGTCAGGACTGAACCAGGACTGAACCAGCACTGAACCAGGACTTAACCAGGACTGAACCAGGTCTAAACCAGGACTAAACCAGGTCTAAACCAGGTCTAAACCAGGACTAAACCAAGTCTAAACCAGGTCTAAACCAAGTCTAAACCAGATCTAAACCAGGACTAAAACAGGACTAAACTAGGTCTAAACCAGGACTAAACCAGGGCTAAAACAGGACTAAACCAGCACTAAACCAGGACTAAACCAGGTCTAAACCAGGTCTAAAACAGGACTAAACCAGGACTAAACCAGGGCTAAAACAGGACTAAACCAGGACTAAACCAGCACTAAACCAGGGCTAAACCAGGAATAAACCAGGACTAAACCAGGTCTAAACCAGGTCTAAAACAGGACTAAACCAGGACTAAACCAGGTTTAAACCAGGACTAAACCAGGTCTAAAACAGGACTAAACCAGGTCTAAACCAGGACTAAACCAGCACTAAACCAGGTTTAAACCAGGACTAAACCAGGGCTAAACCAGGACTAAACCAGCACTAAACCAGGTTTAAACCAGGACTAAACCAGGTCTAAAACAGGACTAAACCAGGTCTAAACCAGGACTAAACCAGGTCTAAACCAGGTCTAAACCAGGACTAAACCAGGGCTAAAACAGGACTAAACCAGGACTAAACCAGGGCTAAAACAGGACTAAACCAGGACTAAACCAGGACTAAACCAGGACTAAACCAGGACTAAACCAGGACTAAACCAGGTCTAAACCAGGGCTAAAACAGGACTAAACCAGGACTAAACCAGGTTTAAACCAGGACTAAACCAGATCTAAACCAGCTCAAAGTCAGGACTAAACCAGAACTAAACCAGGACTAAACCAGGTCTAAACCAATAACAAGAAATAAAATATTTTCTATGTTTTTGGAGACGGTTGAGGGCCAGATCATGTCCTTTGGAGGGTCTGATTTGGCCCCCGGGCCTTCAGTTGAATAAACTGTTGAATAAACTGTCCGAAAATGTTTCAGTCCAATGTTAACCGTCTTCATATTTTCAACTGTACGTCGCTTTTTGATGACATCACAGCACTTCTTCCTGTCATTTTAAACTTTTATTTTTACAAAAGTTCTTCAAAAATTGCAACGTCACCGATGTAAAACTACTAAATATTTACCACAGATGCCCTCCCGCCAAACAAAGTCAGAATTATATCTTCATCAGAACCCGTCATGTGGACTTGTGTAAATCAGATTCCTGTTCGCTCGTATCACAACAGGAGCGGCCCTTCCCCAAAGCATTCGTCGGCGCACAAAAGAGTGTCCCGAGCCGTGCCATATGGAGCCCCCTCCCCTGACCCTGCCTCTCCTCCCTCTCCTCACCCCTTCTACCCAGCGACCTCGCGCTCCTGCCCTCTGATTGGCCGGCGGAGTGTGCCATTAGCAGGCTGTCTCCATCAGGCGCATTTGGCCCCGGGTCGGAGAGGGATGACACCGCGGGACAAAAGCAGCACTCAGAGACACTTCCTTTGGGGTTCTTTGTGTTTTACGGGGCGAGGGGGGTTCAGACGGGTCACAACACCTGGCCACAAACTGGACTCAGAGTTCCAAAGTGTAGAGTCGAAACAGTGATCTTTGAGGCGAGACGCTGCAGGTGAATAGGAAAAAATCTTAAAGTGCGACGGGTTTTTAACATTCTCTAATTTTAACTTTATTTGGTGTATTAATACCTGTTGTAAATATAAATCATAGTTTTCCATCAATCTAGTAGCTGTGTGTAGAGAATAAAAACAAATATGTTGGAAATTACAGGAAGTAAACACACTGATGACATCACACTGAGGAGACAAGGTTATGCATAATTTACGTAAAAGAGACGACTTTTTTGACCCTTTAAACATTAATTCAACGAAATAAAGAGGCTCATGTGTATTTTTATTTGTCAAATTAAAAAAATATCTAACATTAGATTAGTTTTTGCCCAATGTACTTTCTAATTTCCCAGTGTGATGTCATCATTCACAACCAGGAAGTGAAATTAAAAACCTGAAAAGTTGCTTAATTGGGATACAATTTGAAGAGCATTTTAGCAAACATTGAAATATATTTATCTTAACTGCATTTTAGTCAAATGAGGCGTCCAACCTGTCATAGGCCCTTTAAATTTAAAGATATCAATTTGAAACTTCTCCCATAGTTTACTCGCATAAATGTAAGAAAAAAATGTATGAAAAGTTTTTCATCGTGTCATGTTTAAGTGTAGAAATAAGGTTAATGTGTAAAAACAGATGCCGTTGTGTCCTTGGGCAGGACACTTAACCCACCTCGCCCCCAGTGTCTGCGTACACTGGTGTATGAATGTGTGAGTGGATGGGTGACTGGTTAGGGGTGCACGGTGGCAGAGCTGCTAGAGCTTCTGCCTCTCAATAAGGAGATCGTGGGTTCGAATCCCGCACCACCCCAACATCGTGGTTTCGAATTCTGAACCACCCTAACATCACTCGATCTCTCTGGGTGGAGTCTGCATGTCCTCCCCGTGTTACCGCGGGTTCTCTCCGGTTCTCCGCTTCTCCCACCGTCCAAAGACATGACTGTGTAGGTTAATTGACAACTCTAAATTGTCCCTAGTGAATGAATGTGAGAGTGAATGGTTGTCTGTCAATGTCCTTGTCCTCTGTGTTAGCCCTGCGACGAGTTGGCCACTGTCCAGGGTGTACCCCGCCTAAGGCCCAAAGTCACTGGGATAGGCTCCAGTCACCCGCGACCCCTAACGGGAATAAGCGGTAGAAAATGAATGAATGAATGTAAAAACAGCCAAAATTGCACATATTTTGGACATTCAAACCTGAAAAATTGATTTAAATGTATTTGTTCATGCTGTACACATATTAGTTACAGATTTTAGATTTCTTTTTTGAGTAAGAGCTGACTGAAATTTGGCCTAAACATTCACAATTTTTTAACTTAAAACTTTAATAAATCAGGTTTATAATTAGAAATCAACAAATCCTTCAGTACATTCTGTCAAAATCTAAAAGGTACAAGTTTATACATTTTAGTGTAGGAAGTACTTGTCTCGAGGGAGAAAAATGTATTTGGAGAAACCGGCCTTAGAAGTTACAATGCCCCAGAGAAATCTATGGATGAAGTGGATTCAATGGAAGAATAAAACATCTTCAGGAGCAGATTGGACACGTTTGCTGTTTCCACATCAAAGTTGATATCTTAGAGCAGTGTTTTTCAACCTTTTTTGAGTCACGGCACATGTTTTGGGTTTAAGAGCCACCACAGCGCTACCTACCACTAACACACGACCAAATCAGACCATTTAGTTAAAAATATTGTTTATAATGAGGCAAATAATGTCTGTGGCACTGTCTAGTTCTTTAAATTTGGTAACAGTGATGGTTTTGCGTTCTTTTTTGGTTCAAATGTTGCTCAGGACACTCCAAAAAGGTACATTTCAATCCGCATTTTGTGCATCTGTTAACTCAAACTGGACATTTTTCAAGGCACACCTGACAAAACCTTGAGGCGCACTAGTGTTCCCCGGCACTGGTTGAAAATC
Organism: Rhinogobius similis; assembly: GCA_019453435.1. Classification (NCBI taxonomy): domain Eukaryota; kingdom Metazoa; phylum Chordata; class Actinopteri; order Gobiiformes; family Gobiidae; genus Rhinogobius; species Rhinogobius similis. The sequence goes on along the minus strand of CM033619.1, from coordinate 6,832,927 downwards.
AAGGTCTTAGAGAATAAACTGACCAAAAATACAAACATTACATGTAAAAAATACAATAAAGGTTTTGCCTGTACAGTGTCTCGCGTTGAGTGACAGGTTGGACGGCACATTTGACTAAAATGTACTGAACGTGATGATATGAAAGAGTTTGTGAAAGATTTTGCCTATTTTCCCCCAGTTTGGCAATTTTGTGTGTTTATTATGTCACTTCCTGGTTGAACATAAGCACAAATATGACACAGAGGTAATTCCACAACTGTTACCATAGCAACCAGACTGTAAACAAGGGCCAACATCCATATAAATTACACAAAAGTTATGATTTGACAAATAATGCTGTCTGATAATGCTTTTATTTTGTTGATTGATCATCAGTCAAATGCATTAAACGTGTGAAGTGGATGGAATGTCGTTTATTGATGACGTCACAGAGGGATTCTGTTTTAGAATTGTGTGTTACGCGTTACTAAAAGAGCGCTGTGATAAAACTTCACATTTGTTCAAACAGTTCAGCTGAAAACGCTGTATGTAGATTAAAGGTGCACTGTGTAGCTTTTCTGGTCGGGTTCACCACCTGCTTTTGTCTCCATGGAGATGATATTGCGTGGCCTGACAGATGAACATAACTATTTCACTTTTTTTTTTTTCAGAGTGCTCACCTCTCCACAGATCTCACCTGTAATGTAGCCATATGACGCCACCTGCTTGTCTCCATGGAGACAGGTTTAATGCATAGAATCCATATAAAAAGCCAAAATGTAAAAGACCAAATATAACATAATAATACAACATTTCACATTCTGAAGGAGAGAATCAAATGAAAAGTTTGGGTTAAATATCTTACCTAAAGTCATTTTTAAACGTCCCTCTCACGTGAACATTTAGTTCATGTGAATCACTCGAGCCCCGGATCAGCCGCACAGTCCAGTTACCCGTGGGCAGTGCTCCCTCTGGTGGACACACGCTGTTAGTGACAGTCAGTGTGAATGACGTTTAAAGAAGAAAAGGTTAAAGCTGCATCGTTTTAACATAAGACCCCGGGCCAGTCTAAAGTCTAAAGTCTGTTGTGTTCAGAGTGTCCTCGTCTGTTCTGTTTTCTCAGAACATAAAGCACGTAAAGTGGAAATATCAGTTTTAGTTTTAGTCTTTCACTGCAATGATGAAGTGCACAGCAGATGGAACAGGAGGAGCTGGATCAGCAGAAACACTGACACTGTGAAGTGGACACTGAACAGCAAAGTGACTTAACACGGCCACATTATTGATTATTGATTATTGATTATTATTCCACTGGTGACATGCATCAGTTCAATTATGGATTACCAGAGGTGCAACGTAACAAAGTACAACAGTAAAAGTGCTGTACTTAAGTACATATTTTACAGTAGATACTTTTCACTTTTACTTCAGTACATTTCAGAGCAGTATCTGTACTTTCTACTCCACTACATTTCTGAACTGGACAGAAAAGTAAAAGTATATTTTCCAAAGGTTTTAAACCTTCTGCTGAAAAGACTGAGGGGTTTATTTTTTTGTGCACATTGTGCCTCTAAAGAAAAAAATAACCTGGAACCTAAAATGACCGAAACTCAACAGAGTAAATCAATCAAGATTACAATCTGATGCTTTAATAGTTCTCAAAACCAAAAATAATTACTTTTACTTTTAAAGTACATTTTAAAGGAGTACTTTAATACTTTTACTTAAGTAGATTTTAAAATGTGATACTTTTACTTTTACTTGAGTATTTTTTTGCTGTTGTACCTGTACCTTTACTTAGAGGAGCACTTCATCCACCGCTGGGTATTTCTTACAGATAATTATCTGGTGTGTGATCAACATGTAAAGCCTTTAAACATAACTTTATAACTTTCAACAGTCATGTTTTCACTTTTGTGCTGTATTTCCACTTCCTCCTTGTACTTCAGCTCAGCCGCGTGCCATTACTCCCTCTAGTGGACAAAGGTGGTCAAACATAAACATGGGAGAAACACAACATTTACACTGACTTGATTTTTCATATTTCATGACATTCTGGGGTTAATGCCACTTTCTCCACTGTGTAGAAGGACAGAGAAGGTCATTTGTTTTGACGGATGAAAAATGGGAACATACACATGTCCAGTGCAGACATCTCCATCCAGGACCACAAAATGACATTTGCAAAGAATTCCAAAAATAAACTAAGTCTGAAATGCACTTTTTATTTAAAAATGTCTGTAACAGAACATGTATAGAATGTCAAGGTTCCACAGCAGTTGAATGTTTTGTATGTTTAGAACCTTATAGCACAAAGTGAATCGTTGAAATAATTAAAAAAAAACAGGTTTTGCCTGTGGCGTCTCACCATGTGTCGCACACGCTCATTATTCAAAGCTCAAAAGTTCATACAAGACCAAATGAGGAACAAAAAGTTCCCCACCAGTGTGTAAAGGCACAAGGGATAAATATTGAGCCCCAAAAATCAGAATTGGTTTATTGCCCTTGACAGTGATCAAAATTCACAAACTTATGAACTTATTTTGGCGTAAGGTGCAACAGAAAACAATGAATAAAATATATAAAAGAGGCCTGCATAAGATTAAGAATAAAATAAGATAAGATAGAAGAGACTAGACTAAATATTGTTCCATCTGTGACAGGCCCAGCACCGTCTGCAGAGCTGTGATCAGACGCCCCTGAACGCCTCTCAGCCCCCGCTCTGACGGGACAGGAGTCGGACAGGTTCTCTGGAATGTCGCCCGTGCGTGTAAACCCACTCCTGTACCTGCCTGGATCAGTGGCTGAGGGGGCGTGGCCAGACGTGTGAGGTGGGTGGGGTCACAGTCATTACACCTGCCAGAGAGAGAGAGAGCGAGCCTTTACCTCCAGCGCCGGGCGACACAACACACAATAAGGTTTGTTCTCTCATTTATTTATTACTCCAGAGTCATTACTTAGTGTTAATGTGACCAGAGGGGGGCGCTGGTGGTGAGAAAGAACTTATTTGAATTAACTTTACCCCAAACAATAGACCCTTTAAAATGTGATGTCATCAAAATTACAGAATGGAGGCAAAATGAAGTTGACTGTTAATTTTTCAATGATTCTCTCACATTAGATCTAAATTCTGCTGCTTTTAAGTGTTTGTGTGGGAAAAAAAGCAACACATTTGAATTTTCAGAGTAGAAAGGTCAATTTTCTTGCTTTTCTATAACAAACAATGGACAAAATACAAATTTCTAGCCTTAAAATAGCTTAAAAAGAATCTAATTTATGGAATACTATCTAATATATCTTTAGATAAAACGAAAAATGATTGTGGGCTCAACATTTCTGAGTATTTTTTCAGTAAAACCCATAAATCTGGATTGTTCCTTAACCAAAAATGCAAAGAGTTTATCATAATTTTCCTAAAACGTAATGTAAACTACAATAATAAATGTGTTTAAAGCAGCTCTGATGTCACTCACATGTGTCTGAGGCTTTTACTGACACAAAATCATCTAAATTTTTCATATTTTGTGATATTCTGAGGTTAATCCCAGTTTCTTCACTGAAATCACATTAAGTTGCGCTTCACTTTCGCCTCCTTCCGAATTCAGCATGTTTTTGTTCACTGACTTTTGAAGCGTCAATGGTCCCCTTAAAATGCTGTGTCATGGGAATGTTCAAAATTCCGAAATGGAGGCGACTGGAGGCCAAATAAAGTAGACAAAAACAATGATTAACTGACATCAGATCTAAACAGTGAGAATTTTAAGTTTTTGTGATAAAAAAATAAGCAACAATTTTGAATTTCCAGGCTAGAAATGTCACTTAGTTTGCTTTTCTTTTACAAAGGATGGTTGTATTTACTGAATATAACACAAGGGTAAACGTTCATAAGTATCTGTGCTTCTGCTTACTCTTTACAAAAGTGAAACAATGAATAAACATAAACATAATTGAAGAACAAACATAAACATAACTGAAGTACTCACCCTCGGAGTGTGAGCAAATTCACTAATTAAAGGTCCCATAACATGCAAAATCGACTTTTCAGAGGTTTTAACCTTCCTACAGTGCTATTTGGGCCTCGTATGTTGTGCCCAAAGTGGTTTTTTGATTGATTCCCGCATGCTTTCGCTAGAGAACTGTCTTTTCCGTCCCCCTCGGCTGAGCAGGCAGACGGGGGCTCCTCACAAGGATGACGCGCTTCACAAGGATGACGCGGTGTTTAAGCCACGCCTCCAGGAAGCGCGCAGCCGCAGAATAAAAACAGCTAATGCTAATGCTACACAGTAATTACACGATGGATACGACAGATCGAAGAGTTAGCTTGTTATTTACCAAACGGCAACGCGTCCGTTGCCGAGGCCCTGGAGCACGCCAAACTCCAGGTCAGATCCAGGACGTGGACTCAGCACGACGACGCACCGTCAGGACGGATAAAAGGTTTATTCCTGTGTTTGTGTATCGCTGTTTACCGGAGCACACGGCGCATGCACCATCTCCGCTCTAGGCTTCGGCACGAGTTGGGCGGGGGAGGCGCGCGGGTTGGGTGGGGGAGGCAGCCTGCTCTCTGTTCGGGGGGGTCAGATCTCAGAGTGAGCCGTTTGCTTTTGCAAGGAGAGGGGCCAGTCCAAGAAATGGGTGTTTTTTGGAAACTGTTATGTTATGGATATTGCACAACGCAAACATTTTATCAACAAAGCCCTTAGAATAGACTGTGTAAAGGGCAAAATAGCAGAATATGGGACCTTTAAGGGTAAAACTACACATGACAAAGTGAAGTGAAATGTAACGTGTGAGTGACATCAGAACCTGCTTTAAACACATTTAACATTTCTTTAGATAAAAGGAGATTTCTATAAACATTACTACAAATTCTTACAGAAATGTTAACCCCAATTTTATCTAAAGATATATTGCACACACACATGACGACCTTTGAAACCTTTTCCATGATTACACCCATATTCCATTCTTTTGTGAAATAAAAGTAACCAAATCATTCTTAAATCTGGAAATTCAAAATTGTGTATGTGATGTCCGTTCATCTTTGAAAACATGTTATGGTCTACAGGGCCGTAGCACCAAATTCTGGGCCCCAGGTGCAAACTTTCTCGATGGGCCCCTAATACATAATTTTGTACACGGTTCATTTATCTTTTTTAAAGGGGTGATGGGGCTCTTTCATGATTGTATGTAACCTCTCAACCACTCAACCACAGAGCATTAAGGACACAGATTCTGCTACAGGGACTTTTTTGAGCTTTAAACCATGTTCTAACAATATTCCGTCATCAAAAACACACCTGGAGTAGCATTCAATTGCATTCACACCGTTTTGAAGAATGTTGGTTTGAGCGTCAAACACACGTCCTGCTGAACTCCCTCGATCCGCGATGTTTTTCCAGATCATCTACATCGCTGTCTTCTGCTGTTTTAAGTCGTTGAATCATCGCCAGACTCGTCCTGAGCATTTCTGCCTCTAAACACAATAACTACATCTGTTAAGTGCTAAATTAACTAAAGTGTGTAAGTGCTAGGCGCCATCTGCTGACTGGATGCCCTCAGTAAGTGTCATTGCACACAGCATACAAATCCAACATTTTTTGTTTCAAGACTCAAGAGCATGTTTAAAGGCTAACAGCAATATAAAAATACTGAATATTTTTCCTTTAAAGTGTAGAGAAATGCAGCTGAGAAAAACAAAACATCACATACTTTTGAGGGCCCTTCCCTGTCATGGGCCCCGGGGAAACCAGTGTCCTTTACCCCCCAGTCCAACGCCCCTGCACTGTATGATTTCAGTGCTGTTTTATGTCAAATCATGACACTTTGGATGTTATTCAGCAGAAAAACTGTGCAAAAGGTGCTGATGCTAATGAGCGAGTTAGCTCAGAGTTAGCTGTTTGGGCCTGTTCACAATGCAAGGCCAGAAAGGGATGAGAATGGGCTCATTTTGAAGAGGAAAACTAGGAAAACGTGTCATTTTGAACATTCTGATGACAGAGCATTTTAACGGGTCTGTAAGTTATTTACATAAAACAGCAGTAGGACAATCATGTTTTTGCTGAATTTGGAATGTTACAATATGTCCCATAAGTTCTGCCTTTGGTCGATCAAAGAAGCTGATTTGGAGTTGTGTCGTCCACAGATGTGTCAGCGCACTTTGATGACAGCGTCCTGCAGAAGTCTAGTCGTGCTGGCCATATCCGGCTTAGTCGTGCTGTACAGTTACCGAGCTTTTCTCAGCTCAGACTCTTACAGAGGACGCAGTGCACCAACGCCAGGGTCAGAGTCCAGTGTGTGGTATCAGCAGTATACAGTACTGAAAACAGGAGCAATATTTCACAGTGCATGTATTTTTTTATGTTGAGTTGATTCCATATTCATTGTTTATTGGACTATTATTGAAAAACTGCCGATAGAATCTTTCACTCCAACTACTTTCATTATGTCTTTTATTATATCCACAATATGTTCTTCTTAAAGACAGTTAAACAGGAGCTGTATTTACCTTGTTGACATGTTTCAGCTGCTTGACTGCGAGCCTCTTCAGACAGTTCTGAAGATGGCTGTCGGAAAAGGAGAGAAAATAAAATCACGGCTTCAGTTCTATGCGTATATATGTAAATATTAGCTCAGGTCATTTCAATGAGCCGAGAAAAGTAGTGTTTTAACTGAAGAAGACCCTTTGAGCCATGTGATAGAGCACAGAGCACTGGTGTGTGAGCAGTGCAGAGTGGAGCTTCTACTGATGCTGCTTCTATTCCAGGTTGGCCCCTGTGGCTCCCGTGGCCCCCGTGACCCCTGTGGCTCCTGTGGCCCCCGTGGCCCCTGTGGCCCCCGTGGCCTCTGTGGCCCCTGTGGTCCCGAGGCCCTGCCAGTGTCCACCTGGCTCAGTTCAGCTGAAAGAGAAGTTTCCTGAGGACCAATTAGATCAGGTGTTTCAGCGGAGGAAAGAAGAGTATGAGAAGTTGAAAAACAGGTGAGACGTGTCCTTTTCAGCACCACACACACCCAATACACACGCAATCCTGGTCATTTTGCTAACCTGTAAGTCATTTGTAAAATGAATATTTAAGATAGAATTCCATTGATAAAAGATTCCTAAGGAACATTGTTGTTGTTGTTGTTGATGTGTAACACATCTATCACTCAGTTATAGTTTAGCTGGTGCAATATCAGTATTGTGACTTAAAATGTTCAAGAAGTTCTTTTGTATTAATAATATTCAGAATTAAGTCCAAAAGAAGCTTTGTTTTTGCCCTGGTTTTGTCTTTAGACAAATTTAGATTTGGACACAGTTTGATCGCATAGCATCACTTATTACTTAAACTTTAAGTAGATACTTATTTACACAACTTATTCTGTTCAACTTAACCTTTTTGGATGCATTTTCAGGCCTTTCATTAGTTCAAAGGATGGATTATGTCGTGTCTTAAGTGTGTGTTGCCAACAGGAGCACTTCTGTGTTGTCCCAAGTGCTGCTGGCTCAGCCCAACTCTCCTCTGCAGTATCCCATCCAAGGAGTGACTGTGTCGCCGATGAAGAGTCGCGTCGTACCAGGTACAGGCCACACACGCTCCAGGACATTTGTAATGACAAAGAAGACACTGAACCAGATCAGCTTTAGTTTCATGTGGATAAGTCCAGTTATTGCAGAGACAATAACCTTAAAGGAACATTATGTCATTTTTCTCGAAGGGGGTCTGGAATTATCGTGTTGAACTCATCTATTGTGAATGTATTCAAGTGTTTTGCATAAAAAATGTCATTGTTATTTTCAGTTTACATTTAATGTCCAGATATTCCACGCTGGTGTGGAGGGAAAATGTGGAACCAGGTGGATGGTCTGCAGCCGCGTGAACCAGACGACAAATACAGCATTTTCACACACATTTCCTCTCAGAGACCTTTACAGTGATCCCTCGTTTATCGCGGGAGTTGCATTCCAAAAATAACACACGAAAAGTGAAATCCGTGAAGTAGTCACAGCTTTATTTTTTTTATTATTTTACAATGCAATACTGAACTATGGAATGAAACCAAAAATCAAAACCTGTTTTAAAGCCCAAAATTTGTTTAAAACAATAATTTTAATAGTAATACAATGTTGGAAACATTGTCACGGTGTATTTCACAGTCTGTGCCTCCTCGTCCTGACTCCGCCCCCTGTAGCGTCTGTTTCTACTGAAGGCGCAGGAGAAGAACATTGTTATGGGTAGTTGTTGGCGCTCTTTCTTTTTCTGAGCAAGAAGATTTTTATAAACGGATATGCCACCTTCGATTATATTTGAGAACTAGACAACAGTAAAGCCCTTGAGCCAATCAGGATTCAGAGCACAATGCACTGTAAAAATATCCGCACTGTAAAAAAAAAATCCGTGAAGCAGCGAAAACGGGAAAGATGAAACGCGATATAGCGAGGGATCACTGTAATGCCATAATGTGGAGCACTTCAGACAAAGTAATAGAAGAGAAATTAAGAGCCGTGAGGAGCCGTAAGGAGCCATGGGGAGCTGTGAGGAGCTGTGGGGAGTGTGAGGAACCGTGAGGAGGCGTGGGGAGCAAGGAGGAGCCCCTGGGAGCAATGAGGAGCCGTGAGAAGCGTGAGGAGCCGGGGGGAGCCGTGGGTAACCGTGGGGAGCTGTGAGCAGCGTGAGGAGCTGTGAGGAGCCACGAGGAGCCGTGAGGAGCCATGAGGAGCCATGGGGAGCCGTGGGGAGCCGTGAGGAGCCGTGGGGAGCCATGAGGAGCCGTGGGGAGCTGTGGGAAGCCGTGAGGAGCTGTGAGGAGCTGTGAGGAGCCATGAGAAGCATGAGGAGCTGTGAGGAGCCGTGGGGAGCTGTGAGGAGCCATGAGGAGCCGTGAGGAGCAGTGAGGACCTGTGAGGAGCGGTGGGGAGCCGTGAGGAGCTGTGGGAAGCCGTGAGGAGCTGTGAGGAGCTGTGAGGAGCCATGAGAAGCATGAGGAGCTGTGAGGAGCCGTGAGGAGCAGTGAGGAGCCGTGAGGAGCAGTGAGGACCTGTGAGGAGCGGTGGGGAGCCGTGAGGAGCTATGAGGAGCCGCAGGGAGCAGTGAGGAGCCGTGTCTTGTGGCTGTGATGTGGATCTGCTCTGTGCGTTCCTGTCCAGTTCCTGTAGACCCTGATCAAAGGCAGGACAGGAGCATGGTTTGAGGCGCTTCCTTTGCATCAGTGGCTACGCAGCAAAGTGTTTATTTTAGGTTTAAGAACAAAGAATTTGGTTGAGATTAGAGCTTTGGAACAGGTTTGCTTCTGGGTTTTGGCAGAACTGCATTTTATTTAAAATCTTGCAGTTTTAAAAATGACTTTCTTGTTTCACAGGTTTAGCTCTGTTTGCAGAAGAACAAAGCCACTACAAGGTCAGTGTGAGGGACCTTAAAGGACACATTATACAAAATATATCCTTTTTTGAGCTTGTATGATAAATACAAGGCCAGGTATATTTTTGATGATGTTATCAATGTTATAACATGGTTAAAGGCCCTGTACGTGATTTTTACTGTTTTGAAACGTGAAGAACAGAACTAGTTGATGTTAAAGTCTTTACATCAGTCACATGTATCACTCACTTTCCTAAGGTAGTCCCAGCATCCTAAATATTCACCTCCATGAGTTTGCCAGCACTTTTCACAAGTTCCTGAGAGTCCCGCACCATCAAGGGTAAAGCTAACAAACATTAGCATGCAAACAGTCCACTTCCTGGTTCTCGTAGAATGGAACGTTCCATAAATAGATGCAGGGTAAAAGTCGTGGTCTCATTTTCACGAATCAAGTCGTTAATCATCACCAGACTCGTCCTGAGAATTTCTGATGCCAATCCATGTTCATTATAACTGCCTGCTTATATCAGCATGACGGGGTAAGTTCATAGAGCTATAATTAAAACTGGAAGATGGCGCCCTATTCATCTCTATGGCGTGTGCTCAATGGCGAATGACGGCAAAAAAGTTTACTTCCTCATTACTTCCTGATACATAGCCTGGCTTTCACATGTGAAAGCGTCTGAAATAAAATACAACTCACAGGTGTCTCTGTCTGACCATGTCACGTGCTTCTGTTTGTATCGTCCGACGCTCGCTCACCTGGCTCACACATGTTTACTGTGACGTCACTTCATATAAAAACGGTCATTTCGGGGATTTTAGAAAGGCGTAAAAAGAACATTTCCTTCCATTTTATTTAATTACAGATAATAATTAAGTATTATCTGTAATTATAATGTGCAATGATAGAAAAAGGCTGGGCCCAAGAGGCTGCAGTACCTCACACGACCACTAATCAACCTGGGACACGGACAGAGGGGGCGTGGCTTATCCAGTTCATTTAATACATGGGTAAGCTGGGTTTGTTTATCTCCCCTATGTAATGCCCCCTGCTGCCAGCAGATGGAGCTCTAACTCAATGCCAGACATGGGAAATGCCTGACCGATATGAAGTCGTGTGTGCTTTTGGGCCAAAGCAGAGGTACAAGAGCATGTTTAAGGCCATTAGAGCGCATCATAAGTGTTCTTTAAAACAATTTATATTGAACACAATATCATAAAATTCATTTTTAAAACATGTTTCATTACATTTTACAGACTGAATGTTGTTGTGTGTGTAGGTGCGCCTGAGCGTGAGCAAAGGTGTCCTCAGCGTGAAAGACTCCACAGAGGTGACGGTCACAGGTGAGTGTTTGACTGTCATCTCAGTCAGACTCTTGTCTTTGTCAAATACACATGCACTTATGTAAAACTACGAGAAAAAAACAATGGATAGTATCCTTCAAAACAAAGAAAAAACCAAGAAAGTAATAACTGTAAAATCTGCAAGTAACTTTTCTTTTTTTTCCCATAGGCTAATAAAAAAAGCTGTGATCACTAATGAGCAAAACACGTTACATATACTTTACATATGCTTTTTGACTGAGAACAACCGCATTAGTAACATCCGCAGAAGTGCGACCAGGTCCTTGTTTTCCAAGTCTTTGGCATCGAGTCCAAGTCAAATCCCAAGTCGAAGACAGGCAAGTCTAAAGCTGAGAACGCACTCTAAGATTTTCAGCCCAATTTTCTCATGACATTCGGTCGTGCTCAGTCGCTCTCAGTCGTCTCTGGTTGATGTCAGTCACAGTTGCTTCAGTCTCGTAGTGTGGAGATGTAACGGCTGGACTCATGTTCCAGTCACAGTCATTTCAACGTGTTTGAATTATAAGCCCCGATTTAGACCCTCTTGCGGTGTTTGCTGACTGTACAGCGCACACAGAGTTCAGCCGCAAATGAAAAGCAGCAGAGGTACCACTGAGAGCAGCCTCGGAGCTAAAACTTTCTATATTAGTCTTTTCAGAAAACGCAATGCACAAATAAGCGCAACAATAAAGCTAATGCTCATTATCCCTGACTAAACAGAAAGGGCACACGCAGTATTTTTACGCTTACAACTGGATCTGAATGATCAACTGTTGAGAAGAAACGGATTAAAGACAGCATTGTTTTTTTTTTAAGAGAAGCCTCGAGTCGTCTCAAGTCACTAGTCCAAGTCAAGTCCTGAGTCACTGGATTTAAGGCTAGACTACTGTTTTTTTGTGTGTTTGCTCTCTCAATATATCGGCTTTCATATGGAAACAACAAACTTGTCCAATCTCCTATTAAAAATGTTTTATTCTTCCATTTAATCCACTTCATCCATAGATTTCTCTGACATTGTAACTTCAAAGGCTGTTTTCTTAAAATGCATTTTTCTCACTCGAGACATAAAGATCACCACTTACAGTAGATCCCACACCAAACTGTACAATCTGGACTCAACAAGATTTTGATGAAACGTACAGAAGGATTTTTTGATATTTAATTCTAAAACTGATTTATTGAAGTTTTACGTCAAACAAATGAGGCAAAATTTGAATTTTTACGACAAGATATTCAAAATCTTTCAAATTTTTTTTTGCAACTAATGTGTGTATAAAATTTGCCAAAAAAATTTCAACCTGGTTCTGTTCATTTTTCAGATTTAAATGTCCGAAATATATGTATTTTGGGCCATTTTTACACATAAAACGCCTTACATGAAAACATGACATGATGAAACCGTTGTAATACATTTTTTTCTTACATTTATGTGAGTAAACAACAGGGGACGTTTCAAATTGATATCTTTAAATTTAAGACTTTTTCCTATTCACCTGTAGTGTCTCACCTTAAGTTCAAGTCGAGTTCCAAGTCTTAGTCCATTTTATCAAGTCTAGCCTCAGGTCATTAAATTAGCAACTTAAATGTGCACACGTCTGGACATTAGTTACCACAGAGTTGGTTTGCCCACAACCTGTGTTTAAACTTTAAATTTCCTCATATTATGTAATACACTTTGAGAAAAACGAATGGCAAATGTACTTGCGGGGCCGTATCAAACTTCAATGTGGGTGGGACTGTTGAGCTCCAATGGCCTAATTTATTGTTTAATTTGTACAGAAGTACATTCATTGCTCTCCTTTCATGCTTCACCACTGAATGTCCATGACATCAAACACAGGTAACGGAGCGTCCGAGCTGTGGGTGCAGTCCAGCAGCCTGTGGGCCCTGAACGACGCGCTGACCTCAGTGACCTACAGAAGCACCGTCTATCACGTCCACACGGGGGACCTGGGTGAGCAGCCTAACTGTGCAACTATTCATCGGCACGCTCAGTTTATAAGAGGCCAGAGCTGGGTTTACCGCTACAGTAACGCTAACAACAACTAGCATGCACGTCCTGCTTAGTGGAGATTAAAACAATCACACAATTTTCATTCTAAGAGCTGCTTTTATATTATATTTGCACTAGATTTGACTTTATTTCATGATAAAAAAAATGGGTATTTGAGTTAGGTTAGCGGTTAGAATCAAGAAACTACTTTGAAGCTGGGATTTCTGATTTTCAAACTGCAAAAGTAGGACATTTAACTAGTTCCTAGATCTCGCAAACCTTTGGCACGTTGTAAATATTCACAGACATAAATTTTCAGGTACAACTTTAGAACAGATTTTTTCAGACTGGCCAACAGTCAGACTGCCAAAGCTGAGCCAATCAGAGCGCTGCTTATATCTGATAAAATGTTTCATTGTTGTTTTTTTTGCCCCCTTTTTTTTATCCAAGCCACTGTCTCGCTCAAATGTACTTTCAGTTTCCACTCAGCCAAATAAAGCCAGCTCATAGGCTGATGGCTGGAGACTCTCCAACCAATCATTTCCTCAACACACAGACTCAGAAATGTCATGTTATTTAAGCAGAGAAAGAGTTCCAGGGTGTGATCCCAAAGTCTATCAGTGATAAACAGCTGCAGTGTTCCTGTTGTTTATCTGGTTTTATAGAACTGTTTACTTGATTTTCTTCTTTAAGATTTAGCTGAGTTGTAGACTTTTATATTTACTACCAGACTGTAGAAGCTTTTTCACGTTTTAGTTGTGTTTTGAGCTTTTACGGGAGAAAATGTCATTACCGTTGAGTCCCATACAATTTTCTGAATCTGGATTTCTTTGATGAAATGATATCTGCATAAACTGCTCAAATATCAGAACAGCCCTGATCTTTTCTGTCAGCTGTGGTTCTGACAATTATACAACAACGAACCGTTGCATTTTAAAACACAAATGTGGCTTTGTTGTAGCGAGTTTTGTACAAAATTGGCTAGAACGACGATATTTCATTCCAGTATCGGTATCGGTAATTAAAAGTCTGTGAAAAATCGTGAAAAGCCTGCGCTGACTGCTCCGTGAGACGTTAGAGGCAAAACCCAATGCCTTTCACCCAACATCTGTGACCCGATTTTGCGTTTATAAAAAGGCAAAGTACAAACAGTAAACACTCGTCACCTCCCGTAGAAACGATGTCTCTGACCAGCCGCGATTGAACTCAGTTCTTGACGTGACGTACGTTGGCATGAACCGATTGTGAAAAGGGAATCATTTGCTCTGTTGAATTCCTCTGTTTTAGCCTCCTTTTCCTTCGAAGACCACGAGGCCACGTTCCCCATCGTCATCAAACAGCCTCAGCTGCCCGTCATGTTCGACCTGGGAACCAGTAAGTCCACATGCCCTGCACCTGAAAACTCAGCTTCTGGCTCAGGGGCATTCCTTTAGTGCACGCTAACGGCTTTTTCACACAACAACATATTAGTTACAGCGCCACTGAAATGTATAGAGAAAGACTCAATAGGCTCAGTTTATAGTTTCAACTAAAGTAGGTCAGAACTGGTTTGACTCCTGTTTTGACTTGGTTTATGGTTCATATCAGTGTCAATTATTGGGCCTGTTCACATGAAACAAAAACTGCAGCAAAGTTCAACCTCAAATTAACTGAAATGATTGATTTGAACGTGTAAATGTTTTGATGCTGCAGGTGAATAAGAAAAAATCTTAAATTTAAAGATATCAATTTGAAACTTCTCCTGTAGTTTATGCATATAAATAAAATGTAAAAATGATTACAGGTTTTTCACCACGTCATGTTTTCATGTAGAGATAAGGCATTTTTTAGTCTAAAAACGGCCAAAATTACACATATTTGGGACATTTAAATCCCAAAAATGGACAGAACCAGATTAAAATTTCTACACATACTAATTATAAAATATGTACAGAGGGGAGTTTGGATATGTACAGAGGGGAGTTTGGATATGTACAGAGGGGAGTTTGGATATGTACAGAGGGGAGTTTGGATTTCTTATTTAGTTTTTGAGTAAACTAGATCTGACTGAAAATTGTCCTAAAAATTTGAATTTCGCCTCATTCTTTTGACTTAAAACTTTAATAAATCAGGCTTGGAATTTAATATCAACAAATCCTTGTGTAGGTTCAGTCAAAATCTTGTTGAGTCCAGATTGTACAGTTTGGTGTAGGATCTACTTTAAGGCTTAACTTTAAGTTAATTTTAAGAAAACAGCCTTTGAAGTTACAATGTCCCAGAGAAATCTGGAAGAATAAAACATCTTTAGGAGCAGATTGGACAAGTTTGCTGTTTCCACTTGAAAGTCGACCTGTTGAGTGAGTAGACCGACCAAAAAACCCCCCCAAAAAAACCCAAAAAATTAAAAAAAATAGTTTTGCCTGGAGTGTCTCGCTTTAAACACAATACATCAAGGACAATAATTAAGGAATACAACATTTCACTGTGTTCAAAAGTCAAAACTTTTTAAATCCCAGCCCTCAGCAAAGTTCTTATTCACACTTCTATGTCACATATTTATTCAGACACACTTCAAGTCTGGCATTTCACATGAGATTAAACATTAAATAACTAACAATCCAGGACTACAGCACGTATCAAAAGTGGAATATAATAAAGTGTTAAATTTGTCCTAATATAACATCTGTAACGAAATATGTCTTCATGTGTTCATTAAAGTCCATATTTCAGGTTCTCATGTTTCTCTAACACTGACTTAGTTTGGTGGGAGGGCACCTGTGTTGAATATTTATCGTAGTTTTACATCTAGAAAGTTGCAGTTTATGAAGAAATTTGGAAAAATAAAAGTTTAAAATGACAGGAAGTAGTGCTGAATTCTAAAATGGAATCCCTCTGTGATGTCATCAAAAAGTGACACACATTTGAAAATAAACAGACAGTTAACACTCAACTGACACATTTTAAACAGGCATTCAACAAAATAAAGGTGTTGGCAGGTATTATTTGTCAAATCACAATTATTGCGCAATTTGGATTGGAATGGATTTTGGCCCTTGTTTTCAAAATGGTTGCTATGGTAACAGGTGTGGAATGACCTCTAACTGTGTCATGTTTGTTGCCCATGACCAACCAGGAAGTGACATTATAAACTTTACAAAAATTGTCAAATTGGGCACAAACAGGGAAAAGGCTTAGTAAAACCTTAAATATAATCATCTTCACAACGTTTTAGTGAAATCAGTCGTCTAACGTTTAAGTCATAGAACAGTGTTTCCCAACCAGGGGTACGGGGACCCCAAGGGGTACGTGAGGGATTACCAGTGGGCACTGAAGATGAATTGTACTTTTATCTGAGTAAAAAAGTGTCATTAGTAAATTTAGCATCTTTTTGGAGTATCTTGGAGCATAAATATAATTAAAACAAAAAAATTATAGTAATAATTGACAATATTCAACTAGTAAACCCATTTATTTGCCCAAAACTCAAGTTAGGTGGTACTCTGAGTGGGAAACAAAGCTTAGAGGGTACTCCAGACAAAAAAGGTTGGGAACCACTGTCATAGAGAACTGTAAAATATATGATAATAATACAAAGCTTTGTGAATTCTTAAGACCCTTGGTATAGGGATGGGACAATAAACAATAATATTGTTTATCGTGATAAAAAGGGAAGACAATAATCGTTTGTGCTACATTTTGTTTAATCGTGATAATCGCCAACAAAGATAATCACCATTTTGTCCCCAGATTGTGCAGAAAAAAAGCAACTTACCCTTTATGTTCTCCTCTAGATCGTTTTTGTTTTCACGTATAATAAAGTACAAATATGTCAGAAGTTATTTATAATGAGAATGTCACATTTTCAAACTGTCAGCAATTTTTATAATTATCGTGATATTATCGTTAATCGCAATTATTTTGGCCATGATAATGTGACATAAAATTCCAATATCATCCCTTGGTACCACTTTATCAAATCAAATCAAATCAATTTATTTTTATAATGCCCAAAATCACAACAACAGTTGCCTCGATGGGCCACAGGTAAAAGCAGTTCAGATAACTGTCCCAGAATGCCCCTGTCCTTTGACCCTCCTTCGCGGCGAGGAAAAACTACAAAAAACCCCATGGGAAAAAGTAGAAACCTCGGGGAGAACCACAGTGAAGGAGAGATCCTACTCCCACGGACGGACAGGCTGCAGATGAACTAGGACTGACGCATCCACTTGGACTGTGGAGCCAGAACCACTCAAGAGGGAGGTGGCTTTAAAGAGTTCCTCCAGGAGGACGAGGAGCAGTCCACCAGTGTAGAGAGATCCTCCAGCAGGAGATGAGGAACAGTTAATCTAAGTAGATGGAGTTCGTCCAGGCAGACGAGGTGTGGCTAATCCAGGGTTGAGGGAGTTCCTCCAGGCGGGTGGCGCATAGATCGTCCAGTGTAGAGATCGATCCTCCAGACAGATGGGGGTGGGGGGGTCGTCACTGGAGCAGCCGCCGCAGTGCCTGAAACAGTCTCCACTCCCCGGGGGAAGTGGAGAGAAAGAGAAACATGTGAACAGCAATGAACAGACTACAGTTGAAGTAATATTAAATATTGTTGATAGGTAAAGTAGGAAGAACCAGAGGATAGTGTTCAAGCTGCCATACTTCCCCCAGCAGAATTGCTCCAAGGGGAGCATAGCTAAAACTGTAGGTTTTTATTTCTGTTCCTAACTGGCCTGACCATAAGCTATTTCAAAGAGGAACGTTTTGAGCCTGGTCTTAAATGTAGAGACTGTGTCGGCCTCTTTTACATGAACAGGGAGCTGGTTCCATAACATAGGAGCTTGGTAGCTAAATGCTCGACCTCCTACTGTGCTTTTAGAGACTCTGGGGACTAACAATAGTCCAGCATTTTGAGAACGAAGAGCTCTGTTTGGATGGTACGCTACTATTGCATCTTTGCAATATCTTGGTCAAATAGGACCCCAAGGTTTCTTACAGTAGAGCTGGGGGCTACAGTGATATTGTCCAGAGAAACTATCTGGTCAGATAAAGAGTCTCGCAGGTGCTTAGGGCCCAGCAGAATGACCTCGGTTTTTTCAGGGTTAAGGAGCAGATAATTAAGAGTCATCCAAGTTTTTATGTCTTTCACGCAGGCACTAAGTCTGTCTACTTGATGGGTCTGATCAGGTTTCATTGATAAATAAAGCTGAGTGTCATCTGCATAGCAGTGGAAGTTAATGCCATGCTTTCTGATGATCATACCTAAGGGCAGCATATAAAGTGTGAACAGAACTGGACCGAGTACTGAACCCTGCGGCACACCGTAGGTTACTTTAGAACATGGGGAAGATCTCTGGTTTACATTAACAAACTGGTACCTATCAGATAGATAGGTACCAGTTTGTTAATGTAAACCAGCTTAGGGCGGTTCCACTGACACCTACATCACATTCTAACCTCTGCAGTAGAATGTTGTGGTCGATGGTATCAAACGCTGCGCTGAGGTCCAACAGAACCAGGATTGAGACCTGTCCATCATCAGCAGCTAATAACAGATCATTTGTGACTTTAACTAGTGCAGTTTCAGTGCTGTGGTACGCACGGAACCCTGACTGAAAAACTTCAAATAAATTATTGTCCTGCAGGTGGCGACAAAGCTGTTTAATCACAATTCTTTCAAGGATTTTAGAGACAAAGGGCAGATTAGAAATAGGTCTATAGTTTGCCAGTATGTCGGGGTCTAGATTAGGCTTTTTCAAAAGTGGTTTAATCACTGCATATTTGAAGGACTGAGGGACATAACCGCTTTCTAGTGAAGTATTTATTATATTAAGAATGGGATTTATAATTAGGGGGAGAATTTCTTTGAGGAGTCTACTTGGGATTGGGTCTAAAATACAAGTTGATGTTTTGGAGGACATAATGACTGAAGTTATCTCTGCCTGATCAACAGCAGTGAACCTATCTAGTATTACTGAAGGATTTGTATGGGACACTAGCTTTGCAGTCTGGGCTTGCTCAGTACTGATAGTGGGAGTCATTTCATTTAGTTTATCTCTAATAGTTGTGATTTTGCTGCTAAAGAATAGAAGAAAGTCATTGCAGCTTAGAGTAACTGGTATTGAGGGTTCTACTGCGCTGTGACAGTTTGTCAGCCTGGCTACAGTGCTGAAGAGAAATCTAGAGTTATTTTTATTTACTTCTATTAAATTTGAATAATATCTGGTTTGAGCCTTACGCAGAGCCTGCTTATAAGACAGAAGGCAAGTTTTCCATTCTTTTAGGGATTCTTCTGTGTGGGAGCGGCGTAAGGATCTCTCTAGTTTTCTTACCCTTTGTTTGTGAGAACAATAACCATATCTTATTTTGCCTTAATAAAGCATTAACAAATACTTAATTAATGATGAATATGTAGTTTATTCAACATGATTCAGGATTAGTAACTGCTTAATTAAGGTTAAGGTTAGAAATTAGGGTTGGAATAATTGTTAAATAGTTACTAAGCCTGAATCATTCGTAATAAACTATTTGTTGATTATGAATTAAGTCTTTGTTCATGCTTTATTAAGGCATTAATAAATGCAGTTATTATAAAGTGTTACCAGACCCTTTACCATTTGGCCCTTTTATTCCTCTTCTCAATGTCATGCAAAAGCATTAGGCGGTGTTTTATTTTATTCCATAGTTTCGCTCCATATTCACCTTATTCTGCCCCGCCCACTTTTGCCTCTTTTTGCCACAGATGCACACTTCTGTTGTAAACGCGCTTCCATTTGATGAGAACTCCGTTAAAGCTAATAACGAGGGAAAAGTCTCGCCGCTAAAATGTAATATAAAGTAGGTTGATTTGTGTAAAATGTTTAATGAACACGAGCAACAACAAGTCAGCAACGCACCGATTTCCTGAGGCCTGAAAACGGCTTTTTAGTCGAGTAGAACTTATTTTCTGTTGAGCTCGTCTGCTCCGTGTAAACTAATACAACGGAAACGAGACGGCGGCGCGTACGGCAACTTCCGGAATAAGGTGAATACTGCAGGCTTTTCAAAGTAGTTCTGTGCCTTGGGATGTGGGAAAGTTCCCCCTTCTCTTAATTTGCACCGGCCCCGCACCAACAGTAATTTAACCACTAAATAAAACAAATAATCACGGTTCACTGAAGAGAAAATGTTTGCTCCTGTGTTTCTCAGACATCAGCTCTCAGGTCACCATCACCGTCAAGACTTTTCTGCGCTACAGCAACCTCAAAGTCCTCCTGAGCAGCATCCGGACGTTCTACCCCACGGTGACGGTGATCGTGGCCGACGACAGCCTGGAGCCGGAGAAGGTCACTGGAGACAACGTCCAGCAGTACATCATGCCCCCGGCTCAGGTAACGTTCAGCTTTGCAGAGCTCCAGCTAGCGATTGTTTTGGGGATCGATTAGCCTTGCGATTATTCCTGCGATTGACTGATTAGTTGTTTAGAGCCTTGATTTTCAACCAGTGCGCCGGGGAACACTAGTGCGCCTTGAGGTTTTGCCAGGTGCGCCTTGAGAAAATATCCAGTTTGAGTTAACAGATTCACAAATGCGGATTAATGAACTAATTTACCTTTTTGGAGTGTCCAGAGCAACATTTGCACCAAAAAAGAACACAAAACCATCACTATTACCAAATTTAAAGAACTAGACAGTGCCACAGACATTATATACAATATTTTTAACTAAATGGTCTGATTTGGTCATGTTTTAGTGGTAGGTGGTGTGCCGTGCTAGCTTTTAAACCCAAAACCCGTGCCACAACTCAAAAAAGGTTGAAAAACACTGGTTTAGAGCAGTGGTTCCTAACCTTTTTTGTCTTGAGTACCCCCTAAGCTTCGTCTAACCCTCTAGAGTACCCCTTAACTTGAGTTTCAAGCAAATAAATGGGTTTTAAAGTCACATATTGTCAAGTATTATTATTGTATTTCAGTTTTAATTATATGTATAGTCTAATACCGTGATTTTCAACCTTTTTTGAGTCGTGGCACAGTTTTTTTGGTTGTAAAGATACCACGGTGCACCACTTTTTAGTAGAAAAATCTGGTATATAATGCGGGTAATAATGTCTGTGACACTGTCTGGTTCTTAAAATTTATGAATTTCTGGTCATTTTGCGTTCTTTTTTGGTGTAAAAGTATGTTCAGGTCACTCTAAAAGGGTAATTTTTATTCAAAATCCACGTGTGAATCCAAATTGGATATTATTTCAAGGCACACCTGGCAACACCTCAAGGTGAAAATCAAGGGTCTAATATAGTCAGAGGTCATGTGTGCTTTTGAATACATTGATTATCTTAAGTTCTGATACATGAGACGTTAAGGCAAAGCATGTTTAAAGCTTTTTTTAATGGGACTTTTTACTTTGTTTTGTGACAACGCTAATTGAACCCTCCGTTTCTTGCCAGGGTTGGTTTGCCGGCAGAAACTTGGCTATTTCCCAAGTCACCACCAAGTACTTCTTATGGGTGGATGACGACTTTCTGTTCACCAAAGACACAAAGATCGAGAAGATGCTCGAAATCATGGAGGCAGTTCCAGAACTCGATGTGGTAAGTTCAAGAATTTTAGCCGTCAAAATGGAAAGTGGTTTCAATTGACAACATTTGTACGTTGAAAAATGTTTGATTTGACTTTTTGAATTGTGAGAATCACATGATTTACTGAGTGTAGTGTTCACACTGATGAGCCCAGTAATTACAAAGATATTAAAGGGGATGTCCTTGATTTTGATCGTTTTAAAATGTGAAAAACAAAACTAGTTCATGTCCAAGTCTTTACATCCGTCACATGTATCGCTCACTGTATCGATCACTAGTGCAGCCCTAGTGATGAGTTTAGAAGCACTTTTCTCGAGTCGCTTGAGTCGTAGAGTAAAGATCAGGTACAGCCCCATTACAGCGTTTTAGAGTTTTTTTGGGGGGGTAAATGTCAAGGACAGTAAAGGATGCTATTACGGTACCAAAACTAAACCTGGACTAGATCAGGACTAAACAAGGACTAGAACACAACCAAACCAAGTCCAGGACTAAAATCACAGCCTGGTGTGGATCTGGAGTGTGACTGCTGTTCGGAGGGGCCGATGGCGCAGATTGGCAGCCTCACTTCTGTCCATCTGCCCCAGGGCAGCTGTGGCTGCAGTTGTAGTTTATCACCATTGAGTGTGAAGTGAATGAATAATGTTCTGTAGAGCATCTGAGTGTCTGGAAAGGCACTAAAGAAATCCAATTGTCCACACAGCCTAAAATACCACGGATTGTATTTGGACAAAAAACATTTTTAGTGTTTTATTAATAAAAGAAACAGGTCCATTGACTTCATGTTCAAAACTGTAGATATGATAAGCCTCATCATTTCACTGTAAAGAGGAGCAGACCTTCATTTACATGTTTTCATTTCTGAAGTGTCTGTGTGACATTGTAGATCACACGTGTCAGAGGAATGTGGTCTGTCTTCTGTCGTTTTGTGTCTCTGCCGTAAGTAAACAGTAAAGGCTAATCCAAGCTACTCACTCACAATCTGCCTTTTTCAAATAACCACGCCTAAGTAAAGAGATGTGTGTGTGTGACTTTTCAAAATACAACTTTGACTAAAGTAATGATTTTATTTTATTTATTTAACCAGGAAAGCGCCCATTGAGATCGAGATCTCTTTTTCAAGGGAGACCTGGCCGAGTGGTCAGCAGCACACGTCAGGAGTATCACAAGTTTACAAATACAATAACAAAACATTTTGTTGTTGTTAAAAAGTCATAAGCGGGCTGCATAAAGGGCCATAATCAGAAAGTGCTAGTTTCACTGCAATTAAGTTCACAATAAGATTAAAAGCACAAGCACAGAGAAATTGAGACCCTCTGTCTTTTTTGTAAAAAGGAACGAGATGTATTAAAGGAAACAAAATCAGACCATTCAGTTTCCGATTGTGGAGCGTTGACTGTAGTTTTCCAAGAAGAAGGAGCAGAGAAACAAAAAGCTTGTTTTCCCGGTCAGTCCGAACACGAGGACCATGCAAATGATATACAAACACAACTGGCTACATTCGTGTGAACATTGTTTGTTTTGAGCTGCTTTCTACCTGTGGCCCATCAAGGTAACGGTTGTTGTGATCACCTTTAATTTGCGTACCAACAAAGTGTGTGTGTTCTTTGAAGGACAGCCGCGAATCAACAACAAAACCAAGCTATTTATACCTGTCAGCCAGTTCAGTTTGCTTCCTTTGCACAGTTGTTATTACAGGAAGGTTCTCTGGAGGCTGGCCTTGATTAGAAAAGATCATTAGCTTGGTTTTGTCTGCGTTCAAAACTAATTTTAGTGAATGCAGATGAGATTGGAGAATGGCAAGAGTGGATTGTACAAATTCAAAAGCCTGTGCAAGGGATTTGGAGCAGCAGTAAATGACAATATCATCTGCAGACAAGTGATAAGAAGCATTTGATTTCACACAGATTATTGACATAAATTGAAAACAAAATCGGTCCTAGGACTGAGCCCTGGGGTACACCTCTTGTGACCTCCAAGAAGGACGATGTTGTTCCAGACATTTGTACACACTGTGCTCTGTTTGACAAATACTCAGTGAGCCAACACACTGCTCGACTGGAAAAGCCAGTATTGATTAGAGTTGAATGAGTCAGATGCCCTGGAGAGGTCGATGAATAACGCAGTGCGGCCTTTTTTACTGCACGATTGTAACATCAATTAGGACTTTCACTGTGGAAGTAGCAGTACTGTGGTTCTTTCTAAAGCCCAGTTGAAAATCATTTACAATGGTAACAGATTCTATGCCTTTAGCCCAGTGGTTCCCAACCTTTTTTGTCTGGAGCACCCCCTATGCTTTGTCTCACACTCAGAGTAATCCTTAACTTGAGTTTTGGACAAATAAATGGGTTTACTAGTTGAATATAGTCAATTATTACTATTATGTTCTTTTCTTTTAATTATATTTATGGTCCAAGATTCTCCAAAAAGATGCTAAATTTACAACTAATAAGACATTTAAGATAAAATTTCATTCAACATTTCATCTTCATTTAAAACCTGAAACCATTCCAAGTGCCCCCTGGTAATCCCTAACGTACCCATTGGGGTCCCCGTACCCCTGGTTGGGAAACACTGCTTTAGCCGATCACCAACTCATTTTTCAAATCTTTGCCAGGACACATCATTTAGAGCAGAGGTCTGCAACCTTTATTATCAAGAGAGACATTTTGCCCCCTCTTCTACAAAAAAAAACAAAACACTACTATACTAATACTACTACAGACACTACAAAAGCCGCCGGCACGTATAGGCTGATGACGTTATGTGACTGACGTATATTTTCGTTGACGAATTAGAAATTAAAAATAGTTCTTTTAAAGTTAGATGGCATCAACTCAAACTCCAACATAACTGCCCAACAAAATAAACTAATACTATGAATAAAAATGAATTAAGAAATACCATTTATTTATGCTCAGGTTTTTTTTTTTCAAGGCCAAAGGGAGCCGCTACAATGAGCGTGAAGAGCCGCAGGTTGCAGACCCCTGGTTTAGAGCCTCAACCAGTGCGCCGAGGAACACTAGCGTGCCGTGAGGTTTTGCCAAATGTGCCTTGAAAAAGTGTCAAATTTTAGTTCACAAATGCAGATGTAATTGACTAATTTACTTTTTAGGAGTGTCCGCTGCACAGGCATTATTTGCGTCATTATATACCGTATATTTTGTACTAAATAGTCTCATTGAGTGATGTTTTAGTAGTGGGTGGTTGCCGTGGTTTCTTTCGAACCCAAAAAGTGTGCCGCAACTCAGAAGAGGTTGAAAAACACTGATTGAGAGAATGGCCTGTAGTTATCAACGTCTGAAGGGTCATCTCCTTTCAGAAGAGGAAACACAAAAGCAGACTTCCACACTTTGGGACTCTTACTACTAATCTGGCTCAAATTAAAGATGTGTGACAAAAGGTTCGGACGAGGAAAGACCATTAAAATCTCATTAAAGTTCATTTTGCAGTATATGTCTCCTTTAAAACTGGAGTGGACAAAATATTTCCCCTTACTTTCCCCTAACTTTGTGTCCATTTTCTACTCGTTAAAGACCAGTTCCACCGTAGAATTCTTCCCTTCAGCTCAATGTTGTTTGTCACTTTTCACTTCAGGTCGGCGGCTCGGTGGAACAAAACCAGTTCTACTTTTCCCTGGAATATGACGAGGGCGACGAGGCCGAGGGCGGCTGCCTGCGAGCTCGCCTGAACGAGAAGCTGCAGGCCCTCAGGGGTTACCCACAATGCTCTCTGGTCAACGGAGTGGTCAATTTCTTCCTGGCTCGCACAGACTCGGCCCAGAGAGTACGATTCGACCCCGCGCTAAAGCGAGTGGCACATCCAGGTGAGGTGCACGATAACCGTCTGTCTCAGTGGATTGAACTGATTGATTGATCTTGTTTTCTACTGTTTTCTTGCCGTTCCCAAACTCGTCCAATCTGCTCCTAAAGATGTTTTATTCTTCCATTGAATCCACTTCGTCCTTGGATTTCTCTGGGACATTGTAACTTCAAAGTTCGTTTTCTTAAAATGCATTTTCCTCCCTCGAGACATAAAGATCAGCCTTAAAGTAGATCCTGCACGCAACAAACTGTACAATCTGAACTGAACTGAACAAGATTTTCAGGAAACGTACAGAAGGATTTGTTGATATCTAATTCTAAAACTGATTTATTTAAGTTTTAAGTTAAAAAAAGGGGTACATTTTTGAATTTTTGGGCCAATTTTCAGTTAGATCCAGTTGACTAAAAAACTAAATACGAAATTGTTTAAAAAAACCAATATGTGTACAGAATGACCCAAACAGATTGAAATGTCTCAAATGTGTGCAATTTTGGCTGTTTTTACACATTAAATGCCTTAATTCTACATGAAAATATGGAGAAAAACTTGTAATACATTTTTTAGTACACTTATGTGAGTAAAGTACAGGAGGAGTTTCAAATTGATATCTTTAAATGTAATACTTTTTTTCTATTCACCTACAGCATCTTGTCTTAGAGAGAATAGAGTAGATCGTGTCTTAAATCTGCAGCATTTGAACTTTCTATACGTTCTGATCAAAGAGCTGCTGTTATAAGTGCAGAGTTGTCTCCCTCTGCTGGACAAAGGCTGTAAACACACACAGTTTGGGTCCAGGGCGAGACCATAGACTGTAGATATCAGTGGACCATGTTAGCATGCTAGCCGCCGCGTTCCAAATAGGAAGCAGCTATGGAGGCGCTCCTGGCTCCATAAAGCCGAGCTGCCATTCACTTTCTATTGGGACACTGGTGCCCTTTACTCTGTAACTGTTTCTGTCAAGCTCACCATCTTGAAACTAAAACGTCTGTTTTGACACACTCTACATGAATCGGGCACCTGATTGGTTTTTCGTTAGGTTGTTCATAAATCAAGTTATTAGCAATAATAACTGACCGATTCATGTAGGTGTGTCCTTTTCAGACGTTTTAGTTTAGCAAGATGGTTTGAGCTTGACAGAAACAGTTACAGCCGCACCAGTGTCCCAATAGAAAGTGAATGGCAGCTCCTGATTAGTCCAGGTGGTTGCCACGATAGCCTCCTATTTCCAAATATTTGGAGTCTGGCTCCGCTTTAGCCACTGATAACTGCTACAGTCTATGGGCTTCATTTGGCTGGAGCCAAACGCTATGGGTGACGTCACAATCCCTTAGTCCACTGATCTACAGTCTATGGGCGAGACGAGAGAATCTCAGTGAAATCACTTCATGTTCCGCTTCACTTTTGCCTCCGTTCTGAATTTAGAATCTTTTGTTTCACTAAAATGCTACTCTTAAAGTGCCTCTGACAGGTTGGACTGCTCATTGGTCAAAAATGCGGTTAAGATAAATATATTTCAAATTTTGTTAAAGTACTTCACTAATTTATCACAGATTAGCAATTTTTTTAGTTTTATAGTTTTACTTCCTGGTTGTAAATTATGCCATCACACTAATTAAATTACCTAGCAACCATCCCGTATGGGGCCAGAACTCATTCAGTGTCACAGATTTTTTATTTTACAATAAATAAAAAAATGCATCAATGTTTGAAGAATCAAAAAAGTAGTTTCTTTTGTGTAAATTATGCATAAACTTAGTCTCCTCAATGTGATGTCATCAGTCTGTTTACTTCCTGTAATTTTCAACATATTTTTCAACTTTTCTCCACAAATGGCTGCTTGATTGGTGTAAAATTAAAACGTATATGTACGACCAAATAAAGTCCAAATGAGAAAACCTGTCACAGCACTCTTAACACTCGTATGTGCTCTGTGTGTGCTCTGTGTGTGCAGAGTTCTTCATGGACGGTCTGGGGTCGCTGATGGTTGCGACGTGTTCCGGTGTGACCATCGGCCATCAGCCTCGCTCCAAAACCGACCCGCGCTACGCCAAGTACAGACAACCCAACAGAGACCAGGACATGCTCTTCAAATACAAACTCTACTATTTTAAGCACAATCTGAAGTGTATACAAAGATGGTAACACTCTACACTTTATTTTGCAAGACTTACTTTTTCATGGTGTGTACAGATGTTATAACAGAGCGCACTGTAATGAAATGAATGAAAAAATAGGGCTGACCATATTTTTTAGAAAGAAAGATTGTAATATGTGTATTACTGTGATATCATTGCAATGTACAGTATTTAAAGGGAAATATTATGCATTTTTCATATTGTCAATGGCCTTTGAACATGCTCTTGAGTGCCTTAAATTTGCAGCTCATGTTTTGAAACAAATAAAGTGTATTATTCATTATATGACATATTTATCAGCCTCTTTGAAATGACACTAAGCACATCTAGCCACTAGATCAGTGTGTTTCAACCTTTTTCTAGTTGGGGCACACTTTTTAGGTTTAAAAGATGCCACGGCACACCACGTTCAACAAAAACATGACCAAATCAGACCATTTAGTTCGTAAAATATTGTATATAATGAGCCAAATCATGTCTGTGCAACTGTCTGGTGCTTTAAATTTGGCAATAGTGGTGGTTTTGTGTTTTCTTTTTGGTGCACACGTTGCTCAAGACACTCCAAAAAGGTAAATTAGTTATTTACATCCGTATTTGTGAATGTGTTAACTCAAATTGGACATTTCAAGGCACACCTGGTAAAACCTCAAGGCACACTAGTGTTCCCTGGCACTGGTTGAAAATCAAGGCACTAGATGATGCTTTAGCGCTCATGTAATTTAGTGAAGTTAGCCGTCAACAAACATTATGGTGCGGGTGAGGGGCAGCAGTGATCGTGTTCAGAGGCAGAAACACTCAGAACGAGTCTGGCCATGATTTAAAGACTTAAAACAACAGAAGATTCCTGGATAAATGACGTATGAAGTCTGAAAATACATCCCAGAACTAGGAAGTTCAGCAGAAAGTATGTTTGTCGTTTGGAGGGGGGGAGGATTTTCTAATAAGCATTCCTCAAAACAGCGTGAATGCAGCTGAATGCTACTCCAGGTGTGTTTTTGATGATGGACATCGTTAGAACATGGTTTAAGCTCAAAAAGTCACTGTAGCAGAATCTGTGTCCTTTAAATACCGCAATAATTCTGTTATATTGAAAATAAAAAGCAGTTTACTGAGATTATGTCAAAATAAAATCTTAACAATGACAAAACTACAATTAAATCCAGGCCAATTTGGGAGTTTAGGAAAATAATGAATAAAATCTATGGGTTTTTACATTTATAAAACGCACATTTTCATTAAAGGAAAAATATTATGCATTGTTCATATTGTTATTAACCTTTAAACATACGTTCTGGATGGAGGGAAGATTTATACATAAATAAAGATTCCTCAAAACAGCGTGAACGCAGCTACTTCAGGTGTGTTTTTGATAATAATTATATGGTTTAAAGCTCAAAAAGTCACACGAGCAGAATCCGTGTGCTTTAAATCCGTGCCGTTTCAGATGGAGCGCCTCAGATTGTGGTTCGATGGTTGCGTTGGCCAACACAGATACTTTTACTAACCATTGAAGTTTTGTTTTCTTACTTGAGTAAAAGGTTTGAACTGAAGGCTGAAGGAATATTTATGAACTAAGTGTATAATCCCTTGATTTTCAGCCAGTGTGCCGGTGAACACCAGTGCGCCTTGAAGTTTTGTCAGATATGCCTTGAAAAAATATCCAACGTGAGTCAATATATTAATAAATGCGAATGTAATTGACTGATTTGACATTCTGGAGTGCTTGAGCAACTTCTGCATCAAACAAGAGCAAAACCATCACTTTTGTCAAATTTAAAGAACTAGACAAGGGCACAGACATTTTTTGCCATTTTTTTTTTCATTATTATTGTTATTTTTTTCATTATGTACCGTACTTTTTTTACTAAACGGTCTGATTTTGTGTTCCGTGGCATCTTTCAAACCAAAAAAGTGTGCCGCGACTCAGGAAAGGTTGAAAAACACGGGTATAATCTATTCTTCTTTGACATTTTGATGCATTAATGTCACTGTCTTTGTTAAAAAAAAGGTTTTCTGGCGTGTTTCAGAGTCTGTGTAGTTCAGTTAACGATTATCACTTTTAATCGTTGTAGCTTTAATCTAAATAAAATGATTAGTCGTTTAATAAAAATATTTGTCGACTAAGACACTATCGACCGATTAATCGACTAAAGGATTACAGCCCTAGTGATTTCCTCATTTACCACCAGGATTTAAAACCTAAAAAAATACCTAAACTGGGGTAAAATTTGTAGAGATTTTAGCAGAATTTGAAATCTTAACTGCATCTTAGTCCAACCTGTCGTGGGCACTTTAAGATATGCATTTTCTTGAGTTTGGTTTGACTATCCGCTGTCCATTGTGACAAAATCCTGTTGTGAAGATTAAATTATTTACCCATTTGTGTTTCTTGGAGTCAGCTGCTGTTTCTTGAGCTTGTTCTTCGTCAAATGCACAGAAAAACACCTTCCATCGAGCTGTTGTTCGTGTGTTCTCCGGATGTGGAGAACAGGGACTCGTGGACCTCTGCTCGCATCACGTCTCCCACGGCAACTGCTTTACCCGGTCACCATGACGACTTCAATTTTGGCAGGAAAAAGTCTGTTTCGTGGAAAAAGATTAGAGCCCCGGGAAATAAAAAAGAACGTCTCATTCACCCAATTATCAAAGGTTACAGGAATGAGCGACGTTTTATTTTTAAAGCGTGTTCTGTCCTCAAAAACAACTGGAGATCTGGTTTGGGTTGGGACTGGACTTGGGACTGGACTAGTTCTTGATAATGTTAGGTGCAAAAAACTAGGTCTGGGTGATGTGGTGATAAAAATGGAATCATGAGCTGGTCCCTGTGACAATCTGCTGTTTTTGTGAAATCATCGTATCATGATTGACTGTTTGTGTCTTTAATGCAGCTGTCTGTTCAAACACACTTTTTCTCCTGTTGTTTAGCCTCTGAAGCCTCTGAGCAGATGACTTTATTTACCTCTTAATAAAAACTGCTAACACTGTAGTTTGGATTTGTACAAACATGTTCTGAAACAAGCGACAAAAGCGCGACCAAAAGTAATAAAAATGTGTTCAAAAGCGTCAAAATACGCCGATAAACAACAAACGCGATGCAGTGCACCAAAACACGGCTAATAACGACAAAAACGTGACTAAAAACCACACGTTTAAATATGACAAACACAACTGGACGTGACAAAAAACAACGAAATTGTGTTTAAAATGTGAATTTTAATTGAATCCTATTATTGAAACATAAATCTAATCGCGGGTAACTTTGTTCACTGTACAAAGTGAACATGAATCGTGATAAAATCGAAATCATGATCTGGCTCCAAGAAAACCGTGATAATAATTTTTTGCCATATCACCCAGGCCTACAATAAACCAGTTGTGCTCTGACTAATGCCTCGTTATCTTACACAGAGTTCAAACTAGGGCTCGGCGATTTGGTGATAAAAATCGAATCGTGACCTCGTCCCTGTGACAATCTGCAATTTTTGTGAAATCGTTGTATCGTGATTGACTGTTTGTCTCTTTAACGCAGCTGTCTGTTCAAACACACTTTATCTCCTGTTGTTTAGCCTCTGAAGCCTCTGAGCAGATGACTGTATTTACCTCTTAAAGACCAGAGCTGCACAAGTAAACCAAATCAACAAAATATCTTGCTTTGATTAGAATAAAAACTGTTAAAACTGTAGTTTGTGTACAAAAGCTCTACCAAAAGCGATAAAAATAAGTTGAAAAGCAACAAAAACGCTCCTACAAACGACAAGGACACGACTAAATGTTAAAAAGATGCGTTTAAATATGACAAACACAACTGAACGTGACAAAATCGCGACTAAACCCGACAAAAATGTGAATTTGATCATTAAAACATAAATCGCACTGGTCAGAACAATCACAATTAGATATTTTTCCTTAATGGTGCAGCTCTATTAAAGGCAATAGAAAAATACAAAGTGAACATGAATCGTGATCAAATCAAAATCATGATCTGTTACGATTATCACGGCCAAAATAATTGCGATTATATCACGATAGTTATTAAAATTGCTGACAGTTTGAAAATGTGACATTCTCATTATAAATAACTTCTGACATATTTGTACTTTATTATACGTGAAAACAAAAACGATCTAGAAGAGAACAAAAAGGCTAAGTTGCTTTTTTTCTGCACAATCTGGTGACAAAATGGCGATTATCTTTGTTGGCGATTATCACGATTAAACAAAATGTAGCACAAACGATTATTCTCTTCCTTTTTATCACGATAAACAGTATTATTGTTTATTGTCCCATCCCTACACCAGACTGGGAGCCGTGCAAGGCCCTGGTCGCGCGCACCGTCCATCCAAACCCGCCTTCTCCCAAACACGCGCTCTCCCCGTGTGACTGCGCCGCGTTTTGTCCCGTTGAATCAGGAGTCCTCGTTTGGCCGCTCTCCTGCAGCATTAGATGATGTAACTCCTCCATTAGCGTCCCGGACAGACCCGGGGCCCCGCCAGTCGCTCCTTTGTGCCGGGTGCAGTCACCGAGGGCCCGTCGTGGAGGTCCGCCGCTCGTCTGGCCGAGACCTGTGGGCGGTCGGGACAAAGAGGAGCGCGAAGGCCACGGAGACGCGTCCCGAGGGAGGCTTTTAGGTCGGCACTCAGACCCTTCGCATTGTCAGAGAACAGCGGGATTTTCAGACTCTGTTTCAATAGATACGTCATTAAAGTTATGTTTTTATTGTGCGTAGTTTTGCCTTCGTGGGGCTGTGTTTGGGTTCGTTCACGTTTGACTGAGCCGCCAAATGTGTTCCTCTCCAGAGATGAAAATGTTACTGAGAACGCTGCAGGTGAACAGGAAAACATCTTGAAATTTAAAGATATCAACTGTAAACTTCTCCTGTAGTTCAGTGGTTCCCAAAGTAGGGGTCGGGACCCCCCGGGGGTCGCGAGGGGTGAGCTGGGGGTCGCGAGATGATTTCAAGATCTAATTTAAATATGTATATGACACTGTTTTTACTCTATTTCTTCCTAAAACAGTATATTTTAATGAAATAGGGTCTAATAAGGCAATAAACTATTCAAATAACAAATATTAGACCTGATTTAACACCCTTTAATTAAAATTATTGCTACGGTTAGTTTCATCTCACTTTGGGGGTCCTGAGCCGGTTGTATGGATATTTTGGGGGTCCCAGCCAGAAAAGTTTGGGAACCCCTGCTGTAGTTTACTCACATAAATGGAAGAAAAAAATGTATATGTCATGTCAAGTTTATGTCATGTTTTCATGTAGAAATAAGGTATTTCATCGGTAAAAATGGCCAAAAATACACATTTGCATTTGCATTTTTATTTATTTAAATCTGAAAAATGGACAGAACCAGGTTTAAATTATTTGGATCATTTTTTACAGATATTAGTTACAAGAAAAATTGGTAAAACTTTAGAATAACTCCCCTTATTCCTGTCTAAAGCATGAATAAAGACTTAATTAATAGTGAACAAAGAATTTATTAAGAATGATTCAGGCTTATTAACTGTTTAACTAATACTTTAACCCAAATTCCTAACCCTAACCTTAATTAAGTGGTTACTAATCCTGAATCATGCTTAATAAACTATATTCACCTTATTCCTGAAGTTGCCGTACGCGCCACCATCTTGTTTCCGTTGTAGTTCACATGGAGCAGACGAGCTCAACAGAAAATAAGTTCTACATGGACTAAAAAGCTGTTTTCAGGCTCCAGGAAATCAGTGCGTTGTGACTTGTTGTTGCTCGTGTTCATTAAACATTTTACACAAATCAACCTACTTTATGTAACATTTTAGCGGCGAGACTTTTCCCTCGTTCGTCATTAGCTTTAATGGAGTTCTCGTCAAATGGAAGTGCGTTTACGACAAAAGTGCGTATCTGTGGCAAAAAACGGCAAAAGTGGGCGGGGCAGAGGTGAATAATAGTAGTTAATAAACTACTTTGTTAATGCTTTACTAAGGCAGGAATAAGGGGAGTTATTCTAAAGTGTTACCCATTTTTCTTGTCACTAATATGTGTAAAAACTGATCCAAATAATTAAAACCTGCTTCTGTCCATTTAAAGTGTTACCGAAAAATGTACAGAGGGGATTTTGGATTCCTTATTTAGTTTTCGACAAAACAGAACTTAAAACTTGAATAAATCAGGCTTAGAATCAGATATCAACAAATCATTCTGTACGTTCTGTCATCATCTTGTTCAGTCCCAGATTGTATAGTTAGTACAGATTGTATTTACAAAGACATTTAATGAGGTCAAAATGTTACTTAGTTCTACTTTAAGGCTGATCTTTATGTCTCGAGGGAGAAAAATGCATTTTAAGAAAGCGGGCTTTGAAGTTACAATGTCCCAGAGAAATCTATGGATGAAGTGGATTCTGCTTTAGGAGCAGATTGGACAAGTTTGTTGTTTCCACATGAAAGTCTATATGTTGAGAGAGCAAACTGACCAAAAAACATCCATCCATCCATTTTCATCTGCTTTGTCCGGGGTCGGGTCGTGGAGGCAGTGGTCTGAGGGAGGTCCAGACTTCCCTTTCCATGTTCACCACCTCCAGCTCTCCAGGGGGATCAAGAGGTGCTCCCGGGCCAGTCTTCCCTCCTCTCTTTTATATATTATAAAAGAGCTATCAATTTGCACTACTGACTGTCCAACTGTACATTTCTGTAAATAGTCTTAGTCTATCTTAGTCTACTTTATTTTATTTTATCTTATTCCTCATCTTATGCATGCCTAATTTATATATTTTATTCATTGTTTTATGTTGCATGTTACACCGAAGCAAGTTCCTATGTTATGAGAATTTTGATCACTGATAATGGCAATAAACCAATTCTGATTCTGATTATCCCGGTGGGACATGCCCGGAACTCCTCCGTCTTCCTGCCTCTTAGACCAGTGTTTTTCAACCTTTTTTGAGTGGCGGCGCACTTATTTTGGTGGAAAAGATACAACGGCACACGACCTACTAAAACATTACCAAATCAGACCTTTTAGTAAAAAAAAGGATACACAATGTGCCAAATAATGTCCGTGCCACTGATGGTGATTGTTTTTGCTTTCTTTTTAGGTGCAGAAGTATGTTTAGGACACTCGAAAATAGTTACTTTTCCAATTGAATCCATTTGTAAACCAAAATTGGACATTTTTTCAAGGCACACCTAGCATTACCTGAAGGCGCACTGGTTGAAAAACACTGTCTTAGACCCACCACCAGCAGGAAGTACCAGGGGCCGGTGCAGGGAGTTTGGGCAGTGGTCAGGGGCAGGTGCCTGGACGACAGAAGCCACGCACACAGACTCTAGCACTGACCAAAAAGCAGAAATTTAATGTGTCATGTCTCGCCTTAAATCTCATGAAGGTTGATTTGACATAATACGTCTCCTTTGATAAATTCCGTTCCTGTTAAAACATCCTCGTCTCCTCCTCACGGCGGCTTCAGTGCTGGTTCGCAGTTCTTTTTGCACTCGTGACACTCGTGAAAGGTGAAGTCTCTGGTCCGCAGTCTGAAGAATGTTCATGTCCAGATGGAGTTACAGGAAACACCGGGTTCTGCCAAATCAAGCGCCGCAGATTTATGAAGCTTCATCTGAGACGTGAAGAAATAAACAAGGAGCTCATGTGGAGGAGGTCCATCCAAACTGTTTGAACAAAGACTGAACTGGAGCCGAGGCAGAGGTTCAGAAACATATTAACCATTGTTCAGGTCCATTTGACACAGACATTTTAGACATTATTTCCGTCTAAGTTACTCGGCCGCTGAGATGTCGCTTGAGTGACTTGAGTGAGGTTTGATCCAGCTGCTCCTCCGACTGGGGCAAAAAGATTTAGAACAAAAACTATCAAAGCCTTTAATATTCAGTCCTATTGGAGATTGACAAACATTTTACTCAAACAGGAGAACCAGTACTTCAACATAATATTACTCAAAAAGAAGTACAAGGTAATGACTCAGAAGTACAAAGTAATGACTCAGAAAGAAATGACTCAAGCGAGATCTGTTATGAAACGTTTGATTGATTTGATTTAAGTTAATTGTCTGGTCCCTGCACTCCTGCTCTCATTCTGTCTCTGTGGGAGCCGCGCTTCAGTGACTTAGACTTAAAGGTTAAAGGTACACTTTATTGTACCCATAAGAGAATTTGTCCTGTGCATTTGACCCATCCTTCCCTGCCACTGGAGGACCCTGTAAGGAGCAGAGGTCTGGGACCCAGCTCCAGATCACTGTCTTGGTCAGATGTAGCAACTGTCTCACGTAATACTGTACAACGTAATGGAGTACTAGATATAACCCAGTAATAAACAAAGTGAATATGTAATACTGTAATAGTTGTGTAATAGGCTAGTGATCATTAACAGATAACAGTTAGACAAGATGCACGAATGGCCATTCACGGTAGACAATCCCACAATTACAACAACAATAAGTACTTCATGATAAGAACCAAATTCAATGAAATATTCAAGGTGCAGTAACAATGGATAATCGTAGATGCAAGAAAATATTGAGAGTCCAGCAATAATAGATTGCTATATCGAGAGTCCAGCAATATTAGTTACAGTCAGCAACACAAAACACAATCAACCCGCCCACAGTTCATTGAAACCCACGTCTGGGTTTGGCCATAATCCAGAGGAAAGGGGAGTGCGATAAGAGTTTGTGAGGGGAAATATGTGTTGTTCAGTGGGCAATGGGCGTGTGAATGAGTGGGGTGAGAGTTTTTTAGTGGGCTGCAAAGAGCCCCCTACCGGCCCGGCGGGAGAGATGCGGCTCTGTGATTCGCTCAGATTCAGTGGCTCGTAGGCTCGAGGCCTGCTCCTTCAGCTCGCCATCAAAGTTCAAGAAACCTGGCCTGCACAACAGGACCAAACTTCAGTAAATCAAAATGTAACAACCCATAAACCCTATGGTAGGTAGGATAATGTTATATTGTTGTGTCATAATTTCTTCTGGATAATGCTTGCATGTTTGACACAATGAAGAAGACAAACTCAACGAAATTCAATGCAATAGAGTCTTTATTGTCCAAAAAATAACTTCATCCTTGGTAAAATGTAAGATCTGGTTGGTTTGCAGACCACGCAAAAAGCTCCTCTAACCAGTGTCCCAGATCATGGCTCCAAACCCACAGAGATCCTCACACGAAGAAAAAACCCCCAGAAGCCCTGACAAAGAGAATGCAGCCCAATTTATAGCTCTGAATATTCAGAACCATTACCCCCCATGCTCGGCTCTTATCCTATAGTTTCCTAGGTTTAGGGCACTACTCCTCCCAAGCTCATGATTATTCTATGAACCCAAGTGTAAACTCACTGACCCCCATGATCTCACTATCATGTCCTGACCATGAGCTCACTACTATGTCCTGACCTTTGTTTGAACTCCTGGTACAGGTTCCTCACAGCTGTATTTTCTTGCTGCAGTAGTTACAAACTTGCCCCTAGTGGCAGCCTCCAGTACTGTCCTAAATGAGCCTCCAATGCACATGTTGCTCTAGTGACTTCCTCCACACACTGAGTTTTTTATAATAAGTAAAAGTAGAAGAAACATTGTAAACAAAATAATAACTCTACAGGCCTTTGCTTTATCTAAAACTTAAGCTTAAACACTGCAAAATAAGCCTTTGGTGTTACACTCCTAAATATTGTTATTATAATGTTTCATACATTTGTGAAGCTTAAATATTCTTCATCAATATCAATAACAATATCTAGTGTGCACACAAATCAAATAAATATAGCACTAGTTGCACTATAAATAATATGTTCAAGTGCAATAATTCAACAGTGGAAAATAATACAGCAATATACATTAAATATAAATAACATTTCAAAACAAAATGCTAAAATATTGGCTGCATAATTTTAGCAACAATTTATCAAAATGTATACAAAAAGTACTACGCTAAAGTGATCAGGTAATCATAACACTCATTAAATAATTACCATTAGCAAAGGCACTTAAAAGTTCCATAATTGAATAATGGGACAACAGATACAACCGATGCGCAGACATTTGACGTTCATGTCAGTGCATGATAAGATTAACATTTGGCAGAAACAGGTAGAAAGTGTGGCAAAAACAGGTGCTAACCACGCCCATGTAAAATGAATGGCGGCGGCTAAGCTAGCAACAAATGAATACTCACCAACTTCCGTGGACTCCGCCTCACACACCAGCCCTGTCAACGCAGAACGGGACACGGTAGAAGCTCCTACAAGAGATTAAGATATTCTGTAACACAATGAATGACACGCGGAATTAGCTTGAACCGACCTGCGGCCTCCCCACAGCACCTCCTGCCCGAATCACAGCGCCACAATAGACCAACGCGATTGGCCGCGCCGCGTCACATGACCGTATGACGACACGGAGAAAAACAACAATGATAGGTCAGACTAGCCTTACGTGACCCGATGACCCGGAAGTCCCGCGAGAACGTGCAAAAATAACCATAGAACTATAATAAAACCTGGAAGATGAATCCAAAATGGCGCCCTGTTTATCCCTATGGCCTGAGCTCATTGGCGCATGACCCCAAAAAGGTTTCTTACTTCCGCATTTACTTCCTGATACGGATGCTGACATCTTTGCTTTAGGGCGCCACGTGATGACAATCCCCCATGATGCTTTGAGCGACGTGAACGACCACGCAGCTTGCAAGTTTTTGTGTTAACGTTAGCTTGTGTGATTGTAATTGTATTCTTCATGTTAGATCAAATGTGAAATCGTCTGAAATGAAATAAAATACAACTTACAGGTATCGCTAGTCGAGCCTTTTCCACGAGCTTCTGTTTGTATCGTCCTGTGCTCGTTCACGTGACTCACACATGTTTGCGGTGACGTCACTTCATATAAAAACGGTAATTTAGGTGATTTTAGAAACGGTAGAAAAGAACATTTCCTTCTATTTTATTTAAATACCCATAATAATTAAGTACTGTCTGCAATTATAACGTGCAATTATAGAAAAAGGCTGGGCCCAAGAGGCTGCAGTACCTCGCACGGCCACTAATCAATCTGGGACCACAGACAGAGTTATCCAGTTCATTTAATACATCCATGAAAATAACCCGTGATTTGAGACAGAGATACTATACGGGCAGAGATGTAAATAAAGGAGAAAAGCAGAGATCACAGGAGCCTTTTACCTGCGGTTTATGTAGATTGACAAAAGAGAAACATGCAAACTCAGCACAGAAAAGCTCGGCCCTAAAGTTGAACCCAAGAGAGGGATGTGAGAGTGCTGTCCGCTCTGCCACGAGTCGCCAAAAGAAGATGAAGGTGTGAACAGAACCTGCAGCTGTCACTGACATGTTCAAGACTTTACAGAGTGAATACTTGGACACTAAAGCTAAAGCTAACGCTAACGCTAAAGCTAATGCTAAAGCTAATGGTCGGACTAAGTCTCAAGTCTTTGGTTTCAAGTCCAACTCAAATCCAACTCCTCTGCTTTGAGTTTCAAGCTCTTTCAAGTCACTGTAAAAATGAGCAAATACTGATCATATTTTAGCAATTTTCATATTTTTGCAAATGGTCAAAGTCCTGGTTAAAAATAGACTCGTGAGGAGGGGCCTGTGGGTTTCTATGAAATTAAACACAGAGGGTACATCGATTTTCAAAACAAATGAATGTTTCGTCTCAAGTCACTGACTTCCAAGTCCAAGACGAGTCCCAAGTCAAAGCAGTGACTCAAGTCTGACTCAGGTCCAAGTCACACCTCATTTAATGCTGATTACGAGGCATAATAAATATTAAAATCACAGAAACTGAAGTAATTTAAATGTATGTTTTAATAATAATAGTTAGCCTTAGCTTTGAGACAAAAATACCTTCATAAACAGAAGTGCTGAACATGTCAGGGATCAACTGCAGCTGATCATAAACATTCATTCATTCATTCATTCATTCATTAATCCTTCTTTTTAAGATACTCTTTAACTGAGCCTCACATATTAACCCGTTTTTTAATTTTCCATGGTTTGAAACATTAAAGGCTGAGATCTCGTGCAGTTTTTAAGTGTTTTAAGTTCTCTCGTGTCTTGTGTCGTGTCGTGTGGTGTTCCATAAGTTCTGTTGGTTTTGACATTTTTAGGTTTACAGTTTTGACCTTTTGTCTCATGAAACGGGCCAATGTTTGTAAAACCCTTAAATGGCTCTCTCCCCCCTCTTCCCTCTCCTCCCTGTCTTTTCTCTCGGTTCGTGGTGACTCAGGGTGACGCAGTAATGTCCTGTCATTAGCGGGGCTTATATTTACGCCCTCTCATGAGCCATGTGTGAATTACAGGTTTCAGATGACATCGCTCAGTGCGGGGCGTGGCTCGATGACCAGCTCTGCTACAGAAAGTCAAACCAACACGACAAACACAACACATAGAACAAATATGTTACAGAAAAGCCAGGTTTAGACTTTACTGATCCACAAGGGAAATGACTTGAACATTTCCCTCACAAATGCTGATGTAGGTGAGCTGTTGTTGTCGTGCATCGTTCTCTGGTCATTTTAAAGGAAAAAAATATTCTGCATTTTTCATATTGTTATTAGCCTTTAAACATGCTGTTGAGTGCCTTAAATTTACTTGCCTGGCCTCCATTCTACTCTCCATGTTTTATTCAATCCTGTCATTAGTCTGGAGCCGCCACATAATTTGACTTCAGGGGGCGGGACAAACATGCGCCAATCAAACGAAAAGCGGACGTGACGACAGCGCCACGACAGTCCGGTTTATGCAGCAGAGAGCTGTGGTGTCAGTCCAAAATGGCTGTCGCTGTAAATCTTCCTCTGGCTGTGGTTCTAACGACACTTTCAGGACATGAAATGCTATTGTTGCAGCAGCAGTTATCGTGTTTAGAGGCAGAAATGCTCAGATTTAAGGACTTTAAACAGCAGGAGACTCTTGGATAAGGGAGTTCAGTGGGAAGAGTTTTTGGCGCTTG
This sequence comes from Rhinogobius similis, assembly GCA_019453435.1. Lineage (NCBI taxonomy): Eukaryota > Metazoa > Chordata > Actinopteri > Gobiiformes > Gobiidae > Rhinogobius > Rhinogobius similis. Next base: position 6,792,846 of record CM033619.1, on the reverse strand, counting down.
GAGAGGATTTTCAAACCAGCATTCCTTAAAACAGCGTGAATGCAGCTGAGTGCAACTCCAGGTGTGTTTTTGATGACGGAACATTGTTAGAACAGGGTTAAAAGCTCAAAAAGTCACTGTAGCAGAATATGTGTCCTTTAAAGTCCACATGACGGTTCTCAAAATTTTTAAATTATGACTTAGTTTGGCGGGAGGGCACCTGTGGCAAATATTTATCATAGTTTTACATTTGTGAAGTTGCAGTTTGTGAAGAAATAAAAAAAAAATAAAAGTTTAACATTACCGAAAGTAGTGCTGAGTTCTAAAACAGAATCCCTCTGTGATGTCATCAACAAGTGACATGCCATTGAAAATACAAGGAAAATTTACAGTCAACTGACAATTTGTTGACAGTTTAAACAATCATACAACAAAATAAAGTTGTTGTCAGGTATAATTATTTGTCAAATCACAGCTATTGTGTCATTTTCACGGACGTTGGCCCTTGTTTACAGTCTGGTTGCTATGGTAACAGTTGTTACGATGTCATATTTGTGCTCATGTTTAGTTTAGTCTTTATTTGAATTATTGAATTGAATTATTTATGTTCAAGTAGTAGTAGAAGTAACATTTTAAACATTAAGAAAACAGTTAAACTGAGGACAAATAAGCAAACTGTTTACTGTTTATTAAATCTTAAATATATCATAATCACGTTCACTACTTTTTAGTCTATAGTTTAAAGTCTATATGACAGATTAGTCCAGTGGTTCCCAACCTTTTTTGTCTGGAGTTCCCCCTAAGCTTTGTCTCACACTCAGAGTAACCCTCAACTTGAGTGTCAGGCAAATAAATGGGTTTACTAGTTGAATATAGTCAATTATTACTATTATGTTCTTTTCTTTTACTTTTATTTATGGTCCAAGATGCTCCAAAAAGATGACTCAAAAGAAATGAACAGATTTAGGTGTACTTTGAGGTAATTTAGTGTTTTAGTGTTTATTTTCCTTTCCACTTGCATTTACTCACTTTAGCTGTTCTTCCACCTCCGCACGGTTTACTTTGGCCACGCCCACATTACAGTATTTATTTGCTCTGGCCCCGCCCACTCCACGTTGTTTATTTCCTCTCTCGGCAGTGGCTTTATGGGAGGTTTATTTGGGAGTGGATCGGGTGACCTCCTCCTGTAAACGCCTTGTGTTTGGATTAGCTCCCTGTGGCTCCGCGAGGGATTCTTTTTACACTTTCAATTTCAAAAGGTTAGAAAAGGTTTGCAGAAATGTGAACATCAGACCAGGAAGTGTCACGCCGTCCGCAAACACGAGCGCAAAAACACGAGAGAAAAAATAAATGACTCCTCGAGCACATGAGCCAGCTTTCTGACTCTGTAGGGCCTCTGTAGAAAGTCAGGATTTTATTTAGTTTGACCCCAAACCAGGAATGAACCCTTGTGGAAAAATGTCTTATTGCATTTTTTCTGACAAACACTGTGATTATGATTTGATTGGCAATTTATGTTATTGCATTTTTTCTGACAAACACTGTGATTATGATTTGATTGGCAATTTATGTTTTAATAGCGGGATTCTATTAAAAGTTCAGTTCATTTCAGGTCAGGTCAATTTAGTTTAGGTTAGTTCAGTTTGGTTTGTTCAGTTCAGTTCCATTTAGTTTAGTTTAGTTTTGACTGTAGTTTAGTTTTTAGTGTAGTTTAGTTTAGTTTAGTTTAGTTGAAATTAGTTTAGTTTTTAGTTCAGTTTATTTCAGATTGATAAATTCAGTTTGGTTCGGTGAAGTTTAGTTTAGTTTAATTCAGTTTAGTTTAGTTTTTAGTGCAGATTAGTTTTTAGTTCGGGTTTCATTTAGTTTTTAGTGTGTTTTAGTTTAGTTTTTAGTTCAGTTTATTTCAGATTGATAAATTCAGTTTGGTTCAGTGAAGTTTAGTTTAGTTTAATTCACTTCAGTTTAGTTTTTAGTGCAGATTAGTTTTTTTATTCAGTTTAGTTTAGTTTTTAGTGCAATCTAGTTTTTAGTTCGGGTTTCATTTAGTTTTTAGTGTGTTTTAGTTTAGTTTTTAGTTCAATTCAGCTTAGTTTAGATTTTAGTTTAGTTCAATTTAGTTCAATTCAGTTCAGTTTAGATTTTAGTTCAGTTTAGTTTAGTTCAATTTAGTTCAATTCAGTTTAGTTTAGTTTTTTAGATCAGTTTAGTTCAGCTCAGTTTTGTGTAGTGCAGTTTAGTTTTTAGTGTAGTGTAGTGTCGTTTTTAGTTTTGTTTAGTTTTTAGTTCATTTAGTCCATTTAGCTTTTTTGTGTTGTTTTGTTTAGTTTAATTTTCTGATCTGTTCAGTTCCTGATAGTTCCATTTTGGTTAGTTTTTAGTGCAGTTTAGTTTTTCGTTCAGTTCAGTTTGACCCTCTTTAGCTTCTGAAATACCTCTTTGTGGAGTCTCCTTTAGTCCAGAAACATTTACATTAGAGAAAAGATGAAATCTGAACTGATAAACTAATACAAGACTCATGCATTTCAGAAAACTACAGATTTAGCCATTATTACATTATAAAACGGGGTTTATATATTATTTTCAGGAAGTCAATGGTAATGGCCGGTTTAGATCAGTATTAAAGTTTACAATGAACAACATAAAATGGTGATCCACTTATGTTACAGTTCAATACTAAGTAACTGAAAAAGCACAATATGTCAACTTAAAAAAGCAAAAAGAACAGCAGAAATAGTTGTTTGTTTGAAATATAAATCATTCCGGTCAGTCATTAAATTCCATGTGGATCTTCGCTCACTGCAGCCGAAAAATGTCGTGCTTTGATGGACGGAGTGTTTACCTGGACGTGTCGTGGCGGGTCCGATACACGGGCGGTTTCACATTCGACACGTCACTCACGTGATAACGGCATGAATCACTCCGGTGCAGCGCACGGACGCTGAAGCAGTTCCTCCCGTGTACACAGGGAGGCGCCAGTGAGAGAGAGAGAGGGGGGGGGAGAGGGAGGGAGAGAGGGAAAGAGGGAGGGAGCGAGAGAGAGAGGGGGGGAGAGGGAGGAAGAGAGAGGGAGAGAGGAGTGAGAGAGAGAGAGAGAGAGAGAGGGGGAGCGAGGAAGAGAGAGAGAGGGGGGGGGGGAGAGTAAGGGAGAGAGCGAGGGAGAGAGAGAGAGTAAGGGAGAGAGAGAGAGAGAGAGAGGGGGCGAGAGAGAGAGAGGGGGGGCGAGAGAGAGTAAGGGAGAGAGAGAGAGGGAGAGAGAGAGGGAGAGAAGGAGGGAGGGAGAGAGAGAGGGGGGTCGAGAGAGAGAGGGAGGGAGAGAACAGACGCTTTTACGCACGCACGCACGCACGCACGCAGGGACGCGCGAGAGCATTGTTGTTGTTGTTGTCGCAGACGCGACTGAAACCAACGGCACTCACTGTACACTGTAAAACAGAGCCGCTGTAAACGCTCTGGACCAGAACATGAACTGGATCTATGAAACTATACAATAAACGACACGCGAAACCTTCAGCCCAATCAAACGGTTTATTTGGGATATGAATGTTAAGAGCTGCAGTATGAGCTACTTTTTGACAAAATTAATATTTTAAATATATATTTTTGAACATTTCTTTTTCAATGTTTTCATTTTAAGATCAGTAGTTCACTAAATATTAGGCCACTTGTTTAATAAAATGACTGTGAAAAAGGTACGGTTGAATCTTTTCCTTCAGCAAAACTACAAAGTACACCATTTTAATTGTACTTAAAGTAAAAACACGCAGTTGGTGGTACTATGTAAAACCGTTTTTACACAGAACAATGAATGAATTAATAGTGCAGTTAATCTGACTTTAAACAAGTGGAAAAAATTTATTTGTTTGACGTGTGAATAGCTCTTAAATCTGTTACTTTTTCACTCTAAAAGTTCCTTTTTACCTTGACACTTTGACTTAAGCCCCAGTATGTAACATTTGAGACAAAAAATAGACCAAAAGATTTTTTTTTTATTGCACTTAAAATGCAGCAAACCAAGCCTCCTTACAGTAAGTGAGCTTGCATCTCCACAAACCTGACTCATACTTGGGAGAATGTTCATCCTTTGCCCATAATGTTCCGCAGTATGGCATAAAACGCACATCTGCAGGAGAATGCTCAGCAGGATGGATTTCCTTACAATCCTGCAGGTGATGTGCACGTTCTTTATGTGATATACTTTTACTTTTGCCCCAGTACGTGTACTTTTACTTAAACCGACGCCCGCTTCTTCCACCGCTCCTTGGGCTGATTCTGAAAACAAATAGTTCAACTGAATCAGCTCAGCATGACTAAACGCTGGAGATTCCCACGGGGGGCGAGCGCAGAGCGGGCGTCCTTTTTTACAGTGCGCGGCGACTGTTCGGGAGCGGACTCGGCGCAGAGAGCGAAAGGGGCGGTACCTGCTCCTTCTCCAGCGCAGCTTCACTTCACTCCGAGCCCGGCTGCACTCCACATCGCCCCGGAGCTTTTGTGCGTGTCCAACTTTCCCCGAGTCGTACGATTTAAACGCTTTTTCAAAGTTTTCGTCGCAACACTCAACGCAACAAAATCAACTGAACGCGACGCGCGACTGGAAACCCTCGCCGCGTCTCTCGTTTTTTCTTCCCCCAGACGTTCCAAACCTTTTCCACACTTTCCCGACACTTTCAAACTTTTTCGGAAAGTAAAACCGACCACGAAGCCGCCGCAGCGCGAAACGAAGAGCGACTTTCTTGGGCACGGAGCCGGCGCCAAAGACGGAAGGACCGCGTCGCGCCGCTCGCTGCTGCTGCTGCGGAGCGTCGATCGTTCGTGTCGCGGCCGAGAGACGACGCCAGGACCCGGGCCGGTGCCGGTGGCGGGGAAACATGCCGCAGGTGGTGGACACGCTGCTCGTGCTCGTCGCGCTCGTCCTGGTGGAGATGGCGGCGCGCGTGTGCGGCCAGGACCCGGCCTCCAAGCTCGTGTCGGACCGGTACGTGGTCTACTGGAACCGGACCAACCCGAGGTAAGAGGAGAGGAACCGGCGGGGCTCGAGCGCGGCGTGACCGGCGGACGGTGCGCCCTGTGCGGCTCGCTGGGGTTTGGACCAGGGGGTTGTGCGCTTTGGGGTTTGGCTGGATTTTGTTGTTGTTCATTTATTACTTTTTATTCGCCATCTGATTAAAGGAAACTATCAGCTGCTGGACGTGTTTAATATGAAAAGAAAGCTTATAGTAACTCACTTATTTACACCAGATAAACCATTCTGGGATGAAGTAGAGTCAGTTTTTACTCCGAATGCACAAATAAACAATTACACTAAAATTCAGAACAATTTAATAGGACTTTTATATGGATTCCGCCTGGACTTTTTTTTAAACTTTATTACAAGTCCCTAAAACACATTTTTAGTTAAATTAACTTCAGCTTTGAAAGAGAAATTGTCAATCAGGCACAATCTACAAACACCAGCTTTACTTCTTCAAATATTTTTGAAATTTAGGCTTTAGGATTTGACTTTAAAATCTGTTATTTCTCTGGGCAGAGCTTGTTTCCAAGTGGAATCAGAGTAAATCAGACACAAAACTCCAGAGTCCAGACAATAGTTTGTGTCCAAAGGATCAAAAACAGCTTCAGTTTGAATTGAGGCTCATTTTAGTCACACGTTTGAGGAAAATCGGGTCAGATTTAGATGGGGTTATACCGACTTTCAGATAAATAGGTTATAACATTTGTACCAAATTTAAATGTCCTGCTTAAAGTGAATTTAAATTCCTATGAAATGGTTTGGACTAAAGAAAAATGGCAAAGTTATTTCCAAAACTATTGTCAAAACATAAGTACTACTTAACTAATGTTGAAATCAGTATAATTAATCTTGTTTTGAATATATTTTGACTTAAAATAAGATTACGGAACATGCGGAAAATATCTTAAATGTGCTGTATGTAGGTTGTTACGGTTAAAGTCCATAACGTGATTTTTTTTTTCTTTGTCTGAAGACTATGAAGCGAATTTATGTTCTTATTGCTGAAAAAGCACTTTCGTACCCTCTGCCAAAATACTACATAGTGACCCTTTAAAACAAGAAAAAGACGAGCATTTTCTAACTTATAAAATGAAAAAAAAAAAAAAGCTGCACTGCACTCTAAGTAAGAGCAAAACTTACTGGTTCTATCGGCAATAAATATCTTACTTAAGTCTTATTATAGTCAAATTTATAGATAAATATTACTTAATCCAGTCACTTTTAAACTATTCTTTTCTAAATCCTGCATATCACAGGTTTTCGTGTTTCTAGAATGATGATTTGATTTGGTGGGATAGTATCTTTGGTAACTATTTATTATAGTTTTACACCAGCCAAGTCTGTGACAATTTGTGGTGGAAAAAGTTGAAAAGAAAAGCCGAAAAATACAGTAAAACGTAATCCTTTCAATTAGCCGCATTCCATCCAAAATACAGGCACAGTTTACGTTTAAAGAAGACATTAACATTCATTTATCAAATTAAGTATGATTTTTACAAGTCTAATAATGACAATTGTGCATTTTTTACGAGCTTTGGCACTTGTTTGCTTTATGGTTGCCAGGAAACCGTTACAGAATTATCACGACGTATGTCCCGTTTGCTGCCCATGTCCAACCAGGAAGTAAAACCGCAGGATTTGTGTTCATTATTAGTGAAACGAGAAGTCTAAGCTAAAGTTTACAGTTGGTCAGGGGCGTCGCGCTGGGGGGGTGAAGGGCGCTGGTTTCCCCGGGGCCCGCGGCACAGAGGGGCCCCCAAAAGCATGCAATAGTTTTTTTTTTTTTTTTCTCAGTTCCATTTGTCGACGCTTTAATCTATTTTTGTTGTAATAAAATGCGTTGTGGTTGAGTAAAGGTCATTGCTCACACATTAGCCAAGCTGTTAACAATTGAAACTAGTGATTTGTGTATTTTCTTAATAAATAATACCTTTCGAGATGGTATTGAAATTGGTCTGGTACTAATTGCAAAAAAACAGTACAAAAAACACACTATTGTATCATATTCACATGGAAAATGTTGTTATTTTTTGTTGCACGATCAGATTTGAGCAGAATAAGTGACTTTCATGAGTAATTTATAGCTACAAAATACATACTTATGTGTTTTATTCTGTTATTTATTTATCGCAGCTCATGTTTTTATCATTATTTTACATTTCTACAATTATTTATTGAGGTTTTCTTGAGTCACATTCAGCTTCAATATTATCGTGTCTCGTGATAGTTTTCTTTAACACTTTATCGCACTTCGTTTTTGTTTAGAGTGTGTAGAAACCATATAGCGCGTACATTCTTGCAAAAGTGAATGAAAAATAAATACAAAAATGTGTATTGTGGCCCACAGAGAAGGTTTGTACCCAGACGTTTGTTGGCAGCTTCTCATAATCCATCAGTTGAATTCGCTCGTCGATAAAACCAGGAGTCGTGCGATTGTCCGTCCTTTTCTCTGTGCCAAATCTGACCAGACGTTTGATTAGAGTCGAACATTTAACATTAAAAGAGCAGCGCACGTGAATCGACTCGTTCGTTCGTGTTGCCCGTTGTTTAGACGACAATCTGAGCCTCTTATCCAAAGATCAAAATGCAGTAATTGGTTTCCTTAGTTTATTTAAGTTCCTTAGTTTGACCTACTTCTTCCATGCTTTTTACTTCTGCTTGACTTGTATTCTTTTGGTGTAACTCTTACTCTTTTAGAATATAAATTGTCAATCTCATTTTATTACGTTGTTTGCGTTGAAGCAGGTTTTAAGTTTGAACAACATGAGCAAAGTTTGTGTTTGTGCAAAGTTTGTTTTACTCTTTGGAAATAAAATGACTTGTGATTCCTGATTAAAACAATACTACAACACAAACCCAGGCAGAGGCGGTTGGTATACCAAATAATATAATATAATTGTTCAAAATGAGCTCAGAAAGAAACAGAAAAGTCTAGTGTAGGCGCCCAAACAAGAGAATAACAAGTGATATTTCTGTACATTTGTGGTTAGTCACATTTTGTGCGATACTTGGACCCCAAGACATTACCTGCAAGTTTTGAAGTGCAGTAATTTCCTCCAAACATTAAAATATCCTGTTTTTATTCTGCATAAATCCAGCTAACCCTGTAGTTTAGATTTGTGAAAACGTGGTCTAAAACAAGCTGCAAAAACATGAAAGTGTCAAAACGCGACTAAAAGCAGCAAAAATGTGACTAAACACAACTTAAAAGCGACAAAAATGCGACTAAAAGTGCCAAAACCCCGACTAAAAGTGCCAAAACCCCGACTAAAAGTGCCAAAACCCCGACTAAAAGTGCCAAAACCCCGACTAAAAGTGACAAAACCCCGACTAAAAGTGACAAAGCCTTGACTAAGTGACAAAGCCTTGACTAAAAGTGAAAACACCCTGACAAAAAGTGACGAAACCCTGACAAAAAGTGACGAAACCCTGACAAAAAGTGACGAAACCCTGACAAAAAGTGACGAAACCCTGACAAAAAGTGACGAAACCCTGACTAAAAGTGGCTAAACCCTGACTAAAAGTGAAAACACCCTGACTAAAAGTGACAAACCCCGACTAAAAGTGCCTAAACCCCGACTAAAAGTGAAAAATCCCTGAATAAAAGTGACATAACTCTGACTAAAAGTGACAAAAGCGTGACTAAACCCAGACTAAAAGTGACTAAAATGCATTTTAAAATGATATAAATGCATGTAAAAGGGACAAATATGTACATGTGGCAAAAACGCGTCTTAAAGCATCAACAACGTAACTGCAAGTGTCAAAAACTTGAAAAAAGCATCAAAAACGCTGTGTGATTTTCGATTGACACTTCAAACAGAATTCCATTATGACAAATATAAATCGCAAAACTGGTCAGAAAACTCGCAATTGGATAATTTCCCCAAATCGTGCAGCTCTACTTATAATCTAAATATCTAAAATAATAAATCGACTAAAACAAACACTGCGATTAATCGACTAAACGCCTAATGGCCGACAGCCCTAGTGTGCGAAGGACTGTTGTGCGATCTTGCTAATTGTGACCTTTCATATTGTGATTTTAACTCGGTTTGCGCTCCCTGTTCTTATGCTAACGTACGTTCTCTTTTGTCCGAGCGGATTTATAGCCTCAAAGTGAAGCGATGAAGCAGGAGGTTTTGTTGTGGGGAAAATGAAGCCTCAGAAGAAGTTCCCCGGCCCCACAAACCAACACGTTCAAAACAAAAAAGCAGTGATGGGAGTTTAAAGGCTGTGTAGAAATGCGGTGTTTCGGTTTGCAGTCTTTCCACAGTATCTGCTTAAACGCAGAGCTGGGCGATACGACAAAAATTATCATGATTTCCTTGGGGCCAGATCATGATTTCGATTTTATCACGATTCATGTTCACTTTGTATTTTTCTACTGTCTTTAACAGAGCTGCACCATTCAGGAAAAATATCTAATTGTGATTTTTCTGACCAGTGCGATTGTGATTAGATTTGTGATTTATGTTTGAATAATGGGATTCTGTTTTGTTGCTTTTGGTTTTTGTCACGTTCAGTTGTGTTTGTCATATTAAAATGAGTCTTTGTCGTTTTTTGTCACGGCTTTTTCCATGTTTTTGTCGCTCTTGAGTTGTGTTTTTTGTTTGCTTTTGAGCACATTTTTATCGCTTTTGGTCGCACTTTTTTTTTTTTGCTTTTTATGTCGATTTCGTTGAATTGTGCAGCCCTTGCCTATAAGAGGTAAATAAAGTCATCTGCTCAGAGACTACAGAGGCTAAACAACAGGAGAAAAGTGTGTTTGAACAGACAGCTGCATTAAAAACAGAAAAACAGTGAATCACGATACATCGATTTCACAAAAACAGCAGATTGTCACAGGGACCAGCTCACGATTCCTTTTTTATCACCGTATCGCCCTGACCAACTTAAACGTAACTATTTTGCATTTATTCTGTTCTAGACATTATATTATGGCTCACAAATCCCTTGAAAACCTGCATTTGTACTGTGAGCGGGGTCACCTCTCCACAGATCTGACCTTTAACTTCGCCTGGTGTCGTATTCCATTTGTCTCTACGGAGATGGATAAGTGCAATGAATCATATTTAAACGGCAAATATTCTACTTCATTTGTAATGTTATTGGCCTTTAAAGGTGCTTTTGAGTGTCTTTACTTTGACTTCTTGTGTTTTAGAACTAAAAATACAATGTTTTTTACAAAGAGGTCTGCACCAATTTAATCGATTGATCGCACCTAATTGTTTATAGAAGTAGTTGTCTATTTGTCTATTTAATTAATTGAATAATCGTTAGCTGGTCAATACACAGAACATGCCCTTAGGTTTTATGTTTTTATGACTCGGACAGAGCAGGAAATGCACAAAAATGCCGTAGAAAATGTGTAAATTTTGTGTTTTTGATGAAAACAACCTTTCGTCTTTCAATATTCAACACCAGGACGTCCTCAAATGGCTTCACTTTGGCTTTATTGGGGTCAAATTCAGTAAAATTCTCAAAATTCATTGGCCTTTCGCGTTCTAAACAACTAATCGATTAATCGAAAGAACAATCTCTCAACTAATCGATTACCAAAATAATACTAAGTCGCAGCCCTAACAAAGAACGATATAACTTTGTCACAGCAATGGGAGACGCCACATTAACTTAGCTGTGGCTCCATCTACTGGCTGCAGAGGCAATTACACATTTATACGCTCCATGGTTTGATATGCAGTTGGTATGCTTAGCTAGCACGCAGTAGCAGTGAAAAAGAAAACGGAAAAAAACGTCACACACCGAAGGAATTCATCAGGAAGTGTTTTTGACGGTCGGTGGGAGACGATTTTCTAACTGTGTTCCTCAAACTTGCCTAAATGAAGCTAAATGCGACTCCAGGTGTGTTTTTGATGACGGAACACTGTTAGAACTTGGTTAAAAGCTCAAAAAATTCACTGTAGCAGAATATGTGTGCTTTAAGAGAGAGTAGAAAATGTATTAGTGCGGCAACAAGTTAATCAATTAATCGTAATGAATCGATTATTGAAATAATTATCAACTCATGTAGTAATTGAATAATCATCAGCTGGTCCATACGTGTGTTCAAGTGATCTGAGGAAAGAGGTTATGGTTCAAATTGAGCAGCAGTTGCGTGAAATCGATGTGGAAAATGTGTAAATTGAGTGTATTTGATAAAAACACTCTTCTGTCCATAAATGTAAGCTTCGTCTGGGTCAAACTTTGTAAAAATCCATTCTAAACGACTAACCAACTGCTCGAAGTTGCTAATTGCTAGACTAATCGATCGTACGTCGCAGCATTAAAATGAATCGAGTATCAATATACAGAGTTTTTGAACGTTTAAAGCTTAAAACACATCAAAAAACTCAAAATAAATAACCTCAGAAAATACTTGACTTTCCAAAAGCAAAAATTAGATGCTGCATTACTTTTTCAGACCAGGATCTAAACCAGGATTAAACCGGGTCCAAACCATTGACCATTTAATCTAAAATATATTCCCAATTTATCGCTAACGCAGTAATTCTTAAAACAAGAAAAGTATAAATCGCAACAACGCAATATTATTTAAGTCCTTCTTTTTCCCTGTTCTTGGTTTTGTGTTAGAACCGGCCCATATTATCAAAACTAAAACAAGACCAGGCCTAAAAATACCATGAAAACTCATCCAAACTGGGACACAACGGAGTCTAAACCTGGACTAAATCAGAACCAAGCCAGAACTTTCACCTTTAAGCGAAGAGAACCACAGTTTGAGACGCTCTGGTCACGATAACCGAGAGTATAATCTGAGAAAAGAGAAACGCTGTGGAAAAACGGACCTTTCCAAACCTGATCAGAAGTGTGCCGTGTGCAGCACCATCACCGGCTCAGAGCGAGACATGACCCACTGACTTAGTTTTTATGGACACAGCTGTTTAAAGCTGTTCGACAAATCAACAAGACGGATAAAAACGAAACATTGCCCAGATGATTCACCGTTAAACCTTTTCTACTTTCATCGAGACAGAAAGAAAACAAAAAACGAGACAGAGCAATGACTAAATGTGACGAAACAATGACTTAACCAGGACAAAGTGAGGACTAAACCTGGTGGAAGTGCAACCTATTGTGTTTAGTCCTCAATCTCAATGGTTCTCAAACTAGGGGTCCAGTGGGGGTCGCAAAATGCTTTCCAGGGGTCCCTAGATGATGAGGAAAAATGTATACAATAGTGTTAAACAAGGCTTGACCCCCTACAAATGCAGTGGTAAATGTAGAGTCCTATTTGTCAGCCTATTAAAGTCATTTTTCTAGGTCTATATTCTCTAAATAAAATCAAACATTAGATATAAGGCTAATTTATCACTTTGCGTGTCGCCTATTTTTTGTGTTTGGGGGTCGCGACTGAAAAAGTTTGAGAACCACCTGTCCCAGCAATGTCTAACTTCTCAGAAAGGTCACTATTGAATATTTGTCTAAAATTATTCAGCCTCAGTCAGGACTAAACCTGAGCCAAATATGTACCAAGCCAGGACTAAACCAGGACTGGTAGGACGGCTTCGTTTGATGAGTTTTGGGGAAAATTGATTTTTCTGTCCAGTTTTGCGATTGAGATTAGATTTGTGGTTTATGTTTTAATAAAGCTGATCTGTTCAAAGTTCACATTTTAAACACAACCAGGAGAATTGACAAAAAGAGTGAAATATGAACTGGAAAACTGATAAAGAATCACCTGTTTTTGTTGTGTTTTTGTTGTTTTTTGTTGTGTTTTTGTCACTTATTGTCATGTTTTGTGCTTTTTAGTAGCCTTTTTGCTGCTTTTAGTCACATTCTTCTCACTTTTAGTAGCATTTTTGTCACTTCTAGTTGGTTTCCGTTTTTTGTCACAAATTTTTCTCACTTTTTGTCGCTATTTGTCACATTGTTGTTGCTCATAGCAGCGGCTTTGTCATTTTTAATATTGTTGTATTCACTTATAGGTTCATTTTTCTCACTATTAATCACAGTTTTCTGGCTATTTGTCATATTGTTGTCACTTTTAGTAATGTTTTTATCGCTTTTAGTAGTGTTTTTGTCGTTTTTTTGGTTGCATTTTTGTCGCTATTTTGTCACATTGTTGTCTCTTTTAGTATAGCTTTTGTCGCTTTTGGTAGTGTTTTTGTCATTTTTAATATTGTAATTTTCACTTATGGTCACATTTTCTCACTTCTAGTCCCGTTTTTGTCACATTTTTGACGCCTCTAGTTGCGCTTTTGTCATGTTTGGTCGTGTTTTGGTTGCTTTTAATTGCGTTTTTGTCACTTTTAGTCACTTCTGTTGCGTTTTTAATAAACAAAAATAAACTAAAGGGTTAGCAGTTTTTATACAGAATAAAACGGGGCATTATCTGTGGAGGAAATTATTGCACTTTAAAATGTTCTAATTGCGTCAAATTGTGATTTTTTTTAATTCAATTTCGATTAATTGTGGAGCCCTAGTATCCAACTAAATGTTCAAAGTTTTTGTGAGTGACAATCCAGTGAGTGAAAAACTGGTCTGTGTGAAATAATTGTCACCTTATCTGTTTTCCTTATCTCTTTCCTTCCCTTTTATCTAAATCCGACAACGATCTGTTGACCGTCGCGTCGATCATTAACAGTAAAACAAAGAGAGGTCGGTGCTTCATTGTGAGGCGTCCTGTGTTTACATTTGAATCCAGCCCAATAAAAGTCATCGTCCAGGGAGGAACTGGCCCCCGACAAGTCCGTCTGACCCTCAGGGGCGCCCTCGAACGCAACACAAACACATGCTAATGCTGCGATGAGTTCAAAGCCTGCGAGAGAGGAGACGCTTCACACTGTCAGGTCGCAGCTGAGACGGGCTTTTCTTTTGAGGTTTAGTTGGTCATTGTCGAGCAAACTTTTTAGATAAACGAATTAGGGCTGTCGTCTTTTAGTCGTTTAGTCCATTAATCGGTCAATGGAGTTTTAGTCGACCAACATTTTATTAGTCGACTGATTATTTTGTTTAGATTAAAAGGATTTATACAACAAAAAACAGCGAAAAAGTGAAGATATGGAGCGAGTTAGCTAAGAGCTTGGAGTGAATCATGGGTTTAATCTGATTTATATATATATATATATATATATATGTATATATATATATGTATTTATATGTTATATATATATATATATATATATATATATATATATAACATATAAATACACTGTTTCCTGATACTTTTCTGTATAAATGATTCTTTTTGTGCAAGCAGCTTTTTTTGGAGTGCAGTTTGGGTCAGCTACAGATTCATAGTTTTGCCACACCCCCTTTTAGTCGATTAATCGGTCGATAGAGAAGATGTTTAGTCGACTGCAGCTCTAAAATAGATAGATACTTTATTGATTTCGAAGGAAATTCAAATTCAGCTGCAGAAACATTTTCACTAGGTCTACAAGATTAACTGAAGTTGCAATATGAGCGTACGCAATTAACAAATCACAAATGCTGCAGTTTTGAAGCACAAACGATGAATATCCTGTTTTATTCTGAATAAAAACTAGCTAACCCCTTTAGTTTAGATCTGGACAAACATGTTCTGAAATACTAATGTGGTTCTTTTATTGCTTTGTCAATTCATAGAGTCATAGCTATTTCAGTCTTTTTGTCAAACTTTGAAAAGAATCTTATTATTAAAACATAGTAATCGCTAAACTAATCGCAATTGGATATTTTTCCCAAATCCTGCAGCCCTAATTTTCACCGTGCCTCAGCTTTAGCAGGAGGACTCGTTTGCACCTTCGCCGAAGCAAATTCCTATGTTTGTGAATTTCACTGACAATGGCAATAAACCGCTTCTGATTCTGATTCTGATTCTGGTAGAGTCTGCAGATCGTGTGTCAGGGCAGTCTGAGGAGAGTAACAGCCCTCAGGACAAAGTACGCATCCTCACAGTCGGTGCTAAGTCCAGGAAGACCTAAGTTAACACTTGAGAACACGAAAGCCCTCTGACTTTTATTAGTCCACTGATTATTTTATTGGGATTATAAAGGAGAAGGAAAGAAAAGATAAGGCAGAAATTGAGTTAGCTTGAGTCTGGAGGTGTTTTTACATTCAAATACAGAATTTACCAGCACTTTTTCATGTCAAAATGTTAAATTGGGCCATTGAGATAGTTTTGAGACCTTTAAACACTTTTAATCAACTTATCAAGACACACAGGGCAAGTCTTTAGTCAACCAAGAATGTCTTTAGCTCTCAACGGTTTAATGTCTTTTCTGCCTTTGACTCAGGCATGGACTTGACATAAATGTAGGCCACGTTTCCACTGGCCCTGATCTCCTGAACCAGCCGAAATGCCCCAAACATAACGAATGTTTTCTTGATAAATAAAATCTAAATCTGACCTGACTTTATGAGGCTGATCTGAGTATTTGACAAATAGAAGTTTAGTAATTTCAGGAAACAGGAAACTGCTTCCGTTTTATCGTTAGCTTTTTCTGCATATATTTCCCTTCTCAGCAAATACTCCACATCACGTTTAAACCTCTTTTTATGTAACGCATTCGGTTTGGATAATGTTAGATGAATAATGAACTGGAAATATAATGTTTAAGATAAGATAAGAGATCCTTTATTTGTCCCACAATGGGGAAATTCCACTGTTGCAACACACAGTTTAGGACAGGAATGAAAGAAATAGGTGCATGCAATAAAAATAGGATAAATAAACATGGTCATAAAAATACAATATAAAGTATAAGGTATAAAGTGCACACTCTTATTTACAGTAAAAATGGTAACTAAAGTGGCTTAAGTGTATGTTATATACAGTAAGTGACTATGGTGAAGTAAGAGTCTATTAATAGTATGTTAAATTATATTGCACATGATTATAACAGGTGACTGACACATGTTACAGTATTGCACATGATTATAGCGGGTGAATGGCACATGTTCAGGGCTAACAGTGTTCATTGTAAAGTCTGACAGCAGCAGGAAGGAAAGACCTGCGAAACCTCTCCTTCACACAGCGAGGGTGAATCAGTCTGTCACTGAAGCTGCTCTCCAGGCAGACAGAGCGTCCTGCAGGGGGTGGGACCCATGGTCCAGCATAGACGTGAGTTTAGCCAGACCCTTCTGTCCCCCACCTTGGCACTGAGTCCAGAGTACAGCCCAGGACGGAGCTGGACTTCTTGATGACCTTGTCCAGCTTCTTTCCCTCTCTGTGATGCTGCTGCTCCAGCAGACCACACCGCAGCAGGACGGCTGATGCCACCACAGAGTCGTAGAAGGTCCTCAGGAGCGCCCTGACACTCCAAAAGACCTGAGTCTCCCTCAGGAGGTAGAGCCGACTCTGACTCTTCCTGTACAGTGCGCCTGTGTTATGGGTCCAGTCCAGTTTGTGGTTCAGATGAACACCCAGGTACTTGTATGAGTCCACTCTCTCAATGTCCCTTCCTGGATGTTCACTGGTGAGGGGGCAGTGGAGTGGCGCTCTGCGCGAAGTCCACCAGCATCTCCTTGGTCTTTCCGCTGCTGATGAGAAGGTGGTTCTGCTGACACCAGTCCACAAAGTCCCGCGTTAGTCCTCTGTACTCTGCATCATCGCCGGCCGCGGATGAGTCCGATGATGGCAGAGTCGCCAGAGAACTTCTGCAGAACACAGCTGTGCGTGTTGTGTCCCAGTCCGAGGTGTAGAGGGTGAAAAGGAAGGGCGCGAGGACAGTGCCCCTGCGGCACCCCCACACTGCAGGTCAGAGTGTCAGACACACAATCCCGGCTCTCGCCAAACTGGGGTCTGTTCGTGAGGTAGTCCAGGATCCACTCTGCCAGGTCACAGTCCACACCAGCCGCCTCCAGGTCTTGTCCCTCAGCAGCAGCGGCTGGATGGTGTTGAAGGCGCTGGAGAAATCAAAGAACAGAATTCTCACAGCGCTGCCAGGGTTCTCGAGGTGAGAGTGAGAGCGGTGCAGCTGGAAGATGACGGCCTCCTCCACCCAATGCCAGGCCGGGTACGCAAACTGCAGCGGATCCATGGCTGAGCTCACGGCGGAGCGGAGGTGGTCCAGGACCAGCCTCCAGTGTCTTCATCAGATGGGACGCGGAGAGCCACCGGCCTGAAGCTGCTGGAGGTCTTTAGCGCGGTGGCTTTGGCACTGGTACCACACAGGAGGTCTTCCTGACCTGTGGGACCACCCTCAGCTTTAGGCTCATGTTGAAGACATGCTCCATAACTCCACACAGTTCATCTGCGCAGGACTTAAGGAGCCTGGAGCTGATGCCGTCTGGTCCTGCTGCCTTCCTGGTTTTAATCCTCCTCAGCTCTCTCCTCACCTGTGCTGCAGTGAAGGACAGGGGTGGGTGGGGTGACTGTGCTCTGGGGGGATTCGTGGCGGGGGGATGAGTGGTGAGCTGATGGACCGAAGCAGAGGTGTGAAGAGGATCGGGTGTGGGCCATTGTCCAGCCGTGGGGGTGTGGGTTTGCAGCTGTGCAGGGGGAGGGGTGGGTGATTGATCAAATCTCAGAAAGTGAGAATTCAGATCGTTAACCCACTGAAGGTCCCCCTCTGCCTGGACAGGGGGGGACTTGAAACCTGAGATGGTTTTCAGGCTCCTCCACACTCCCTGGATGTTCTGCTGCTGCAGCTGCTCTTCCATCTTCCTCCTGTAGCTGGCTTCCCCTTGCCAAGGCCAGTTTTGGCCTTGATGTGAGTGTGAGCGTCGATAAACAGGAAACAGCTGATGCTAACGTGCTTTGCTAGCTTTGTTTTGCTAAGGGCTCAACATATAAGTTAGCTTTAGTGGAAATACGTTTGTTAAGTGTTCCGGGAGTAAAAAGCGAACCAGGCTGCGTTGGATCGCTTAAATCAGGCATGTCCAAACTCAGGCCCGGGGGCCAAATGCAGACCAATTTTTCTTGGCCCTTAGGCTTCCTGGTGAATTGGCCCACTCTCTCCTGAGAAGTACTTTTTACAGCACATTTCAGGTTTTCTCCAATTCTAACCTAAATAACTAACATTTTGGTGCGAGACAGACCTGATATTAGGGCACTGAGCCTGAATGTAGATGTGGTGGTGCTTAAAACATCAGATAAATGCAACTTTTTTCATTTCGTGATTGATTTGTGGCCCTCCGCTTGGTCTATATTTCAATATATGGCCCTCGATGGAAAAAGTTTGGACACCCCTGGCTTAAATCGATCAGTTTGATGGCGACTGCTCCAAAGTGAACCAGTGGAAACAGGGCTAAAATGGCTCAGATGTAGAGGAGGGTCCAGCTATGGTTCGAACCAGGATCCTTACGATATTGTAGACCAGGACTAGTTTAGGGGTGAGATCAGGCCCTCTAAACCATAATACCCCCTGAGCTTCGTCTCACACTCAGAGGAGCTGCACTTTGAGTATCAGACAAATAAATGGGTTTACCAGTCACATATTGTCAATTATTACTATTATATCTTTTGTTTTAATTATATTTATGTTCCAAGATACTCCAACAAGCACTAAATTTACAACTAATAACACTTTTTCAGATAAAATTACATTTAATCTTTAACCTGAAACCATTCCAAGTGCCCCATGGTATTTGCTCACGTAGCCCTTTAGGTCCCCGTGATCCGGCCCACGACCCAGCCTCCAACTAGTAAAAACTGTATTTTCTGTTGTTTACTGGCTTAATTCTGGGTCAGTACTAGTTAATATACCTTCTTTAGACCTTGTTTAATACTGATTTAAACCTGGTTTGATTCAGTCAGTCCTGGTTCAGACCTGGTTGGTTTCTAGTCCTCGTTCTTATGTTTTCCTAATCATGACTTAGTTTGGTGGGAAGGCTCCTGCGGTAAATATTTATCATAATTTTGCATCCGTGAAGTTGCTGTTTGTGAAGACATTTTTGAAAATAAAAGTTTAAAATGACAGGAAGTAGTGCCCGAGTTCTAAAGTGGATTCCCTCTGTGATGTCATCAAAAAGCGACGTACCATTGAAAATACAGAGATAGTTAACACTCAACTGAAACATCTTTCTGACAATTTAAACCATCTTTCATCTATTATTCATTGTCAAATCATAGCTATTGTGTAGTTTTTATGGACGTTGGTCCTTGTTTACAGTCTGGTTGCTATGGTAACAGCTGTGAAACTACCTCTAACTACGTCATATTTGCTGCTCATGTTCAACCAGGAAGTAACACTATAAACATTACGAAAACTGTCAAACTTGGGACAACTAGCCAAAATGTTTAGTAAAATATAATCATTTTTAGTGAAATGTGTTGTCTAACCTGACTTTATATCCTGATTCAGTCCTGGCATGGCAATTTTTTTGTATTTCCTCAAAAATCCAATATAGCAGCAGTTATTCCATCATTATTGAACCAGATCTAGTGTCGTGGAGTTTGTGCGACCCCAAATTGTGTTAAAAGTGGTGGGCCCAGATAGAGCTATAGTCCTTTAGTCGTTTAGTCGATTAATTGGTCGATGGAGTCTTAGTCGACTAACATTTTCATTAGTCGACTGACCATTTTTTGGTTTTCTTTGGATTCAATGGATTTATATTACAAAAAAAAGCAAAACAAGAAAATATGGAGTGAGTTTGTTAAAGATTTTGAAGTCCATCATATAAATACTGTATTTCTTAGTACTTTTGTGTATAAATAGAAGCTTTTCCTGTGCATTTTTGGTCTTTTGAGTGCATTTTGGGTCAGATACATGGGGATACCGCAGAGTTTTGAGATATTTTTGCCACACCCCTTTAAGTCGATTAATCGGTCAATGGGGCAGGTCTTTAGTCGACCAAGAATTTCTTCAGTCGACTACTGCCCTAGGCCCAGAGTCCATGTCCCTCCAAAAAATCTGTCCTTCGAGAAAATGAAGTTGACTATTCCTGTTTTAGCCGATATATCGCTGCATATATCGCTGCTCGTGAACGTCTTTTCTCTGCGAACGTCGCATTGATCCGATGTTTTCACATGTTGTCATAATGTTTTGGCTGACGGTGCTGTAGCCTTTCTCATGCTAACGGCTCGAGTGGCCCTAGCGTTAGCCAAACCCCTAATGTGTAAGAGGCCTTTGTCCCGCCTGAGAGCAGGTCCTTTCACACCGAGACATCAATGGCTTTGGAGCGTCTTGCTTTACGACCCAGTTTTGTCGACTCTCAAAATACAGGAAGCGGCGTCGGCGGCGTCTCCCGGAAAACCCGAAGAACCAGGAGTATCGCTTCTTAGGTCGAGGAGTTTTACTTGATTGTCGAAAGAAAAAGTCAAACCTGTTTTCTGCTCGGGGTTTAGCCTGACAAATTAAAGGGCCTCTGACAGGTTGGACGACTCATTTCACTAAAATGCAGTTAAGATCAATATATTTCAAATTCTGCCAAAATCTTTACAAATTTTATCCCAGTTAGCAATTTTTTTAGGTTTTAATTTCACTTCCTGGTTGTAAATGATGACGTCACACTGGGAAATTACCAAGAAATCATCGTGTACACTGGGGAAAAATCTCCTCTAATGTCACAGATGTTTTTATTTGACAAAGAAAAACACATGTGAACATCTTTATTGCGTTGAAACAATATTTAAAGGGTCAAAAAAAGTTGTTTCTTTTGTGTAAATTATGCATAACCTTTGTCTTCCCAGTAGGACTGGGTGATGTGGCAAAAAATTATCACGATTTTCTTGGGGCCAGATCATGATTTCGTTTTTATCACGATTAATGTTCACTTTGTATTTTTCTATTGCCTTTAACAGAGCTGCACGATTCAGGAAAAATATCTAATTGTGATTGTTCTGACCAGTGCGATTGTGATTAGATTTGCACTTTATGTTTTAATAATAGGATTCTGTTCATATTCACATTTTAAACATAATTTTGTCTCTTTTAGTCGCATCTTTGTCGTTTTTAGTCGTGTTTTTGTCGCGTTTGGGTGACATGTGTGTTGTTTATAGGCATGTTTTTGTCGCTTTTGAGCACGTTTTTATCACTTTTGTCGCTTGTTTCAGAACACGTTTGTACAAATCCAAACTACAGTGTTTGCAATTTTTATTCAAATCAAAGCAAGACATTTTGTTGTTTGTGGAAGAAATTATTGCACTTCAAAAATCGCAAACTTTGCATTTTGCTAATTGCATCCATTAAAATTGCGATGTTGTGTCTATTTGGTTTAATTGTGCAGCTCTGGCCTTTAAGAGATAAATAAAGTCATCTGCTCTGAGGCTTCAGAGGCTAAACAACAGGAGAAAAAGTGTGTTTGAACAGACAGCTGCATTAAAGAGACAAACAGTCAATCACGATTCGACGATTTCACAAAAACAGCAGATTGTCACAGAGACCAGCTCACGATTCCATTTTTATCACCGTATCATCCAGACCTTCTCCCCAGTGTGATGTCATCAGTTTGTTTACTTCCTGTAATACATTTCAACACATTTTTCAACTTTTCTCCACAAACAGCGACCTGATTCATGTAAAACTATCATTTATATTTACAACAGGTATTAATACACTGAATAAAGTCAAAATTATGAAACCTGTCATGCACACTTTAACTTTCCGTCTCTGCTTTTTCGCGCTTTACTGTAAAAAAAAAACAGAACAAGTAGGTCACAAACGCCTTGAATAATCCCGGAGAACCGTCTCGCCGCACTGTACCGCGGTCCACACGCGGCTCACGCTCGGTTGCTATGCAGACTCAAAAAAAGAAAGAAAAAAACAACACCCTACGCTCTTTTTGGCCCGCTCTTCCTAATCCGCAGTCCTGGAGAAGTCTTAAAATAATCCGGGATACTCGGCTGGGCAGTTTCTCCGCGGCTGGTGTGAAATCAGAAAGTGTTGGAGGAGCAGGTCTGGTTGTTGCCAGGCAGAACGCGAGGGAACCATCTTGTGAAGGCTATAGGTTTGTTGCTCGACGGCTGCAGATGCACAGGAGACGGGAACGGAAATCAAACAGAAAACGGTGATTTTCTGTCACGTTTGAACTCATTTTGATAAGACTTATTATGGAGAGACAGGCAAAACTATTTTTTATTGTTGTTTTTTTTGTCAGTTTGCGCGCTCAACATATCGGCTTTCATGTGGAAATAACAAACTCTGCTAATAACAAAATCTGATCTAAAGATGTTTATTCTTTCATTGAATCCACATCGTCCATAGATTTCTCTGGGACATTGTAACTTTAAAGGCTGTTTTCTAAAAATGCTTTTTTCTCCCACAGAAAGCAGACACACCAAACTGTACAATCTTGGATTTAACAATATTTTGACAGAATGAACAGAAGAATTTGTTTATCTCATTCTAAACCTGATGTATTAAAGTTTTAAACCAAAAAAATTACGCAATTTTGAATTTTTGTCCAATTTTCAGTCAAATCTTGTTTACTCAAAAACTAAATAAGAAATCAAAAAATCCTTTTTGTAACTAATATGTGTACAAAATTAACCAACCAAGCTGATTCCATTAATTTTTCTGGTTTAAATGTCCCAAATATGTGTATTTTTGGCCGTTTTTACACATAAAATGCCTTATTTCTAAATGAAAACGTGACATGATGAAAAACTTGTAATATATATATTTCTTACATTTATGTGACTAAACTACAAGAGAAGTTTACAATCAATATCTTTAAATGTAAGATTCTTTCCTGTTCACCTGCAGTGTCTCTCCTTAACAGGGTTAGTACGGGTTCTTGAAATCCTTGAAAATGCTTCATCCTTGAAAATGTTGTTTTTCAAAGTTGGAAAAGTGCTTGAATTCTGAGAAAAAAAGTGCTTGAAAACTCTTGAATTTCACGCCATTGTTTTCAAGGTCTGGGAAGTGCTTGAATTTTGGAAAAAGTGCTTGAAAATGCTTAAAATGTAAACTTTCTAATGCGTATTCCTATATATTTTGACACTAAATAGCGCTTACTTCTGATTTGCCCAAAATTATCACCAAAGCACACTTCACCGAGACCATTTCTTCTGATACTTTTGATCGACTTTCTGTTCTTGCATCAACACTTTTTGCAGTTTTTCTCGTTATTTTCCTTCAAAGTTGTCACGACTTCTCCGCTCTTCTTGGTGTCAGTAGGTCAGACGCAGAGCTGTGCGTACGGTCCGCCTAAATCATATTCCATAATTCATAAACACACAGGATCTATAATAAGATGAAGGTCGCTCTGTTCCCGCCGCGTTGTGCCGTCACTCGTCGTCTCGTCATTTTGTTTCCAGGCAGAATCCTCCCCAACGCTTTGTTTTCAGAATCATATCAGAGAATAGACCCTTTAAGTGAGACGCTGCAGGTGAATGGGAAAAATCTTAAATTTAAAGATATCAATTGTAAACTTCTCGTGTAGTTTACTCACATAAATGTAAGGAAAAAACGTATTGCAAGTTTTTCATGGTGTTATGTTTTCATGTAGAAATAAGGCATTTTATGTGGAATAACGGCCAAAATGACACATATTTGGGATATTTAAAATTGAAAAATGGACAGAACCAGGTTTAAATTTCTTGGTTCATTTTGCACACACATTAGTTACAGAAAAATGTACAGAGGGGATTTTGTATTTCTTATTTAGTTTTTAAGTAAACTAGATTGGACTGAAAATTCTCCGAAAAATTCAAATTTCTTCTTGTTTTTTAAAATCTAAATAAAATTTCAATAAATCAGGTTTAGAATTAGATGTCAAAAAATCCTTCTGAACGTTTCGTCAAAATTTTGTTAAGTCCAAGATTGTACCATTTGGCTACTTTAAGGCTCATCTTTATGTTTCTGTGGGAGAAAAATACATTTTAAAAAACAGCCTTTGGAGTTAAAATGTCCCATAGAAATCTATGGATGAAGTGGATTAAATTAAGTAATAAAACATCTTTAGGGGCAGACTGGACACACTTTCCACATGAATGTTGAAAGAGCAAACTGACCAAAAAAGTAAAATTGGGAAAACATTTTTTGTTTTGCCTGCAGTATCTTGCTTTAAAAGTTTGTAAACAAAAACATTCTAAATTCAGAACAGAGGAAAAAGTGAAGTGCAACATAATGTGATTTCACTGGAGAAACTGGAATAAACCTCAGAATATCACAAAATATGAAAAATAGATGATTTTGTAAAAGTAAAAGCCTCAGACACATGTGAGTGACATCAGAGCTGCTTTAAACACATTTATTATTGTATTTTACATGATTTGTTTATGTTTATGAGATTATGACAAGATTTTTAGCTTTAACTGGACAAATACTGACAGAAATGACGAATCCACAATAGTTTTCATTGTATCTACAGATATATCACATACTTCACTATAAATAATACTTTTTATGAAGCTCAAATACAATTTTAAAAGTAGAAAATAGTGTGTTGTCCATCTTTTGTTACAGAGCAAAACCAGCCCACATTTCTACCCTGGAAATTCTAATTTGTTGCTTTTTCCCTCAAATAACAACAAAAAAAACGTTAGTATTTATATCTGATGTGAGCGAATGATTGACAATGAATTACAGTCTGCTTATTTTGTGCCACAGCATTTTAAAGGGTCGATAATGTTCTCATAAATCCTACAGGAGCAGATCAGGATGAGAATTAACCGCCGACAGACGAGAACAGAAGGAACATGTTTGCTTTGTGTTCTGGAGTTTGAGTTTTCAGAGGATCTAAGGCTCCAGACCCGGCGCTTACGCTGTTGCCAGGCAGAAGGTTCACGTGTTTGACTGGATCTGCGGCTTCTCCAGTGAATTATTTCGCTGGGTTTTGTTGCGGCAAACCTTTGTTGCATTCAGAATATTCCATGGGATTTTTGTGTTGTTGTTTTTAGAACAGACACTAAAGAGAATGTTGTGTCCTTAACGTGAAAATAATCAGTTTTCTTTTGCAAACCAAGCTGTAAAAATGTCAGTGATTCTGTTTCATGGTAAACAGGTTTTGTATAGTCTACAAATTATGTATTTAAAAGTCTTTGCTTTTATCCAGTTGTGGCTAAAACTGTTGGCCCTTGATTTTCTCCTCTAAAAGTATTGCAATTCCACATTTTTGCTATTCTCATGTTTATTTACTTTATGTATATTGGAAAAATAAAAATAAAAAAACTGAAAAAAAGCAAATTTCACACAAATGTCCAAAACTCTGACTGTATTTCATTTTATTCAATCAACTATAGAAAATAACTGTAGTATTTTGATGATAGTAATCTTTACTGGACCAAACAGACTCTAAAACATGTACAAAAAACCTTTTTTAACAAATACAGCAGCAATATCAAATCAAAATGTCAAAAAAGGTAGATAATTTCTAATTTTCATCAATAATACGTGTTTTTCATAAACATTCTATATTTCTAAGCCTTCAGTCGCCTTTATTCAACCTTTATTTGGTTAAAATGCACAAAAAAGTAAGTATAGATGCTAAAAAACACAAACATTTGACCTTTTCTGAACAGTTCTAGAATGATTTTGAGCTTAATATCATGACAAACCATCATTTAACTGTTCAAAGGAAATCTGATTTATTGTCAATATATTTTCCATTTCTGTTTAACGTGTCGCTACAAACTCTCGACATCCAGAGAGGAGCTCGTGTAGAGTCTGTGTCGCCGGTTCTTGTGTAAAAAGCCGCCCCGAGTTCCTCTTCCCATCGACCCCCACGCGCTAACGGGCCGGCCCACGCTGGGGCAGACAAAGCGGGCCAGGCGGGGGTCCCACTGGAGGGCGTGAGGCGGGAGGAGGGAGGGGGGTGTGACAGGGGGCCGGCCTGGGGGCGAGGGGGTTCATGGGGTGCAGTGTGCCGGGTTGGGTCCTGGCGGGGGGCCGGTGTCAGGGTCAGCCCCGGGGCAGCTCTGGTCCTGCAGGGTTTGGACCAGGGCTGTCGAGATCACTGGGTTAATCGATCATCGGGACGTTTCAGCTCACAATTTAAACAGAAGAACTAAATAATAATAATAATAATAACTAGGGCTGCACAGTTCATTTCCTCTGCACCTGTCCGTCTGTGGGAGTAGGATCTAGAGCTGGGCGACATGGCCAAAAATTATCAGGATTTTCTTGGGACCAGATCATGATTTCGATTTTATCTCGATTCATGTTCACTTTGTATTTTTCTATTATCTTTAATAGAGCCGCACGATTTCGGAAAAATATCTAATTGTGATTTTTCTGACCAGTGCGATTGTGATTTGATTTGTGATTTATTTTATTATTTTATCGTATTTAGTCACGTATTTGTCGTTTTTAGTTGCGTTTTGGGGCATTGAGTCCTGTTTGTTGTTTGTAGGTGCGTTTTTGATGCTTTTTAGCGCGTTTTATTGCTTTTGGTCGTCCTTGTTTCAGAACATGTTTGTAATAATTTCTTTCACAAATAACAAAATGTCTTGCTTTGATTTGAATAAAAACAGCTAACAGTGTAGTTTGGATTTGTACAGCGTTTGTGATTTGCTAATTGCATCCATTAAAATTGTAATTTTGTGTGCATTTGGTTTAATCGTGCAGCTTTGGTCTATAAGAGGTGAATAAAGTCATCTGCTCAGAGGCTTTAGAGACTAAACAACAGGAGAAAAAGTGTGTTTGAACAGACAGCTGCATTAAAGAGACAGTCAATCAAGATAAGACGATTTCACAAAAACAGCAGATTTATCACTGTATCACCCAGGCCTAGTGTCATCTCTCCTTCACTGTGTGTGCTAGCTTTGTTTTGCTAAGTCTGTCGGTTCAACTTATGGAAATGGGTGAGAAATGATTACTTTGTGTTTAAATCTGCTTCTTTCTGTCTTAGTTGCTGTAATCCCTCACTTGTCCAGGCGTGTTCATCGTAGAAAATGTTTCAGAGTTTGTCATCCGGACGCCGTTTTGAAAATCAAGACGTTTTCGACTTCCATCAAGAAGTCATTTTCAATCAGTGAGCTGGTCTGAGGACTCTGGTTTATGTGCTTGTTTGCTGTATTTTTTCCGTCTTGTTTTCTCCTGAGTCTGTGTTCTCTCTTGTCCAATCATCTCACACGAAATATGTGGAGCCAAAACAATCGTTAGTGACAGCCTTGGACATTCATTTGTTGTATACTTCCTGCAATTTTCAACTGATTTTTTTTTTTTTTTTTTTTTTTTGCTTTTCTCCACAAACGGCTGTACAATTGGTGTAAAACTATCATTTTCATTTACAGCAGGTTTGAATACACCAAATCAGTGTTTTTCAACTTTTTCTGAGTGGTGGCACACTTTTTGGGTTTGAAAGATCCCACGACACACCAACCACTGTTAGACCATTTAGTCAAAAAAAGTACGGTACATAATGAGGCAAAAAATGTCTGTGCCCTTGTCTGGTTCTTTAAATTTGACAATAGTGATGGTTTGCTTAAGGCACTCTAAAATGTCAAATCAGTCAATTATATTTGCATTTATTAATATATTGACTCACAAAGGATATTTTTCAGGGCGTACTAGTGTTCCCCGGCTCACTGGTTGAAATCAAGGCACTAAATAATCTGTCACCCACACTTTAAAGTGCGTATGACAGGTTTTTATGATTTTCTAATTTTGACTTTATTCAGTGTATTAATACTTGTTGTAAATATATATAATAGTTTTACACCAATCAGGGCGCTGTTTGTGGAGAAAAGTTGAAAAATATGTTGAAAATTACAGGAAGTAAACAAACTGATGACATCACACTGGGGAGACAAACTTTATACATGATTTACACAAAATAAACTACTTTTTTGACCATTTAAACATTAATTCAACTAAATAAATAAGTTCAAATATATTTTTATTTGTCAGGTAAAAGAATTGATGACATTAGATGAGTTTTAGCCCAGTTTACAGTGTGGTTGCTATGGTAATTTCCTAGTGCGATGTCATTATTTACAACCAGGAAGTGAAATTAAAACTTTTAAAACTGCTAAACCGGGATAACATTTGTAAAGAATTTTAGCAAAACTTGAAATATATTTATCTTAACTGCATTTTTGGTTAAATAATTGGTCCAACCTGTCATGGGCCCTTTAAGTTCCTCCGTGCCCCGTCGAGCGCCTCTTCTCGGCCCTGGTTCATTCTTCAGGGGCCAAATCTAACTTCTGACTGACCCTTGTGAATGCAGCAGAGTCCATGAGCGTCTGGGGGTCACAATGGTGTGTCAGGGTGAGGGAGTGGGTCCCCGGGGCCCGTATTGTGGAGGGGCCCCCTTGACCCTGGGCGGACCCCGCTGATGGTTAATGTCACACTGCACAGGGCCCGCTGGGTTAAACAGCTCCGGTCTGACCCTGGGTGAGTTATTCCCTGGTCTTTGTCTGCCAGGCAGTGTCTCAAAGAGCACCAGGGCCATTGTGCGCCCGATTCTTTGACAAATATTGGTTGTTTTCAGACTTTAGAATGTCACACTTTCACATGAGAAATGGGGCCCCTACTCCACACATCTTCTGTCTAAATCTTATGGCTAAACTTCACGTCAGTCGACAACA
Source organism: Rhinogobius similis (assembly GCA_019453435.1). Lineage (NCBI taxonomy): Eukaryota > Metazoa > Chordata > Actinopteri > Gobiiformes > Gobiidae > Rhinogobius > Rhinogobius similis. The sequence goes on along the minus strand of CM033619.1, from coordinate 6,764,494 downwards.
AACACATTTTTGTGACTGAATTGTAAAGCTCATCTTGATATTATGTGACACAACAGTCCATTTTTTAACAGAGTTCATGATCTGTACATTTCACAATGACCAATTTTGAAGTATGATTTATTGCTACAGAAAATATTGCAAACCAGTTATTCCTTCACTTTAATTGACCTTTAAATTCTATCCCCCATCCTCCCTATGTCCCCACTCGGAAAAAACAACAACGACATCTTTATTCTCCACATGATCAAATAATACACTTGTTTCTGTGTTTGCATGTGTTTGTGTCACCTGTCTTTGTGTCATTTGTACTGTTTGGAGCAGATTGGTACATTCTGAAAGTGTCGTCACTGTCTTTAGTGAACCGTCCCGGCCTGTTTAAGGGGTCTGTGTGGACCCTGAGAGTTGGTTACCGGGGCGCCTTTTAGCGAGATGATTGGACAAGATCGAACACAGACTAGAGACCACATATAAACAGAAAAAATATACATTTCTCACCAAACGCTGGCTTGATCCTGTGACAATCACTGTTTTTTCTAATGATTTTAAAGTTCGCATGCAGCAAAACAAAGTTAGCTCATGTTAGCAACAGCTGTGTCCTGTTTATCGACGCACAGCACTCATTTAAAGACTAAAATATTACGTTTCCAAATCAATCGTATCCAAAGCCAATACATTACATAAAGATACATTAAAACACGGTGCAGAGTCTTTGCAAAGAAGTGACAAATGCAGAGAAAGCTGAGGACAAACCGGAAGTAGCTTTGTGTTAGCTTTAGCTTTAGCCACGTCTCACAGCGACTCAAATTGGAATTACTAAACACATTTTTGTGACTTGTTGAGATCAACCTTACAATTTAAACTTTTAATTCTGGTATGATTTCTGTTTCATTTATCAACAGTACAATTAGGGCTGGGTGATACGGTGATAAAAATTGAATCGTGAGCTCCTCCCTGTGACAATCTGCTATTCCTTTTTAAATCGTGGTATCGTGATTCACCGTTTCTTTCTTTAATGCAGCCGTCTGTTCAAACACACTTGTTGTTTAGCCGTGTTCTGAAACAAGTGTCAAAAGCTCGACCAAAATCGACGACAATGCATTTGAAAGCGACAAAAACACGCTTTTAAACAACAAATTCGACTCAATGCACCAAAACGTGACTAAAAGACGACAAAGACACGACTAAAAGTGACAAAGACGCATTTAAATACGACAAAAATATTCTGCTGTAATAATCAATGATCGTAATTGTTAACTGGACAAAGACAGAAACATTATTGAAACAAAATGTCAAAAATTATAAAAGGAATACACGATTATTATTATTATAATAGGCAATGGAAAACTACAAAGTGAACATGAATCGTGATAAAATCGAAATCGTGATCTGGCCCCAAGAAAATCGTGATAATAATTTTTTGCAGTATCGCCCAGGCCTAAGTACAATAGTTATGTTTGGTTGACGTTAATTGAGAATTGAACCGATGGGGCCAGTCCAAAGGTGGCTGTATTGAACGATAATTCGATGTAATAAATATCAGAACACGCAAACTCCACTACCAGCCGTCAATGAACAAAAGAGAAATTGCTTTTTGGCCTTAAATTATTGGAAGGTTATTTCTTTAGTAAATTCCCATCATCATCTTTTCCAAAACATTACATAAAGATGACATAATTGGCTGTCGTTGTGACGGGAACATCTCACTTAGGCTCGTGTCATGTCTCACGTGGATTTACGCCCCACTTTGAGCAGCGTCCAGAGCCAGAATCGCTCACATAAACAGATTAATACGTGTGACGACGCCGTGAAAAGAAGAAAACACGACAAGGTGAATCATCCCCACGTTTTAATGATTGAAGTCATAATATAAACCGGAGATATTTGACAAAGCACATCCTTTTCGTGGAGTAATTCCCTCTCAAATTGTCAAAAACCCAGATACTACACAATACCAAGACTAGGATCAGAAGTAGATAAACATTTGAACGAGGATCGGGTGTTTTAACCTCATAAAAGGCGGTGGAGTCCTTGACTTTTGTGCACCATGTGATAAAAGGAAAGCTGTAACTCTCTTTTATTCGAGTCAAATCAAACATTCTGGCTTGAATCAGGGTCAGTTTGGTCTAGGGCTGTAATCCTTTAGTCGTTTAGTCGATTAATCTATCAGTGGTGTCCAACATTTTTATTAATTGACTAATTGTTAACTGAACTATACAGACTCTAAAACACGTCAGAAAACCTTTTTATAACAAAGATCGTGATATTAATACATCAAAAAAATTGTCAAAAAAGAATAGATCATACACTCAGTTCTCAAATATTCTCTCCAGAAGCCTTCAGTCCCATGTTTCAACCTTTTATTTTGCTGATAATGTGTTTTAAAAGTCTAAATAAACTATAGAAATAATCGTTTAGGTTTTGTCTGTAGTTGTCTAGGGCTGTAGTCGTTTAGTTGTTTAGTCGGTCGATGGTATCTTAGTCCACCAAGATTTTTAGTCGTGGACTAACCATTACGGCAAAAACGAGAAGATATGAAGTGAGTTAGCTGAAGATTTTGGAGTCTTAATGTATATATACGCTGCTCTCGTACTTTTCTATATAAATAGTTGTTTGTGCATGAACTACAGTTTTGTTCTTTTGAGTGCAGTTTGGTTTAGCTATGGAAATACTTTTGATATAGTTTTGCCACACCCCGTTTTCGTCGACTAATCGGTCTATACGGCAGGTCTTTAGTCGACCAAGAATTTCTTTAGTCGACTACAGCCCTATAGTTGTCAGAAGTAAGAAAAAATAAATACAAATAAATCTGGTGTAGAACATGTTTCAAACTTGATTTTTATACCAAGGAAAAGGCTCAACATACAGTACCAATTATTTTGATATCACAATTACAAAACAACTTTTTTTTCTACAAACAAATTTGATTTTCAAAGCAAAATTATAATACTTTCTTTAATGTTATATCATCTGATCTTATACGTAAGTCTTTCCAACAGTCACATGTGTCTCTCACTTTCCTAATGCAGCCCCAGCATCATAAATATTCACCGGCTTGAGTTTTGGAGCACTTTTCACCCCCTTTGCCATCCTGAGTAAAGCTAACAAACATTAGCATGCTAACGGCACACTTCCTGTTTCTCGTAGAATAAAACATGGTCTCATTTTCACTTGAATAAATGCTTTACAATATATCTGTGCAGGGAACAAACAGATTTTACTTTATTACGTGCAAAAAATCAGTTACATGATCTAGTTCTGTTTTTCACGTTTCAAAACATTAAAATGGCGTATATTTTGTGTTGAAAAACGACATTCTGTTGTATTAAAATGTGTTTAAATGGTATTGACATTGATGTTGAGCATTTTCAAAATCTTTTGAAATGTTAGCGTCTTGACAAAACTGGGGCTGCAACAAGTTAATCGCAGCTAATTGTAGAATTGGTTGACAACTAATTAAATAATCCATTAGATGTTAACTTGTCTATACGCAGACTCCAAAACATTGTATGTGCTGAAAGAAAATTATTTATTACTTAGAGCAGGAAATATGGAAATTTTGATTAAAATACTTGTTCATCTTTAAATATTCTCCACCAGAACGTCATCAAAAGGCTTCACTCCAGCTTTATTTGACTAAAATTGAACAAAAATCTCACAGGCCTTTCGCGTTCTAATCGAAAGAATAATCGCTAGACTAATCGATTACCAAAATAATGGTTAGTTGCAGCCCTAGACAAAACCATAACTTTTTAATCCTGTCACTCATTTAAAAGCGTAAAAAAGACAGGAAGTGGTCTTATTAGAGTCCGATTATGGCCTGCATTGTGTGGACAGGAATGTGTTGAGCCCTTTGCTTGGTGGTGCGTTCGGGGGTCTGTGGTTTTTTGCGGGGGATTAACTAAAGTGTCGGCGACGGTGCGTTCACAGGAATCCGTTTTATCCGCAGCTGTCGGAGCCCCGGCCCCGCCCCCCCTCAGCTGCTTTTGAAGGCCGCCGTATCACTTTCCACGAGCGCGCATGCAGATTAGGCCCGATTGTGGAGTGATCCGGGCTCTCAGCGGCACATAAACGCCTCACCGGGACGCCTGAACGCACCGCCGTGTTTCTAATGAGGCGCTCGCACTCACTAAGCGCTCTTAACTAAACTGAGCGCCGGTTAACGCAGTCTGCTGAAAGTGGGGACGGCCCGATGTGGTGGATTCCGTCTGGTTTTGTCGTAATTTGTTCCATTTCGAAGCTGGGACTGTGTTTTTGCGTTTGTGTTGGTTTTTTGTTCATGGAAAGCGAGAGGAATCTGTGGAAAAAAGTTGCACAGTTGAGGTAAAGTTAGGCTAAGCTTATGCTAATGCTAACTAGGCACGGGACTATGTTGAAATTTTATGTCACGATTATCACGGCCAAAATAACTGCGATTAACGATAATATCACAATAGTTATTAAAATTGCTGACAGTTTGAAAATGTGACATAAAAAGACATTACTTTGTCATTATAAATGAGTTCTGACATATTTGTGCTTTATTTTAAGTGAAAACAAAAAGATCTAGAAGAGAACATAAAGGATAAGTTGCTTTTTTTCTACACAATCTGGTGACAAAATGGCGATTATCTTTGTTGGCGATTATCACGATTAAACAAAATGTAGCTCAAACGATTATTGTCTTCACTTTTTATCGCGATAAATGATATTATTGTTTATTGTCCCGTCCCTAATGCTCACTGGGGGATCCTTAAAGTCTATACAACAGGTTAAACTACTCCCCAGTTTGACAGTTTTCGTAATGTTTATAATGTTACTTCCTGGTTGAGCACCAAATATGACAAAGTTAAAGGTAATTCCACAACTGTTACCGAGCAACCATTTAGAAAACAAGGGCTAAAATCCATATAAATTATACAATAGTTCAATAACACCTTTATTTTGTTGAATGATAATTTAAACAGTTGAGCGTAAACTGTCTCTTTATTTTCAACCGTGCGTCGCTTTTTGATGACATCACAGAGGGATTCCATTTTAGAACTCAGCACTACTTCCTGTCATTTTAAACTTTTATTTTTCAAAATGTCATCACAAACGGCAACTTCACAAATGTAAAACTATGATAAATATTTACCACAGGTGCCCGCCCACCAAACTAAGTCAGAATTAGAAAAACATGAGAACCTGTTATATAGACTACCTAATACTTCCTTTTATATGTAACGGTGCAAATCTGCAGCTCATATCTTTCCAGGCCTTTGTTTGAAGAGTTTAGAACAAGTTTTTATCGTTACCACAGACAAAATATTAACATTAGCTCATCTTTTCAATTCAAGGCACTTCTTCCTTTTATTCTAATTACATGTAAATTGATGAAACTAAAGCTTCTCTGCCCTGTCTGTATTGACGTCTGTTCTGTTTAAAGCTGGTGTACTTCACTTTTTTGGGTGTAAATTTGTATATTTTGTGTTGTCCATCAAAGAGTATCTTGTTAAAAGCAGCACTTTCTGACAAAAATGAGACCTCTGTGCGCTGTCTGCGTCTAATAATTAAGTATTTTGTCTCAGAGTAAGAGCTAAAAGCAGCGCTCTGATTGGCTGCGCTTGGGTGGTCCTCCCCAGTTTCACTTTGTCTGTGCACAGGACTGAAAATGAATGACAGGAAACATCCACCTTTGATCTATTTATGGGATTTTCTTTGTTTTCATACTGGTTTTGTCTGTCTGTACTGATTGTATTGCACCTTACCGCCAAAGCAAGTTGTGATATTTGTTTACCAGTGGTGAAAAGCAAGTACAGTACTTTTACTTTTGTACTTTGATGAGGATTTTTAAAATGTATTTGTACATTTTACAGTAGATACTTTTTACTTTTACTTCACTACATTTCAGAGCATGTATCTGTACTTTCTGCTCCACTACATTTTTGAACTGGACTGAAAAGTAAAAGTATACATTTTTTGTTTTGTAAATTTTCTGAAGGTTCTAGACCTGCTGAAAAGGCTGAGGGGTTTATTTTTCAGCACATTTATAGTGACATCTTTCATCTTATGTTTTTATTTTCTTTCCTAGTTCCCTTTGAGCAAACAAAAAGCCTTTCCTTCCAGTCAGTTTATTGACAACTCTTGTTCCAGCAAAGACTCTCCTCACTTCTTTGTCCACTCCTTAATAATTTTAAGGTTTAAAAAAATGTAAAATGTATGTTCATAATAAATGCTAACAACGTAAATGCACAGTTTTGTTGTCAATGGACTTTCTTTGCTGTTAATCTAATTGTTGACGTAGCACCAAACGACAATTTTGTGCCACTTTCCAAATTAACCAGTTTGACCAAATCTTGAACTCTTATGAGGTATATATTTTTTACATTTTTATTTTACGTGTAAGATGCATTATTGGATTGAAAGGCGTCAGAGTTCCTTGACTTTTATTGAATTTTGGAGTGATTAAAAGAATACTTGAAGCATGATGGAATGTTTACGATGACTCAGAGACTTGTGACTGTAGCCCATCGTCCCTTTGTCCTCTTGTGTCCCCCTGTGTCCCCCCTCTGTCCCCCTGAGCTGCGGTGTCCTGCGGAGTCTCCAGATGTGAGCAGTGGATTAGTGCGGGGGTCCAGGATTAATGCCCCTCTTTAGGTCTAATCCCGTCTCAGTCCACTGCCCCGGGCCTTTTCATGGACTCAGGGCTCAGGAGGTCAGGCCCCTTTTGTGTGGGACGCATGAGACGCTTCCTGTCGCCTACACCCGGTCCCCCATGTCCTGTCGCCTACACCCGGTCCCCCATGTCCTGTCGCCTACACCCGGTCCCCCATGTCCTGTCGCCTACACCCGGTCCCTCATGTCCTGTCGCCTACACCCGGTCCCTCATGTCCTGTCTCCTACACCCGGTCCCCCATGTCCTGTCGCCTACACCCGGTCCCTCATGTCCCGTCGCCTACACCCGGTCCCTCATGTCCTGTCGCCTACACCCGGTCCCTCATGTCCTGTCGCCTACACCCGGTCCCTCATGTCCTGTCGCCTACACCCGGTCCCTCATGTCCTGTCGCCTACACCCGGTCCCTCATGTCCTGTCGCCTACACCCGGTCCTCCATCTCCCGTCACCTACACCCGGTCCTCCATCTCCCGTCACCTACACCCAGTCCCTCACCTTCTGTGGTCTACACCCAGTCCCTCACCTTCTGTGGTCTACACCCGGTCCCTCATGTCCTGTCGCCTACACCCGGTCCCTCATGTCCTGTCGCCTACACCCGGTCCCTCATGTCCTGTCGCCTACACCCGGTCCTCCATCTTCCGTCGCCTACACCCGGTCCCTCACCTCCTGTCGCCTACACCCGGTTCTCCATCTCCTGTCGCCTACACCCGGTCCCTCACCTCCTGTCGCCTACACCCGGTTCTCCATCTCCTGTCGCCTACACCCGGTCCCCCATCTCCTGTCGCCTACACCCGGTCCCCGTCTGTCGCCTACACCCGGTCCCCCCATCTCCTGTCGCCTACACCCGGTCCCCCCATCTCCTGTCGCCTACACCCGGTCCCCCCATCTCCTGTCGCCTACACCTGGTCCCTCACCTCCTGTCGCCTACACCCGGCCTCCATCTCCTGTCGCCTACACCCGGTCCCCTTCCGTCGCCTACACCCGGTCCTCCACCTTCCGTCGCCTACACCCGGTCCTCCACCTTCTGTCGCCTACACCCGGTCCCCTTCCGTCGCCTACACCCGGTCCCCCATGTCCCGTCGCCTACACCCGGTCCCCCATCTCCTGTCGCCTACACCCGGTCCCCCATGTCCCGTCGCCTACACCCGGTCCCCCATGTCCTGTCACCTACACCCAGTCCCCCATGTCCTGTCGCCTACACCTGGTGCTCCATCTCTTGTCACCTACACCCGGTCCCCCATGTCTTGTCACCTACACCCGGTCCCCCATGTCCTGTCACCTACACCCAGTCCCTCATGTCCTGTCGCCTACACCCGGTCCTCCATCCCCTGTCACCTACACCTGGTCCCCTTCAATCGCCTACACCCGCTCCCTCACCTCCCGTCGCCTACACCCGGTCCCCCATGTCCTGTCGCCTACACCTGGTCCTCCATCCCCTGTCGCCTACACCCAGTCCCCTTCAATCGCCTACACCCGCTCCCTCACCTCCCGTCGCCTACACCCGCTCCCTCACCTCCCGTCGCCTACACCCGGTCCTCCATCTCCCAATCAAGACTCAACATATTATATTTCCAGTGCATTATGAGTTTTATGAATAAACTGGAAGTAGTTTCCTGTAGTTAACTCTAGTTTTATCCCTGACTCACAGTGACACAAACTTGGAATCGTCTTTTTGTGAATTGTGGCGGTTGGCCTTAAGATTAAAAAGTATATTTCAGGTACAATTTAGATTTTATTTGTTAAGAAAACATGTGTTGTGTGGGTGTCATCAGGTGCTCTCTGCCTCTGGACCCAGGGCCAGGACACAGACTCTCTGTGTGAGCTGCAGCTGTCGCTCTGAGCAGGTCGTACAGTCCAGCTCTGACCCTCTGGACACAAATGAAGTCTCTCCAGGTTTGGTTCAGACACATGTTTGAGGTAGAAAGCTGCTGGTGTCATGGATTTGATGTGGCTCGTAAAGTTCAAGTCTGAGTCCATTGTCTCATCTCCTGCACCATGTCCCACACATGCGCTCTGTCTCTTACACGCTCTGTCCCTTACACGCTCTGTCCCACACGCTCATCCCTTACACTCTCTGTCCCACACGCTCATCCCTTACACGCTCTGTCCCACACGCTCATCCCTTACACTCTCTGTCCCACACGCTCATCCCTTACACTCTCTGTCCCACACGCTCATCCCTTACACTCTCTGTCCCGCACGCTCTGTACCTCGCACGCTCTGTCCCGTACACTCTGTCCCACACTCTCTGTCCCATACGTTCTGTCCCACACTTTCTGTCCTACACGCTCACACGCTCTGTCCCACACGCTCTGTCCCACGCACTCTGTCTCACACTCTCTGTCCCTCACACGCTCTGTCCCATACGCTCTGTCCCGCACGCTCTGTCCCGCATGCTCTGTCCCGCATGCTCTGTCCCGCACGCTCTGTACCACGCACTCTGTCTCACGCGCTCTGTCCCACGCGCTCTGTCCCACGCACTCTGTCCCCCACACCCTGTCTCACACTCTGTCCTGTACGCTCTGTCCCACACGCTCTGTCCTACGCACTCTGTCATGTACACCCTGTCTCACACTCTCTGTCCCTCACACGCTCTGTCCTACGCACTCTGTCATGTACACCCTGTCTCACACTCTCTGTCCCTCACACGCTCTGTCCCACACGCTCTGTACCTTGCACGCTCTGTCCCACACGCTCTGTCCACACGCTCTGTCCCGCACGCTCTGTCCCAAACGCTCTGTCCCACACGCTCTGTCCCACACGCTGTGTCCCGCACGCTCTGTTCCGCTTGTTCTGTCCCCTAGACCAGCACTAAATAATAGTACTTTCTTTATCAAACATTGTGGTCTGGGTATTTTATTTTTGTGTCAAGATTTGCTGAATGAAATGAAAGGAAATTGTAGGATTTCTCTCCTGTTTGGTCATGGTGCCAACAAGCATTGCAGATAATCATAAAATCACGACGTTTAAACGAAACTAATACCAATTTCAAACGGAAAAAAGTACAGTTACCTAAAAAAACCACAGTGAATCTTTGCGATGATACTTTTGACCTTTGAGAACATCTAATGTGATTTGGTCTGGAGTTCTTATCATTCCCATCCAAACAAAAAGTCATTTGTCGAGAGTAAACATTCCTGTTAGACACTGCTTCCTCTCTGCGTTTAGCGGGTAGATTTACTCCAAATAGATACATAGATTTTTAGCTGTGAATCCTCGTGATCTTCTTTCCCCAAAGGCTCCTGGCGCAAACCCAAAGATGAGGCTGGGACGGGGCGAGACGGCAAAAACATTATTATTATGATTTTTTTGGGGCCAAATCATGATTTCGATTTTATCAAGATTCATGTTCACTTTGTATTTTTCTATTGTCTTTAATAGAGCCGCACGATTTAGGAAAAATATCTAATTGTGATTTTTCTGACCAGTGCGACTGTGATTAGATTGGCAGTTTATGTTGTAGGAGGATTCTCTTGAAATTCACATTTTTAAACACAATTTTGTCACTTTTAGTTGCGTTTTTATCACGTTCAGTTGTGTTTGTCATATTTAAACCCATCTTTGTCTCTCTTAGTTGCGTCTTTAATCATTTTTAAACACATTTTTGTCACTCTTTGTTGAGTTTTTGTCACTTTTAATCGTGTTTTGGTGCATTGAGTTACATTTGTTGTTTGTAGCTATGTTTTTGTCTCTTTTGAACACATTTTTGTCACTTTTAGTTGCGTTTTATCACTTGTTTGTAAAAATCACATTTTTTATTCTAATCAAAGCGAGACATTTTGTTGTTTTTGGAAGAAATTATTGCACTTCAAAAATTGCAGCCTTTGCGATTTGCTGATTGCATCCATTAAAATTGCGATTTTGTGTCGATTTCATTTATTTGAGAAGCCTTTAAGAGGTAAATAAAGTCATGGTTTACAGACACTAAACAGGAGATAAAAGTGTGTTTGAACAGACAGCTGCATTAAAGAGACAAACGGTGAATCACGATACGACGATTTTTTAAAAACCCAGCAGATTCATGATTCAGTTTTTATCACCGTATCACCCAGATCTAACTGAGGCTCGAACTCCATTTAAAAGCCCTGTACAAATGTTAAACTTCCCCCTTTTTCTCTCCTGGAGTTGATACTGTGTGACTTCCGCCTGGTTCCGCTCAATATTTGCCCTGGTGCCCTCTTTGTGCCGGCTGTGAATGGAGGTGGAGTGCGGGGCGAGAGAACGTGGGTAAACAGCCGGAACAATGCGCTCCGGGAAGAGATCTGCGCCATCTCGGGCTCCGGGCCAGGGACAAACGCGCTCATTGTCCCGCAGGATTAGAGCGGGCCAAGCGGCGCAGGGCTGAAGGGCAGAGGGGAGCGTTCGAGTGCTGCTCCCTCCAAAGGCAGGAGCAGGCGTGAAGAGGGGACTTCGACTCCTTTATCCCCTGACATATATTCAAAGGCCCGGTAATCCACAAATATTGATTGAAACTCGTCTTTTTCAACTTTTGCGGTGGGTTGAGAGTGTCCCGGAGGTGAAGCGTTGGGTTGGTTTTCTTAAGCTGAAGTCTAATTCTACAGTTTTTTATGAAAGCGTGCCCCGATACAATTTCAAGTACTCGCTTAAATAACTTCAGACGGCTATGGAGGGCCGTTCAGTGAATCAAATAACTATAATACAAACAGGATCTATGCAAATGGCTTGAGGACTTTATCACAAAAAAATAAATAAAAATAAAACAAGTGCATTTTAAATTTTGTTTGCTTTCCTTTTGCAATTTGATTTCTAGCCTCAAAATAGTTCACTAAAAGAATAATTTGTGGTAAAGTGTAAGATATGTGTAGCTAAAATTAAAAACTGTTAGTATTTGTAAAGCTTAAAATAACTACTTAATTTAAGGGATAGAGTTTGGAATTAGGGTATTGATTAAAGAGTTACTAAGCCTGAATGATTCAAATGTATTTGCTCAATATGAATTAAGTCTCTGTTCATGCTTTAATAAGGTGCTGTTATTATAAAGTGGTACCGATGTTAGTTTTTAGTCATAATTTTCTATTTTTTGTAGTAAATGTAGCCTTTTTTTCTCTTGGTTAAGTCTATGGGATTATAAAGTTTTAATTTTGACAAGAGCTTTGCAAAATTAAAGTAAATTAAGCTTGTTGATGTTTTATTAAAGCTATTTCAAGTGTAGTCATTATAAAGTGATATCCCATCATTTTTACATTTTGAGGGGAAAAAATTAAACCTTCAGTCAACGTTGATATTTTTTTTTATTGTACTGCCCTAATTCCTGTCACTGGAGGTAATCTGGTCCTTAAAGGGCCCATGGCAGGTCGGATTGCTCATTGAAATAAAATGCAGTTAAGATAAATATATTTCAAATTCTGCTCAATTCTTTACAAATTTTACCCCGGTTTAGCAATTTGTATTTGTTTTTTCATTTTACTTCCTGGTTGTAAATGATGACATCACACTGGGAAATTACCACGAGACCATCCTGTGCACTGGGCCATGTGAACACCTTTATTTTGTTAAATCGATGTTTAAAGCATGGTTCGTACGAGCGCTTGAAATCCTTGAAAATGCTCATATGTATGAAAATGTTGATTTCAAGGTTGGGGAAGTGCTTGAATTTTGGAAAAAGCGCTTGAGATTTAATGAAAATGTTATTTGAAACGGTTGAAATTTAAACCTGCCAATCCGTATCCTACACATTTTGACAGTAAAGAACAATAATAGTCCTTAGTTTGTTTCAAATGCATCTTATTGGGAAAGAAACATTTTACATTATTTTCTTGATTTCAGAAGCTAGACATTTGCAAGTTTGTCACGTCCTGAAGGCAAAAAAAGAAGGTGGTGCGCTGGGGCCAAGTGTCGTGTAAAGATGCTGGGAAAAAAACTGAGTCTGTCTTGAATGTGCTTGAAAAGTGCCTGAATTTTGTCTTTGAAAAGGATCACGAACCATGTTAAAGGCTCAAAAAAGTAGTTTCTTTTGGTGTAAATTAGTAACTTATGCATAACCTTTGTGTCCCCAGTGTGATGTCATCAATCTGTTTACTTCTGTAATTTTCAACAGATTTTTCAACCTTTTCTCGAAAAATAGTGAACTGATTGGTGTAAAACTATAATTTATATTTACAAGAGGCATTCGAACGGAGGCGACTGGAGGCAAAATGAACTTGTAAATTTTTCAATGATTCTCTCACATTAGATCTAAATTCTGCTGGTTTTAAGTGTTTGTGTTGGAAAAAATAATTTGAATTTCCAGAGTAGAAAGGTCAGTTAGTTTACTTTGGACAAAATACAATTTTCTAGCCTTAAAATTGTATTTTAGCTTCAAAAGAATCTAATTTATGGAATAGTATCTAATATATCTCTAGATAAAATGAAAAATTACTGTGGGCTCAACATTTCTGTGAGTATTTTTCCAGTAAAACCCATAAATCTGGATTGTTCCTTCATCAAAATTGCAAAGAGTTTATCATCATTTCCTTAAACATAATGTAAAATGTAAAGCAGCTCTGATGTCACTCACATGTGTCTGAGGCTTGTAATTTTCTAAAATCATCTCAATTTTCATATGTTGTGATATTCTGAGGTTAATCCCAGTTTCTCCAGTGAAATCACATTGTTGTACTTCACTTTTGCTTCCATTTTGAATGTTTTGAATATTTTTGTTTACAAACTTTTAAAGGGTCTATACACTGAATAAAGTCAAAATCGTACACACTGTAAATGTGTTTGGTGCTGGTGACTGGGTGTGTACGGTGGAGGGTTGTGCACTCACCTGGTTTTGGTAGCGAGAACTTCTCCGGACCCAAGTTGCTGGCCTGAGAAAAACTCGTCAGGTTTATCGTAAAACGGGGCTCGTCCGGGGCCTGATCCCGGCTTGGGGCGGCTCCTTTTTTACGGATTGTGTTGCCGCCGCGTGGGCCTTGGTTGCGGGCCTGGTTGTACTGGTTGTGGGCCTGGTTGTGGGCCTGGTACGGGGTGTGTGCGCGTCAGAGAGTGGGCTGGAGCTTGTCTGGCGCTGTGGGACGCATGAATGATTCAGGGGCCGTTTGTGATCTGACTCTACACCAGCCGGCTTCACACGCAAGGCTCCAGAATCCAGGTCAGACGCAGCCGAGGAGCGACTTCAGCTGACCGTTCAACCAAACACGGGAAAATATACACGTCTAGCCCTTATTCCATGATTTGTGCAGTTTAGCTTGGAATATTTAAAGCTTTCCCACTATTTTTACACAAAGATAGACATTTAAGCAGCCACTGCAGCTTCATTTAATAATAATACAATAAATACTATGCCGTTTTGGATCTTTTTCATCATTTTGGATTTACTAATGATAAAAACACGTAGCCGTTTATTGTTTTCATTAGATAATTTATTTGGAATGAATTGTTGCAGAAGTAAAGCCATCATTAATCCGTATTTCTTAAGATATATATATATATATAGTCTATTACTAATCGTTTTGATAATATTTTTTACTTAGATGCAGGAAATATTTAGTGAAAAATGAATGATATTGCAGTTGTTGGTTTTGAGACATGCAAAGTGCAAAGTCTATGACGTAAACTGTAAACTAAATTAGCTCAAAAAGAGATAGAAAAATCTAGTGGAAAGTGTTATTTCTGCACTTTAATTTAATTTAAGTAAAGTTAATTTTATGTTCCATTCACGTTTTGTGCGACACTTGAACCTCAACTAAGATATTTACAGACACGTTTTATCTGTTTATATGAAAAATGTATATATATTATTGATTCATTTTGTCATTACCACCCAGTTCCAATTAAGTTTGTATATTTTTTAATGCTTCATCTTAATTGCTACTATGTTCTACAAATGTTCCCGCTTCATTGGATTGATTTTTTTATTATATATTTTTTTCTTGCAAGTTCAGAAATCATTGTAGAAAATGGTCTGACTTGTTCACTTTTCTGGTCGTACAAAAAGAGGCAGGAAAGTCTACATCGTGTAATCTCCCAAACAAAGCACAAAGTGATATTTTTGCACTTTTGTGTTTAATTTTCTGTTCCGCTCATGTTTTTTGCGACACTTGAACCTCGACAGGACATTTACAGACTCATTTTAGCTGATGCATTGTAAAAATATTGTGGACATTATGAAAAAGAGAGATCATTTTCCAGTTCTGATTATGAGTTTGTATATTTTTTATGCTTCTTCTTGATTGCTTTTTTTTTGTTATATTGCAATTACAGACTTTTGTAAATCATTATAGGTAAAAATCGTCTAATTTGTTCACTTTTCTGGCTGTAGAAAATCAAGGGTACACGTTTTTGCACTTTTGTGATTAATTTTGTGCTCCATTCACATTTTATGCAATACTTTTACGAACACATTTTAGCACACTGCTGATGTTTAAAATATTGTTGAGATTATTGTATATTTTTAATATATTTATTGATTTTTGTCAATATCACCTACTTCCAATTACACATCTGTATATTTTTAATGCTTTTTCTTCATTGCCACTACATTCTACAAATGTTCCCGCTTCATTGTATGGATTTTTAAATTAATTTGTTGTTGTTGCAATTACAGAATTTTATCAAAATAAATAGGTAAAAATAGTCAAATAGGTTGACTTTTCTGTGTAATCTCCCAAATGAGCACAAAGTCATATTTCTGCACTTTTGTGATTAATCTTATGTCCCATTTACATTTTGATCCTCAATTTAGACTCATTTTTGCACATTGTTTATATATTAAAAATAATACAAAAATAAATAAATAAATAAATATATTTAAAAAATGTATTCTTTTTTCAGTTCCAACTACGATTTTGTATATTTTTTATGTTTTTTCTTAATTGCTGGTATATTCTACACATTTTCCTGCTTCATTGTATCTATTATAGTTAATTTTTTTTGTTGCAATTACGGACTTTTATAAATCATTATAGGTCAAAATTGTCTAATTTGTTCACTTTTCTGGCTGTACAAAATCAAGAGTTCATATTTCTGCTCTTTTGTGTTTAATTTTATGATTCGTTCATGTTTTCAGTGACACTTGAACCTCAACAAGACATTTCCAGACACATTTTAGCTGACGACTTGTTAAAAATAGTCAAGATTATGAAAAAAACTTGACAATTTTCCAGTTACAAGTTTGTATATTTTCTGCTTCTTTGTACTCGCTGCTATATTCTACAAATGTCCCCACTTCATTATGTAGATTTTTGATTCAATTTTTCTCCGAATGTGTCTAAAATGTCCCGTATTGTCCCGTTTCCGTCCGTGCGTGTGCGAGCGTCTGTGGCCTGCGCCGTGGCCTCGTCGTCTGCTCGCGGAGGCCTCTCGGCGCTCAGGGAGGGGAGGGGCCGACGCTCTGTTCTTAGCGAGCGAGGGAGGGGGGGGGGGGGGTGAGGGAGGGTGAGTTATTTTAGTGCATAATTGATGTCTGGGGGGTTAGAAAAGCAGAAGTAATGCGATGAGAGTGAGCATTGGAGCGCAGATCGCGTGCAGCCGCTGCAAACATTCAGAGGACGAGCAGAGGGCACCGCCGGCCAATCACGGAGCGGTGTGCGGCGGCCAATCGCGGCGCGGCGTCGGGCGGCCAATGGGAGCACGGAGACGCACTCCACCCCCGTTGTGATTTTTTTCTGATTTATTTGTTTTTGCGGCTTTGATTCGGTCAAACAGAAGTCGAAATGTGCAAATATTGTCAGATAACTGCAGGCTCTACTTCAGGATGCTTTGGTCATTTTTTGGTCAGTTTGCTCTCTCAGCATTTTTCTCCCACAGAGACGTAAAGATCAGTAGCTCGTACATCAAACTGTGCTATTTGGGATTGAACAAGATTTTGGCAGAACGTACACAAGGATTTGACAAAAAGGGACAAAAAAAGCAACTACATGCGGCTATAAGCAACAAAAACACGACTAAACGGACAAAAACACAGCTAAAATTGACAAAAACGCAACTAAATGCGACTAGACGTGACAAAAACACAACTAAAAGAGAGAAAAATGTAATTAAAAACAACAAAATGTTAAAACTAAAATAACACCATCGTCTCTTCTGTCATGTTTAAAAAAGAAAACCCTTTTGTTTTCAGTCAAATCAAACATTCTGGGATGAATCAGGGCCAGTTTTGTCTTTCAAACCCACAATTACAAAAATTACCCTACATTTTTAATGATACGCAAGTCCAGGTGGAACCCAAATAAAGGTCCCATTCAAGACTTTTATATGGATTCCGCCAAGCCTTTTTTACATTATCACAAGTCCTTGAAGCTAATTTTTTTGTGTGAAATTAGCTTCAGCTTTTAAAGTGGAAACTAGTGTCAATCAGAGCCTCCTCCAGCTTTACTCTGACTTATATTTACCACAGAAAATCTAATATTCCTCTGAGTAGAGCTTGTTTCCACTTATAATCAGAATAAAACAGACTCCAGACTCCAAAACTACAGAGTGTCAGCTTCACAAAGAGCCCAGGCATTTGTTTGAGCTCCAAAGGATTCAAGAACAGTTTCAGTTTGAATTGGTCTCATTTTAGTCGCACGTTTAAAGGGGCTGTACTTGATTTTTGTGAAACGTGAAATAAAAAACTAATCCACGTTCCAGATTTTGCTCTAGTAAAATAGTCAAGTCTGTGTCGCCCCAGCACAGATATATGGTAAAAGCATCTGTTCAGGTGAAAATGAGACCACAGCGCTTTCTCTGCATTTATTTATAGAGCGTTTTATTCTACGAGAAGCAGGAAGTGCACCGTTAGCATGCTATTGTTTGTTAGCTTTACCCGGGACCGCAATAACTCATAAACCATGAATATTTATGATGCTGGGACTGCATTACGAAAGTGAGAGACACATGTGACTGATGTAAAGAGTTTAAAACAAAAAAAAAATCATGTTTCAAATCAATAAAAATCCGGCACACACTGCAAAAAAACATTTTCAGATGAGTCCAAATGTCTTGATTTGGGGATATTACTCTTAATTTCATATGTTTTGACCAGTTAAGGTGATCTAAATCTATTTATTTGATAGAACTAGCTTATTTTACTTGTTTCAATACAGTATTTCTTATTTTAAACCAAATGATCTGCTAGTGGGTAAAGATTATTTTACTTACCCCACTGGCAAATAAATGTTCTTATTTTAAGCTAAATCATCACTTGATCTGTCAGAAATATCTTGAAACCAGTGAAATATTCTGCATCACATCAACAATTACATCTCACTGAGTCAAAACTACTCAAATCCAGATAAAAAATTATAACTTTAAGTCATTTTAAGCCAGACTAGATTGACGTTTTTTTGCAGTGCAGCCCCTTTAAGGAAAAATAAACCTGACACTTAAGGGGTTAAAGGCACAGTACGTAACTTCTGAGCCAAAAATACACTAAAACAAAAGCACGTTTTTCCATTTCAGTTGTTTTCTGAACAACTGAAATGCTCCACCGAGAGACACAGGAAATCATTCCTGCCTGTCGCCATCAAACTACTGAACTCTGTGCTGTAAATCCTCTTGTGAAGTCATTGTGCAATATTAAGTCCACTGTGCAATATTAAGTCCACTTATATACTTATAAACTGTACATGATCATGTGAATATGTAAATAGACAAGGATAGTAGAGTTAAGCTTATTGTAAATTGTTCATATCGGGGGTTTAGTTGAGTATTGTTCATATCGGGGGTTTAGTTGATTAATATAGATACTTTATAAGTTAAGTTAAATGGGGTAGACATTATATAGATCTATTGTATTTTATTTTTATTTTATATATATCTTATATTGTTCTAATACTTACTGCCTCTACTGGTCTGTTGCACATGTAACAAAAATAATTTCCCCTTGGGGATAAATAAAAGTAATTCTGATTCTGATTTTCATTGCACCAGAAATGTATAAAACCTGCGTCCTTATTGTGAGCGGGCTTGCATCTCCACAGAGCTGACTCGTACTCGGCCCAGAGGAGCTTGTCTTTATAGAAATGTTCCTTTTTTCTGTTTTAAACGTTCTATTTCCGTTGAACTATACAAGTGATTTTCCGCCTCCAGGAAGTTACACATTTTATCTGTAAAACGAAAAAAAGAAGTTCAGATGCTGTGATCCAAAGTCTGACAAGAAAAAGAAAAATCACACGTTTAAAAACACAAAGCTGTCTTTTCTGCTCCAGCACACACTGAGTTCATCACAAGTCAAAAGAAATAATAATTATATTCTTATTTTGAACAGTTTAATCTCCTGCAGTGACAGCTCTTTATTTACGCCAGAAAATACGCTTCTTCTGTTAAAAATGGACAGAATTGTTTGTGCTTTTGTCACTTTTGGTCATGTATTTGTCACTTTTTGTTGCACTTTTGTCACTTTTAGTCTTTTTTTGTCCCGTTTGTGTGGCTTTAGTCACGTTCTTGTTGTTATTAGTCTTTGTTTTTTGTCACTTTGAGTTGCGTTTGTATCACGTTTAGTCACACTTTTGTCACTTTTTGTCACTTTTAGTCATGTTTTTTGTTGCTTTTTGTTGCAGTTTTGTCTCAGTTGTGTGACTTTTATTTGCGTTCTTGATGCCTTTTTGTTGTGCTTGCGTCCCTTTTAGTCGCATTTTTGTTGGGTTTGTGTTGCTTTTGGTCGCTTTTTGTCACTTTTAGTTGTGTTTGTGTCACGTTTAGTCAAGCTTTTGTCACGTTTTTGTTGCTTTTTATTGTGTTTTTTGGTCAGTTTTAGTCTTGTTCCTGTCGCTTGTAGTTGCATTTTTTTCCCTGTTTGTCTAGTTTGTCACTTTTAGTCATGTTTTTGTCACTTTTTGTCATGTTTTTTTCGCTTTGTCTCATTTGTGACTTTTAGTTGCGTTCTTGTCGCTTTTTGCGTATTTGCGTTCCTTTTAGTCACGTTTTTGTCACTTTTTGTTAAATTTAGTTGCAACGGTGTCACTTTTAGTCGCATATTTGTCAGTTTTAATCTTGTTCCTGTCACTTGTAGCTTGTTTGTAGTTTGTGCATGTCCGCATTTGTCTAATTTCTGTGGCTTTTAGTTGCGTTCCTGTTGCTTCTAGTCTTGTTTTTGTCACTTATAGTTGCATTTGTGTCACTTTTAGTCGCATTTTTGTCAGTTTTTGTCACACTTCTGACGCTTTTAGTCGTGTTTTTGTCACTTTTAGTTGCTTTTTTCTGTCGCCTTTTGTTACGTTTTTGTGTTTTGTCGCGTTTTAACAAATATAAACTACAGGTTTTGCAGTTTTTATGCAGAATAAAACGGGATATTTTGTTTGTGGAGGAGCTTCAAAAATTGCATCCTTTGCCATTTGCTAATTGCATCCATTCAAATTGCAGTTTCAGTTCAATTTCAGTTCATTTTACAGAGAGAAATGTTCCTTACGATTGTTGTAGAACTTATTATCGTTTTTTATCATGTTTGTGTTTTGTGACGTGTCACGCTGCAGGACAAAAAGTAGACATTAAACCCTTAAACGTGAAGTGCACATGATTTACGACTTGTTGTTTTTCCACTTCTTTACGGAGCTCAGCGTTCGGCAGAATAAAGCGTACAGTGTATTCCAGAGCTGCAGGCCAGGTGTGTGTGTGTGTGTGTGTGTGGGTGTGTGTGTGTGTGTGTGTGTGTGTCTGTGTGAAGGTCCAGCGCTGAGGAGGTCACATGTCCTTCTCTGTGTCACATGACCTCCTGCGTTTGTCACATGACCCTCTCTACATGTGTACTCGCGTTTTGGTCCGTTTCGGTCACGTTTTTCACGTTTTTTTGTTCACTTTTAGTTGCATTGGTGTCACTTTTAGATGTGGATTTGTCCGTTTTAGTCTTGTTTCTGGTGGTTTTTATCAGGTTCTGTCGCTTTTAGTCACAATTTTGTCACTTTTAGTCGCATTGTTATCAGATTTAGTGTTGCGTTTTCGTTTCCAGTTGTTTACGGAGCTCAACGTTCGGCAGAATAAAGCGCACAGTGTAGTCCAGCGCTGCAGGCCAGGTGTGTGTGTGTGTGTGTGTGTGTGTGTGTGTGTGTGTGTGTGTGTGTGTGTGTGTGTGTGTGTGTGTGTGTGTGTGTGTGTGTGTGTGTGTGTGTGTGTGTGTGTGTGTGTGTGTGTGTGTGTGTGTGTGTGTGTGTGTGTGTGTGTGTGTGTGTGTGTGTGTGTGTGTCTGTGTGTGTGTCTGTGTGTGTGTCTGTGTGTGTGTCTGTGTGTCTGTGTGTCTGTGTGTCTGTGTGTCTGTGTGTGTGAATGCCCAGCGCTGAGGTCACATGTCCACCTCTCTGTGTCACATGACCTCCTGTGTTTGTCACATGACGTGCTCCACATGTGGGTCCAGACACGCGATGCTCTGGGGTCCCACACACACAGACACACACAGACACACACAGACACACACAGACACACACACACACACACACAAATCCTGCCCAGCAACTGTCACACTCTGCAGTTCGAGTCGTATCGTTCAGTCCAGAGCTTTCTTCAAGTTTAACTAAAGTGAGAAGAGTCACTGATCGTCTGATTAGAACTGGCCGATACTGACAAAAAATAATATCTTTTCTGATTCTTTGCTGGTTCTAAAACACGGAACTCTCCCCCCTGAACATAAGAGCTGCTACTTCTGTTCAGAGTTTCAAATCGTCGCTAAAAACTCATTTCTTTGCACTGACTTAATCCAAGTTGAGCCGGACATTTTTATTACACCCACATTATGTTTTTTCTTTACATTTTTCTGTATTAAATCGTTTTTTCTGTCTTGAATTACTGAATTTGTGCAGCGCTTTGGGGCAGTGCATCTGTTTATAAATGTGCTATATAAATACATTTGACCTTTGACCTTTTGATAACGATACTCAAACGATATTATGTCAAGAAAAAAGTGCTGAAACGTGACTTTAAACATATTAGCTCAGGTTTAATTGTCAGACAAATGGGAAATGTCTGTAAATTAATCACAAAAGTTCAGAAATATCACCTTTTATTCTCATCGGAAAGTTTACAACATCACTTTTTTAATAGTTCTTTTCAGTCCCAATCTTTTTGTTTCTATTACAAACAATAAACTCGATACTTCTAGCTCTGATACGGATTTCTTTTGAGTCGATGTCCATTAGTTGCTTTTCTGTTGTGACGATAACTGAGATTCATATTTTAAAATCTATAGAAAGGCGCACAAATTTATATTAATTTAAGTTTACTTTTTGTAAAAATTACAGCTGGAATGACTCTTCAACTTATCGTGACTGTGACGTGTGATTTTTCTTTCCAATTTTGTGATTACGATTAGATTTGTGATTTGTGGTTTAAAGTTCACATTTTAAACATAACCAGGACGAAAAGACTGAAACGTTTCTGACAAACCAATAAAAGAATCACGAGTTTCAGAACTTTTTTGTCACTTTTTGTGTTGTTTTGTCTCTTTTAGCCACGTTTACGCTGCATTTCTGTCACTTTAAGTCACTTATTTGTCGCTTGATGTCGTGTTTTTGCTGATTTAAGTTGCATTTTTGTCGCTTTTGTAAGAACATGCAAATCGAAACTACAGCATTAGCAGTTTTAATGCAGAAAAAATAATAATATTTTGTTGTTTTGGGAGGAAATTATTGCACTTAAAAAATTGCAGATTTGAAATTTGCTGATTGTGTCCATTATAACTGCAATTTCAATTAGACTTGTGCCTAAAATGTATGATGTATTTGAATATTTTGCCTTAGATTATTATTTTTGTTTCCTTTTTTATGATTATCAAGACTCTGAATCACATAAATAGACCTTTTATAACAAATACAGTGGCATTATTAAATAAAAATGTCAGATTTTCATTACTAATACACTTTATTCATCAATATTCTCTACCCAGAAGTGTCCTTTTGGTAGTTTTCAACCTTTATTTGGTTAAAATTGTATTAAAAAGCCTCAATGTACAATAGAAATAATAATTTGACTCGTTTTTCTTTTGCATGATTGTGTAAACAGACAAACAGGCACTTTTTTAGCCTTTAACTCTTGAATTTTTCTGTTCCAAAAGACAAATCCGATGCTGTTAGGACATAAATAAAAAAATACCGGCACTAAATATCTTTCAAATCGATTTGTCTCGACTCTACGCTCATCTTTTCCGTCCGTCTGCCCCTCCAAAACACGAGAAGTGCAGAACGGGGAGCAAAGTCTGGAAAGTAGGTCACACGATGCCCCTTTTGCCTAAACGTCGTGGGAGGAAAGACGGCGGGGGCGTGGCCTGTTTACTACGCACCAATGGCGGCGCAGTAGTAACACGCTCGGTAACAAACCCGGCTGCCGCGCTCTGATTGGTCGCTCCGCCGGCTCCGGGCACGCGCAGGGAACGTATGGACTCATGAATGTGTTTGAAGGAGCTGGATCTGAAAGGATGCTCCCTGAAATGTTGAAATGTTGTTCTCGCTCGGCACAAATGATTAGAATTCTGTGTTTTTCTAGAGGTAAATGTGTCACAATGTGCATCTGCAGATTTTGTTGTTCTTGTGCAAAAACTGTGTACATTGAGGCTTTGGTTTTATTCTGTGTAAAAATGTTTTGAATTTGAACTAAAACACAAGGTTTATTCTCTTTGACATTTTGATTTAACTGTCTTTGTTATAAAACATAATGAACATTTTGGGATATCTGACAATATTACATTTTATTCTTTCATATTTTCTGTTTAATGCCCCATCAAGATTGAATCTTATGTTGTACAAAAAGAATTGTTTTGAGCTGAGACGACTCCTTAAATAATTCTTCAGCTGTTTTTTAAAGCAATTTTTTTTTCATTTTAAAGTGACTTAAAGCTACAAAAATGCGACTAAAGAGAATAAAAGAGCCAAAAACACGACTACAAGTGGAAAAAAAACCTTAACAAAGTAAGAAAACGATACTAAAAGAGAAAAACATGACTAAAAGCGTCAATAAAGTAAATGTCACCCTGAAACGTTGAAAGTGTTTTTCTGGAGCTAAAAATGTCAAAATGAACTCAGAAGAATTCTGTAGATTTTCTCGTTCTTGTGCAAAATCTGTGAGCACATTGAGGCTGCACAATTGATCGATTTAATTTTGAATTTGAAGTGCAATCATTTCCTCCACAAACAACAAAATGTCTGGTTTTATTCTGTGTAAAAACTAAAATGAAAAATAATCATTGACTATTTTAAACGTTATTTGAAGCACAAGCTTTATTCTTTTCTTGACGTTTTGATGTAACATTTGATTTTGTTATAAAACCTAATGAGCATGTTGACATTTCTGTCAATATTACACTTTATTCATATTCTCTGTCTAATGCCTTTTAATTAGTATTCTCTTACCTTTATCTGGTTAGAAATGCGTTAAACACAAATCTAATTGTGTTGAACTGTGTCGACGTCTTAAATAATTCTTCAGCTCTTTTTAAAGCCATTGTTTTTATTTTATTTTAAAGGGACTTAAAGCTACAAAAATGCGACTAAAGAGAATAAAAAGCGACACAAACGCAACAAAAAGACGACTACAAATGAGAAAAAATGTGACTAATTGACATAAACGATACTAAAAGCAACAAAAAAGTGACAAAAAGTGACAAAAACGTCTGAAAAGTGACAGTCTTTTATTAGTTTGTCAGTTCATATTTTTGTCTTTTTGTCATTTCTCCTCAAAATGTGAACTTTGAACAGAATCCCATTTTTAAAACATAAATGACAATCTAATCACAGTCGAAAAAACGGAATTAGATGTTTTTCCCAAACCGTGCAGCTCTAGAATACATTTACTCGGTCAGTATTATCGTAGAATCAGATTATAATTCGATATCTCAATAATTAAAGGGGATTTTAGTTTTTTGTGAGAGAAATCCGATCATCGAAAACACTCGGTGACTGTCGATCAGTGACTGCAATGGATTTTAAATTAACTCTTTCGTTCTTTGCTGTTTTATCTTTCGTTTTTTTGTCATTTGTCTCATTATTTCTCCCTTATTTTTGCATCATTTCCAGGTCTAAATGTGACGTGAACGATCAAAAAGAAATGGGATTATTCTCGCCAGATTGAGCGGTTTACATGATATTTCAATAATCTGACAAATCCAGAAATCAGATAATAATGCGATTTGTGCTGTGTGTGCGTCACCTGGTGCTAGAGGTGAGAGACTCGGTGTTTACCAGATATAAAACCTAGAACAAAAAAAACAGAACAGACCAGAGAGCACAAGAGACAAAGTCAAAATCAGGATAAAAGGGCAACAAAAGACATCCATAGAAAAGTACGGCACATTTAGTCTGAAGTTCATTTTCAAATTAAGTCTGAATGTGATTATTATTATTTTTTCCTCCATATTTCACATTTGATGTCCGTCCAGTCCTTGATCGTTGTCGACAAAAACTCATCTTGAAGGGACAAACACGCGCCTAAAACGATTATAACCAACAAAAAGTGACATAAACACAAGTGAAAGTGACAAACATGCGTCAAACGTGACAAAAAGTGTCAAAATGTTCTTTTATTAGTTTGTCAGTTCATATTTCAGTCTCCTGGTTGTGTTTAGAATATGAGCGTTGAACAGAATCCCATTTTTAAAACATATTTCACAAATCTAATCATAATACTGGTCAGAATAGACAAACTGTGCATCCTTATTTGTCTCATTATTTTGCCCTTTTTTGCATAATTACCTCAATCAAAAACGTGCGCAGGTGTGAAAAGAAATGAAAGCGTCCAAACGCGACAATAAACATGACTAAAAGTCCAAAAACGCAACTTAAAGCGGCAAATATGCGACTTAAAGCAACAAAAAAGTGTGGTAAACTTGACTAAAGCTGACACAAACGCATCCAAAAGCGTAAAAGTGTTGTTCTGAAACACATAAACCTTTATTACCGGTAGTTTATTAGTTCAAATGTCAGTCTTTTTTTCAATTCTCCTGGTTGTGTTTCACAATCGTAAAACCGGAAAATAAAAAATCACAATTAGATATTTTTTTCCCAAATGGTGCAGCTCTGGACGATACACTCGTGTTGTAGGTCAGTGCTGACAGAAACGACCTGGATAGACTGTGTTATAGCCATACGGACCATAAAACATCTGCATTTGTTATATTTAACGGCAAATTAACTCAACTCTAAGCGTCACTAAATCTGTGACGACTTTAGTGTTCATCAATCATGTTTTTGTTTTGTTTTTCTTCCCTTTTTTAACACTTTTAACAACCAGGACCAGGTCAAGACTCCAACTGCAACATTTCACACGGAAAACCTTTAGAAGAACTTCCTACATTTCGTGAGACTTGAATTTTGTGATAGATGATACTAATGTATGATATATACTGTATAACCTTTAAAACATTACGGCACTTTCAATTATAAACTTAAACCATCCTGACAGGTCGAGTGTAAGTCTGAACCTGAAAACTAAACCACAATTTTGAATTTTCTGTGTAAAAATGTCATTTAGTTTGATTTTCTGTTGCAAAAGATGTAAATAATGCAATTAATGCAGTAATATATCTGTCAATATAATGGAAAAACTATCATGGATTCAATATTTCAGTGAATATTTGTGCAGTAAAACCTAAAAATCATGATTTGATCTTCATCAAAAATGCTAATCGTCTCTTTTTAAATAAAAAAATGCAGTAAAATCCAATGTTAAAAGGGCTTTTACTACAAAACCACCTGGATTTCTCGTATTTTGTGATATTCTGAGGTTAATCCCTGTTTCTCCATCGAAATCTGACATTTCCCTCTTCACGTTTGGCTCCATTCAGTGATTTAGAATGTTTTTTATTCTGAGGACGTTTGTTTGTGCAGGACGCTGTGTCGATGATCCGTGCGCTCGGCGTTTCGTGTGAGTGAGCGCTCGCTTCTCCGTCTGCAGCGCCGAACTCCACCTGACATTTACCACACTCTAATCCAGATTGAGATTATTATTTTACATCGAATTGTCTGTGAACAGTTTGTGTCTTTTTAATGTCGAGAGTTCAGACTTTGGAGCAAGAAATATGACGTTTTTAATGTTCAAGGCGAGATTTTACAGTTGCTTCTTCTTTTATTCTTTTGTTTTTTGGTCAGTTTTCTCTTTAGAATCGAAAATTTCACCAGGAAACCACAACGTTGTCCAATCTGCTCCTAAACATGTTTTATTTTTTCATTTAATCCACTTCATTCATAGATTTAAAGGGTGATATTGTAACTTCAAAGACACAGAGACGTAAAAGTCGCTCCTACAAACTGTACAATCTGGACTCAACAAGATTTTGACAGAACGTACAGAAGGATTTGTTCAGAGCTAATTCCAAGATGAATTTTTAAAGTTTTAGCTCCAAAAAATTAGGTGACATTTGAATTCAACACCAATTTTCAGTCAGATCTAGTTCACTCAAACGCTAAAAAAGAAATCCAAAATTTAAAGAGAGAAATTTAAACCCGACTAAATCAAATTGTCAGATTTAAATGTCCTAAATATGAGCAATTTTCACACAAAAAATGACATGAAAACGTTACATGATGAAAAACATGTAATACATTTTTGTTTTACATTGATTCAACTAAACTTCAGTTAAAGTTTCTCTTCTGTGTCTCGTCCCGTCGTGTTTATGTTCAAGAAATGAACATTACACTTAGACCAACAACGATTAATGTGAATAAATAATCGACTATTAAAATAATCCTTAACATTATTTAAACTTCACACTGTAAAACACAAGCTACAATTCATTTTATAACAAAGACAGTGTCATTGTTCTATCAAAACATTTAAAAAAAGAAGGAACATTTTAGGAGTTTTAACAATAGTACTTTTTTTTTTATGTTCTCTATCTAGAATCTATCTAATCAGTATTCTCTTACCTTTATCTTTAGAAATACATAAAAACAACTGTTAAATTCTACAAAAATAGAAGTTTTGAGCTGAGTCGACAAGTTGAATAATTCTTCAGCTCTTTTTTTAAAGAAATTTTTATTTGTTCTTATGAGACAAAGTAAAATAAATTTGAAACATTTGAGGGAAAAGAAAAAGCAATATTGTTTTTTCTTTTAGTTTGCGTATAGACTTGATTTTTTTGTTTGGCTTGGATTAAAAAGGTAATTTTTTTCCAATTTAACCTGAAATCTGATGAATTTTTTGTGATTTTATTTAATTCCAAACATGAATTCCTTGTTGTTTTTGGAGCTGATCCTTAAAGCGATAAAACCACAGCGTCACAAAGTCTCGATTAGAAAACAAATCACTGCATCAAAGTCAGTGTCACATGCGGGGCCCCGGGTCACGTTCTCGGGGCCCCTGGTGCACTTGGCCGTGGCCCGTGTGAAAGGCTCCGTGATCCGGGGCCCACGCTCCATTACACGGCCCTCAGTTCTGCAGGAGCCATTGTCCCCGAGAAGAAAGCAGCTTCCTCCGACCTGCGAGCGTGCACGAGGGAGGGGCGTGCACGAGGGAGGGGCGTGCACGAGGGGGAGGGGCCGAGTGTGGACACGCCCCCTCGGCTGGAGACGCACAGGAAGTGAGCTCCGAACAGGGACACAGTGGGTTTGACACATGTTTCCCGCTGGTTTTTCTTTGAGAAAGTCACCAATTAAACCGTCTTTGCATCTGACGCTCGGCTCTGGGCCTCAGTTTGAATGTTTTATTGTGCTCTTTATTTACCACGTGTTCTGAGCCTGAACCCTGTCCTAAACCAGTCCTAGACCAGTCCTAGACCAGTCCTAGACCAAACCTAAACCAGTCCTCACCCAGTCCTCACAATCACAGAGGAGGCTTCAGAGGTTTCATCTGGATACTTCTAAAAACGAAAATGAAGTCATTTTCGATCTGCAAAACTGGTTAGAGAAACTTGACTATTCATTGTCCTGAGTTGTGTAAGCCCCGCCCACTGGGAAGAGTTTTTCCTTACTTTCCTTTGTTTACCTGGTTGTTTACGCTGTCTTCATTTCAGTGAAACCAGCCTGCTTCTGTCTGTTTTGTGTGAAACTAAGGCCGTGTAAACAAACCGGTAAACAAAGGCAGGTTATTTCCAGGTTAAACTCCTCCCCCTCCTCTGAGCAGTTTAAAGTAGAGTTGAGTTTCTCAGACCAGTTCCGCAGATTGAAAATGACTTTCAGATAGAAGTTGAGACGTCTTTTAAAATTTCATTTTAAAAACTGTGTCCAGATGAAACCTCTGAAACCTGGTCTACGATGGATCTGTCCTGGACGGATGAGGATCACACGAGTCAGACCTGTCACAGGGACCTTAAACTCCAAAATCTGTATTAACACTTCACTGTCATTTATATCGTTCAGTGTTTGTCCCACAGATGCGTGTCCTGTGAGTTTTCCTGATGTATGTTATGTTTGAAGTAGGTCTGGGTGATACGGTGATAAAAATCTAATCGTGAACTCGTCCCTGTGACAATCTGCTACTTTTATGAAATCGATGTATCATGATTCATTGTTTTTCTGTCTTTAATGCAGCTGTCTGTTCAAACACACTTTTTCTCCTGTTGTTTAGCCTCTGAAGCCTCTGAGCAGATGACTTTATTATTATTTACTTATAGATAAGGGCTGCACAATTCAATGAAATCGACACAAAAAGCAAAAAAAGCACGATAAAAATACACTCAAAGGCAACCAAAATGCGCCTGCAAATAAGAAACACAACTCGAGCGACAAAAAACGACAAAGACTCGTTTAAATACAACAAACACAACTGAACGTGAAAACTAAAAAGCAACAAAACAGAATCCTATTATTCAAACATAAATCACAAATCTCATCTTAATCGCACGGGTCAGAAAAATCACAATTAGATATTTTTCCTAAATCGTGCAGCTCTGTTAAAGACAATAGAAAAAGACAAAGTGAACATGAATCATGTTAAGATTGAAATCATGATCTGACCCCAAGAAAATCGTGATCATCATTTTTTGTCATATCGCCCAGCTCTGGTTTGAAGTGCCCACTGGGATCACGGGGTCAGTGTCTGTGGGCCGTGGACAGTGAAGAGCAGGATTCACAGATGTTTATGTTTGCTTCGCTCAGTGACAGGACAGTGTGGCCTCACCCTCTGCACATATGCATCTCTGCTGCTGTGCGTCTGGTTTGACTCCAGCGCAAAGGCCAAGAGAAGGTCATATTATTCAGTATTTCTGGCTGTTTACGTCAAAAGTCAGAGGAAATTAAACGATTGTATGATAATTTACTTGTCTTGCTGCTCGTCTCCAGGAGAATAGAATGTTTATACACTCCACCAACAAACTACATAGTACCCCTTTAAGTAAAATGTGATATTTTCGCTTTGTTCCTAGGGCTGGGTGATACGGTGATAAAAATCGAATCGTGAGCTGGTCCCTTTGACAATCTGCTATTTTTATGAAATCGTTGTATCGTGATTCACTGTTTCTCTTTTTAATGCAGCCGTCTGTTCAAACACACTTGTTGTTTAGCAGTGTTCTGAAACAAGCGACAAAAGCGTGACAGAAATCGACAAAAATGTGTTCGAAAGCAACAAAAACACTCTTTCAAACAACAAATTCGAGTCAATGCACCAAAACGTGACTAAAAGACGACAAAGACACGACTAAAAGTGACGAAGACGCGTTTAAATACGACAAAAATATTCTGCCGTAATAATCAATGATCGTAATTGTTAACTGGACAAAGACAGAAACATTATTTAAACAAAATGTCAAAAATTATAAAAGGAATACACGATTATTATTATTAAAGGCAATGGAAAACTACAAAGTGAACATGAATCGTGATAAAATCGAAATCGTGATCTGGCCCCAAGAAAATCCTGACGATCATTTTTTGCAAGGGCCTATTTGTTCCTTTTGTCAATCGTATTTCAAGACAGTCAAAACAAGAAAACGACTTATTTCAAGCACTTCTTTTCTTATTTCAGTCATATTTTCCAGCGTAGGGCACCTTTCAATCAACATAGTCAGTATTAAGCTCCGCAAATCTAAACGGAATTGAACTTGTTCGAGCTCGGGCCCCTGCTCTCGCCCCCCGGGACCCCCCTCGCGTCCCCCCGGCCCATCCACTGTGCCGCTTGTTGACTCTGTCCCCTCGGGACGTCCCGGACACTGATGCGTCTTTAATGAACTGCGCTCATTGACTGTCCCGGCGCAGATGGGACAGTGATTTACCATGGGAACGGGCCCCCGGTGAAAGGAGCCGGAGCGGGGCCAAAAGCGGCGCTGCACTGAGATAAATCTGGAGTCTTTGGGAGCGCACAAAGACGGGCCCCATCCCAGACACCGCATTCCAACGGGCCCCCAGTGTCGCTCAATGGACGGAACCTGGAAACGAGATGATTTAGAGTCGTTTTCCACGTCGTCCAGTGTTGACACAAATGAACATATCTATATTTTTATGATAATGATGGCAGTATTTTGGTTCAGCAACAGAAATGTCCCACAACGTAAGAAATAATACCGCCATTTTCTGAGAGCCTGATCACATTTACTTTTTACCGAGGCAAAAACTTAAAGTCCATATGAAAGTTCTCATGTTTTTCTAATTCTGACTTAGTTTGGTGGGAGGGCACCTGTGTTAAATATTTATCATAGTTTTACATTTGTGAAGTTGCAGATTGTGAAGAAATTTT
The DNA here is from genome assembly GCA_019453435.1 of Rhinogobius similis. Classification (NCBI taxonomy): domain Eukaryota; kingdom Metazoa; phylum Chordata; class Actinopteri; order Gobiiformes; family Gobiidae; genus Rhinogobius; species Rhinogobius similis. The sequence continues at coordinate 6,733,355 of CM033619.1, read as the reverse complement.
GACAAATAAAACTTTAAAATTACAGGAACTGGTGCTGAGCTCTAAAATGGAATCCCTCTGTGATGTCATCAAAAAGCGACGTAACTGATACATTTTTCTGTCAGTTTAAACAGTCATTCAACAGAATAAAGGTGTTATCAGGGATTATTATTTGTCAAATCGTAACTATTGTGCAATTTAAATGGGTTTTGGCCCTTGTTTTGAAGATGGTTGCTAGGAAACAGTTGTGGAATTAACTATCTATGTCATATTTGCTGCTCATGTTTAACCAGGATGTGACATTATAAACTTTATGAAAACTGTCAAACTGGGGACAAACAGGCAAAATGTTTAGTAAAATCTTATAAATAAATCACGTTCACTACGTTTTAGTGAAATGTGATGTCTAACCTGTCATATAGACTTTAATTTATAAGCACTGTACGTGATTTATACTGTTTTGAACTATGAAAAACTGTTGATTTAAGGCTGCAACTACTGATTATTTTGGTAAGCGATTAGTCCAGCAATTGTTCTTTCGTTTAATTGATTAGTTTACGTTGTGAAAGGCCTGTGGATGTGTGATTTTTGCTCTATTGTACCAGGATAAAGCTGTAGTGAAGCCCCTAAGGACGTCCTGCTGTAAAATATATATGAACGGAACGGTCTTTGAATCAAAAACACAACATTTACACATTGCCCATGCTCCTTATGTGTGATTCCTGCTCTGTCTGAGTCATAAAACCTCTTCTCTCAGCTCATGGCACCATTATTCGATTACCAAATTAGTTGACAACTATATATATAATTATTTAGCTGCAATTAATCGCTGAACTTGTTGCTGCCCTATGTTAAACTCTTTACATCAGTCACATGTATCTCTCACTTTCCTAAAGCATTCCCAGCATCATATCACTTCCATGCATTACTTCCATGACTTTATAAGCACTTTTAAGGGGTTTCTGAGCCCAGAGTGAGTTTTGCTGTCACGGTAACAAACATTAGCATGCTACTGGTGCACTTCCTGCTTCTCATAGAATAAAACGCTCTTAACAGATGCAGAGAAAGTGCTGTGGTCTCATTTTCACCTGAATAGATGCTTTTTCAATAAATCTGTGCTGGAGCAACATTTTTTAGTTTATTACATACAAAAAGAAATCGGTAAAATTAGCTTGTTTTGTTTTTGATGTTTCAAAACAGTAAAAAACATGTTCAGCGCCTTTAGACAGATATCTCTGATGTTTTGCATTTTTGGCACAGGCCGCTGGTTCGCAAAAAATAAGTGAAGCGAGGTGAGATCTGTCAAAATTTGTATGGTGAAGCAAGTATTTTCTTAGTATCGAAATGTTTAAAATGTTTTGTGACACAGCACATGTTTGGAGCTACATTTGGCAGCAGGAAAGATCCACCCATCACGAAAAAATGGATGACACAACTGAGCCAACCAAGTGACATTCAGACTTAATTTGAAAGTGGACGGGATTGGACTAAACGGGACTCATGCGCTGGGCGTTTGTCGTAGTTTTATTTCATTTTAATTCATTGGATGTTTTAGTGTTGTTTGCTTTCTCTGTGTCGTGTTCATCGTCTGTGTTTTGTGTGTTTACTTTTAGAATAAGCTTTGTATGTTTTAAAAGTTCAATCTTATGGCCTTTGTTGGTGCACAGTCTGATAGAGTCTTATTCCACTGACACTGAAATGAATTTGAGTCTTAAAAATTCCAGAACTTTTACCCAAGCCCCCATCGTCTTCAGCTCCAACCTCAATTGGGAAAACATTTGATAGCGATCTCAAATCTGGCGACGTTTTTACGTTTTTATTGCTTCTGGTTCACTTGTTTTTTTCCGCTATCTGCCTCATCCAGACATGATGTCATCGCAGTTGCTCGGAAGGTTTTATCTTCTGCTGTTATAACTGTGTCTCAGAATGTTTTGACTCATCTAAACTACAGGGTTAAGCAGTTTTTTGCAGGATATTTTGTTGTTTGTGGAGGAAATTATGGTACTTACTTTCAAAATGGCAGCCTTTGCAATTTGCTAACTGCGTCCGTCAAACCGTGATTCAATTGTAATTAATCTCACAGTCCTAAACCCCGTTCGGACAGGATTAGTTGTACCTCTGGACCTTGGATAAATTGTAAGAATTACGAACGTTGTCTGTGTTACTCGTACTGTGCGACTCGTCCATATCTGTAAAAATGTCTGAAAATTCCTATCGTAATTCAGCAAACTCGTAGTCCTTTGGTGATTTTAGGCTCATGTCTGTGATTTGGACTGTTTTTGGTCGTGCGGTGAAGCTCAAAATGTCTCCGCGTCCATTTTACGTCCAAATCTAAGCTAGAGTCATATCAGTAATTTGCCATGGAACCTTCGCTAATTTAATAATTTACTTCAAACTGAAGTAAAGACATGACCCTCGAAAGTAAAACCCGGTTGTTGTGCCAACTAAGGACGGGGCTGTAGGAGGCTCTTTTGGGACAGTGTAGGCGCTTGTGCAAAGTTTGGATCGAGGGTCTGTGTCAGCGTGAATGGATTAAAAGAGTAAAATTACAGTAGGTTTCTTAACAAATCTGATCGTGTGGATGCCATTTGCATCATTGATCACAACAACGTGGCAAAAAGGTCGACGTTACAGGGAACTGTGCATGAAACGCTAGCTACGCGACACTAAAACAAAGCTAAAATGGTTGAAAACAGCTGATTCCGTACGAATGAACAAAACAACAAACAAAAACACAGATTTCGTTGGGGAATTTAAGTTTTACACACGTTCCAAGGTAAAAATGGCGAATACGGCTCTCGTTATATTCCACGCTCATACTGAAGGTTGACCCACTCTGACCTGGCTTCCCGCTGGCCTGGTTCATGGCCCGGTTTCAAGGCCCGGTTCGCGGCCTGATCCGGGGCACGCATGGGGGAAAGGTTGATCCCCGTCGTGCTAAATGGTGTTGGCGGGCGTTTGTTGCCGAGCCGTTTGATTCTCTTCAGCTCGTTTGAACTGGGATCCTGTTCTGAACCAGGCTTTTGGGGGATTGTCCCGCGTGCCTCGGAGCAGCGCACTGGTACGTGGGGACAATGCCGTGGCTGATGCCCAGAGCAGACACGCCGTCCCGGGCCCGGCTGAATGGCTCGCTCGTCCATGAGAAAGCAGCAGTTTAAAAGCCTTCGCCCGGACCAGGGAAATTCTCCTGACAGAGGAGCGAGACGACGAGGGGGAGGGGCGAGGAGGAGTGAGGAGCGTGACCCGGCTGACGCTGACAGGACCGGGCAGCGCGGGCTCTCGGCGGGGCCCGTGGGCGCAGGGTTCTCAGGCGCTGCACTTGGCTCTAGTGTTAGGGTCGTTGCCACACGTCCGTCTGCGGCCGTTTTCAAGCAGCGTTGACGTCCAACTGTTACGACAAACGCACGATGGACCAGGGCCGATAGTTTCAACTGACACTTATTTTTGCTAATCATTTTACCTTGTGTTATTCTTTCGATTGAGCGATTGTTGTTTAGAACGCGACATAAAAAATAGGTTCTTGATCATTGTTTTTCTTTCTTTTTTTGTGATTATTGCTTTGTCCGAGTCATAAGACCTTGTCCCTGCATGTGGCATGTTTGGAGTCAGTGTCCAAACAATCGTTAGTCATTGCTCGGAGGTTCACTCACTGGAGGGCTTTAATCTAAAAGTCTATTTGTGTTTGTGCGCTGTAGAGGTGTTTAGTCATTTAGTCGATTAATCGGTTGATGGTGTCTTAGTCGATCAACATTTTTATTAGTCGACTACATATTTTATTAAGATTTAAAGGATTTATATGGAATAAACAGCAAAGAAAAGATATGGAGTGAGTTTGCTGAAGATTTTGGAGTCCAACACTGTTTCCTAGAACTTTTCTGTTGTTTTTTTGCATGAATTCCTGTGTAATTATGGGCTTTTGAGTGCAGGTTGGGGTGGATACACAGAGATACTTCATAGTTTTGATATTTTTACCACACCCCCTTTTTAGTTGACTAATCAGTCGAGAGGGCAGGACTTTAGTCGACGAAGAATTTCTTTAGTCGACTACATCCCTAGTGCGCCGTCCTATCTGTGCGCCCTGAAGGTCACTGCTCTGAGCTCACGTCACATTTACTGCTGGTCCTTTGAGTTCAGACTGATTGGGAGAAGCGACCTTCTGTATACTGCTCCCACAGCTTGGAACTCTCTAATTTGAACTGTGGTTCTGTGAGCTTGTTTTACTGAGGGTTTTTTTATCTATTTTCAAAAACAAAGAGTGAGAATCCCTTGTCTGTGCTTTTATTTCTGTTTCAACCTTTTAAATGTTTAGTTTGAATGTTTTATTATTGTGTGCTGCAGTTTGATTCTTAGCCTCAAGTCCTCCTTGAAAAAGATCTCAATGGGTTTTTACCTATCGATGTAATCCCTCATTTATCCCACGTGTTCCATCGAAGAAGAGGTTTCAAAGGTCGTCATCTGGACGCTGTTTTGAAAAATCAAACCTTTCAACTTCCATACGAAAGTCATTCTCGAGAATAACTTTCGGATGGAAGTTGAAACGTCTTGATGGCGACCTTTTTGACCTGGTTAAATAAAGGTTAATAAGAATAATAGAATCTGATTTCTAAATTAGTTACCGATTATCTCAATAATTGTTGCAATTAATCAATTAACCCGTTTCAGCCCTAGAGCAGACACACTTTCATGTCTGTGGATCAGTCAGTTCTTAAAATACTGAAATAAACCTCTGATATTTATTCTTCAGGGTTAAAATATCTCAATAAACTCTTCTCCAAAAGAATCATGTAACAGAAACATGTAAAAAAGCGTGTTGATATTTACATTAAGTCGTAGATGTATTAATTTTTCAATCCTTAAACATTTTTGATTAAAACAAGGCGTTAGCTGTGAGCGAAACGTTCCTTTACGGAGAGGTTTTGTGAGAGTCGACTGTCCGAGTCCAGAGTCCAGGCCTGATTTATGAACTGTGAGCAAACGGTCTATTTCAGTCCCACGTGTGAGTCCGCTCTGATGAGGTGTCTAAGTCCTCCAAAGTCCCAGGCATTTGAAAAAGAGCTGCATTTGGTATTTGAAGATTCCGTTTTTGTTTTGTGATGGATGCAAAAATTATCAACCGGAAATGAAATCTGAACTATCACAATTGGCAAATCTGAAATTCTTTGCCAATGCACAAATTTTTTTGGGCATTCTTAAGTTATCTGCAAACTGCTGTGTCTGTGTCAAAGCGGTAGATCTGTGAACGGAATCTGGATTTTGAAAACTTTACTTAGAAATATATACAGTTATATTCTTCAAACGCTGCATTGGTTTGTTGTGTTTTGGACCAGGAGAGGTTTAACTCCCAAAGTGGTCTGGCTCTCTTCAGCTCCAGGTCGGCTTTAGCTAAAACCGAGCTCCACCAGAGCCAGATGATTGGATAAAAGAGAACACAGACTCGGGCCAAGCCGATCGAAGAGAAAATATCATTTTTTGCCAATTTCTAACTTGATCTTGTGATAAACCGCCACATTTCCACTGACCCACATGTTTAGCAAACGAAGCTAGCCCTGTTTATAGTAATGCGTTCTTCTTCTCTCACATATATTAAAAATGACATTTACACTTTTACAAATTGTGAGTTTAGATATTTTGCCCACCAGTAATTGCTTCTCTCTCTCTTTTCTCGGTGCTGCTCTGTTGCTGCTGCTCGTATTCGGACTCTTAAGGTAAGCAAATGAACTCTTTTTATTCCTGGTTTAGTCCTTTGGTTTAGTCCTCATTTGGGTCTTGGGCTCAGTCCTGGCCCGGCGCTGCGTTTGAGTGACAGCAGGAAGTGTGCTCAAGCATGATCCCGCCTCTTGATTGCGTCCTCTGCCCTCGTGGAGGTCGGCGGGTCCTGACCTGCTGACCTTCTGTTGTTCCGTCCTCTACAATGTTCCCCCCTCCCTCCCCCGTCCCGCTCGTCCCCGGGGCCCATTGTCTAAATGTCAGAGGGCCGTCCGGGGCGCCGCGGGGGGCACAAAGGCCGGCCCCCTGCCCCGCTCCGTACGGGACTTCTCACCCCTGATCAAAGGCGGATCATAGCCGCCGTGGCACAGGTCCCGGGACAGACGGGGCCCTGAAAAAGCCCATTGTGCCGGTGCCAGTGTGTAATTAGTGTGTACATGGAGTGGCACTGGCCCCTGCCCGGCCCCGGCCCTCTGCCCAGGGGCCGCTTTTGTCCCGCGGCTGGGAACCTGGGCTCTCATAGACTGGAGATAGACTGCGCCACATCACGACGAGCGCTGCCAGCTCAGAGCCGCGCACCTCTGCAGCGCGAGAGGTACACGACCGTTACATCAGAGCAGGATCAGCTGCACAGCTCTTAACGAGAGGCGGACGATATATTCAGTTTTAGATAATAGTGAATGAATGTTATTTTGAAGATTTGCATCATATTGTTTATAGTAAAAATGCTACAAAATAAGCTGATTAAAATAGGGTTAGGGGTCAGGTGACACATTAAAGTGTAGTGAGCATGATTATATTTAAGATTTTACTGAACATTTTGCTCATTTGTTCCCAGTTTGACAGATTTCCAAATGTTTATAATGTAATTTCCTGGTTGAACATGAGCACAAATATGACAAAGGTAATTCTACAACTGTTACCTAGCAACTATTTTGAAAACAAGATCCATATAAATTACACAATAGTTATGATTTGACAAATTATTATACCTGACAAAACCTGTGTTTTGTTGAATGATCATGAAAATCTGTAAATTGCCTCTGTATTTTCAACCGTACGTCGCTTTTTGATGACATCACGGAGAATTCTGTTTTAGAACTCAGCACTACTTCCTGTGATTTTAAACTCACATTTCTCAAAATTCCTTCACAAACTGCAACTTCAGGAATGTAAAACAGTGATAAATATTTACCACAGGTGCCCTCCCACCAAACTATGTCAGAATCATGTCATATCATGAGAACCTTCATATGGACTTTAAAGACAACAACTGTAAAAATAGTAAAATGTGATATTAGAAAGATCCATTTTATCAAATTCTGTTGGTTTGACGATTGATTGATTAACAGTGTCGATTGATTGTTGTTATTGGGATTCTCAAAAAGTGTTCTGGGGTTGAAGTGAAGCTGAGTGTTCATCTGTACAGGGCTATTTACTGGGAATTTAGTGTGAACGGACCTCTAGTCTGCTCCTGGTGTAATCTGACCGCACTGTTACAGGCAGCAGTGGGATACAAGTGTTTTCTTTAACCGATAGTTTGAGTCCTTCATGGTCAATAATCGATTAACCGGTTGTGTTTACACAGTGCTTTTTCATTCATGTTTTTTTTTTTTTACTGTACGATTCATAATGGACCTCAGTGCATTCGTAAACACAGAGCTGCGACAGCAACAGGTCTTTGAACTGTGCTCTGTTTTGACTCTTGGTTGTAGAGATTGTTATGCCCCACGGCTCCAGGGATCACAACAGAGACACCGACACCAGAGCTATAAAAATAGACGTCTTTATTTTACAAATAGGAAAATGTGCAAAATAATCTGCAAGGTTTCACCGTTAGCTGGTCGGGTTCTGGAAGAGGAGAGAGAACAACCGACATTAATGACAATCCCACTTTTATAGGAGCCAGGGACGACTGCCGGCCCATTTTTGTCACTGTAGCCGCTTACCTTAACTTGTGCAGGTAAAAGATCGATAGTTTTCCATCTGAGGGAAAAAGCTCTCTGTAAGATTAATGTTAGTTCACAAATACTGCACTCGGGTTTGCTCCGTCTTTATCAGATAAATGTGGAGTTTCAGCGAACATGTTTCCACTCAGACGTCACAGTTGTGCATTATAAAGCACTATAAAGTAAACAAGGCAAAAAATGAAACATGCCGGTAAACCAGGCAAGATGTCTTCACTCGGTTAAGTATTGAGTCGCGGTCGGGTTTACATGCATTTTGTAAAATCGATTCAGACTTTACCCGGTTTTCCTGCTGTACATGTAAAGGCCGTGCACGTAAAGGCCGTGCACATGAAGGCCGCGCACATGAAGGCCGTGCATGTAAAGGCCGTGCATGTAAAGGCCGTGCACGTAAAGGCCGTGCATGTAAAGGCTGTGCATGTAAAGGCCGTGCACATGAAGGCCGTGCATGTAAAGGCCGTGCACATGAAGGCCGTGCATGTAAAGGCCGTGCATGTAAAGGCCGTGCACGTAAAGGCCGTGCATGTAAAGGCTGTGCATGTAAAGGCCGTGCACATGAAGGCCGTGCATGTAAAGGCCGTGCATGTAAAGGCCGTGCACGTAAAGGCCGTGCACATGAAGGCCGTGCATGTAAAGGCCGTGCATGTAAAGGCCATGCACGTAAAGGCCGTGCATGTAAAGGCCGTGCATGTAAAGGCTGTGCATGTAAGCGCCGCTGTACTCGGAGCTGGACATTGACGCCTCATGACAGACAGTATTGATGTGGATGGGGGCTTCCTCTGTATCCCTCTGGGCTGTATGTTGCGTATTGACCGTGTGAGGCTGCACGGCATGCTGGGACAATGATAGGATGCCAGGGGAGGCCCGGTGATAAGGTCAGGCCTGTTTATGTCATTGATTCTACAACAGCATCACTCCATCTCGACACAGGAGCACACAATTTAATCGACATTTAGACTTTTGATCCTTCTGTACTCAATAGTGGGCTTAATTTGAACTTTTAAACAACTTTTTGAATTGTTGGTCTCTTTATTTCCTGTTTTATTTGTCAAAACAGGTTTGGGCATTGACGAATGAAGCAGTTTATAAATTGCTTTGATCACTTTTTTTTTTTCTTCTGACTGAATTCTCAAAATATTAGTCTTAGATACAACTTTCTTCTTGAACAGTTACATTCTTGGCAGTGAAATTAACTTAAATATGTTTTCAATGTGGCTGTTACTGACATGAAAGTAGTTTTATAATGTATTATAATCATGCACTAAATAAAAACTGTCACCTGGAGTTTCTGTAGTTGTTGAATGTCTACAATTTCCTGTACTTTGAATTGAAAAAATGTGCTGCAATTTCAGTAAATAACCAAACAATTCAGGGCTCTCATGTGTAAACAGCCTTCATATGAAACAATGACAAGTCGATGGATGTCGAGACGTTTGGGGCAAACCAGGCACAACTTTCTCACACCCAGAGTCTAAACTTGGCATCAAAGGTCCTGTTGTATTGTGCATTCAAGATTATTGAGAGAAACAGTGCAAAAATGTATTGTGCATAAAGCCGTTTTTGATCTGTTTAACCGCGTAATAACATTGTTCCCTCATCAGAACGTAGCTGGAATGTATTTAGCTTCATTCGTTAATCTGGTTTACGAGCTTGTCTTCTCTTAGCCTCATTTGTAACATCAAAGGTCGAGATCTGGAGTTCTCCTGCACATTTTTAAGTCCATAAATCATCACCAGATGATTATTTTATATCTCACATAAGTACATTCTGCTATTACTTGATTTGTGAACTAACTTATTTCCTTCAACTTTAAATAGATCTGTGGGCCTTGCTATGAATTTTAACATCTAAATATCAGTATCGGCAACAATCAGCTGTGAGCAACAGCAGCAAGACAAATATTGGCTATCGGTATTGGCTCAAAAATAAAAGGAAAAAAATCCTAGTTCCTTAGTTTCAGAGTGATGAGGATTTCGTACTGCTGCCGGTGTGAATAACAATTACATTTTTGAATAGGAAAATGTTGCATAAAACGGGAAACTGAAACCCATGAATAGATGATCAGCTCTGGTCTAAAGCTGGACAGATATTAGACGTTTGCCGAGTTGATTCCACTTTTCTGTCCGTCTTTTAGGTCTGAGTGATGTGGTGATAAAACTGTTTGGTGACAATCTGCTATTTGTGTGAAACCGTCGTATCGTGATTCATTGTTTCTCTTTAATGCAGCTGTCTGTTCAAACACACTTTTTCTCCTGTTGTTTAGCCTCTGAAGCCTCTGAGCAGATGACTTTATTTACCTCTTAAAGACGAGAGCAGTCGTTCCCAAAGTGGAGGTCGCGGGATGATTTTAAGATCTCATTTTAATTAATATGACATTGTATTTGCGAAATTTTTTAATTAAAAACAGTATATTTTAGTGAAATAGGGTCCAATAAGACAATAAACTATTCAGATAACCAATATTAAACCTGATTTAACACGCTTTGACACTTTGAAATATTGCTACTGTCATTTTCATTTCACTTTGGGGGTCCCGAGTCGGGTGCTTGGCTATTTTGGGGGTCCCAGCCTGAAAAGTTTGGAAAACCCTGGACTAGAACAACTTTATTTTTATTTTTATTTATTTGAACAGGACTACGTACAATGACATTATGCCCGAGGGCAAAGACGATTGCACCAGATTGTAGCTAAGCAAGCTAATTTCCATCTGCAGTCGTAGATGGACTTTAATGGATGCAATGTGCAAAGGCTGCAATCATTTCTTCCACAAACAATAACATTTCTTGCTTTGATTTTAAGCAAATAAATAAACTGCTAACATTGTCGTTTGAATTTGAACAAACATGTTCTGAAACAAGCGACAAAAGCGATAAAAATGTGTTCAAAAGTGACAGAAACGAGCCTACAAACAACAAACACGACTCAATGCACCAAAACATGACTAAAAACGACAAAAAGGCAACACAACTGAACGTGACAAATACGTGACTAAAAGCGACTAAATTGTGTTTAAAATGTGAATTTGAACTGAATCGCATTATCAAAATGTAAATCTCAAATCTAATCACAGTCGCACTGGTCAGAAAAATCACAATTAGATATTTTTCCTAAATCGTGCAGCTCTATTAAAGACAACAGAAAAATACAAAGTGAACATGAATCGTGATCTGGCCCCTTGAAAATCCTGATAATACTTATAATACTTTCTTGTCCCGTCGCCCGGCCCTACCGTCTTCCTTGAAGTCCTTCTGCCTCTTCTGTCCCTACACCGCGGGCCGGCGTGGAGCAGCGTTACCAAACATCTGCTGTACATTCCTCACACATTCACAAGTGCGCTACAGTAGCTCCGGGCTAACGGCATGTGCCCCCCATTAGCGGCGGCGCTCGCTAACGCACAAATGCACGGCCCAAATGTGAGATTCCACGTGAGACGCCGTGGTTCTGGAACTCAGGCGATTTAGGTCAACTGTTCAAAGGAAAACAGGTGACGACAGAGTGAAAAAACACATTCGCCCATTAAAGAAATCTATTTGTATTTCATGGATGAATTAAATGGTTCACATAAGGCTGTTAAGTGGTGCTGTATTGATATTATTGCTGTATTTTAACCAGAGTTGTGCATAATCATATATATAATCACGATTTCAATTATTGCTCTGTTTAAATACAAAAATGTTGTAATACAATGAATTTCTTTCTGTTCAGAGTTAGAAGTGACTTGTTTTACCTCAAAAACCCGGAGCAAAGGCGCTTTTCTAAAACATTATTAATAAAATATATTTGGTCTATATTTTTGCTACAGAATCATTTGGACAATATACAGTAGAAGTAATTGTTTGAAATAATCGTGATTTCAATGATTCGTCAAATTATTGTGATTATAATTTGTGCCTAAATCGAGCAGCCCTAATTTTAACATTTGAGACACAATAATTTCACAAAACAAAAGCAAACATGACTAAAATAAACTAGTCAAACTGTCAGTGTACAAAACCAAGACTAATCGAGGCTAATTTAGGATTTACCGTGACAAAACAAATACAGTTAATCATCTTTTTTTTAATCATATTTCATTCATTCATTCATTCATTAAAAAACAAAAACAACGTACATTTCTGTCCAATGGAAGACCTTTGTACTAATTGTATTTTACTTTATTGTACTATCTCCAATTGCAACTCTGATACTTTAGCAATATATTGTGATTCCCTCATTTCCAATAGCATTTTCTGTATCGCAATAAAAGAAAAAAAAAAAGATTCTCTACAAAACCAGTTCATATCCACTTCACATTAGACTTTTTTTGCGCGAGTTATTAATTTCAAGAGTAAAAGATGACTGTAGTTCCGTTAGAAGCTGCTGGTCTCAGGTGCAGTTGATGGACAGAGCCGAGAGTCAAATCAGCGTCTGTGAAGAAGAGTCTCCTCCAGTGAAAAGCCTCCTCAGCGAACGCAGAACTGGAGAGTCCAACACAATATACCACCTTTAGTTGCTGTTGCACTTGGTTTATTTGCAATAGGATCTTGTTTAATTCGCTGAAAAATATGGCTCAGCGTCTCTGTTGTTTCCCTTTTGCTTTCTGAGCGCTGCTGCAACAAAAATAATATTAAATATGAAGAAAAAGAGTAAATATTGATCTGGTCCATGCTGTGAAAACATGCTTGTTGGATCATACTCGAAGTGACTACTAAAAAACAACTATTAAAATGGCATGAGAAGCTCTGTCTATTTGGGTAAAAAAAGAGTTGCAAAATGTACGGTAAATGTTAAAGAAATCCAAGACTCTTTGTGAGTTTAGAAATAAAAATTCCTTTTTTACAGCACGGCTATTCAGGTATGACGATGAATTTATGTCTTTGGTAATATTTTTAATATACATTTAGATACTTAAAAAAAAAAAACCCTAATAGAAAGAGCTGTTTTCTCTTGTTAAAAAATCTTCAATTAAGCACCCGTTTAATAGACCTGAACACGCCATTTTATTTCCTTTTTAAAGCACGGCAATTGAGGTATGACGTTGAATTTATGTCTTTGGTAATATTTTTAACATACATTTTGCTATTCTACTTTTTTTTTTCTTTAACCCTAATAGAAAGAGCTATTTCTCTAGTAAAAAAAAATCTCCAATTAAGCACCTGTTTTTAATCTTTTTACAAATTATATTTTTGGACACATATTTGTTCTCCTTTTTATACCTGATATAATTAAATAGCGTGTTCAGGTCTATTAAAAAAGAAAAAAAAATTTTTTTACTAGAGCTCTTTCTATTAAGGTCTATTAGGGTTAAAAAAAAAAAGAGTAGCAAAATGTATGTTAAAATAAACGAAGGCATAAATACAATGACAAAAAAGGAAATAAAACGGCATGTTCAGGTCTATTAAACGGGTGCTTAATTGGAGATTTTTTTACTAGAGAAAACAGCTCTTTTTTTCTATTTCTGAACGCATTTATGTATCTAACGGTTTACGGGGCGCGCACTTTTATCCCGGCCTTATCGCTGGAATGTGGAGATGTGCGCAGAGTGACGGACAGACCCGGTGTTGACAGAGCTGTTCTTCAGGCCGACACCTTCGCCCGCACCCTCCCCCCGCTCCCCTGTCTCCCCCCCAGGACCACCACAGACCGCAGGGGGTTATCAGCGCTGCCACGTTACACCTAAACGTGTCACTTCTTACCTCATAAAAGCCGCAACATCAAGCTCTCGGACACTCGCGAAGGCCAAAGGGGCTCGACGTGCAGAGAAAACGGGGCCAGGAGGTCGCACCGCGTGTGTGACTTTGTGACAGTGATCGGTTTTGACAAAAGATAACATTTTGCTGTAGAAAATGTATAAAGAATTAAACAGTTTAGGTGGCATTTTAGCAGTTTTGCGCTATCAACTTGCTACTTTCCATCTCTACACTTCAGACAAACTATCAGGAGATTATTTGTTCCTCTCTTGACCAAATTTATTTTATATAATTAAATGTTGTGACCAAGAAATGTTGTGTCCATATGGTAATTAAATTGACACAAGTTTATAGGGGCCAGTACGGTGCCTTGAGGGACTCCACAACACAACTAATACAATTTTAGCACCATGAATCAATTTGGGACATTGTACACTTTTATTCTTGCACACTGGTTCTCAAACTGTGGTACAAGGACCCCTGGTGGTCCTTAAAGCTGGGGTACCCAATTTTTGTTGTTGTAAATTTGTATATTTTGTGTTCACCAGTGTTTCTTGTAAGAGCAGCCCTTTGTGACTAAATTAGACCACTGCACAAAGTCTGTGGCTAATAATAAACCATCTTCTTTCACATCAACCCGGAATGATAGCCGAAAGCAGCGCTCTGATTGGTTGTGCTTGAGTGGACCTCCCCACTTTCACTTTGCCGTTTGAAAAAGTGGTTCTAAAGCCATGCATGCACCCTAAAATGAATGCATGTGAATATTAACCATGTTCCAAAGGGTTTGTGAGAGCGAGGAGGTTGCTGGATTTGAATATGTACTTCCAATTTCGCTGTATGAAAATCAGGTACACCAGCTTTAAGTTCAAGTATTTATTTAGTAGAATTTAGTAGTAGTTTTGTTTTTAAATTCTGCTTAAAACATGTTTCAACTTTTGGTTCAAGCTTCTTTTTGCACTTCTGGTTCAGACTTCTTTTTATAGACTGTAAGTGTTGGAACAAATGGTCAGAACAAAAGTTTAAGTGCGACTGAGCGGCGTCGTAGTGCAGCGAGTTGAGCGTTTGCCTCCAGATGGGAAGGTGAGCAGGTCTGACCTCATCTGAGTGCAGGATATAGTCATGGTACATATCTGTAGTCTTGTTCTTATTGTTGCTCACTCAAAACACATTTTTTGTTTAACTTGTTTCAATATTTTGTTTTTATTTTAATCCAATAACAACAACAAGATAATTATTCAAAATTCATCGCTGTGTTAAACCAGAACTAAGTAATTTCAGCGACAGAGCTCCCCCTGCAGCTCTCGAGCGAAAAGACACTACCAGTAAAAAGACAAAAGCTTATTTTTTCCATTCTTTTTTTATTGAAATGAAGTACAATCACATACAAAAACCTTTCATGTCGCCAAATATAAAAAAAAAGAGTCAGAGTTTCTCAGGAGAGTTGTTTTTCGGGTCGATGTTGGCAAATGTTGCAGTTGGTTTACCACCCAGAGACAGCAGGGGACGACGACGGGAGCTTCAAACGCCCGAAAATACATTTATAACCACCACACAGACTTATAAAAACGTTTGATATGGAAAAATGTTACTTAGTTCTGCTTTAAAGTGAAAGTAAAAACTACTACTACTTCATGCAGTTCCTCGTGTCTGAAAATCAAATGCTCAACTTAGATGCGATTTCACTTATCTATGTTTGCCAAAAGTCTGGTTATACATGATCACTTGGGGTGTAACGAGACAAGACGGTTCACAAGAAGAGGAGAGATTTTCTTTTTTTTCTTTTATTGAACATTTTTATAACATAAAAATTTTAGTTGTTTAATTTTTAAAAAAAGATAAGAAAATCCTAATAAACGTCTTTTCTTCGGTAAGTAAATAAAAGTATTCTGCGTGTCTTTATGTGTTTTGTGATTTTAATGCAATTTTTCCTGTTGTGTAAAGTACTTTGAATTGCCTTGTGTACAAATTGTGCTCTACAAATAAACTTGCCTTAAAACTGGATATTCTCTCAAGTAAGAATTCTTCCAGGAGGGTTATTGCACTGAAAAAACAATGTATTAAATAATTCTCGCACGATTACTCCGGATGCTCACACAGTCTTGAGGCATTTCAATCTCACGAGAGCTCGAGACACAAGTACGGCTGTAGTTGGCGAAAGAAATCCTCGGTCGACTAAAGACCTGCCGCATCAACCGATTAATCGACTAATCGGCCGATGAAGTGTGGCAAAAATATATCAAAGCTACACGTGTCTGCATGTATCACTCAAAAGATCACAACTGCACAAAACTTCATGCAAAAGCAACGATTTATACAGAAAAGTACTTGTAAACATTGTATTTATTTGTTAGATTTATATGTAAGTCGGACTAAACTCACGATTCACTCCAAAATCTTCAGC
This sequence comes from Rhinogobius similis, assembly GCA_019453435.1. Lineage (NCBI taxonomy): Eukaryota > Metazoa > Chordata > Actinopteri > Gobiiformes > Gobiidae > Rhinogobius > Rhinogobius similis. The sequence continues at coordinate 6,717,633 of CM033619.1, read as the reverse complement.
TCACTCACTCTATTTCTACTCGTTTTTGCTGTTTTCACCATATAATCCTTTAAATCTAAATCAAATAATTAGTCGACTGATGAAAATGTTGGTCGACTAAGACCTTGATTTTCCACTAGTGCGCCTTGAGGTTTTTCCAGGTGCGCCTTGAAAAAATTTCATATTCGCGGATTTAAATGCATAATTGACCATTTTAGGGTGTTTTGAGCAACTTCTTCACAAAAAAACTAAAGATGAACAGCCACCATTGCCAAATATAAAGCACCAGACACAATGACATACTGTGTACAATATTTGCAACGTAAATAACACTGTTTGGTAACGCTTTAGATTAAGGTTCCTTAGTAAACTATTTAAAATGCATTAATAAGCACTTGATGTGTTTATAAGCACTAAGGGATTTACATGCATTTATTAGCGTGATAATTGCAAATAATGTAATATGCAGCTCATTGATGCTCTGTACATGTGGTTTATTCACTCAAACATGTTTTGTCTGATGGATTATAAACATGTATAAGGCGTTATAAGTGCATAAACAAACTATTAGTGCTTATTAACATCTTATAAAGAGTTAACTAAGGAACCTTAATCTAAAGCGTTACCCTGTGTTTTAGTTGGTGCTGTGCCGCAGAATATTTTCCTCCAAAAAAGTGTGCCATGACTCAAAAAAGGTTGAAAAACATTGAACTAAGACACCATCGTCCGATTAATCGACTAAAGCACTACAGCCCTAGACACAAGATCCCCCAATGATCACCGTTTTTATTAGCATTTCTAGCTACAATCTGTTGTGAAAATCAGCCCTCGCTCGCACACGCTCAGTTCCTTGACCTGCCGTGGCCCGGGACAGGAGTCTGACAGGTTTCTGGGGCAAAGACGGATTGAGTTTGGTTGTATGACGCACTCGGAGTCCTCGGTGCTTGTAAACGCGGTGAGTTCGAGCACAGGATCCCGCTGCGGTCCTGCTCCGAGGAGGTCTCATCCTCTTAATCCCCTCCACAAACACGGCCCCTGCCCCCGTCCCGACCGCGGACTGAGTAAACATGGCGCGCAGGAAACTCCCCACGGCAAATAATTCAGTGTGTCATCTGTTACCGGCCGCTTCACTGTCTGCGAAAAGGAAGGGAAAAGATTATTAATGGTAATTCAAATAATCTCTAATCTAAACGATCTTGGAGATGTTTAAAGTGTGTTTTCGTTTATAAAAGCAGAGGAGGAAAAACGCTGGCAAAAAAGTTGAGCTTCGCGCTTTGAAAAATGAATGAAAGGATTTTGAAGAGAGGGAACTCTTAAATGGGATTTCACCGGCGCCTTTCAACTCAAAATGCCATCTATTATTTAATCCTGGTGCGAGTCTATTACGACGACAAACGATCAAAACACGTCGGCGTGGCTAGTGTGTCACTGTGTGAAAATCTCAAACTTTTTACTTTAGAGCATTTGCAATATCGCGGTAAAAACAGTCCACTATTTTCTTAAAGGTCCCATATTCTGCTATTTTGCCCTTTACACAGTCTATTCTAAGGGCTTTGTTGATAAAATTTTGCGTTGTGTAATATCCATAACATAACAGTTTCCAAAAAACACCCATTTCTTGGACTGGCCCCCCTCCTTGCAAAAGCAAACGGCTCACTCTGAGATCTGACCCCCCCGAACAGAGAGCAGGCTGCCTCCCCCGCCTAACCTGCGCAGCTCCCCCGCCCAACTCGTGCCGAAGCCTAGAGCGGAGATAGTGCGCATGCGCCGTGTGCTCCGGTAAACAGCGATACACAAACACGGGAATAAACATTTTATCTGTCCTGACGGTGCGTCGTGCTGAGTCCTACGTCCTGGATCTGACCTGGAGTTTGACGATCATGCAGTACCTCGACGACGGACGTTTCCGTTTGGTAAATAACAAGCTAACTCTTCGATCTGTCGTATCCATCGTGTAATTACTGTGTAGCATTAGCATTAGCTGTTTTTATTCTGCGGCTGCGCGCTTCCCGGAGGCGTGGCTTAAACACCGTCATCCATGGAAGCCGTCATCCATGGGATGAGCCCCGTCTGTCTGCTCAGCCGAGGGGACGGAAAAGACAGTTCTCTAGCGAAAACATGCGGGAATCAATCAAAAAACCACTTTGGGCACACATACGAGGCCCAAATAGCACTGTAGGAAGGTTAAAACCTCTGAAAAGTCGATTTTGCATGTTATGGGACCTTTAAACATAAAAGATCTTGAGGATTCTTTTAATTGGGACGTGCAGTAGTGATTAAAGGTGCTGTACCTGATGTTTACAGTGTTAAAAATGGGAAAACTGTTGATTTTTATCCTTTTGCAGAGGTCCAAAGTTATTCTTCTCTTTCCAAATGCATTCTGAGCAGTCTAGTTACTAACTGCGATGAGTTTATAAGCGCTTTTCACAACTTTCAGAGCCCAGAGCAGAGTTTATGGTAAAGCCAACAAATATTAGCATGCTAACAGTGCATAAAACACTCTTAATTTGATGCAGAAAACGTCCAACAGTCTCCTGAAACTGTTTTTATAATATGTCTGTACTGGGGTAAAAGTAATTATTACATTTTTTAAAATGTGGTACTGCCCCTTTAATTTCCAGGGTTTGTACGGGTGCTTGAAACTCTTGAAAATGCTTGGATTTTACTACGTTGTTTTCAAAGTTGGGAAAGTGCTTGACTTTTGGAAAAAGGGTTTGAAAATGCTTGAAATTGGAACTTTCTAATCTGTATTTTATGCCATTTTTGACATAAAGAGGGTTAGGGTTAACAGTCTTGAATTTGTTGTTTGTAAATCTGCTTTGTGCCGGTGTTAAAACGTTGTATGTGACCCTTTTAAACTTGAACTGAGGCAGCGCTTTTCCTCACAACACCGATGTCTGAGGAGGAGTTGAGTTGCGCGCTAATTTATGCAACTGTCTAAAATGTCGTAAAAAATGGAAAAAACTTCTGATTCGTCCAAAATTTCCAACAAAGTGCACTTTCTTGTGATCCTTTTTGTCACATTCTCAACATGTAAGTTAATGTCAGAATCCACAGCTGAGAAATACATTTACAAGTTTGTCACCTGAAAATGACAATTGAGGAAAAATATCTAATTGTGATTTTTCTGACCAGTGCGATTGCGATTAGATTTGCGATTTATGTTTTAATAATAGGATTCTGTTCAAATTCGCATTTTAAACCCAATTTTGTTGCTTTTAGTTGCGATTTTGTCACGTTCAGTTGTGTTTGTCATATTTAAACGCGTCTTTGTCACTTTTAGTCACATTTTTCTTGTGTTGGTGCATTGTGACGTGTTTGTTGGTGTGTTTTTATCGCTTTTGAGCGCATATCTATCGCTTTTTATTTGCCCTTTTGTCTCTTGTTTCAGAACATGTTTGCACAACTACAGTGTTGCAGTTTTTATTGAAATCAAAGCAAGACATTTTGTTGTTTGTGGAAGAAATTATTGCACTTCAAACATTGCAGTCTTTGTGATTTGCTAATTGCAGCCATTAAATTCGTGATTTTGTGTGGATTTGGTTTAATTGTGCAGCTCTGGTCTTTAAGAGGTAAATAAAGTCATCTGCTCAGAGGCTTCAGAGGCTAAACAACAGGAGAAAAAGTGTGTTTGAACAGACAGCTGCATTAAAGAGACAAACAGTCAATCACGATACCACGATTTCACAAAAACAGACCTAGTTGACTGTTATTCTACGACATAAAGTAGCGTCAATATTATCGTTTATCGTGATATTTTGATGTATCAATATACATTGCACTTCAAAATGTGTTGTTTTGACGCGCAGTGGTGTTTAATTTCGATTTTTCATTTGAATATTCTGAGCATCTTTACAGAGCCCATGCATTTCAGAACATGTTTGTAGAAGTCTAACGTTTTATATAGAATTAGACGTTTAATTTAGTTTATCCACAGATTCCCAGTTAACTCCGTCTCGTTTGTTTGTCTGTTGCTGGCTCCGGGCTGCGTTCAGGAGCGTCTGTGAGCTTCGGTTCGCTGCGTTGAAGTTTGTCGGGCCTGTGTTTGGAGCGTCGCTGTGATAAATGTGTGAATGTGGCTCTAATGAGAAGCAGAGCAGCGGGTCACTGTTCCCACGGCTCGTGCACCGGCCGGACACTGCAGGCCCGGGACGGAACTTGGAACCAGAACGGAGCGTCGCAACTGCTTTGTGACCGCAGATCGTTAAAGTGTACGACTGGCCCGAGTGGTGTGTGCCGCTAATGGGAACGGAGCGAGTCTGAAGCTCCACTATTTCTCTGTTCTTTCTGTATTCTTCCTGTTTTTATTCTTAATAATTGTATGAAAGTTTTTGCCGTAACTCATTTTTTTTTTATGTAATTTGAGTTTGTTTCAGAGGGATATAACAATTACCAAAATATAAGGGCTGTAATCCTTTAGTCAATTAATCGGTCAGTGGAGTCTTAGTCGACCAAGATTTTTATTAATCGACTAGTCATTTTATTTAGATTAAAGCTACAACTATAAAAATTGATCAATGACTAATCGTTAACTGAACTATACAGACTCTAAAACATGTCAGAAAACCTATTTATAACAAAGACCGTGACATTAATAGATCAAAATGTCAAAAAATAATAGATTATTGACTCAATTCATAAATATTCTCTCCTGAAGCCTTCAGTCCCACATTTCAACCTTTATTTTGCTGATAATGTATTTTAAAAGTGTAAATAAACTATAGAAATAATGGTTTGACTAGTCGACTACTAAAATAATTGTTAGTACCAGTCCTAATTTAGATTAAAATGATTTATGGGGCTAAATAGCAAAAACAAGACGATATGGCATGTGTTAGTTGAAGATTTTGGAGTCTAACATAAACACAGTTTCCTTGTACTTTCCAGGGTATAAAAAGTTGTTTTACTGTTTTGTTTTTGATACATTTTGCCACACCATAGTCGACTAATCGGTTGACACAGCAGGTCTTTGTTTTTCTTTAGTCGACTACAGCCCTACAAATATTATTATTATGATACATATTGTGATATCGTCTTGTCAAAAGTGTCACAATGTATTGAATTCTGAGGTTGTTTGTGTAAATGTATTGTTTGCTGCAGGAACATTTAAAAGCAGCAAAAACTACACAGACCATGATCCTTTGCTCCATTTCAGTGTAACAACATGAAGACGTAATCGTTATTAAACACTTTTATATTTTAAGTCTTTGCCGAGGCGTTTTAAAATAATTTGCGTATCTACAATTCTTCACAATATTGCAATACATATCTTGACAAACCTATAGTTAATGCCCCTCTGTGTAACTTTTTGCCACTAAAATTGTATAAAAACCTGCGCCCTTACTGTGAGTGGGCTTGCATCTCCACAGACCTGACTCGTACTCGGCCAGGAGGAGCCCGTGCTGCTTGTTTGGAAATGTTGTTCCTTTGACTATAAAATTTCACAGCATGGCATAAAACAGATCTATTTTAATGGAGAATGTTCAGGAGTGTGGTTTTAAGTGACTTCCATAGAATCGTGCGACACAACACCTCCAGAAAGTTACACACTGTGGCTTTAAAGCTGGAGGAGCTAATTTTCATGCAGCAATCGTAGGCATTTAAAGTGCCTTCTAATTTAATTAAAATCCAGTTAAGACCAATATATTTCAAGTTCTGCCAAAATATTTGCAACGTTTAACCCAGTTTAACTATTTTTTTAGTGTTTTCTTTTTACTTCCTGGTTGTAAATGATGACATCACACCAGGAAATTCCCAAGAAACATCCTGCACAGAGCACCAAAACTCATCTATTGTCACAGATGTTTTTATTTGACAAAGAAAAATACATGTGAACATTTTGTTGACTCAATGTTTGAAAGGTCAAAAAAAGTAGTTTATTTTGTGTAAATTGTGCATAACCTTTGTCTCCCGAGTGTGATGTCATCAATCTGTGACATCAGAGCTGCTTTAAACACATTTATTATTGTATTTTACATTATGTTTTAGGAAATTGTGATAAACTCTTTGCTTTTTTGATGAAGAAACAATCCAGATTTATGGGTTTTACTGGAAAAATACACACAGAAATGTTGAGCCCATAATAGTTTTTTATTTTATTTAGAGATACTCAATTCTGTACCATAAATTAATCTGGTACCACTTTATAATAACTACACCTTATTTTGCCTTAATAAAGCATTAACAAAGACTTAATTAATAATGAATATGTAGTTTAATAAACATGATTCAGGATTAGTAACTGCTTAATTAAGGTTAAGGTTAGAAATTAGGGTTAGAATGTTTGTTAAATAGTTACTAAGCCTGAATCATTCTTCAACTATTTGTTGATTATGAATTCATGCTTTATTATGGCATGAATAAGTGTAGTTATTGTAAAGTGTTAGCATTAATTTAATTTTTTTTAAGCTAAAAGACAATTTTAAGGCTAGAAATATTTACTTTGTCCATCCTTTGTTACAGAAAAGCAAACTAACTGACATTTCTAACCTGGGAATTCAAATGTGTTTCCTTTTTCTCAACACAAACACTTAAAACTATTAGAATTTATATCTAATGTGAGTGAATCATTGAACATTTGCATTTTAAAGGGTCTAGTTCCCTCTGATTACTTCCATAAACTGTGCACTGCTTTGTATCGGCGCTCTCTGCACACACATGGCTGACCCGGGCGTCCATTATGTCTGCCCCCTGTCTGTTATTCCCTGTAATCCTGCCGTCCTCCCCGCGCTGAGGGGCCCGTGAGTGATGGTCCCTGGAGGGGCCCTGCCTTTGGGGGCCCCTGGGCAGATAACCCCACTCCTCCGGCCGATCTGTTAGCGCTCCGAGAGGCAAACACCGCCAAGACAAATGATACACAGTGTAATGAGAGCAACAGGGCACAAAGACACTCAGACCTCCAGCGCTCCCCGACCCAGAGGCGGGGCTGGTTTTTCACTCACTGCAAAAAAACCAACAACAAAAACTACTACATAAAGCTGGGTGATATGACAAAACATGATTATCGTGATTTTCTTGGGGCCAGATCATGATTTCAATTTTATCACGATTCATGTTCACTTTGTATTTTTCTATTCACCTTATTCTGCCCCGCCCACTTTTGCCGTTTTTTGCCACAGATCACACTTTTGTTGTAAACGCGCTTCCGTTTGACGAGAACTCTGTTAAAGCTAATGACGAACGAGGGAAAAATGTCACCGCTAAAATGTTACATAAAGTAGGTTGATTTGTGTAAAATGTTTAATGAACACAACAAGTCAACAACGCATCGATTTCCTGGGCCGCCTGAAAGTGGCTTTTTAGTCCATGTAGAACTTATTTTCTGTTGAGCTCGTCTGCTCCGTGTAAACTACAACGGAAACAAGATGGCGGCGCATACAGCAACTTCCGGAATAAGGTGAATTGCCTTTAACAGAGCGGCACAATTTAGGAAAAATATCTAATTGTGATTATCTGACCAGTGCGATTAAATAGAAAAATTAATTAGATTTGCGATTTAGGTTTGAATAATAGGATTCTGTTTTGTTGCTTTTTCGTTTTTGTCACATTCAGTTGTGTTTGTCATATTTGAATGAGTCTTTGTCGTTTTTTGTCACGTTTTCTTTCACGTTTTTGTTGCTCTTGAGTTGTGTTTCTTATTTGCAGATGCTTTTTGGTTGCTTTTGAGCGCATTTTTATTGCTTTTTGTGTCAATTTCGTTGAATTGTGCAGCTCTGTCCTTTAAGAGGTAAATAAAGTCATCTGCTCCGAGACTACAGAGGCTAAACAACAGGAGAAAAAGTGTGTTTGAACAGACAGCTGCATTAAAGACAGAAAAACAATGAATCATGATACATCGATTTCACAAAAATATCAGATTGTCACAGGGACCAGCTCATGATTCGATGTTTATCACCGTATCACCCAGACCTACTACTGCGTTTATGTGCGCGGCAGATAACATTTGCAGAAGTGTATCGTGTTCCTGCTGCATGTAACGGTCACAGCAGACGAGGACAAGGACGTTCTGAGGCTTCTTCTGCAGCATCGTACAAAAAGTTCCAAGGCTTGTCGTCCAGACGCTGTTTGAAGATCGAAACGTTTCTATCCTAAAGTCATTGTCAAAGTTTTGGATAGAAGTCGAAACGTCTCGATCTTCAAACAGTATCCAGACAACAACCCCTGGAACCTTTTCTACGATGGAACGCGCCTAGACCAATGAGGGATTACGTCGACTTCTTCTGCTGTGGTTTACCTGCAGAACTGTAAGGACAAAGTACGTTAAAGTCTGACACAATGCCATGTCAATATTTGGAACATCTGAAAAATGTTAATCATTTCACCGTCTTTGTTATAAAAAGTATGTGGGGTCTGTATTGTCCAGTTAAAGTGCGTATGGCAGGTTTTTATGACGTTCTGTTTTCAGTGAATTAATACCTGATGTAACGATAAATTGACAGTTTAATTTCCATCAGGTCGCTGTTTGTGGAGAAAAATTGAAAAAAATCTGTTAAAAATGACAGGATTAAACAGATTGATGATGTCACACTGGGGAGACAGAGATTATGCATAAATTACACAAAATAAACTGCTTTTTTTTTACCCTTTAAAACCTAAACCAATAAAATAAAGGTGTTCACGTGTATTTTTCTTTGTCAAATGAAAAAATCTCTATCAGAGGAGTTTTTGCCCAATGTACAGGATGGTTTCTTGGTAATTTCCCATTGTGACGTCATCATTTACAACCAGGAAGTAAAATTAAAAGGCTAAAAAATGGGTAAACTGGTGTAAAATGTGTAAAAAATTTTAGCAGAATTTGAAATATATTAACCTTGCATTTTGCATTTTAACTTGCTGCATTTTAGTTACATGAGTTGTCCAACCTGTCATGGACACTTTAACAATTATCAATTTTTATAGTTGATTATTTTGACTATTTTCACAATTAGTTGATTAATCGTTGCAGCCTTCATTTGGAGAAAACAGCCTTTGAAGTCACAGTGTCTAAATCTATGAACGTCCAAGTGGATTCAATGAAATAATAATAATTTTGTTGTTTCCAGGTGAAGGTTTTAATGTTGAGACGGCAAACTGACCAAGAAAAGTCGTGTTTCGCCTTAAAGCGTTTTCTATCCACATTTGATCTACTTTAGAGAAAAAAAACAGCAAACATCTTGTAGAGCGTCCATTGCCTCCTCACTTCCTTTAATGAAAACCTGGCGCAGACTCCAGCAGAACTCTGGCTCTCGTCGACGGCGCTGGACAAAGCGTAAACACCTGTCTGAACTCGCCCGTCCTCTTTTCGCAGACTGACTGATGGGCGACTTTTTCTCACGCCGCGTTCAAACTCCAATCCCCATAATCCCCCAGTCGACCCGAGAGGACGCAGGCAGGTTTTAAAGAGCGGACAAGGAGGAGTTCAGTCCGTTTACTCAAGGTTTAGCAGCAGACCAGTCCTCCACACCAGGAAAACAATTATTATCACGATTTTCTTGGGGCCAGATCATGATTTCGGTTTTATCACGATTCATGTTCACTTTGTATTTTTCTGTTGTCTTTAATAGAGCTGCACCATTTAGGAAAAATATCTTATTGTGATTTTTCTGACCAGTGCGACTGTGATTAGATTGTGATTTATGTTTTAATAATAGGATTCTGTTCAAATTCACATTTTAAACACAATTTTGTCACTTTTAGTCACGTTTTGTCACGTTCAGTCGTATTTAAACACGTCTTGGTTACTTTTAGTCTAATCTTTTGGTGCATTGAGTTTGTGTTTGGTGCTTCGTAGGTGCATTTTTATCACTTTTTGTCGCCCTTTTGTCTCTTGTTTCAAACGCATTTTTGTCACGGTCAGTTATATTTAAATGCGTCTTTGTCAGTTTCAGTTGCGTTTGTAGCCACATTTTTGTCACTTTTTAACACATTTTTATCGTTTTTGGTCGTGTTTTTGTCGCTTGTTTCAGAACATGTTTGTACAAATTCAAACTGCAGTGTTAGCGGTTTTTATTCAAATCAAAGCAGGACATTTTGTTGTTTGTGGAAGAAATGATTGCACTTCAAAAATTGCAGTCTTTGCGATTTGCTAACTGCATCCATTAAAATTGTGTTTTTGTCTTTTGCCATCAGCTCAGAGGCTTCAGAGGCTAAACAACAGGAGAAAAAGTGTGCTTGAACAGACATTGCAAAAATAGGTTAAAACGCAGCATAGAGTCTTTGCAGAGAAGGAAATAAATGCAGAAAAAGCTAACCATAAACCAGAAGTAGTTTCCTGTTTACTCTAGCTTTAGCGACGTCTCACAGCCACAATCTTGGGATTAATTGTCTTTTTGTGCCTCATGATTAAAAAGTATAACTCAGGTTTTATTTCTTTAAAAAAAGTTGCTCTCGTAGTGAACTAAACTGAACTAAAGTGAGGGCTGTTTTTGTGTCCGATCTAATGACTTTAAACACGCCACGCCCCATTTTAGTCAATCAATCTAAAGCTTTAGTCGACCAAGAATCTCTTCAGTCGATTACAGCCACAGTGGGACTAAATGGATGTTTCCCGTTTTGTAGCTAATCCTTAAAACTTGCCTCTTCTTTTTGTCTGAACAAAGGCCTCGGGCTTAAGGAGGTGTTCCCCACAGAGCCGCTCTAGGCCCGCTCACGTTTCACCTAATCCTCCGCACTTTGTCCACTCTTTGTCTGAACATCTGACACACCTCCAGGCTTTCATTTATTCGGCTATTGTTTGTTTTAAAATATGTAGATTTCTGTTTGTTTAGAGCTGGGGCTGTGAGGACCAGTTTTGATAATGGGATCATGTTGAAAGTTCTGAAGTTCTGAAACTGAAATATGAACTGAATAAAAGAAGCAATTTCAGACGCGTTTTTGTTGCACTTTGTCACTTTCAGCTACGTTTTTTAAGTTTTATTCATGCTTTTTTCACTTTTAGACACATTTTTCCGTCTTTAGTCAGGGTTGTCACTTTTAGTCATGTTTTTTCACACTTAGACACATTTTTATCACTTTAAGTCTAGGTTTTGTCACTTTTAGACACGCTTTTGTCACTTTTAGACACAGTTTTGTCGCTTTCAGACGCATTTTTTACACTTTTAGACTCGTTTTTGTTCCAGAACATGTTTAACCAATGCAGTTTTTATGCGGAATAAAACAGGATATTTACTTTTCTGCTTATCACATCATTTCAAATAGTGATTTCAGTTTGATTTTGACTAAGTGTGCAACCTTTTTTTAACACCCAGAGTACAAGACTTGTTTTTCAATTCCTTAATAATTGATTTAAACTGTTTTTCTGAGCTCTCATTTGGAACTTTCATTCGATGTTTACACGAGTCTTAACTTCGATCCCCTGCGTTGAACTGTCCCCTCGGTGCATCCTGGAGCGCCCTGACAGCTCGTGATGGACGAGGCACTGTATAATCCTGTTTGCTCGGCTGGCCACGCCCCCAGAGCAAACCCACCTGCCCCGCCGCCTTCAGGTGAAGCCGCTCCCGCCCATCGCTCAGTGTCACTCGCGGTTTTGTTCGGAGATTATCCTTTACAGAAGTGTCGGGTTTCCCTCCGCTGCCCTCCCTGACCCCCCGGGGCCTAAAGCGGAGACCCAACCCCCCACAGCGCCCCGGGACGGGCTCAGTGCGAGACATGACACTCTCCTGGTGCTACTCCTGCAAACAATCGGTGCAGTTACACACAGACCTGTCACAATAATTACTATATCGACTTATCGTTTAATGTGTGATAGAAACAACACAACACTGGCAAAAATATATGTAAACTATGAAGTATTTCTACGTTTCTGACCCAAACTGCACTCAAAAGAACACAACTGCAGAGGAATTCATGCAAAAACAGTACGAGGAGACTGTGCATTTATTTGCTCCAGAATCTTCAGCAAACTCACTCCATATCTTCTTATTTTTGCCGTATAAATCCTTTAAATCTAAATGAAATAATTTGTCGACTTATATAAATGTTGGTCGACCAAGACACCATCGACCGATTAATCAACTAAACGACTAAAGGTGCTCAGCTCTAGTATTTTGGGCCTCAATATTTATCGTGTGAACATTTTCTTTGCTATTTTGAGGCGATTATAGTTATTTTTCTTTAATGCATTAATATTTGAGCTGTATAGGGTGGACTAAAGCTATAGTCGACTAAAGACATTCTTGATCGATTTAAGACCTGCCCTATCGACCAACTGACTAAAAGGGTGCATGATAAAGCTATCATTTAAACCAGTCTATCCTTTTATCTCAATTAAAAATTGTATTAGTTGTAAATTTTGCACATTTTTGAAGTATCTAGGACCATAAATATAAATAAAGCTAAAGTATAATCATAATAATTGACAATATGTGACGTTAAAACCCATTTATTTGCCTGAAACTCAAGTTAAGGGGTACTCTGTGTGAATTAATGCTTAGGGGTTCTCGAGACAAAAAAACTTTGGGAACCACGATTTAAACTATTAAGTATCTCATATATCTAACCCAAACTGCACTCAAAAGACCAACTGCACAAGAGTTCATGCAAAAACAACTAACTATGCAGAAAGTAGACTAGGAAACCGTGTATTGAAATGTTAGATTCTAAAATCTTCAGCAAACTCACTCCATATCTTCTTGTTTTTGCTGTTTTTACCTTTTAATCTAAACAAAATAATTAGTCGACTATGAAAATCTTGGTCGACTAAGACACCATCGACGGATTATTCGACTAAACGACATAAGGATTCCAACCCTAAACAGGATTATCCCATTTTCTAAACATAAATTATTGTCAAAAAACTTGATCTGCAACGAATAAATTGCAGAATGAAGCATTTAATCACTTAGTCGGCATCTTTAAAGAGACTCTGTTCAAGTTTTTTGACATTAATTCATGTTTAGAAAATGGGATAATCCTGTTTTAAGGTTACTGTGTCACTGGCATAAAGTAGTTTCAGTATTATCGATAATCAGGATATTTTTCTGTTGCAAAATTTGGTATCGTGACAGGCCTAATCACACATGTATTTTAGGCGAGGAATCTCCCAAACGGCTGCCAGACTTAAGTGCAGCGTTTTAACTCCGGAGCTGCACGATTTGGGCAAAATATCTAATAAATATCTGTTAAATTCACGTCTTATTTTTTAAAATGTATGAAACACCCTGGCGTGCTCTGTGTGAACGAGAAGTGTGTGTGTGGCTGTGGTTGAAGCGCGATGCTTTGACGGTCGCCGGTTCAATCACCAACATGTGGAGTGTGTTGCTCCGTGAGAGAGGCGCACTGACTGATGCTGAGTCTGTGAGTTTAACCTTTGACCTCTGCAAATGGACGTTCACGCCGTCCACAAAACCGCTCACACCTGTGGGCCGTTTGTTTGTGCCTCGGTCTCAGGGACATTTGTATGGTTAGTATTTTAGGACCTTGAATTGTAGCTGGAGAAGCACCATCCAGCTTTTTGAGTTGATCTTGTTTTTTCTTAAAAGTCTCTTAAACGTAAAGTCAAGTATTCTGTGCGCTGATATATTCTCACTTTGCCCCCGCTCAACCTTAAAAAAAGTGGTCTTGAGCTCAATATTTTCTGATCTGGTTAAATAAAGGTTAATGAATAAAATAAATACATAAAAACTACAACTAAAAGCGACAAAAGCCTGAATAAAAAGCAACAAAGAACGTGACTAAAATGAAAAAAATTGCAACTAAAAAGTGATGAAATGATGTGTTTAGGAAGTGACAAAAGTGACAAAATATGAAGTGACTATTAGTTTGTCGGTTCATGTTTCAGTCTTTTCAAGAAGCACAAATAAAAAGTTACAAACGTGTTTTAAAGCTGAGCTGAAAGCACATCTAGAAAGTAACAAAGAATGGCAACGTGAAAAGCATCAAAAAAGTGCCTAAATATGAAGTGACTTTGAGATTGTTCATATTTCAGTCTTTTGTCGACTTTTCTAAAAGTCTGTGTCTTAATTGCTGCTTCCTTCCCTCTTCCTCTTCATCAGATCTTACTTGATGAGATTTTTATTAGCCGCTATAACTGCGCTCTCCTCAAACCTGCCTCGTGATCCATTACGGAGCCTCCAGACTGCGCTGCCGTGGGCCGGGCTCTTCCTGCGTGCCCATTAGCAAGGCAGTAAAGCACCGTCGTTGGGTTTTGCGGTTTTAGAAGTCACAAAAACTCTACAAGAAAGTGACCAAAACAGAAGCTGAAGCAGCAAAAGCAACAAAACACACCTAAAAAGCAGTATAAGCATGACTAAAAGTGACAAAAATGCGACTTAAAGTGACAAAAATGCGACTTAAAGTGACAAAAATGCGGCTAAAAGCGACAAAACACAACTAAAGGTAAAAAAACACGACTTAAAATGACAAAAACACAACTAAACTGCTATAAAAGTATGACTATAAAGTGACAAAAATGAAGCTAAAAAGCAACAAAACAGCTAAAAGCAAAAAATCATTACTTAACATGTCAACGCAACTAAAAGGCAATAAATTTGCAACTAAAAACAGCAAAAGCGTGACTTAAAAGTGACAAATGACTAAAATCGTCTAAAAGTGACAAAAACACAAATTAAAGTGACAGACGTAAAAAAAAGCAATAAAAGCATGACTTAAAGTGACTAAAAGCGGGAATAGTCAAGCGCAACTAAGAGCGACAAAAATGTGACGAAAAGCAGCAAAAAGTTGACTAAAAGCGACAGTCAGAAGCGCAGATTAAAAGCGACAAAAAACGTGACTAAAATTAACAAGATTGCGACTAAAAGGGGATGAAAGCAGTTGATATTTCAGTCTTTTGTCGACTTCTCAAACTGAAGTCTTAATTGCTGCTTCCTTCCCTCTTCCTCTTCATCAGATCTTACTTGATGAGATTTTTATTAGCCGCTATAACTGCGCTCTCCTCAAACCTGCCTCGTGATCCATTACGGAGCCTCCAGACTGCGCTGTCGTGGGCCGGGCTCTTCCTGCGTGCCCATTAGCAAGGCAGTAAAAGCGGCGGCGGCGGTAATGCAGTGGCCCGGAGCCGTCGTTGGGTTTTACGGTTCTAATGCGCGGTTCTTCCTGTCCACAGACCGCGGCGCGTCCGGTCGTAAACAAACACAAACAGAGGCTGGAGCGACGGTCGTAAAAGAGGAGCAGAGTGTGCATTAGAGGCAGGTCTGATGCCGAGGGGAATCTGTCCGTCGACTCTCGAGGAACGTGTTTGGGTTTGTGCCGATCTCAGCCGAGCGTCGCAGCACCAGGGCAGGCTTCGTCCGGAACGGTTCACTTAAAAGGATGTTGTTTAACGTTTTCTGTATAAATATGAATTAATACTCGTTTTTTCATGTTATTGATCAATTTAGTTTTACTTTGTCTTATTAAAAACACATAAAATATTAATTTCCTGACTGTAATCAATACCAATAATAATAATTGCATCTAGGTCTGGGTGATACGGCGATAAAAATGTAATTAAGAGCTGGTCCCTGTGACAATCTGCTGTTTTTGTGAAATCGTGATTCACTGTTTGTCTCTTTAATGCAGCTGTCTGTTCAAACACACTTTTTCTCCTGTTGTTTAGCCTCTGAAGCCTCTGAGCAGATGACTTTATTTACCTCTTAAAGGCCAGAGCGACACAATAAAATCAAATCCACACAAAATTGCAATTTTAATGGATGCAGTTAGCAAATTACAAATAATAATACTAATTTCTTCTACAAACAACAAAATGTCTTGCTTTGATTTGAATAAAAACTGCTAACACTGTAGTTTGGATTTGTATAAACATGATTGTATAAACTGTATAAACATAAGCGCAACCAAAAGCAATAAAAATGTGATAAAAAGCTGCAAAAACCAGATACAATGCAACAAAACCCGACTAAAAGTGACAAAAAACTGACTTAAAGCAACAAAAACGTGACTAAAAGCGTCAAAAGCGCGACCAAAAAATTTAAATATGTTTAAATATGAGAAGCACAACTGAACGTAAATGAATTTGTATGAACACGATTAACAATATATAGTGACATCGCAGACCAGCCATAGTCAAGAATAAAAAAATCAACTAGAAAATGTATTAATCAGAATTGTTACCTGGACTAAACACTCTAAAACACATGTCATAAGACTTTTTTATAACAAAGACAGCAACATTATTGAATTAAAATGTCAAAAAAAGAATAAACAATAAGCTCATTTTCATAATAATAGACTTTATTTGTTGATATTCTTGATCTAGAAGCCTTCTGTCCCATATTTCAACCTTTATTTGGTCAATAATGTATTCAAAAAGTCAAAATATACAATAGAAATAATCGTTTGACCAGTCGACTAATCAAAAAAACTTGTCAATAATTGTTCGTTTTATGTGCGTTTGGTGCTGGTTGGGGAGTTACTGCTGCTGCGGCGCTTCACGTTTAGCCCGAGTAAATCCTGTGCTGAAATGTGGAGGGGGAACACGACCGAGGAACGCAGCTCCGTGTGAAGATGAAATACGGCCCGGGACACAGCCGGGATGACGGACAGCTCTGACAGGCCCGAGGTGGGAGGGGCTGCGGCGCCGGCCAATCGGGTCGGGTTTCACTTCCACTCGCGCCGTCCAGATTTATTCCTGGGCTCAGTGCTGGTTTAGCCCCGGGTGCTGGGTCCACACCTGCCCGTTGTCCTGGTTTATGTGCGGTTTAGCGCTCGGCCCGTTCATTTAGAGTAAGCCGGGGTAAATCTTCTGCTTTATTCCTGTCTTAAGGTGTATTTATTTCTCTTTTAGTGTTGGCTCAAAGTATTATGTGCCATATTTGTTGTTAATCTAAGCCTTTTGTGAGTTATTGTTTCCCAACCAGAGCGGCAGGAACCAAACCCCAGACGTATAAAAGAGCTTTACATTAGGGCTGCACAATTAATGAAAATCGAATCACAGCTTGAATGGTTGCAATGAGCGAATCGCAACAGCTGCAGTTTTTAAAGTGCGATAATTTCCTCCACAAACAACAAAATATTCAGTTTTATTCTGTAATTTAGGTTGGTACAAATCATGTTCTGAAACCAGCAACAAAAACGTGACTAAGTGTCCAAAAACGCATCTTAAAGCGACAAAAACGTGACTTAAAGCTACAAACATGTGTCTTCAAATGACGAAAATGCGTCCTACAGTGAAAAAAATGCGACTTTAAACAACAAATGTGACTAAAAGCAACAAAAAAAAACTCAACAAATGTGACAAAAATGCATCTTAAAGCTGCAGAAATGCATCTAAGTGACAAAAACGCAACTATAAGCAATACAAATTTGCCTAAAAGCAACTAAAACGTGACTAAAAGCAAAAAGTCTTACGTGACTAATATTGACAAAGATCTCACTTAACGACAAAGATTTCTTTAAGTGGCTAAAATTGTCTAAAAGCATCAAAACCATGACTAAAACATGACATCAAGCTACAAAAATGTGATTAAAAGTGTCTTAAAGCAGCAAAAACTTGACTTAAAGTGACAAAAACATGACGTAAAGCTACAAAAATGTGCCTAAAAGCGACTAAAAGCATCAAAAACATGACTAAAACATGACATCAAGCAACAAAAATGTGACAAAGTGTCTTAAAGCAGCAAAAACGTGACTTAAAGCTACAAAAATGTGCGTAAAAGCGACTAAATCACGACTAAAAGCATCAAAAACATGACTAAAACATGACATCAAGCAACAAAAATGTGACTAAAAGTGTCTAAAAGAGGGTTTGAGGTGTCACAGAACACAGAAGAGCACTGCGGCAGGACATTAAACGCTGGGTTGGGGCGATGGGGTGCAGTTATGTGGGGAGGGGGAGGTGGACGGGGGAGATTGAGGGGGGCAGGTGCGGGCCAGGCATGTTTGGCACTCGGACAGAGCTGCTATGTTTAGACACGGGACATGAGTTACACGAGGAGTTGTTTCAGCGGACGCCACCTACGAGCGCTTCACGACCCAGTGCTGCAAAAGCAACCAGACGAGCGCAGCACTTTACTACGCTTTACTGTAAAAGATCACACAAGCCGCGGCACTTTACTACGCTTTACTGTAAAAGATCACACAAGCCGCGGCACTTTACTACGCTTTACTGTAAAAGATCACACAAGCCGCGGCACTTTGCTACGCTTTACTGTAAAAGATCACACAAGCCGCAGCACTTTGCTACACTTTACTGTAAAAGATCACACAAGCCGCGGCACTTTGCTACGCTTTACTGTAAAAGATCACACAAGCCGCAGCACTTTGCTACGCTTTACTGTAAAGATCATACAAGCTGCAGCACTTTACTTCGCTTTACTGTAAAAGATCACACAAGTCGCGGCACTTTACTACGCTTTACTGTAAAAGATCACACAAGCCGCGGCACTTTACTACGCTTTACTGTAAAAGATCACACAAGCCGCAGCACTTTCTACGCTTTACTGTAAAGATCACACAAGCCGCAGCACTTTACTACGCTTTACTGTAAAAGATCACACAAGCCGCGGCACTTTACTACGCTTTACTGTAAAAGATCACACAAGCCGCGGCACTTTACTACACTTTACTGTAAAAGATCACACAAGCCGCAGCACTTTCTACGCTTTACTGTAAAGATCACACAAGCCGCAGCACTTTACTACGCTTTACTGTAAAGATCACACAAGCCGCAGCACTTTACTACGCTTTACTGTAAAGATCACACAAGTCGCGGCACTTTACTACGCTTTACTGTAAAAGATCACACAAGCCGCGGCACTTTACTACGCTTTACTGTAAAAGATCACACAAGCCGCAGCACTTTCTACACTTTACTGTAAAGATCACACAAGCCGCGGCACTTTACTACGCTTTACTGTAAAGATCACACAATTCGCGGCACTTTACTACGCTTTACTGTAAAAGATCACACAAGCCGCGGCACTTTACTACGCTTTACTGTAAAAGATCACACAAGCCGCAGCACTTTACTACGATTTACTGTAAAAGATCACACAAGCCGCAGCACTTTACTACACTTTACTGTAAAAGATCACACAAGCCGCGGCACTTTACTACGCTTTACTGTAAAAGATCACACAAGCCGCGGCACTTTACTACGCTTTACTGTAAAAGACTATACTATCTGCAGCACTTTACTACGCTTTACTGTAAAAGATCATACAAGCCGCAGCATTTTACACTTTTAGTCATGTTTTTGTCACTTTTTTGTCACTTCGAATTGCATTTTTGTTCCTTCTAGTTGTGTTTTTGTCACTTTTAGTTGCGTTTTTGACACTTGTAGTTGCAATTTTGTTTTAGTCATGTTTTTGACTTTTTTTTGTCACTTTGATTTGCTTTTTTGTTTCTTCTAGTTGTGTTTTTGTCACTTTTAGATGCGTTTTTGACACTTGTAGTTGCAATTTTGTCATGTTTAGTTGCATTTTTGTTAGTTTTAGTCATGTTTTTGACTTTTTTTGTCACTTTGATTTGCTATTTTGTTTCTTCTAGTTGTGTTTTTGTCACTTTTAGATGCGTTTTTGACACCTGTAGTTGCCTTTTTGTTGCTTTTACTCAAGTTTTTATCACTTGTAGTTGCATTTTTGTTACTTTTAGTCATGTTTTTGTCACTTTTAGTCATGTTTTTTACTTTTTTGTCACTTTGAGTTGCATTTTTGTTGCATCTAGTCATGTTTTTGTCACTTTTAGATGCATTTTTGTCTCTTTTAGTTGTGTTTTTGTCACTTCTAGTCACATTTGCATTGATTTTTTGTTGCTCTTTTGACACTTTTAGTTGATTTTTGTTGCTTGTTTCAGAACACGTTTTAACAAATCCAAACTACAGTGTGTGTAGTTTTTATGCAGAATCAAACAGGACATTTTGTTGTCTGTGGAGGAAATGATTGGTCTTCAAAAATTGCAGCCTTTGCCATTTGCTAATTGCGTTTCGATTCGATTTCGATCAGTTGTGCAGCCTAGAACAAACTTTAGACTTTACATTACTTTTTTAACTTACTTATTACTTTTTTTTTCTCACCAAATACATTTTTATTTGGATGACTACATTATCATTTCCCCCATAATCAAAGTACGTGCAGAAAAGCTTCCTGTTTCCGTTCACGATTCAGTTTCACGTTTGAGGCCCGTCGTCGTGGCGATATGCCCCGGGTGTCGTCGTTGCCGGGCGCGCTCTGATCCTGTCCAGTTGCAGCGCATGAGTGCTTGCTCCCCGGGGTGCAGTAAACCGATCGCCTCGCACGCGGGGGGGCTGGGTCAGAGGTCGTGGCCGGCGCGGGGCGGGGCCGCGGGTCGCGTCATGTGATCGGCCGCACATCTGGATCGGAGCGCCGTCACTTTGATCGCCCCGACATCTGCTTCGGCTCAGGATCGTTCGACGAGAGGAAGGGATGGTTCTGTTTGAGTGAGTGATTCTGGCGTGGAGGTGTTTGTAGTTTCTGGATGTTTTTGCAGATGAAAACTTCACTAAACTAAATGAGAGGTTTTGACTAATTAACTCCTCTGACGAAACACACATAAACACACAACATACTCAAAACTTAATAGAATTGAGGAAAAGGGAAAAGTAGAACAAGATCCAATTGTGTGTGCGGTGTTTTTTTCCAATTTGACTTAAATGTTTTAAAGTTGGGCTGCAGCTATTTCAGGGTTTCCTCGGGGCGTGAAAAAGCATTAACAGTCATTAAATGGATGTTGGCAAAAATAAGGCCTTAAAATGCAGGGCTGTAGTCGACTGAAGAACTTCTTGGTTGAATAAGGACCTGTCCTTTCGAACCAAACTGCACAAACTACACAGGAGTTCATGCAAAAAAAAAACAACAGAATAATTTATACAGAAAAGTACTAGGAAACCATGTATATGTTAGAGATCTATAAATTAGATTAAACTCATGATTCACTCCACAAAAAGCATCTAAAAGTGACAAAAACATGACTAGAAGCAACAAAAATGAAACTCAAAGTGACAAAAAAGTCAAAAACACGATTAAAAGTGACAAAAACATGACTAAACGTAACAAAAACGTAACTGAAAGTGTCAATAACGCAGCTAAAAGTGACAAAACTACAACTAGAAGGAACAAAAATGACAAAAAAAGTCAAAAACACGATTAAAAGTGACAAAAACGCGGCTGTAAGCAACAAAAACACAACTAAAAGAGACAAAAATGCATCTAAAAGTGACAAAAACATGACTAAAAGCGTAAAGTGTTGCGATTTGTATGATATTTTACAGACCTTCCCTATCGACCGATTAATCGACTAAAAGGGGGTGTGGCAGAACTATGAAGTATCTCTGTATCTGACCCAAACTGCACCAAAAAAAAACCAACTGCACTGGAATTCATGCAAAAAACCAAACAATTTATACAGAAAAGTACCAGGAAACCATGGATATGTTAGAGATCTAGAAATTAGATCTGAACTCATGATTCACTCCAAAATCTTTAGCTACCATATCTTCACGTTTCACTGTTTTTATTGTATAAATCCTTTTAATCAAAATAAAATAATTAGTCGACTAATACAAATGTTGGCCGACTTAAACACCATTGACCGATTAATCGACTAAAGGATTCCAGTCCTCTTAAAATGCATTTAAAAGCATTAAATTCCATTCCTACAGGCACTAAATCTAAATCTAGGAATAAATATAAACATAATAAAATAAGAGCAGATAATTATTGTCTCCTCAGAGCTGCTGTGTCAGAGGTGTGTCCAGGACAGTAGTTTTTACCTTGAAATTTAACATTCAAGTACATTTGTATCCCACATGTACTGAATTTATTGAAACTAGATGTTAAAATCTTAGATCAAATCATGTAAAAGCCAAAGCTAGGGTTTAAAATTCACATAAATGATCTTTTTGAATATTATAAAGCAGTTTATTATATTCTGGTCACTTTGCTGCTCAATGAAACTGTTAGAAGTGAGTAGTTTTGACATGATAAAAATGAAAATGACTTTTTTTGACGTTGATTATGGCATTAAAAATCTTGAAATACAGCATTAAAAAGCCTTAAATTTGATTAGCTAAAACTTCCACAACCCCTTGTTTCATTCTTTTACACTGCATTTATTATTCAGACAGTGACAGAAATGACACGGGAAATGTGTAATTTTTGTGTTTTTGATGTCTTTGTCTTTTGTCTGTAAATATTCTCCACCAGGACATTCTTAAACTTCTTCATTTGGGTAAATTTAGTAAAAACCTTTAAGCCTTTCAGGTTCTAAACAACTAACTGATTAATGTAAAGAATAATCGCTAGACTAATTACCAAAATAATCGTTAGTTGCGGCCCTGAATAACACCTAAACACAATGTAAACCTGTAATAAAAACACAAACCCTTTTTTTAGTCCCTGTGACCCCGAGAGGTGAAAGGTCACAGACGGCTCATTCCTCGGGCCGTCGGGTCGGTGTCCGAATGATGGACGTGCACAAGTTTAACGCCGTCTGAAACCGACTCGCCCCGAAGGCCTCACGCTGTGTTTACTGACCACCTGTAAACCGGACCACCGCGGAGTCCCTAAACACACCTCGCTCCAGAGTTTACTCACACTTTCATTAGTTCAACAGAAGAGTCGAGGGAGGGCACCGTCCAGAAACCTGTGTCAAACTGCAGGAGTAACAGGGGCGTCGCAGCGGGGGGAGGAGGCGCTGGTTTCCCCGGGGCCCACGGCAGGGAGGGGCCCTCAATAGCATGTGATTTTTATTTATTTACTTATTTTTTTCTCAGTTGTATTTTTCTACGCTTAAATCTGTTTTTGTTGTAATACGGATGCACGTTTAAAAATTGTGTCTTGGCGCAACACGACAGAATGAAAGCTCCAGTTTACGCTGCTTTGACATGCTGTAGAGATTATGAAGAAAGTGCTCTTTTTTTTTTAAGCGTCACGGTGTAAAGTCGCTAATGTTTGCCGCTTCCCTTAGCTTGTGCAGGTAAAAAGGTTGATAGTTTTCCATCTTTTACCAACATGAAATCCAATTTAAATAAACCATATAAGAGTAATATTAGTTCATAAATACTGGCACTCGGGTTGCTCTGTCTCTATAGAATAAAAAAGTTTTCACTCAGAGGCATCACAGTGGTATGAGGTGCTCTCTCGGGCGCCCTCTGGTTGTGCAATTTCAATGTATTTCAACAACGTAAACAATAAAGTAAGACATGGGAGTTAACCGGGCAGGAGGTCCGCCCTCGGTTGTTTAGTTGGTGCTCCGCCCCTGGGATGGCACAGATCCTGAGAGCATGACCAATATAGACTTAACAGGACACATTTTGCATTACAGCATTAAACTTAAATCTTTTTTAGATTTAAAGTAGAGATAATCATGTATTTTTGTAAAGAATGTTTACAGTCATATCTTAATGCTCTTTATCATTTTAACAACAAATTTCAATTTTGTCTTGTACTTTGTCCAAAATGTTTATTAGTTTTAGTCAAGATTTAATCAAACAATTCGTTTTAGATTTAGTTAATGAAAATATCATTCTAATTTAGTCGACTAAATATATAATAGTTTTTGTGGAAAATATATTTTTCTATTTTAATAAAATATGTTTTATGCCGGCCCCTGTCCAGAGTGTGCCCCGCCTAAGGCCCAAATTCACTGGGACAGGCTCCAGAAGGGAGAAAATGAATGAATAAAATAAAATGTGTTGCATTGCATCATGGGACGTGTTCTTTGGACGTAGAGTGTGTTACGGTCTGGTTTGGAGATTGTTATTTTCGTTCTTTAAGTTTGATTTTTATTTCCCAAAAATATCAGTATTTTAAGTTGGCAAAAATGTCATCTTTTAGTCGTAGTTTTTGTCCACGAAATGTGATTGTGATTTTAGTCATCTTTTTTAGTCATTATGATATTTGTTTAGTTTTTATTCAGTTTTAGTCAGAATATAATATGACATTGGCAAAAACTACGATAAAATGTAGCTGTCGAAATGAACACTGCTCTTATTGTCTCTGACACAAGTAACTGATCGTGTTACAGTCAAAACAGGACATTTTAGTTAAACATCCCTGTATCCATGGCAACACCAGTAAAAAGCTTTAATCATAAGTGAATCAGTGGTACATTCATGCGCCTCTCGTCGTTCATTGAGTCCGTCCTGCTCTTCGTTGTCCAGATGTCTCGTGTTTTTCAGATCATATTTCCCCCGCGGCCCACTATAACACGGCCCATAAAGCACTCGCGGGCCGTCCGTGGTGTGGTCCGCTCGCTCCTCTGGCCCACTGCTCCACTGGTCCAGGTGCAGACGGGACGATCCCCACATGGGACGGCCCACAAACACGCTCTGTCTGCGGCTCGTAAATGTCACCCGAGTTTATTAAGAACGTGAACTCTATGGGACTGAAGTGAGACTGATCCGGGACTGAACCTGGACCGGAGGATCGTGACCCGGTGGTTCTGGACACTTTCTGCTTTGGGCCTTTGGACAGCACTGTTCTCTGTGAGTTCTGGGCCCCTGTCTCTTCTGACAGTATGCGGGGCCAAAGACTCAGACACATCAGATTCACTCGGAGACTTCAGATACGTCAGGACATGGTGCTGAATGTGATAATCGACACACGATATTCAGAAATCACAAATACATATTTAAATCTGTATTTTTTGTTCACTGTTTTTGAATGAACAGAACAGTTATTATTCCATCTGCATTAGATGTTTATTTTCTATAAATATGCAACAAAATTAAAATGTTTTGTGAAATGTTCCAGAATTGTGATACTGATGAGGCAGAACATGATACTGATACTGTGTCGACAGATGATCAAATCACAATATATTGATATTTCTATATTTTTCCACACCCGTACACTTTGGTGCTAGATTACAAGGTCAGGTTACAAAGTCTCATTAATGGCATAATGGTTGAAGATTGATCTCATGTGAGGCTGATATTAAAGGAGACGTATGCTTTTCACGTATGCTTTTCACTGAACGATAACAGAAGATCATCGTTTTACATTTTGTTCATTGTAAACTGAAATATTGATCTTAAACATCTCAGTAATAGAAACAGGTCCATTGACTTCCTGTTCCAAACTGCAGAACTGTTAAGCCCCGCCTCTTCATAGTGACATTTCACTGTAAAAAGCAGCAGATTGTCATTTACATGTTTTTATTTTTGAAAAGTGTCTCCGTGACATTTTAGAACTCCATGTGTGTCACTCAGTCTTCATTTTTTCCAATAATCGATACAGTATTAACTCAAACCTGCAGGAATCAATCAAATACAACTTTGAGTAATTAACGACGAGGAAACACCGCTGTAACGAGGTCAACGCTCATTAAAGATGATTTGACATAAAACACGTGTCAAAACCACAGTGACACTTTTATAACCAGCTTTGCTCATTTTCCAGCTCTATCTACGTCATCGATAATAATAATAATAATAGTAATAACAATAATAGTAATAATAGTAATAATAATACAGATTTGTTTGTCAGAATTCTTGGTTGCCGTTGACAACCAGAGGAAACGTCTCCAGGTTTACGACGATGGCTTTACTGTCCGTCCTCTAAACGGGTCGTCCCGCAGGAGCCGAGGGGGGCCCGGGGGGGTGAGGGGCCCCGTGCTGCCGCTGCTCTGACCCCTGACTGGCTCCATAACTTAGGCACTGATTAGCCCCGGCTCACAGGAGGGGCCCCACGCTAACAGGATCTGCACTCGGAGTGTGAAAGGGCCCCGGGACGGCCGAGGGGCGCTTTGTCACGGAGTCAATCAATGTGTTTAGAGAGTGTTTGAACGGGACATAAAAGACGAGACGGGACACAGAGAATCAAACCGGCGATGACCCGTCGACTGTCCATTTTTATAGTCGATTGTGTTTTTATAATCGACTATTTGTTACCTGGACTGTACAGACTCTAAAACACATGGCAAAGACTTTTAAGAACTAAGACTATGACGTTAATGCATCAAAATGTAAAAAAAGAATAGATTATTTCTAATTTTCATGAATAATACACTTCATTCATAAATATTCTCTCTCTAGTATCCTTCAGTCCCATATTTAACCTTTATTTGACTGATAATTTCTAAAAAAAAGTTTAAATATACAATAGAAGTAACCGATTGACTGTAACAACTAATGATGATGATGATTTTTATTTATACAGCTCTTTTCCACCTCACAGGCTCAAAGCGCTTAACAAACCGTTGAATCTACAGCTGCTGTTACAACATAACATACAATTACATTTACAGACAGTAAACAGACACAGCATACAGTTGTAACTACAGTGCAGTCACAACAAACACACATGAAACAATAAACGACAGACATACATAGTACAATAGATGCAAATAATTGTTGTAGTTCAGCTCTGACTACATTGTGTAAGTGATCCATGATGATGCAGGTATCCGTATTCTGCAAGTAATCCACACAAAAGATGCAAGTAAACAACTAATCAAAAAATGATCTCTGACTTGTCAATTAATCATTAGAGTATTGAGTATTACGAGTATGAGTATTGCAGTTTATAGACGCAGTTAGCCACTTTTTTGCCACTTATTTTCACATTTCTGACACATTTAGTCGTGTTTTTGTGGCTTTTTATCACTTTTTTATTTTATCACATGTAGCTGCGGTTTTGTCGCTTTTAGCTGTGTTTTTGTTGCTCTTATTTTGCTAATATGGTATTCATTGTTTTATGTTGCACCAAACGCCAAGGCAAGTTCCTATGTTTGTGAATTTTAATCAGTGACAATGGCAGTAAACCCATTCTGATTCTTAGTTGCGCTTTGACGCTTTAAGTTACGTTTTTGTTGCTTTTTATCACTTTTAGTTGCACTCTTTTCACTTTAAATCACGTTTAGTCGCGTTTTTGTCGCTTGTCTCTGAACATGTTTCAACAAATTTAAACTTGGGTCTACAGATTTCATTCAGAATTTAAAAAGTAATTTTGTTGTTTGTGGAAGAAATGATTGCACTTCCAAAACTGCAGCCTTTGCTAATTGCGTCCATTCAAATTGCGATTTCGATTCGATTTGTGCAGCCTTAACACACACCTTTTCATAATAAACTATAACAAATATTTTCTAGACCAGTTTTATCTTTATCTTATCACTTCAATCTAACCCCACTGCCTCTTCTCAGCCCGGCGTTCTCCGGTGTCAGCCCAGGCGTTTGGCCCCGTGTCCGGCCCGGGGTGGGACGGGGTCAGAGAAAGCAAACAGCGCCGCCCTCTCTGTGAGCGCGGGGATTAAAGCGCGGTCTCCCTCTTTCACCGATAAGAGCTTTCAACAGCCAATCAGCGCACACTAATCCCACGACAAATGGCCCCTGGATTAAGGTGCATTTATTTGCTAATGGTTCATTGTGGGCCCTTCACAGCTGCGGCGTGTTGTTGTTGGGGGGAGGGGGCACGGGGGACGGGGGGACTGGGGGTGGCACTAATGAGGCTCTAAACGGCCAGAGCACTTTCAAAAGTCATGAGCGAACACAAGATTTACAACTGCAAAGGCCGAGCACTTCAGCCACAACAGGAAGTCCGACCTGCAAACATCTGAGGAGGATTAGGAGCAT
The DNA here is from genome assembly GCA_019453435.1 of Rhinogobius similis. Classification (NCBI taxonomy): domain Eukaryota; kingdom Metazoa; phylum Chordata; class Actinopteri; order Gobiiformes; family Gobiidae; genus Rhinogobius; species Rhinogobius similis. The sequence goes on along the minus strand of CM033619.1, from coordinate 6,690,188 downwards.
CTTTATGTCACTTAATGGGATTTTGTTGCTTTTAAATTGTAATTTTAAAGGACACATTGCTCTGTTTGTGTCGTTCTTGGCCTTTAAACGTGCTCCTGAGAACCTGCTGTAAATGAATAAATAAATAAATAAATGCTGTGGAGGAAAGTAACAAAGTACAAACGTTAAAATACTGCACTTAAGTGAATTTTTTAGATATCTGTACTTTACTTAAGTCGTTTTTTACAGTGGATACTTTTTACTTTTACTTCACTACATTTGAGACCAAGTATTTGTGCTTTTTACTGCACTTTTTTTTTTTTTTTTAACTGGGCTGAAAAGTACTGCACTAGTTTTGTTTGAGGGTCATTTTTAGCTCGCTGATGGTGACGTTCTGCTGAGAGTTTTAGTTCAAGCTCAACAACAAAAAAACAAACATATACAGAGAAAATTCTCTACAAAAAATAAGACATTTTTACTTTTTTATTATTTCATTGTTCATTTCAATTGTGCAACATTGTGCAACATGTAATATATTCAAATCAACAAAAATGCACTGCCACCAACTGAGCACCAAAATTAAGCTAAATTCTTTAACAAAATTATGCTATTTAATACGTAAAACTGGTCTCATAATCTGCATGAAATACTTTTACTTTTCACTTTTAAAGTACATTTTCAAACAGGTACTTCAACACGTGCACTTAAGTAGATTTTTTTTTTACATTTTTACTTGAGTAACATCGAGTACTTTTTCCACCTCTGTGTAAATGATAGTTTTACACCAATCAAGCATCAGTTTGTGAAGAAAAGTGTAAAAATCTGTTAAAAAAGACCGAGTTAGAGCTGAGTTCTAAACTTTATTGATGACATTGCACTTCCTTTCAAAAGATTCACTCAACAGAACCAAAATAAGGGTGTATTTATGTACTTTTATATGTCAAACAATATTTTCTGTGTTATGGACTTGCCTAATGTTTGACTAAAATGAATAGTGTGTATTTTAAAATAACGCCGTGTAGAAAACCTATGTCCACACGCCCTCTACTGGAAGCAGTCGGAATGAACCATGAAAAAAAACAATTTAAACAACTCGACGACACCCTGACCTAAGCAGCTGTAGTGAATGCAGTTTAACAGAAGAAATGATCAGAGCAGGTCCAGCGATGATCTGTGGTCTGAGCGGGACGTGCGTTTGGCTCAGAGCGGCCCTCCGGGTCGGGCCGGGCCTGTCATGTGGAGGTCGCTGCTTCTTCCTGTGTCTGAGCTTCCTCCGGTTTCCCCCGTCAACCCCAAACATGCAGGGAATCCTCCAGCTCCGAACCAAACCAAGCACAAGGTCTGCAGATGTGACGTGTGAGCGCCGTCCTCTGCTCCTTTGAACCAGAGAAGGATGGGTCAAATGCAGCTAATTCATTTCCCTCGTGTGGTATTTAATTAAAAAATAAAAATAAAAAGTGTACCTTCACCTTATCTTATCTTACCTTTGGCGTCACAATCTAGAGACATTTTAAACGGAGTATTTATGAAGCTCAGAGCAAAACTACCTCGTAAACAGGATAAATTAAGGTGAGACGCTGCAGGTGAACAGGAAAAAATCTTAAATTTAAAGATATTAATTGTAAACTTCTCCTGTAGTTTAGTCACAAAATGTAAGAAAAAAATATATTACAAGTTTTTCATCATGTCATGTTTTCATGTAGAAATAAGGCATTTTATGTGTAAAAACGGCCAAAAATCCACATATTTGGGACATTTAAAACTGAAAAATTGACAGAACCAGGTTTAAATTTCTAGGTTAATTTTGTACACATTAAATACAAAAAATGTACAAAGGGGATTTTGGATTTCTTATTTAGTTTTTAAGTAAACTAGATTGGACTGAGACTTGTCCTAAAAAATCATTTTTTGACTGAAAACTTCCAAAAAAATCAATTTTAGAATTAGATATCAAAAAATCTTGTTGAGTCCAAGATTGTAAAGTTTGGTTTATGTAGGAGCTCCTTTAAGTGGTGATCTTTATGTCTCGAGGGAGAAAAATGCATTTTAAGAAAACGGCCTTTGAAGTTACAATGTCCCAGATAAATCTATGAATGAAGTGGATTAGTTGAAACAATATATATATTTATTTAGGAGCAGATTGGACAAGTTTGTTGTTTCCACATGAAAGCCGATGTGTTGAGAGCGCAAACTGACCAAAAAACAAAAAAATTGAAAAACAGGAGTTTTGTCTGCAGTGTCTCGCCTTAAGGAAGCGTTATGATGTTAAAACATGGTTAAATGGTCAGTTTTTGCAGGTTGTGTCACCCGAGGAGTTCTGAAACGCGGCTCACTAAAGAGAAAAGGTTGACTTCTGTTACATTGTGTTTGGATTTGAAACAGTAAAACAGCGTGGGCCGAGGCTAAATCCAGCCCGGGACAGAAGCCCTGAAACCCAAGCCTCTGCCTGTGGAGCTTTATGTGGCTGGAGCAGTGGGGCAGACGAGGTCACCCCGAGAGCACCCGCTTTCCCACGCTCTGTGCACACGCAACTGTACTCTGTGCACACGCAACTGTACTCTGTGCACACGCAACGATACTCTGTGCACACCATAGACTGTACATATCGATCGATTGTGACGTCATAGCGTTTAGCTCCAGCCAAATGAAGCCAATCGCGGCTAGCAGTTATAGCGGCTAAAGTGGAGGCAGACTCCATATTTGGAAATCCGAGTGTGTATCGTGGCAACCACATGGACCAATCAGGAGCGAGGTTGTCAAAGGTTTCCGCCCCTCTGTGGGAGAAGACGGCGGTAACCTGCGGCGCTAGCTGTCAATCAAACCTGTTGCTAACATGAGTGAAACTGATTTATGTCCACATAAATCAAGTTATTAGCAATAATAATAATGGACTCATGAACACTTTATAACACCTGCCACTTTAACAGTATATTATATAAGAACTATCTATTTGCACTGTCTGCCAACTGTACATTTCTGTATATAGTCTATTTTATTTGATCTTATTCTTAATTTTATGCATGCCTCTTTTATGTATTTTATTATATTTCATTCATTGTTTTATGTTGCACCTCACGCCGAAGCAAGTTCCTATGTTTGTGAATTTTGATCACTGACAATGGCAATAAACCGATCCTGATTCTTATGAACAACCCAACGAGAAAAAAACACCAGGATCATGTAGTGTATGAGTATGAGAGAGGTCCAAATGTAGAAATTATACTTCATATATACTATACTGCAATTCGACATATTGTGACGGCCGTCTATATTATTATGAGACTTTCGAGGATATGATATTTTTCAGTTATTGTTAATTAATCTTGAAATTTGTATTCAAAAAGGAAAAATAAATAGCCTTTTCCTAACAGAAAAACGGTTCATTTCCATTTATCACAAACTATAAAATAAGGCTCCCATAGAAATTCCTCGACTCCTCTTTCCATCCCAGCAGCTTTTTAAAACAATGGCAGATCTTTGGGGACAGACGTGACCTCATTAGTGGACCATATGTGCGCGCTGGGTCTCCATGCCATATTGCCATCTCCTCAGCCCTCGATTATCGGGGTTAAACGTGAAACTGGAGCCCTCAGCGCCCCGGGGCCTCCTCAGTCTGCTCCTTTGGCCCCGCTCCTGCTCCCGGCCCGCCCGCACTCACGGCTCGGCTCTGGGCCCCTGTGGTGCGCCGTTGCCCTCGTGGTGGGTGCTGTGCTGGTGTTCAGAGCTTCCAGAGAGCAAAAAGTCTTTCAAAAATGCCCCAAAAAGCAACCCAAAAAGCTGGCACTTCCAAAAAAAGCAACTAGTTAAAGATTGTGTGTCACCACTGAACGAACGAGCGCTAATGTTACGATTTTCTTTAAAGTGCATATTTAGATTTTCACATTTTTCTAATTACTACTTTATTTGGTGGGAGAGTTCTTGTGGCAAATATTTATCACACTTTTATGGCAGTCAAGTATCAGTTTGTGAAGAAAATTTGAAAAATAAAAGTTGAAAATTACAGGAAATGCTGCTATGTTCTAAAACAGAATCCCTCTGTGATGTCATCAATAGGCGACATTCCATTCAAAAGGCAGAGACAGATTTTTCTGACAGTTTAAACAATAATTTGACAAAATAGAATCGTTATCTGGTGGGTTTTTTTGTTTGTTTTTTATCAAATCCTTACTATTGTGCAATTTATGTTGATGTTGGCCCTTGTTTACAGTCTGGTTGCTAGGTAACAGTTGTGGAATTACCTCTCTGTCACGTCTATAGTCATATAAAAAAGTAGACGTGAACCGACTCTTAAGGACTGGACTGATATAACTGGACATTTATAAAATGAAAAACTGTATCTTCACATTGAACTTAAACATGGACAAATGTATAAATCACTGGGGCAAATGGGTTAATTATTAAGGAGGATAATGAGTCATGACCAATTTTACTTTTCTCGGATACCCTTTTTCTCTCTGGTCAAGTTTTGTTTTGTTTGTTCTGTTTTGATGTGTTAAAAACGGAAAAAAAAAAAAAAAAAAAAAAGTAGAGGTGGCATTCGATGCTCTTGCTATCAATCACTTAGCCATGCGTTTAGTCCGGTATGATCTGAAGGACTCCGACTGCCGTTTCATGAATTTTCTCTATAGCCGTTATTATTAGCCCGCAAAACACGCTAGTTATGAATAATACAGAGAGTGTCAGCTGGTACCAACACATCGGTTTTTGTCAATTTTATAACTTTTATTTTATAACATGTTCAACCTCCTGGTTGAACATGGGCTGCAAATATGACACAGCTGGAGGATATTCCACAACTGTTACCTAGCAACCATTTTGAAAACAAGGGCCAAAATCCATATAAATTGCACAAAAGTTAGGAATTGACGATAAATAATACCTGTTAACACCTTTATTTTGTTGAAAGGTGGTGTAAACAGTCAGCAAAACTTGTCAGTTGTCTGTAAATTGTCCCTGTATTTTCAATGGTACGTCGCCTATTGATGACATCACAGAGGGATTCCGTTTTAGAACTCAGAACCACTTCCTGCAATTTTAAACTTCAATTTTCAAGTGAACTTTCTTTTCAAACTGCAACTTCACTCGTAAAACCATAATAAATATTTACCACAGGCGCCCGAAAAACATTAAAATGTTCATTTAGACTTAAACTGCGTAGAGAGCTGGAAGACACTGCAAAGAAATGAGCAAAGATCAGAAACTGTCTGCGTTTTAAACCTTAGATGCACGGACAATCTTTCTAACGACAAAAAGTGCCGCTCAGAAGCCCAGCGAACGCGACCCAAAATGTGCAAACGACTTTCCAAGAAAATAAGCCCAAAGTCGCCGTGAGGGAGCAGACCGGACTGCTCGGCTTGTATTGTGTCTAGCTGGGGTCAAACGCTCTGACATGATCCCGCCCCCTCCCCTGAAGGCACTTCCTCCCCCCCGCCGAGCTGTCAATCACCCGCAGCCCGAGGAGCAACGCGGCGGGCAGGACACGGACTCAGGTGGAACTCCAAAGTGGATTTCCTCGTTGCGTTTGCACCTCGTGACCGAAGCAGCGGCGTCGGACTCGAAGTGCTGCTGCCAGTCAAAACAAACACGCCGTATCTGTGAAAGTAAATCCTTCAAACAATAAAGAAACGCTGAGAATATGGCAATAGCTGCTGGTCGTTTTTAACTGACCCGTCCAGTGTTCCAGTGTAAACAGAAGGGCTGCATTCTAAAGGCTGGTCCTGTTCCGTACATTAGCTCCAGTGAGAGTGTGGCCGGTGGGACGCACGTTTTCAGTTTTTTCTTTAACCGATCGTTGGAGCCCTTCGCGGTCAATAATCGGTTAATCGGTTGCTTAAACACAGCGCTTTTTTGTGGCACTTTTTTTGTTACTAAACGAGTTATTTTAGACGTTGGTGCATTAGAGCAAATGCAGAGCAGCCACAGGTTTAAACAGAGCCCGACAGACTGAATGAAAGAACCAATAAACACTGTTCTGATGCTCTGTTGTTGTGATAATGAATACAGCACTCTTTTTGTAAGAGTCACGTTATAAAGTCTAACGTTAGCCGCTCACCTTTAGCTTGTGCAGATAAAAGATCGATCATTTTCCATCTGAGCTGTTTGTTTTCTCACCAATTTGAAATCAAAGTTAAATAAACCATGCAGTATTAATATGAGTTCATAAATACTGCAGTGTCTCAGGTTTGCTCCGTCTTTATGAGATAAATCCAGTATTTTGAAGTTGTCAGTGTTCTTGTTTTCTCTCAGATGCTACAATCGCATGAATGGCTCTCTCGGGCGCCTCTGGTGGTGCAATTGTGTATTACAACATAAACAAGGCAGAAAATGACGTGTCAGTTTAACCGGCAGGAGCTCTTCACTCGGTTAAGCATTTAGTCACACTTAAGCGGTTAACCCCCAGTGACTAGAGCCTCATAAAAACCCATTTCCACGTGAAGAAGTATTTTGCGTACAATTTTCTTGTCTTTTAGTCGACTAATCCAGTGGTTTCAAAAGCGGGGGTCGTGAAACATGAGCTGTTTTTTTTCTCCAAGACAAGCAATGGCACGGTAATACATATTTCCATTGTGTCATTGGGCAAACTAGTTTACTCTCACATAGACTTTATGATCTGAGATGCCGGGTGTTTAACTATTGCTGTCAGACGTTCTATTTACGGTACATTTTCTTGAAAGTTGTCTCCAAAGTACAATAGGCTGATATTTTCCATGATGTTTTAAAGGACAAATATTATACAAAATTGGCTTTTTTTCAGCTTTTAACCATGTTTTAACATTCTTCTGTCATTAAAACCATATTATGAGTGTTGTAGAAAGGGGTTCAGAGGTTGTCATCCGGACGCCGTTTAAAGATCGAGACGTTTCGACTTTTATCCAAAAGTCATTGTCAATCAGAGAGCTGGTATGGGAACCTGTGCCTTATATGCTACTCTAAGTAGTGGGAGTCCAGCCCCCAGGGAGGAGTCACTGCACTCCTGTCTTTGTTATAAGATTGTTTGTTTGTCACCTGAGACTTGATTAATTGGTCTATCTTGTTGATTAATGGTTGGCCTCACCTAGTTTCACCTGTGTCTAAAGGTCTATTGTTATCTTGATAGCTGGCTGTTGCTCCCTCCTCACTACTGATTGCCTCATTAGCATTTGACTGGTCTATTGATCTGGACCAAGGTGTGAGAATGCTGTCATAAATTTTGGCTAAATTAAATCTTAAGCCCCCATTCCTGTTCAGGGAAGGATTTTCTCTTTTTACAAAAATGGCCTCCTTTACTCCTCTTTCAAACCAGTTCTTCTCTCTGAAAGAGGAGTAAAGGAGGCCATTTTTGTAAGAGAAAATCCTTCCTGAACAGGAATGGGGGCTTAAGATTTAATTTAGCCAAAATTTATGACAGCATTCTCACACCTTGGTCCAGATCAATAGACCAGTCAAATGCTAATGAGGCAATCAGTAGTGAGGAGGGAGCAACAGCCAGCTATCAAGATAACAATAGACCTTTAGACACAGGTGAAACTAGGTGAGGCCAACCATTAATCAACAAGATAGACCAATTAATCAAGTCCCAGGTGACAAACAAACAATCTTATAACAAAGACAGGAGTGCAGTGATCCCTGGGGGCTGGACTCCCCACTTAGAGTAGCATATAAGGCACAGGTTCCCATACCAGCTCTCTGATTGACAATGACTTTTGGATAAAAGTCGAAACGTCTCGATCTTTAAACGGCGTCCGGATGACAACCTCTGAACCCCTTTCTACGATGGACCACACCTGGACGAATGAGGGTTTACATCGACATATTATGAGTGGCATTTAGCTTCATTCACTCTAGTTTGATGAATTTTGGCTTGAAAACGCTCTTCCTCCGAGTATCACAAACCCTCTCAGTTCCTCCGGTGTGTTTCCGATGTGTGACGTGGCTCCAAGAATCTTCTGCTCTGTCCATAAATCATCGCCAGTATCGCTCCAAGCATTTGTGCAACTCATCTCGATCATTACAACTGTGTCCCTGCTCCATAACACGCTCGCATGAGAACTAGTGTTTGTGTGTAATTCCCTTTGCAGCCAGCAGATGGAGCCACAGTTAAGTTACTCTGGCGTCTCCCAAGGCTGTGACAAAGTTATATTGTTCTTTGTAAAAAACATGTAAAAACACGTAAAAACATCTTGTAAAATATTAAACGTTAATTTTTTATGTTATTTCCTGGTTGAACAATGACCTAGCAAACATTTTGTTTTCAAAATGTTCCAACTATGTTATATTTGTGCTCATGTCTAACCTAAGTGACATTATAAACTGTCATACTGGGGACAAATGGGCAAAATCATTTACATTTAAGAATTGACTAAACATTTTGCCAAAATTTTTAGTAAAATCTTAAATGTAACCATGTAGGTCTGGGTGATACGGTGATAAAAATCGAATCGTGAGCTGGTCCCTGTGACAATCTGCTATTTTAGTCAAATCGTGGTATCGTGATTGACTGTTTGTCTCTTTAATGCAGCTGTCTGTTCAAACACACTTTTTCTCCTGTTGTTTAGCCTCTGAAGCCTCTGAGCAGATGACTTTATTTACATCTTAAAGGCCAGAGCTGCACAATTAAACCAAATCCACACAAAATTGCAACTTTATGCAATTAGCAAAATGCAAAGTCTGCAATTTTTTAACTGCAATAATTTCTTCCACAAACAACAAAACGTCTTGTTTTGATTTGAATGAAAACTGCAAACACTGTAGTTTGGATTTGTACAAATGTGTTCCGAAACAAGCGACAAAAACACACCAGCAAATTACAAAGACACAACTAAAAGTGACAAAATTGTGTTTAAAATGTGAATTTGAACTGAACCCTATTATTAAAACATAAATCACAAATCTAATCACAATCGCACTGGTCAGAAAAATCACAATTAGACATTTTTTCTAAATCGTACAGCTGTATTAAAGGCAACAGAAAAACACAAAGTGAACATGAATAGTGATAAAAATCGAAATCATGATCTGGCCCCAAGGAAATCGTGATAATCATTCTTTGTCCTATCGCCCAGCTCTAGTCCTACAGTATTGACCTTATTCCGGACGTTGCCTTACGCGCCGCCGTCTTGTTTCCGTTGTAGTTTACATGGAGCAGACGAGCTCAACAGAAAATAAGTTCTACATGGACTAAAAAGCCGTTTTCAGACTGACCAGGAAATCGTTACGTTGTTGACTTGTTGTTGCTCGTGTTCATTAAACATTTTACACAAATCAACCTACTTTATGTAACATTTAAGGGGCAAAACTTTTCCCTCGCTCGTCATTAGCTTTAACGGAGTTCTCGTCAAACGGAAGTGCGTTTACAGACGGAAGTGCAAAAAACGGCAAAAGTGGGCGGGGCAGAATAAGGTCAATAACTTATCCTGTAAACTTGAACGTTCTGCTTCGAGGTGTCATTTTCCCGCCGCGCTCTCTGTTCCGTCGTGTTCTAACGCTCCTCCTCTCTCGGTGCGTAGGTTCTATCGCGGCGACTACCACATCGACGTGTGCATCAATGACTACATGGACATCTTCTGCCCGCACTACCTCAGCCCCATGGCCAACGAGCGGGCCGAGCGCTACATCCTGTACATGGTCAACTACGACGGCTACACCTCCTGCGACCACACCGGCAAAGGCTTCAAGCGCTGGGAGTGCAACCGGCCCCTGTCCCCCAACGGGCCCCTCAAGTTCTCCGAGAAGTTCCAGCTCTTCACGCCCTTCTCCCTGGGCTTCGAGTTCCGCCCGGGCCGGGAGTACTACTACATCTGTGAGTATGGGCCGAACGGACAAGAGTGTTTGAACAAACTAATATTTCCTCCAGAAGCCTTCAGTCTCATATTTCAACCTTTATTTTGCTGATAATGTATTTTTAAAATGTAAATCAGGGGTGTCCAAACTTCTTCCATTGAGGGCCGCATTAAATATTAAATATAGACCAAGCGGAGGGCCACAAATCAATCGTGAAACGTTCAAAAAAGCTGCATTTATCTGATGTTTTAAATACCACCACAACTACATTCAGTCTCACACATTATGTTCAGTTTAAACCATTTGAAAAAACGCAATACTTGAAGTTTATAATCCATGGATGTGTTTTATTCCCTTGGCACAGAGCTGGTTAACCTCCATCAAACTTTTAAACGTCTTTCAAAAAGTCAATGGGACAAATTCACAAGGATTCTCGCTGCCCCCCCCCTTCATCCCTCTGTTTCCTTCTCTCCTCCTCTCTCTCCCCCTCTCTCCTCCTCCTCTCCCTCTCTCCCCCTTTCTCTCTGCCCTCCCTCTCCATCCCTCTGTCTCTCACTCTCTTCTCTCTCTCTTCCTCCCTTGTTCTCTCTCTCTCCCTCCCTCGTTCCCTCTCTCTCACCCCCTCCCTCTGTCACTCCCTCCCTCTTTCTTTCTCTCTCTTTCTCTCTCTCTCTCTCACACACATATGGTCTGGGTCTGGCTGCTCTGCTCCGGGCCAAACGCTCCTCTCTGAATCATCTGTCATGGCCTCGTTCCTCTGCTCTCCCCCTGCTCTCTCCCTGCTCTCCCTCTGCTCTCCTCCCTGCTCTCCCCCTGCTCTCTCCCTGCTCTCCCTCTGCTCTCCTCCCTGCTCTCTCTCTCTCTCTCTGCTCTCCCCCTGCTCTCTCCCTCTGCTCTCCTCCCTGCTCTCTCCCTCTGCTCTCCTCCCTGCTCTCCTCCTCCTCTCCCTCTGCTCTCCTCCTCCTCTCCCTCTGCTCTTCCCCTGCTCTCTCTCTGCTCTCCCCCTGCTCTCTCCCTCTGCTCTCCTCCCTGCTCTCTCCCTCTGCTCTCCTCCCTGCTCTCTCCCTCTGCTCTCCTCCCTGCTCTCTCCCTCTGCTCTCCTCCCTGCTCTCTCCCTCTGCTCTCCTCCCTGCTCTCTCCCTGCTCTCTTCCTCCTCTCCCTCTGCTCTCCTCCTGCTCTCTCTCTGCTCTCCCCCTGCTCTCTCCCTCTGCTCTCTCTCCCTACTCTTTCCCCCTGCTCTCCCCCTGCTCTCCCCTCCTCTCCCCCCTCCCGAGCACCACAGACGCCCGCAGCACCTGAGGGAGCGGCGTGGCACAAAAGACTCGACTCCAGCAGCATGTGTCACTCCAGAAAAGTCCTCCAGAAGATCACAGACGAGATGTAGTCCGATCTCTGCGCCTACGGGGCGGGAAGAGCAGGATTGTGAGGGATTTCGTGGTTTAGTCTTTGACAAAGCAGCTTCTCTTTTGTTGAGAAATGTTCTTTTAGCAGTGCCAGGCGATAGAATGATCTGTACGCGATTGTGTTTCTCTCTGGAGAGATGATTCTGCGGTGATTTAAGGCTTTGTTCCTCAGGTCGAGATCAGGTTTAGACCAAGTTGTTTTGTTCTGTGTTAGAGCCTGGTGCATCGTAGGGCTGTAGTCCTTTAGTCGATTAATCGGTCGTTTAATTGACTAATAATTTTATTTAGATTAGGGCTACAACTATAAAAACTGATAATCGACTAATCATTAACTAAACTATACAGACTCTAAAACCTTTTTATGACAAAGACTGTGACATTAATAGATCAAAATGTCAAAAAAGAATAGATTATACGCTCAATTCATAAATATTGCCTCCAGAAGCCTCCAGTCTCATATTTCAACCTTTATTTAGCTGATAATGTATTTTTAAAGTCTAAATCAGGGGTGTCCAAACTTTTTTCATCAAGGGCTGCATTAAATATTAAATGGGGTGCACGGTGGCAGAGCGGTTAGAGCTTCTGCCTCCCAATAAGGAGATCGTGGGTTCGAATCCCGGACCAGACCAACATCACACGATCTCTCTGGGTGGAGTCTGCATGTCCTCCCCGTGTTACCGTGGGTTCTCTCCGGGTTCTCCGGCTTCCTCCCACCGTCCAAAGACATGACTGTGTAGGTTAATTGACAACTCTAAATTGCCCGTAGTGTATGAATGTGAGAGTGAATGGTTGTTTGTCCTTGTCTGTCTGTGTGTGAATGAATGAGAGTGAATGCGGGACAACAGATGGAAATTAGCCCAAGGCTACAATCTGGTGTGTTTACAGCATGTATATCATGTATGTTCATTAACATGCGCTGTCCCGACCAAAAAAAAATAAAAAATAAAAAATAAATAAAATAAATATAGACCAAACGGAGGGCCACAAATCAATCGTGAAACGTTCAAAAAAGCTGCATGTATCTGATGTTTTAAGTCCCACCAAATCTACATTCAGTCTCAGCGCCTTAATATCAGGTCTGTCTTGCACCAAAATGTTAGTTTTTTTAGGGTTGAATTTTAGAAAATCAAAAAATTGCTGTAAAAAGTACTTCTCAGGACATTGTGGATTATTTTTTTAATTTTAATTCTATGTATGATCCACGGTACTCCAAAAGATGCTAAATTTACAACTTTTTAATTCAAATAAAAGTAAATTTCATCTTCATTTAAAACCTGAAACCATTCCAAGTACCCCCTGGTAATTCCTCACGTACTCCTTGGGGTCCCCGTACCCCTAGTTGGGAAACACTGGACTCTATCGACCGATTAATCGACTAAAGGTACACAGTCCTAGCAACAGTAGACCGTGCCATTAAAACCTCATATACATTGGTGGCTAAATTCTTGCCTATTTACATGAATCAAACGTTCATTAATTTGCACTGTCGCTTTTATAAATAAATAAATATGGCCTACATAGTAAAGTAGCAAAAACAAATGTTGACTTCATGTTCAGTTCAACTTTAAAGATGATGTTTTATTAATTCCACATATAATATTCTATTATGGCTACCGTCTGATCTCAGAGGTCACTGAAGCCAGACGACTTAAGCTCTGTTTTATCAGCTGCACAGAAAACAGTCAGGCAGCAGCACCAGACCTCTGTAATTTACTGTAAATATACGACAGCGCATCGTATAACATATAACATTACAGCGAGGCTCGTCCACTCACTCACAAACTCATGGAATCAACCGAGGCCCGTTTAAGGCCAGACGCTGCAGGCAAAACCCTCTGTTTTTGTATTTTTGGTCATTTTGCTCTCTCAACGTATCGACTTTCATGTGGAAACAACAAACGGGTCCAATCTGCTCCTAAATTAAACATGTTTTATTCTTCCATTGAATCCACTTCATCCATAGATTTCTCTGGGACATTGTAACTTCAAAGCCGTTTTCTTAAAATGCATTTTTCTCCCTCAGGACATAAACATCAGCCTTAAAGTAGATCCTACACCAAACTGTACAATCTGGGACTTAATAAGATTTTGATAGAACATACCGAAGTATTTGTTGATATCTAATTTCAGGCCTGACTTTTCAAAGTTTTAAGTAAAAAAAATTACGCGAAAATACATTTTTTTGTTTGATCCAGTTTACTAAAAAACTAAATAAGAAATTCAAAATCCCCTGTGTATTTTTTTTTATAACTAATATGTGAACAAAATGAATCGAACCATTTAAACCTGGTTATGTCCATTTTTCAGATTGAAATGTCCCAAATTTTTGGTCGTTTTTACACATAAAATGCCTTATTTCTACATGAAAACATTACATGATGAAAAACTTGTTATAATCTTTTTTTAGATTTAGATTCTTAGATTTATGTGAAGTTTCAGAGGTGAAGTTTCAAAATTATATCTTTAAATGTAATATTTTTTTACATTTACCTGCACTCACCTGGTGCTGGTCCGGTCTCAGACGGGACCCGGGTCTGGACAGAGTCAGCCCGAGGTCAAAGGTCACACGCGCGATGACAAAGCGGCGCGGCTGTTTTTTCTGTCGAGCCGAGGGAAGCCGATCTTAATCTGAGGGATTCAAATCCAATCTAGCTCCGAGACAGAGCAGAGTCTGCGGGACGGCCGTCTCAGGTTCACGGTCGGACAGGACAGACCTCGCACTCGTCGCACGTTATGTCTTCAGTCCAGAACGGTCTATGATCCGGGGTCAAATTCAGACTTTTCTTAGTCCTGTGGCTCCTGGAGAATCAGCCCACTTCATACTGAGAACTACTGTTTACTTCAAGGACAAATATTATGCAAATTTTACTTTTTTGAACTTTTAATTATGTGCTAACAATGTTCCATCATCAAAAACACACCTGGAGTTGGATTCAGCTTCATTTACGCTGGTTTCATGAACCCTGGTTTGAAAATGCAGTAACACTTAACAGCTAAACATAACTACACTTATGCCTGCCTAAACAAAGCATGAACAAAGACTTCATAGTGAAAAAATAGTACAATAATTCAGGCTTAGTATCTACCAGTAATACACTATCCCTAATTTCTCTCCCTAACTCTAACTTAATTAAGTAGTTACTAATTATGAATCATGCTTAATAAACTTGATTTTAATTATGGATCAAGTCTTTGTTGATTCTTTACGAAAGCTGGACAGTGCAGCATGAAATGGGAATGAGACTGGAATGACATGCAGACATGTTCAGCCCTGGTCCAGTCCTGGTCCAGTCCTGGTCCAGTCCTGGTTATGTTCTTCAGTCCTGGTCCAGTCCTGGTTCAGCTCTGGTTCAGCTCTGGTTCAGCTCTGGTTCAGCTCTGGTTCAGCTCTGGTTCAGCCCTGGTTCAGCCTGGTTCAGCCCTGGTTCAGCCCTGGTTCAGCCCTGGTTCAGCTCTGGTTCAGCTCTGGTTCAGCCCTGGTTCGGCTCTGGTTCGGCTCTGGTTCAGTCCTGGTTCAGTCCTGGTTCAGCCCTGGTTCAGTTCTTCAGCCCTGGTTCAGTCCTGGTTCAGTCCTGGTTCAGTCCTGGTTCAGTCCTTCAATCCTGGTTCAGCTCTGGTCCAGTCCTGGTTCAGCTCTGGTTCAGTCCTGGTTCAGCCCTGGTTCAGTTCTTCAGCCCTGGTTCAGCCCTGGTTCAGTTCTTCAGCCCTGGTTCAGCCCTGGTTCAGTCCTGGTTCAGTTCTTCAGCCCTGGTTCAGTCCTGGTTCAGTCCTGGTTCAGTCCTTCAATCCTGGTTCAGCCCTGGTTCAGTCCTGGTTCTTCAGACCTGGTTCAGTCCTGGTTCAGTTCTTCAATCCTGGTTCCGTTCAGCCCTGGTTCAGTCCTGGTTCAGTTCTTCAGCCCTGGTTCAGCCCTGGTTCAGTCCTGGTTCAGTTCTTCAGCCCTGGTTCAGCCCTGGTTCAGTCCTGGTTCAGTTCTTCAGCCCTGGTTCAGTCCTGGTTCAGTTCTTCAGCCCTGGTTCAGCCCTGGTTCAGCCCTGGTTCAGTCCTGGTTCAGTTCTTCAGCCCTGGTTCAGCCCTGGTTCAGTCCTGGTTCAGTTCTTCAGCCCTGGTTCAGCCCTGGTTCAGTTCTTCAGCCCTGGTTCAGCCCTGGTTCAGTCCTGGTTCAGTTCTTCAGCCCTGGTTCAGCCCTGGTTCAGTTCTTCAGCCCTGGTTCAGTCCTGGTTCAGTCCTTCAATCCTGGTTCAGCCCTGGTTCAGTCCTGGTTCAGTTCTTCAGCCCTGGTTCAGCCCTGGTTCAGCCCTGGTTCAGTTCTTCAGCCCTGGTTCAGTCCTGGTTCAGTCCTGGTTCAGTTCTTCAGCCCTGGTTCAGTCCTGGTTCAGTCCTGGTTCAGTTCTTCAGCCCTGGTTCAGTCCTGGTTCAGTCCTGGTTCAGTTCTTCAGCCCTGGTTCAGCCCTGGTTCAGTCCTGGTTCAGTTCTTCAGCCCTGGTTCAGTTCTTCAGCCCTGGTTCAGTCCTGGTTCAGTCCTGGTTCAGTTCTTCAGTCCTGGTTCAGTTCTTCAGTCCTGGCTCCGTCCTGGCTCATCCACACTTGTTGCTGCCAGCTCATGACACGTGTGTGAAGCGTGTGTGAGAACATGTGATCCGTCGCCATGGAGACGGGCCCATCCTGACAGAAGCCGGGTGTAAAGCCGGCCATCCGCTGCACCAGGTCTGAAGATTTATGGATGTTACACCACAAGACGTGATGAATTAAAAGTCGTGAGACACTAGCGGAGCTCCTGCCGTTACCTTGTGGTGTTTGTGTTTACATTTTCGACAAAGATCGATCGTAGACGCAGCGACAGGAGGCTCACTCTGCCACCAAAATTCAGAAATATCAAACATAAATCGCAGCTCGTCTTTGGTCGTACGACGGTTCTTTAGTTTAGTTTAGTCTTTGTCCCCATCTCACTCTGAGATCTACGAGGCACGATTTTGAGCCAAGATTCTTTCAGGACTGAACCGGCACTGATCCAGGACAGAACCAAGACTGAACCAGGACTGGACCAGGACTGAATGAACCAGGACTGGACCAGGACTGGACCAGGACTGGACCAGGACTGAATGAACCAGGGCTGAACCAGGACAGAACCAAGACTGAACCAGGACTGGACCAGGACTGAATGAACCAGGGCTGAACCAGGACAGAACCAAGACTGAACCAGGACTGGACCAGGACTGAATGAACCAGGGCTGAACCAGGACTGAACCAGGACTGAACCAGGACTGGACCAGGACTGAATGAACCAGGGCTGAACCAGGGCTGAACCAGGGCTGAACCAGGACTGAACCAGGACTGAACCAGGACTGGACCAGGACTGAATGAACCAGGACTGAACCAGGACTGGACCAGGACTGAATAAACCAGGGCTGAACCAGGACTGAACCAGGACTGGACCAGGACTGGACCAGGACTGAATGAACCAGGGCTGAACCAGGACTGGACCAGGACTGAATGAACCAGGGCTGAACCAGGACTTGACCAGGACTGGACCATCGTGCAGCGGACACTCGGGTTAAGACGTAACCTCAGACTCGGAGCAGTTTTCAAAGTCATGATGAAGTTTATGGTTGGTGCAGGATTGGTTGATCTTGACGTGGTGGACTTGGGTGATCGTTTTGACACATTTGACTCTCTCTTCTTGAGGAAACGTGGGGATCAGAGGTGATTTAACGTTGACATCCTGCTCGTTGTGTCCACAGCTCCCATGACGGACGAGACAAGGAGACGCAGCTGCCTCCGCCTCAGGGTCTTCGTCAGGCATTCAGGTACGACCAACACACACGATTAATTATTACAGTTATTGTGAGACGGCTGAAAACCATATGGTAAAAACACTTATATAACATCCTATTTATATTAAAAAAAACAACAACATATGGCGCTAAACAAAAATGGAACAGCGTAAAGATTAAAGTCTATATGATATATTCAAAGTATGTCTTAGTTTGGTTGGAGGACACTTATGGAAAACATTTATCATAGTTTTATATTTTTGAAGTTGCAGTTCCAGAAGAAATTTTGATCAATAAAAGTTTAAAATGACAGGAAGTAGTGCTGAGTTTTAGAACAGAATCCCTCTGTGATGTCATCAAAAAGCGACGTACGGTTGAAAATAAAGAGACTGTTAACACTCGACTGACACATTTTTCGGACAGTTTAAACCGTCATTCAACAAACTAAAGTTGTTATCAGGTGTTATTTTTTGTCAAATCTATTGTGTAATTAACATGGATTTTGGCCCTTGTTTACAGTCTGGTTGCTAGGTAACAGTTGTGGAATTACCTTTACCTAACTGTAATTTCGCAAATGTAAAACGTTAATAAATAATTGCCTCAGATGCTTTTGTGTTAAACAGTCATAATTAGAACATTTTGAGAACCTTCATGTTGACTTTAAAGCATAAAGACAACAATGTGACCTCAGCCAATCAGAGTTCACCTTTTTGCCATGTAATCGAGTTGAAATCACTCAGTGAACAAATGGTCAAAGTCAAGTTTATTTATGTAGCACATTTACTACAAGACGTGGTGTTCAAAGTCTATCTGACAGGTTAGATGTCACACTTCACTAAAACGTAGTGAACATTATATTTAACATTTTACTAAACATTTGGCCTATTTACCCCAGTTTGACAGTTTTTGTAATGTTTATAATGTCACTTCCTGGTTGGACATGGACCGCAAATATGACGTAGTTAGAGGTAATTCTACAGCTGTTACCTAGCAACCATTTTCAAAATAAGGGCCAAAACTTATATAAATGACACAATAGTTATGATTTTACAAATAATAATACTCAGTAACAACTTCATTTTGTTGAATGACAGGTTAAACTTTCAAAAAATTGTGGTTTGTAAATTGTCTTTCCAATGGTGCGTTGCTATTTGATGACATCACAGAGGGATTCCGTTTTAGAACTCCTGTAATAATTGTACTTCCTGAAATTTTAAACTTTCATTTTTCTAAATTTCTTCACAAACTGCAACTTCACGGATGTAAAACCATATCAAATAATTGCCACAGGTGCCCTCCCACCAAACTAAGTTATAACCCTAACATTTTGTGGACCTGTCGACTTTAAATGACAGGTCATTTAGACTTTTAGACCTGTCATTTAGACTTTAAAGTTGAAGAATACAATTACAATCACACAAGCTAATGTTGACACAAAAACTTGCAGCTGCGTGGTCGCTCACGTCGCTCAAAGCATCATGGGGGATTGTGGTCACGTGGTGCCCCTAAAGCAAAGATGGCCGCCTCCGTATCAGGAAGTTAAGAACTTTTTTGGGATCATGCACCAATGAGCACACGCCACAGGGAGGAACAGGGCGCCATTTTGGGTTCATCTTCTAGTTTTAATTATAGTGCTATGATCAGAGCCTACACCAATAATCTGGTCTGAGGGTGTGGTTTAGCGCCTCACACTGACAGGAAGCCCTTGCAGGGAGGAGGGGTCTAATGGGGTCCAATGGAAAGATGGACAAAAATACAGCCAAATAATGAGCAGCGTGGGCCGTGTGAGTGACGTGTGTGACCCGGTTCTTCTGTTGCAGATAACTGTGAGCGCGGCCCGGGCTCCGTGCAGGAGGTGGAGAGCGACCAGAGCAACTACCTGGAGCCACGAGGTCAGACACTTTACTGCGGCACAGACCGTGTTCAAGGGTTTAAGTCAAACTGAGAAAGAATCATACAGTCCAGAGGCAGTGTTTTTATTCATATCAGTGGTGGAAGAAGGACACAGTTATGACAAACAGATATTACAGTATCACGTACAAATTGGAAAGTATTGAAATACATGTTATAAAATTTACAATTAGAGTAAAAAGTGTTTTGCACATATTTTTTATATGAAGAAGTGAAATATGGTGAGCTTGATAACGTTTTTTGATCTTTCAGTCGATCAGCGTCTCACCTGTTGTAGACTTTTTATATGTGTGTTTGTTCAGAGTCAGGACTTTAGGCACCATGAATGTGTTAAAAACAACTGCTTAGACCAGGCATGTCCAAACTAAGGCCCGGGGGCCAAATGCGGCCCGCAGACCAATTTTTCTTGGCCCTTAGGCTTCAGGTGAACTGGCCCACATTGTCTTGGGAAATGCTTTTCACAGCAAATTTTAGATTTTCTACAAATCTAACCTAAATAACTAACATTTTGGTGCAATACAGACCTGATATTAAGGCACTGAGACTGAATGTAGATGTGGTGGTACTTAAAACATCAGATAAATGCTTTAACGTTTCACGATTGATTTGTGGCCCTCCGCTTGGTCCATATTTCAATATGTGGCCCTCGATGGAAAAAGTTTGGACACCCCTGGCTTAGACCATATGAAAAGTACTTTATACTTTTCAGTCCTTTTATAAATGTAGTGGAGTAGAAAGTATAGATGCCTGCTCTCAAATATGAAACATTAAGAAATTAAGTAAAAATGATCTACTGTAAAATGTACTTAAGTAAAATACAGATACCTAAAATGTGTACTTATGTGTAGTACTTTTAATGTGTACTTTGCTACTTTCCCCCTCTGCTCACAAGAGGCAAATAACACAAAGTCCTGTGGAAACTATATCTTTTTTAGAAATACCAGAGACCAGGACAAAAAGCCACTCTAATGTTGGAATCACTAGAGTTGAATAATATTAAAGTTCCCATGACAAGCCATGACTAAAATGTAGTAAAGATAAATATATTTCACATTCTGCTATTTTTTTTAGGTTTTTAATTTTACTTCCTGGTTGTAAATGATGACATCACACTAGGATCAAAAAACCATTCTGTTCAGTGCAGGACAAAACTCCTCTAATGTCACAGGTTTTTAAAAATTTGACAAATAAAAATACATGTGAACACCTTTATTTTGTTGAATCAAAGTTTAAAGGGTAAAAAAAGTTGTTTATTGTGTGAAAAATTATGCATAAACGTTGTCTTCCCAGTGTGATCTCATGAGTTTGTTTACTTCCTGTAATTTTCAACATATTTTTCACCTTTTCTAAAGCTATAATTTATATTTACAAGAGGTATTAATACACTGAATAAAGTCAAAATTATAAAATCATAAAAACCTGTCATACGCACTTTAAAAAAAACAAAAAAACAACAGAAATAAATTGCCACCGCAAAAATTACAATTGTGATTTCGATTGACGTTTGTCTTGCTGTCGTAGTGAAGACCATCTAGAAAAATTATAATTCAGACAAAATCATGAAATCCAACTGTTCTGAAACTGACAATTGCATAAATATTGTATGAAAAACATTGGTCAAATCCTGATTTCCTTCTTGTCTGTCTGTGATTCCAGACGGCACCAGCCACGAGCCTCCGGAACCGTCTCGCCACGACTTCAACTCCTCCCGCCGAGTCCACGCCCACTCGCTCATCATAAGCTCCGCCCTCTTCCTGCTGGCCGCCGTCTTGTCCTCATAGCGCCACCTTCGGGCCAGGAAAAGGACCGCCCCCACCCCTCCCCTTTCCGGAGCACTTTTTTAAAAACACACTGACGTCTCGGGGGAAAGCCGGACGAAACGGACTTCTGCGACGAAGCGAGGAAGAAGAAACAATAACAATAACTTTTTACGGCGATGGACATGAACCGACCGGTCGCTAATAGTATTTTCAGAGCGTAACTTTTCAATATTAAACCACCCATCACAATCACGCATTTTTATCGACTAAGAAACGCACTAATATCTCGGAAGTTTACAGACTTTTAACAACTTCTCACCTTGTTTTTTTACGTTTTAACACGGAGAAGGATTGACGTACGGACTGCGCTGGACGTTGTTGTGGCGGACTAAACTCAGGGTCCAGTCTCAGAGGCCGCGATGGACGATGGGGGGAGGGGAAAGCAGCAGCAGCAGCAGCAGCAGCAGCAGCCACTACGTTGTACAGCGAAGAGTAGATTTTTGTGTTTTCTTTTTTTTTTATTTATTGTGTTGTGCCATTTCCATCTGGTGTTAGCCTCAAACACATAGGAATGCAATAAGAGCGTTACCGTTTTGTCTTGTTACCGTAGACTGTGCTGAAGTGGGCGCTATGACTGGAAACCAGTGGGTTTGGCGTCCCCTAGCGAACATACATATTTGATCAATTAAAGCAAAAGTGCAGGGATAAGCATTTTACACCGGTTTGTTGTATTGTCATATATGATTATACAAAATATTATATCCGTCCTTTAGAAATATTCACTGTTTCTATCTGTACATATGTAGAGTTTAATACTGTTAATTGTTTTCGATGTTAAAAGTACACTATCTTTTTGTGTTGTCTCGGTGGAGATATTGAACAAGCTTCTCTAAGCACTGCACAATCACAACCTTTAGATTTGTGAATGATCTTCTCTGAAAGATTGGCTCATTTTACAATAAAATATGTACAGATTTGTTTTCAGTTTAATCGTGTCGCAGTTGTCAGACACAAATTGGAGTTTTAGAACATTTCTCGTGGGGAGTCGCCAGCTGTTTGTCTCATGGACGTGTCGTTGCTTTGCCTGAAATGTTCCACAGTAAAGCTGTGGGAGCAGCATAACAGACGGGTCACTTCCCCCAATCAGTCCAGACTCTGAGGAAACGCCCGCTCTCAGACCTGTGTGGGGGAAAACAATCCATTCATTTTAATGTGTCAGAGCTGCTCTTTCACCCACTGTTTCACAACTACAAGAGCAAACACAGAGTTAAATTGTACCAAATACAGATTCAAAGACTTGGAAAAGAAGGAGGTGGCGCCTAAACTCAGTAAGTGCAAGTACAAACAGAACCGTGTACATATGTTCTTTTTTTTTTAAATTCTAAAGCACGAGATGCCAAACTTAAGGTACTAAGAGCGTGTTTATAGGGTAATAATAATATAAAAATGCATAATATTTTTCCTTTAATACTATACAGAGTGAACATTCCAGACAAAGCAATATCATTTCCATGGAGACCAGCAGGTGGCGTATTTTTACAGAAAATTTACATAGTGGATCTTTTTTTTTTCTAGACGTTTTTGCGATACGCTAAGAATCCCGGGCCATGAGGGACTGTTCTCCTGACCGAGATCCTGGGTCTGGGTCTGGGTCTGGTCCCCTCGGGGTCCTGACCCGCTTAACCCCGTGTTGTCCCCGATGCCTCCAGAGCACAAACGCTCCAGTCTCTGTGTCCACCTCTGCACAGTCTGATCTTTTCTTACACATGTTTAATACAATCACCGTAAAAAAAACAACTATATATATATATATATATATGAATGGATTTGTCGTTTTTAACAGAAGAAAACCGTATCAGGGATCGAGACCGTATTGTGTTATTGTAACGAATCTCACTGACGTAGCGTGAATATAGTTGATATGATGATAATATTTGTTGTTGATGTTTCACGATGGCATGAGCGGAGCACTGTCATAACACACTGTTGTACATAAAGTTTCTACTGTTTCAGGGATGTGACCAGAACATGTGTGTGTGTTTTATTCAGTGGGCGGGGTTTGTGGGTGCGGTGTTTCTCTACAGCAGACACAAATGGCAGGTTCAGTGAAGCCTGGACGTGGGTGCTGCCGTTGAGCCTGTCGCAATAACTGTGTGATATATTACTACAGACAAATATCACAGATAAACAATAATATTGAAACTATATTATGTGGATGTTACACAAACTCTAATGCAGGAAAACTCCAATAAATCATTTCCTAAATGTATAATAATGATAAAAAATATGAGCTGCAATAAATAACTGAATAAAACACTTTACTGATACTCATTTTGTATCTATAGACTCTTCCAATGTTTGCCAACAAAACACTGCATTCCATTAGCCCAGTACCATTCTATGAGTTAGCACTAATGCATTTTCAATGGGGGAGTTAGCGTTATCGTTAGCCTCCAAACATCACAAACTATAAAAAACAGGGCTGTTTTGGCGACTGATACCACTGGAGACACAAGAAAAAAAACAGATCCGCGGGAGAAAATGGTACCACATGTAGAAGTGTTTTGTGTAGATTGTAAATGTTAGTGATTAGCAACAAATTTAGCATACATGCTAACAACTGTGCACCTCATGTAAAACACAAGAACCAGGCTGCGTGTTCATCCTGGAATACTTGACCTACTTCTTATTCGACCCTCAACAGCTCAAATCTGATCTTTCAACAAAAAATAACTAAACTTTTCTCTTAAGTGGAAGGAAAATGTACTCACGATAAATACTGAGCCCAAAAAAGTATTGTCCCAGCCATTATTCATTTAATCTATGGATATAGTAAATATCGTGACAGGCCTAGCTGCCGTTGGGATGAACAGGAGAGGGAGGAGGCACGGGTTTGCACAGCGTTAACAGCTCTGCAGATGACAGCTGCATGAATCAGGAGAATGAATGTAGGATTATGAAATGGAGCCTGTCATTATCAGTGTAAGAGTGTCTCCTCAGTGCAGGACCGCCCTGTGTTTGAGAGAACGTGCAGACGACTCCCACATTACACTGTCAGTCAGGCTGTTATCATTATCAAACATTCTCTGACTCCACAATGATATGGAAATTGAGCTGTAATCTGAAATTGCTCTGAATTGCACATATTAAAAAGCATGGAATACTTGACCTATTTCGTCATAATGGGATTTATATGAGGTCTGTCAGAGCTCAGGGTCGAAGGCCTGTCGGAGGCTGGGTTTGGTGCGTTTACTGCTCCACGTCGGCTAAACGGGAACGTTCAAATAACATTAGCCTGTGGGTCTCTAAAGGTTTGTCTGTAACTAATCAAGAAATAGGGAACCAAAACTTCAAACGTTTCAAACGTTCAACTAAACCATCAAATAACACTTGTTTCTGATCTTCAAAAGTTTTTTGATTTGTTTTGTCAGCTACTCAAAATCAAACTTTTGATCGACATTTATGTAAAAAGATTGCCGTTTTGAAAATGTTTCCAGAACATTTAGAGAATCCAAAATATAACGTTTCCCAGAGGTTGCACCCAAACCTCTGTTTGGGGATCATTCAAAAAACGTTTGGAGCAAAAAATATAATAATAACCTCTGGATAATCAAAAGTAACTTTCAGAGAACGTTCTGGTAACCAAGAGTGTTATCTGGGACGTCCCGGGATGTTGCTGGCTCACAGCCGGTCAGTACTTTCACTTTATTGTGTCAGAGTGCTCTGAATGAACACTGTGTTTCGCATGTTAAACAGAACACAAGCTTGTCATTACACATAATGTACAGAAACAGCAAAACAAAGCTGTGATAATTAGTCTGCTGTCGACCCAGTCCTTTGTAATGGAGAACCAAACTATACTACGCTGGACATTCAAAATTTTTGTGAGTAATTCTTAAAATCAGATAAATAGAATTAAAATCTGATTTCAGTTGATCATTAAATATGTAGTATTTCTACTTAACTTTTCCTCCTGTCGTGTCCATTCTGGACTTTTGCACATTCTGATGACACAGAGCAGGCCCTGTCAGCTGTCGGAGCTCACAGGGACTCCACACTCTGTAAACCTTCAGGTCTGTGGCCCAGCTGTGGACCTGAGCAGGAGCTGTGTGGGTGAGTGAGTAGAAGAATGACACGATTGGTTCAGTAACACCTTATTCATGATTACGCTTGAAATACATTTGACACTTTCCCACATTTTTACGAGTTAAAACATTTCAGTGAATATCTGCGTCTGCTTTCATCTTGTCCGAGAACACTCCTGTCCCAGTCCCAGAGCCCCTCTCCAGTGGGACGGGGACAGCTGCTGCACCCCTCGCTCCTGAGGGACGCTGCAGTCTGTTACTACCACCACCACCTCGTCCCACCTGCTCGTGTGACGATCGTGCCAGTTACATCAGAAATAAGTGGACCGCGGACAATAAAGAGTGTAGCCATGTTCGCACTGGTTCACTCTGGAGCAGGTACAGTGCAGAAGTGTCTCTCTCGTTAAAAACACTCCTGAACTCCCTCAATGTGTGAAATTTTTCCGACATTTGGCGTCACTTATCAGAGAATCTTCTGGTGTTTTAAATTCTTAATTCATTGCCAAAATCACTTTTAGCATTTCTGCCTCTAAACACTATCACTGAACTGCTAGCTAACTCGCACTTCTTAACAAACACTTTGTAATAACATGTTTTGCTTGTGCTATGCAGCCAGGAGAACTCAGTAAGTGCAAGTGCAAACAGAACCATGTACATATGTTCATTTTTTATTATTAAAGCACAAGATGTCAAACTTAAGGTACTAAGAGCATGTTTAAAGGCTAATAATAATGTAAAAATGCATAGTATTTTTCCTTTAATACTATACTGAGTGAAAATTCCAAAGCAATAACATCTCCATGGAGACCAACAGGTGGCGTAGCTTAACAGAAAATTGCTGTCTGAAGTGAATCAGGTCATTTAAGGGATTCAAAGTTAACCCTGAGAAGTACTACCCTTGAGAGCGCTCTGGCTCGCTTTTGGCTCCCAGAATACTTTAGAGAGAGATGAATGAACAAGAGAGAACACAACAAAACAACAAAACAAAACGGCAAAAAACAGATATAAACAGAAAATAATAATGTCTCACCAAATGCTGACATGATCTTGTGCCAAAGCGCTGTATCTCCATGTGCTTCCTTTATATGTTGAACCGACACGTGCACATTAGCAGCAGATGTTTCTTGTGTATCTACGTGCAGCACACGCATCAGGATGAAAACAATATATTTCCAGCGTGTAATGCCATAAAGAGGCGGTAAACCGTGGTACAGACCTGCAGAGAACTGAAATAATTGCAGGAAAAGCTGACGATAAACATGTGCGGGAAGATCTCAGTCACTCTGGACTCTGGAGCCAGTCCTCTGTATTTTTTCTATAACTGTTAGCATTTGCTGTTAGCATTATCCTGCAAAAAAAGGAAGTTTGAATCATCCAGAGCCTTGATTTTCAACCAGTGCGCCGGGGAACACTGGTGTGCCTTGAGGTATTGTCAGGTGTGCCTTGAGAAAATGTCTGGTTTGAGTTAACAGATTCACAAATGTGGATTTAATGAACTAATAGAGTGTTCTGAGCAACATTTTCACCAAAAAAGAACGCAAAACCATCACTATTACCAACTTTAAAGAACTAGACAGTGCCACAGACATTATTTGCCTCATTATATACAATATTTTTAACTAAATGGTCTCATTTGGTAATATTTTAGTGGTAGGTGGTGTACGGTGGTAGCTTTTAAACCCAAAACGTGTGCCACAACTCAAAAAAAGTTGAAAAACACTGATCCAGAGGGTTTGGATTTCACTTTCTTATTTCACTTGGACTGAACTCTATGGGAGACTCACTGATTCAAGGAATATCCATGATCCACAAATGATGAACCTTATCGCCATTAGTTTGGACTTGACGCCACAAATTTTTCATATTAAAGGAGCTGTACCTGATTCTTACTGTTGTGAAACGTGAAAAACAGAACTATCAGTTACATCAGTCACATGTATCTCTCACTTTTCTAATGCAGTCCCAGCGTCATAAATATTCACCTCTGTGAGTTTGTATGTTATTAAGCTAAAGCTGACAAATATTAGCATGCTAACAGTGTGCTTCCTGCTTTTCGTAGAATAAAACGCTCATAAATAGATGCCTAGAAAGTGCTTTTGTCTCTTTTTCACTTGAACAGGTGCTTTTATAATATATCTGAGCTGGAGCAACACAGATTTAACTTTATTACATGAAAAAAAATCGGGCACATTTAACTAGTTCTGTTTTTCACGTTTCAAAACAGTAAAAATGAGGTACAGCCCCTTTAATATACTATTCAAAGTCATAACCATAGTGAAAAGAAATACATTATTGTTCATATAAGAGAAGACGTTGAACCTTGTGCCAGTTTTTGTTTGTTTTGTTTGCCCAGTAATTACAGGCCAACAAATGTGCAGTCTGACAGTTGAGCAGTAAAAGCAGCTCAAGTTTAAAATATAGGGATTCCAGACTAAACGACACCTGTTGGTCACACACTTTTTAAACGCTTTGAACCAAAACTGAGCTGACGTGAACGAGTCCTTGGGGAGAAGGCTGCGTGGAATGTCCGTAGATCTGCTGCTAACGAGCGCAAACGTCCGGTCCAGGTCCAGGCACGTCTCTGGTCCAGGACTGTCTCACCTCGTCATGGTGGAGCTCCGGACAGGGCTTTGGTTCTGCTCAGCGACCCTGCAGTTCAAAGGTCACAGATGTCCAGATGACCGGAGCACAGAGCAGGGGTGCACTTGTTCACAGATAATCCCGTCCAGAACACACGCCGGGCCCGTTTCCTCCTCCGTCGTACGAGATAGACGTTATTTTATACAGAGCAACACACAAAGCTGCTTTACACTTTGGAACATTTTGTACATCACTTGTGCTGGATGAGGCGAGGCTTCTGGTCGTAGCTGTCCCAGGGCTGACGGACAGACACATGGCGGCCAATCCAAGTAAAGTTTCAGACATTACTTGCAACAATCCTACAAAGGGGTAGGATATGATAAATAAAAAAAATATATATTAAAAAATATATAATATATATATATATATATACACATTTATTTTCGGACAGGAGTCTTCAACATGTCTTGACATGAAAATGATGCCCAAATGCCGACACGTGCCATCAGAACTAAAAGAAATACAAAACTTAAATGAACTTGAAAACAGGTCTTTTAAACATAATTCTCAAGGAAACACACAACGAATAAATAAAGGATACATTACACTTTTCATTCTAATTGGCGTATTACACATTCATTGAGTCACGCAACGTAAATTAACACAATAAAACAACAAAAAAGTTGACTTCATTGGCCTCATTCACTCAAAGGGAATAAACTTCACATTTTTACATCGTCTTCTTCCAGAAACACTTGGTTTACAGCATCTTTATGCACTTTTATGCGACGCCACGGAGCAGCTCAGACAGAGAAGTGTGCAGGTAAAAGGTCCCCTTAGCAACAACATTACAAGCTGAACAAATAAAAGGTTCCCCCTCTTTACATGCATTCTCAAGTGATTAAATACGAACTAAATGAACTTGAATTTTCAAAAAATGTCTATTTATAACTACTTATTGCCATTTTAATATTTTAATCTATTTTCTGTGTTTTTATACTGAATATTACAAAACATGAACTTAAAGGCGTGGGAGTTGCCTTGACTACACTGACCCTCCACAAAAGTTACACGGCGCACAAAGCGTGACAAACTGTTTAATAAAGTCACAATAATTAAGTCCCACATTTGGCACATGTTTGTAATTAGGATGAGGCTCTCATGATGGAGCACGTTTGAGGAGGAAGTCTGGCTCGGCGGGCAGCGCACAGGTGCATGCTGGGAGCCCGAGGCAGGGAGCGGTAATTAACTTTGAGGAGACAATGGACGGGACCGGGAGCACAAGAAAGAATGTCAAATAATATATCCACAGCAAGACGCACAGTCAGGACGAGCTGAGGAGTTCAACAAAACACAGAGAAGCTTTTACAGTAGAGTTTATTCATCTGCATTTGACCCATTCTTCACCCAAAACCCATTTAAACAAGTGATGTGGTTTGTGTTGAAGTTCTTGGAGATTGTTCAGCCCCTTCAAACCTTTTTATCTTATATTCGAAACCTGATTATTATTATTTTTTAAGTCTATATAACAAGTTCTCATGTTTTTCTAAATATGACTTAGTTTGGTGGGAGGACGCCATGATTATATTTAATATTTTTCTAAACATTTTGCCTATTTTTATCCAGTTTGACAGTTTAAGATGTTACTTCCTGGTTGTGACATAGTTAGAGGTAATTCCACAGATGTTACCATAGCAACCAGACTGTAAACAAGGGCCAAAATCCATATAAATTACACATTTAAATTAAGATTGGACAAATAATAATACCTGATGATGCTTTTATTTTGTTGAATGACCGTTTAAACTGACTGTAAACTTAAAATGTGTCGTGTTCGGCGTTAACTGCCTTAACTGCCTGTTTATTTTCAACGGCACGTCGCTTTTTGATGACATCACAGAGGGATTCCATTTTCCATCTCAGCGCTACTCTCCGTAATTTTAAACATTTATTTTTCTTCACAAACTGCAATTTCATGGATGTAAAACTGTAACTATGTACCACAGTTAACAATGTTTTAGTGAAATGTATATTATAACTTGTGCACTTTTAAAATGTGTAATATTTTGACGTCTTTGCACACATTTTCGGTCTGTTGTTTACTCAAATAGTAAATAAGATCCAAAATCCCCTCTGTACATTTTTTGTGAATGACATTTGAACCTTGCGCTATCAATTTTTCTGATTTATATTTCCCAAATATGTGCAATTTGGCCATTTTAACACAAAAATACCCTATTAATATATGAAAACATTATACTACAAACTACTAAAACTTGTACTACATTTTTTCAAAAAGTTCTAAATTAAAGATTAAAGTTTTCCCTGTTCACCTGCTACAGTAAGATGCACATTCTCCTTTAAACTCTTTTATAGCTTTGGGTTTGGGGCCTGGGTTTATAACATTGAATAATCTTCTCTATTTCCTGGTTCAATGTTGTTATTTTTTGTAACACGGTTCAAATTACAAACACGAGCTGGTTGCATTTGGATTCATTTGGTGGGAAAAAAGCCTTTGGTTCGAAAAAAAAACAAAAAGTTGTGTCCACTTTGACCCCCAGTGTGAGTCTGGACCCAGAGGTCAGAGGTCAGGGGTCAGAGGTCATTCACACAAGTGTCTCTCGTTAATACAGTCAGGATGCATTAGGCTCGGTTCGTTTTAGAGAGACGGTGGCCCCAAGGGACAAAACACAGTTCTATCAAAGAAAGCAACGCAACTAGACTTTTAAGAGCTTTTAAAGGAAACATATTATGCATTCCTACTACTATTACTATTGTGTTGTTTTTAGCCTTTAACACACTCAAGTGTCTGGAGTTTGACATGTCATGTTTTAGAACTAAAAATAAAATGCTTTTAGAAATAAAAACATTACTTTATAACTGCGTTGGGAGATGCCATTTTGACTTACAGGTACCCCCATAACTGACATGGCATGTTACCATAGCAACGCCTTGCGATCATTTCATATGTAAACAGTTAACAGGTCAGTTTTGGCTGCGGTAAATATTTTTCAAAATACATTTTCTTTCTCGTAAGTTTGCTTGACAAAGAAATTCAGAATACACTTTGTGGAAAAAGCTTCGAGACAATAAAGACCTCAGTGGAAACTCAGTTCCGGAAGGTAAGCTTGGTGGGTGCTAGTGTTAGCATTGCTGTTAGCAAAATGTGAATTTTATCTTAGAAATATCTTAGAAAACAGAACAGAGCTGAGTAAAGTCTGACTTAAGATTTAAAACAGCTAACTTTGATGAAAAACAGAACCATTCTTCACAGCACACGTCGCTCACTTACTGAATGCATCTGAAATATTCACCACAATGAAACTATTCATTATCGTGAGTTTTAGCTCACGATAAAGCTAATAACAACTAGCTAACTGTGCTCTTCCTGCGCATCAGTCTCATTTTCAAACTGCGCTCTGACATGGAGTCTTAAAATACTGTGGCTGTTTACTCTGTGACTGCTTCTGTCAAACTCACCACCTGGAGCTAAAATGTCTGTTTTGAAACTCTACATGATCCTGGTGTTTTTTGTTTTTGTTTTGTTTTGTTTTTTAAGTAAGGTTGTTCATAAATCAGGTTATTGATGATAATAACTGACCAATCAGGTGCTTCCTTTTCCAGAAGCCAGTTTTTGCTCTCGTAAGCAACAGGTTTGATTGACAGCTAGCGTGGCTCGTTGCCGCCGAGGGGAAGAATCCTTTAACAACCTCGCTCCTGATTGGTCCGTGTGGTTGCCAGGATACGGGCACTCGGATGTCCAAATATGGAGTCTGGCTCCAGTTTAGCCGCTTTAACACACTCCGGATGTCCAGAGATTTACGTCTGTGCATAAAACGTGCACAATGAGCAACCGTCCAGCTCGTCCTGACAGGGCGCCCCTGTGGCAATGAAGGACGGGTCAAATGCAGATAATAAATGTCCCTCAGTAAAGTATACCTTAATAATTCTTAATCTAAACAAAATTTCCCTAATTTTCTCCACTTGTTCAATATTCACCTTATTCCGGAAGTTGCCGTACGCGCCGCCATCTTGTTTCCGTTGTAGTTTACATGGAGCAGACGAGCTCAACAGAAAATAAGTTCTACATGGACTAAAAAGCTGTTTTCAGACCTCAGAAAATCGGTGCATTGTTGTTGCTCGTGTTCATTAAACATTTTACACAAATCAACCTACTTTATATATATTTTAGCGGCGAGACTTTTCCCTCATTCGTCATTAGCTTTAACGGAGTTCTCGTCAAACGGAAGAGCGTTTACTGCAAAAGTGCGTATCTGTGGCAAAAAACGGCAAAAGTGGGCGGGGCGGAATAAGCTGAATAGCTAGCAGTATATGCTTGAATCAAAATTTCATTTAGGGGTTATAGTGGTCAGTGTTGCTTCATTTGATTTCCTGGTTGTTTAACTCCTTATTTGTAAGTAGTAGGAATGTCACAATATCAAATGTTAGTATCATGATTATTATGAGAACAAACACTGCTGCGAAATGCTTCATTTTCTTTCATTACCATCGTCCAACACTTTTATCATTCTCAGAGCAGCCAGAACCAGACTGACGCCTCACGATGATGGAAGGCCACGATAAGTGTGAGGCGAGGGGCGCAGCAGAGACAAGGGGCGCAGCAGAGGCGAGGGGCGCTGCAGAGGCGAGGAACGCTGCAAAGGCAAGGAGCAGTGAGCCGACCCCCGCGACTGTGAAGATGAGACTCATGCAAATGTTATATGAGGAAGCGGTAAGAAAAAGTCAATATAAATCAACTGAAATATTGTTGTTTTGATCATTATCCGTTAAACAACTCATTAAACACTTTTGAAATATGACTGTTTAGTAGCAGGTTTACGCGGTGGATCTTAGGACTAGACCTGGTCCCTCAGGCCGGTTCACTTAGGACCGTCTCGGGCCGTTTCAGTTACAGGCGGACCGTGTTTCTGTGCAGAAGTTCAGCTTCACTCAAACAAAACGAATGATTTCTTCATAAATGAAATCTAAAATCGTACCTGAATTACACTTTCTTCCAGCGACCAATCTCGCCCTGATTTCCAAAAAAAAAAAAAAAAAAGAAAGAACAACAACTCAGCTTCAGTTTTTTGTCAGCTTTTTCTGAATGTATTTAACTTCTCAGCTCCTCTACGGCTTGACGTATAAAGATATCGTTTCTGGAAAGAGAGCTGCAAGAATTGGGAAAAAATATCTGATTGAGATTTTTCTGACCAGTTTTGTGATTGCGATAAGATTAGCGATTTATGTTCTGAAGGACACATATTCTGCTACAGTGACTTTTTTGAGCTTTTAACCCTGTTCCAACAATGTTCCATCATCAAAAACTTAGTTAAATTTAGCTGCATTCAGGCTTTTTTGAGAAATGTTTGTTAGAAAATCCTCTCCCTCCAACCATCAAAAACACTTTCTGCTTTAATACCATGACGTGTGATTTTAGACGTCATTTATCTGAGAATCTTCTGCTGTTTTAAGTCCTTAAATCCTCGTCGAATTTAAGATAAGATAAGATAAGAGATCCTTTATTTGTCCCACAATGGGGAAATTCCACTGTTGCAACACACAGTTTAGGACAGGAATGAAAGAAATAGGCGCATGCAATAAAATAGGATAAATAAACATGGTCATAAAAAATACAATATAAAGTATAAAGTGCACACTCTTATTTACAGTAAAAATGGTA
This sequence comes from Rhinogobius similis, assembly GCA_019453435.1. Classification (NCBI taxonomy): domain Eukaryota; kingdom Metazoa; phylum Chordata; class Actinopteri; order Gobiiformes; family Gobiidae; genus Rhinogobius; species Rhinogobius similis. The sequence goes on along the minus strand of CM033619.1, from coordinate 6,657,256 downwards.
ACTAAAGTGGCTTAAGTGTATTGTTATATACAGTAAGTGACTATAGTGAGGTAAAAGTGTATTAATAGTATGATAAATTATATTGCACATGATTGTAGCGGGTGAATGACACATGTTCAGGGCTAACAGTGTTCATTGTAAAGTCTGCCTCTGAACACGTTAACTGCTATTGCTAGGCTACATTAGCTTCTGCCATCCCTCAAGTAATAATACACATAAATTAACTTGTGTAAGCTTTATGCAGGCAGTAGATGGTTCCTAAACTCAGCTTATAAACCTTTTTTTTGGGGTACAAACTTAGGTACTCAAGGCCATGTTTATAGGCCAATACTATTATTTAAAAATGCTAAATATTTTTCCTTTAATATGTCTTACCGAACATTTTGTCACATTTATGCTGCCTTTAGTAGCGCTTTTGTTGCTTGTGCGTCGTTTTTGTCTCTTTTAGTCGTGTTTAAGTTGCTTTCAGTCACGTTTTGTCACTTGTTTCAGAACATGTTTTAAAGGAAAAATATTCTGCGTTTTTCATATTGTTATTAGCCTTAAACGTGTTCTTGAGTGCATTAAATTTGCCATCTCATATTTTAAAACAAATAAAAATAAAAAAAAACAATTACTTTTTTTTTCAGCCAGTATGAAATGACACTTACTGAGTTTATCAATTCAGCAGATGGCGCCTGCGCTATTTATGCAATCTAGTGAAGTTAGCGCTGAAAAGATGTCATTATGTGGATTTGCTGCAGCAGTTATTGTGTTTAGAGGTAGAAATGCTCACAACGAGTTTAGCGATGATTTAAGGACTAAAAACAGCAAAAGATTCTAAGTGACGTAGATGATCCGAAAAATACGTCCCGGACAGAAGGAGTTCAGCAGGACGTGTGTGTGACGCTCAGAGGGAATAAACATTTCTCAAAGCAGTGTGAATGCAGCTGAATGCTACTCCAGGTGTGTTTTTGATGAAGAACATTGTTAGAACAGAGTTAAAATCTCAAAAAAGTCACTGTAGCAAAATATGTGTCCTTTAGCAAATAAAAAATAAATAAATAAATAAAACTGGATATTTTGTTGTTTGTATAAGAAATGATTGCTCTTCAAAAATCGCAGTCCTTGTTAGTTGCTTTAATTGCGTCCATCCAAAAATTTTCGATTTGATTGCGATTAATTGCGCAGCTCTAACACCGGCATTTCTTATCAGGGTTTTGTGATCGATGAGAAAATTGTGAAAGTGGTTGACGAGATCTTGGACGAAAACGATCTGATTCCTTTCAAAACGGGCGTTCTGTTAAATGTAAGTTTAGAATCATAAAAGATGTGTGTAATATAATTGAACCTGATCCGTTTATTTGTTGTTCTTCAGACTCTTGGCATCGGCGAAAAGGATGCGCCAAAATTGTTTGATTTCTTGATTAAATACGGCCAGAGCAAAGTAAGCGAAAGGCGTTAAACTCCGACGTTGCGCTTTCGATTTGTGTAATGTTTGTGTTGTTCATTGCAGCCCAGTTGTTCCACAGATGAAGTGACCTCTGACCCCATCCAGCAAAGCGACGTCCTGGAAGCTCTGACGTGTTTCCTGAAGCATCTTTGTGTGCAGGAAAGGTTAGAAAATGGCCACACTTGGAGTTTGGGATTAAATGGGATCAGGATTTGAATTACTTTGATTTAATTCCAAAGTAACAGATGCCGACCTGCAAAATAGTTTTCAAATTGACTTGAATTTATCATTTTTTATCTTGATTTCAGTAGTTTTGACTTGATGAGATACACTTGTTTATGTGGTACAGAATATTTCACTGGTTTCAAGGTGTTTGTGACTGATTATACAATTATTTAACTTATTATAAGAAAAGACATTAGCTGGTGGGGTAAGTCAAATTATCTTATCAAGTCAGAAATAGTTTGAAACAAGAAAAATAATCTAGTTCCATCAACAAAAATAGTCTTAACTAATCTTAACCTGTCAAAACCTCTGAAATCAAGATAAATATCCTGACTTTTATCAGAATAAACAGAATACATTTACATTATAATTGTGCGTCAAACACACTTCTTGCTGAACTTCTGTATTTCCAGACGTCATACGTCACATATCAGAGAATCTTCCACTGTTTTTAGTCCTTAAATCATCGCCAGACTTGTTCTGAGCATTTCTGCCGCTAACTTCACTAAATTGCACTCAGTAAGTGTCATTTCACAACGACTGATCCTGACAATCAATATAAAAAAAATATATATTCAAAACATAAGATGCAAATTTAAGGCACTCAAGAGTATGTTCAAAGGCTAATAACAATGTGAAAAATGCAGAATATTTTTCCTTTAAAGCTTAACGAACAGATTCTCCCGATTTGTGTCCGTTTCAGTGTCGTCAGGCCCTTATTCAGAAACTCAGCAGATCCCTGTCGAATGAACTATATTTCATTACTCATCCATTTGACAGTTTCTTCTGATGTAGAAACTTCAGGGATTACACAGACATAACATCTGCCTGTAACCATCAGCATAACGCCCTCTTCCGGGGTCTGAGCGTCACAAGATTTTATGTTCCATGAAACTCTTCTGATGCTTCTTTTCGTCTTAAAGCCAGGAAGAAGTTGCAGCGGCAGAGTCTGGAGGTGCGGGACGTTCTCCCCGAGATCTCGGACCTCAATCCGGAAGAATGTAAGGCAGGAAACGGAGCAGCTGCAGACGCCAACAAGAAACGACGCAGCGAGGACGTTTAAAGTGACTTACATCTAGATCTATACGCTATTGGTTTATGTTCTTTTCATACTTTTTTATTCCCAGAGTGGAAATGTCAGTTAGTTTGCTTTTCTATTACAAAAGATGCAAATAATAACATTTTCCGTCAGGTGAAAGTGTGTTTGAAATGTGTGGTTAAAGTCATTACGTTCAGTTCGACGACACATTTCACTAAAAAATATTTAAGATTTTACTAAACATTTTGTTACTTACTGGTTGGACAGGAGCACAAATATGGCATAGGTAGAGTTAATTCCACAACTGTTTCCTAGCAACCATTTTGAAAACAAGAGCCGAAATCCATTAAAATTACATAATAGTTATGATTTGACAAGTAATAATACTTTATAACATCTTTATTTTGTTGAATGACCGTTTAAACTGTCAATAAATGTCAGCTGTGTGTAAATTATCTCGTCGCTTTTTGATGACATCACAGAGGGATTCTCAGCACTACTTTCTGTAATTTTAGACTTTTATTTTTCAAAAAATCTTCACAAACTGTAACTTCACAAATATAAAATGCTAAATATTTACCACAGGTGCTATTCCACCAAACTTTGTCATAAGAAAAACATTCATATAGGCTTTAAGTATGTAATATATCTGCAGATAAAATGAAAAGCTGTCGTGGAGTCAACATTTCTGTAAATCTTTAAAATGAGAATTTTGACTTGATTAAAACCATAATCTCATGTTAAATAAACAAATGCTGTAAAATCCACAAGTGATGTGTTTAAACCAGGCTGATGTCACTCGTGTCTGAGAGATTTTACTTCAAAAAAATCACCTACATTTTTTATATTCTGTGATCTTCTGCCCACAATTTCAGTTTCCCAATTGAAATCATAATTTATTCCACTTCACCTTTGCCTCCACTCCAGAATTTAGAATGTATTACGAACTTTTAAAGGGTCTATTAAAACCTATTGACTGGTAACAAGTGCAAGAGTTTTATATCAAATACATTTCATATATTAACCCTAAAAACTATCATTTCAAATTATTATCATGTTATAAAATGTTTATCTTTTTCACAGGTAACACGGTAAGGTAATGTGATAATTGAATTATTCATTTACATTACACTTTAGTCTGAAAGAGTCACGCAGCCTCACGCCGACCTCTGCAGGTGAACAGCAGTACTACATGAGTCAGACCGAACCGAACAGAGAACATACAGACTGTACACAGAGGTCCAGGTCCAGGAGACCACCCTGTGACCCTCTGGTTCTGGGGCAGTGCCACAGTGGCTGGTGCAGTGAGGGGAGACAGAGACACATGTTCAGGAGGGTAATTACAGCAGCAGTCATTTCCTGCTCCGTGGACCAGGCTCAGTCCATTTATCTCCAGACGACTAAAAATACTGAGCAGCAGCACGGGCCGCGCAAATGTCCCACAAAACACACTGGACTGAAGATAGAACCGGATGTTCAATCAATCAAAACATTATTTATAAAGTGCTCCTCATACTTAAAGTGCCCACATCACACCAACCTCCCCCACAATCCCTCACAAAACCAAACCATCCATCCATATTTAATAATCGGTCACATCCCGGCTCTAACCCTGTCGAGCTGATCTGGCCCCTCCTACATCATTATTTTGCTCTTGCATTATCTTTTTCTGACTATTATTTTTCATTTGTGTAAATCTTGGGTCATTACGATTACGCTTTTCTTTCAATTCGGCCCCGTTTGGTTCCAGGATCCAAACCCTTTTATACATTTGAGGCAAAGCACACTGACATTATAGGGTCCAGTAAATGGGGGGGGCCTTCTCACAGACAAACTCTCTTCACAAACGGTTACTTTGTGACCCTACACGATGGCATTACAGTTCCAAAAATAGAAAACTTTCCTAATTTAGCTTCACGTTCAGCCCGGGATGAGCTCATGATTCACCTGCTGTGGCAGAATTAATATTCCATGCTGCCAGATACAGATTTCAGGAGAATAATTCAACCTTTGTGGATTTGCTTCAAACTTGGCTCAGCTGATGTTGATGTACTAAATATTATCTTAGCGAAATTTAGTCTTGTATAACTTTTTATGTCTGCGATTTGATTTGGTTTAAACTGGGGGTGTGGTCAATATCAGATGTAGAGGAAGATTACAATTTCTGTCTCTTTGTGCAGATTATTATCTTTTAATCCAACCTTTAGTTCCCAAAAAATGGAAATGTATCCAAGTTTAAAATGGGTTGAATTTATCATTTTTATCTGGATTTGAGAAGTTTTGACTCTATTAGATTTAATTGCTGATGTGATGCAGAATATTTCACTGGTTTCAAGGTATTTCTGACGGATAATACCATAATTTTGCTCAGAATAAGAAAATAAATAGGTCAGTGCGGTATGATTGTAACCCGCTGACAGATAATTTGGATAGAAGTAAGAAATAATGTGTTGAAACAAGTCACAATCGGTTTGAAACAAGTGAAATCATCTAGTTCCATCAAATAAACAGTCTCCAGGTCCATTTTAACGGGTCAAAAAGTCAGAAATTCAGATTAATATCCTGAAATCATAACAAATTCATTTTTTCAGTGTGATCGGTGTAACATGAATGTAAAGCACATCAGTCTCAGAGTGACACTGGTCTGAAGTGCAGAGGGTGATCGTGCTGTACGTCTCTTCATGTTGTTGAGCCTGATGCTGAGGCCATGCACAAACTGACAGGATTATGAAAGTGATATAACAGGGATCATCATTAAATAGCATTCTTTATGTGATGTTTTTACATTTTCAAACATTAGACATTTTATTGGGAAAACAAGGTCTAAGTCAAGTCAAGTTTATTTATAAAGCACATTTAAAAACAACCACGATGGCCCATTAAAGTGACCATCTGAAGACTCTTCCTTCCACATATTGTTCCGTTATGTTCTGGTGGATTGAAGTGTGTCATTAGGCTTGTCACAATAGCACATTTGTGACATATTGTTACAGAAAATATCATGAAAAACGATAATATCATGGTCACTTCCTGCCACTGACGGCAAGAATCCCCCGCAAAAATGTCAAATATTGTTCAAAAACATGATAAATAAATAGCACAATAGAACGCTTTTTTAGCTTGTTTGTGTCGATTATGAGTCATCAAAGTTGTTTATTTCACTCTCTGCCACTCAAATCGTAAAAAGAAAAACACAAGAAAAAGTTCCCCAAAGTGCAAAAAACATGCATATAGTACTTATCGTGACAGGCCTAAGTGTCATATGTGATCGGAAAACATATTCTTTTGCTTTAGATTGAGATCCATCATCTCACATTAAAGTGTTCCGGGAGCTGTTAGTACCACTCGTGGCCCAGTTTGGATCATTTAAACGAGCCGGTGCAGTTCACTTATAGGCATGGGACGATGTTGAAATTTTATGTCACGATTATCAAGGCCAAAATAATTAACAATGACGAGATTAACGATAATATCACGATATTTATTAAGTAAAAGTATAAGTATAAGTTTGAAAATGTGACATATAAAGACATTACTTTCTCATTATAAATAACTTCTGACATATTTGTACTTTAGTATAAGTGAAAACAAAAACGATCATAAAAGGTAAGTTGCTTTTTTCTGCACAATCTGGGGACAAAATGGCGATTATCTTTGTTGGCAATTATCACGGTTAAACAAAATGTAGCACAAATGATTATTGTCTTCCCTTTTTATCACGATAAACGATATTATTGTTTATTATTATCCCATCCCTAGTCACTTCAGACAGGAATGTCGCTTCAGACATTCAACTGGCGGCCCGCGAGCCAAATCCAGCCCACCAATCAATATGATTGGTAAAATCATGGTAAAATGGGTCGCTGGTTCAGATTTTGTGGTCTTGTTCTGTTCTAGATGTGGTTTACCCCAGACCTACAGGCTTAGTCCTAGATCTGCTGTTATAACCTGCTCCAGTTCAAGCCTCGTTATTGATCGACACTGGTTTTGTCTTTTTTTTTTTTGTCTTGGGGTGCACAGTGGCAGAGCGGCTATAGCTCCTGCCTCTCAGTAAGGAGATCTTGGGGTTCGAATCCCAGACCAGGCCAACATCACATGATCTCTCCGGATGGAGTCTGCATGTCCTCCCTGTGAGAGATCATCGATTACCGTAGGTTCTCTCTGGGTTCTTTGGCTTCCTCCCACCATCCAAAGACATGTATGTGTAGGGTAATTGATAACTCTGAATGAATGTGTGCGTGAATGTTTGTCTGTCAATGTCTCATGACGAGTTGGCCACTGTCCAGGGTGTACCCCGGCAAAAGCCCCAAGTCACTGGAACTGGCCCCAGTCACCCGCGACCCCTAACGGGAACAAACGGTAGAAAATGAATTAATTAATGAAGTTTTGTCTTTGCTGAGTCCCTCTTTAGATCTGTTTTATGTGAGAGAGCAGCAATGTTATTTTTGTCATTTTTTTGTGTGAAAAAAGTTGATTTCTGTTGAGTAGTAAGTAGTAGTAGTTGTTTTTGGATATGAATCAAATTGTCTGAGAGCTAGACTGAAAAACTGTACCACAATTAGCCATCCGATAAATCTGGCCCACTGGAAAATACAATCGAACAGCCCTGAGAAACATCCGCTCCAACGTGAACAAGTCGAAACCCTGAACTCCTTCATGAAACTTGGGCCTCCTGCTAGAAAAAATCTGACTTTTTACTGTCTCTAGTCTTTGCCGCTGCTTCACTTGAGGCAGAAGGAGAGGTTGCGGTGGTAGTTGGCGTTGTCTAGCGTGTCCTCCCGGGTCATCTCCTCCACCACCCTGCGGCTCTGGCCCTGCACGTGCTCGTAGAACCTCCTCAGCTCCTGCAGCTCCACCTCCATCCTCCGCTGCAGATGTTTGCGCTGGTTCGCGTCGTTGCGGGCCTCGTCGAGCTCGTGCTGGTGCTTCCGCTTCACGGCGCGCAGCTTCTCCTCGAGCTCCGCGGCGTATCGTGCCCTCAGCTGCTCCTCGCGCTCTTCCAACAGTCGGCTCATCTGCACACGAGAAGACAACACAAGAGCGCGACATTTAGGCCATTTAGGTGATGTTGAACAATTATTTTAGTGCTCGACTGGTCAGCGATTATTGTTTAGGTTAGTCGACTTGTCAAACGATTATTTCTGTTGTATATTTAGACTTTTTAAACACATTATTAGACAAATATAGGTTGAACAATGGTGACTGAAGGCTTCTAGACAGAGAATATTTATGATTAAAATGTGTTATTAATGCAAATCAGCAATTGATTATTCTTTTTTGAAATACTGATTTAAAAAATGTACAGTTTTTTTGGTATAAAAGGTATTTGATATGTATTTTAGAGTAAGTGTAGTCCAGTTAATGATTACGCTGATCAATTATTACTGTATAGTCAATTAATTTACAGTCCTTGTTGAAAGTGTTGGCACCCCTGATTTCTTTCCTATAAAATGTAGTATTTCTCCCCAAAAAGACTTGCTTTCAGGTGTGATATTTATATTGCCCACACCTGTTACTTGCCCCTGGTGAGTTATTTATCCATGATTTTGAAAGCGTGCTAATCATTTTGTCCGGCCCATTTGTGGAATTTTGTGTGAAATTATGTCAAATTAGCTTTTTATTATCCGTTGTTTTTTTGTATTGACCTTATTCTGTAAGTTTCCATGGGCGCCGCCATCTTGTTTCCGTTGTAGTTTACATGGGGCAGATGAGCTCAACAGAAAATAAAGTCTACACGGACTAAAAAGCCGTATTCAGACCGTTCAGGAAATCGGTGCATTGCTGAATTTTACACAAATCAATCAATGTTTTAGCGGTGAGACTTTACCCTCGTTCACCATTTGCGTGAACGAGGTTTTCATCAAACCGGAAGTGTGTTTACAACAGGGGAGCGGACCTGTGGCAAAAAGAGGCAAAAGTGGGCGGGGCGGAATAAGGTGAAAAGCAAAAAATGTGGAATTGCAATACTTTCTGGGGAGAAACACTTCTTCATGAAAGCACAGCGCGCTAAGTTAATGTCATTCCTTTTACGTAACATAAAAGTAGTATTTTGCAAATGTAAGCAGTTTCGATCAGTTTTAATTCTAAATAAACAGCAGAAGATTCTCGAATAAGTGACGTCAAGTATCAGAAAAACGTCATTGATCGAGGGAGTTCAGCAGGAAGTGTTTTTGACGGTCGGAGAGGGAGAATTTTCCAACCAGGATTCATCAAACTAGCGTGAATGAAATGGGGCAATGTTAGAACAGGGTTAAAAAATATGTACATTTTTCTAGTTTTGTTTTTCACATTTCAAAACAGTAAAAATTAGGTACAGCCCCTTTAACTTCTGTAAACTTGCCAGAGCAAAGAGCCTGGCTAAGTCCATCTCTTGCCACTGTCCTCAGGTGTCCTCAGGTGTCCTCAGGTGTCCTCTGTGTCCTCTGGTGTCTCAGGTACCCTCAGGTGTCCTCTGCTGTCCTCAGGTGTCCTCTGGTGTCATCAGGTGTCCTCTGGTGTCCTCAGGTACCCTCAGGTGTCCTCAGGTGTCCTCTGGTGTCCTCTGGTGTCCTCAAGAGTCCTCAGGTGTCCTCAGGTACCCTCAGGTGTCCTCAGGTGTCCTCTGGTGTCCTCTGGTGTCCTCAAGAGTCCTCAGGTGTCCTCAGGTACCCTCAGGTGTCCTCTTGTGTCTGGTTCTTACCTCCATGTACGTTGGGTTGCTGTAGTACTCCTCTCCGTTGTCCCGGACCATCCTCTTCACCTTCTCCAGCAGCTGCAGCACTTGGGCGCGGTCGTCGGCCCTCTCGTTGTCCAGCGCGTGGTACCGGTTCTGCGCGCGCTTTAGTACCTCCCGCAGCTCAGGCCCCGGGTCAGCGAGGGCCTCCTGCAGCGCACCGTGGTCCGCGTGCGTGAACAGGACCACGGTGTGCCTCCAGGCTCCGGGGCCGAATATTCCCTCCAGCCTGCCCACGGCGCCCTGCTCCTCGGGGGTGAAGCGGCCCAGGCGCAGCACCAGCAGGATGGCGTGGGGGCCCGGGCACGACATGTTGACGCACTTGGACACCTCTCGGGCCTCGTCGCCCTCGCTCAGGGAGGTGTCGAACAGGCCGGGCGTGTCCACCAGGGTCAGCTGCTGCCCCCCCACACAGCCGCTCCTCTTGCTGCACTGTCGGGTCACTGCAACGAGAGAGACACGTCTGCTTTAACAGCGTCTATAAAGTCTATATGAAGGTTCTCATGTTTCTCTAATACTGACTTAGTTTGGTGGGAGGGCATCTGTGTTAAATATTTATCTAGTTAAGTTTATCTAGAAGTAACGGTATGTTAAGAAAATTTGAAAAATAAAAGTTTAAAGTTACAGGAAGTGAGTTCTAAAATGGAATCCCTCTGTGATCAAGAAGCGACGTACATTTGAAAATAAACAGTTAACACTCGACTGAGACATCATTCTGACAGTTTAAACGGTCATTCAGCAAAATAAAGTGATATACTTGCTTCTGTTCTCAATGAATGTATGGATATGTTTGTACTAAGCCTGTGCTTTTTACTAATGTGTGTGTATGTGTGAGACAATGAGTGAGGGATGTGTGTGAGAAATTGTTCTATATTAATTACTATGTTTAATTGTTAAACTGCACTGTGACTATATGAATAACTGTTTTATATTACTTTGCACTGTGTAACTTATTTTTGTACCCAGGGACTGCAGATGGAAATTAGCTGTTTAGCTAGAATCTGGTACAGATCATCTCTGTCTTACAAGCGTAATGTCTCTGTACACTGTCCCTTCAAATAAAGACTAAACTAAAAAAAAACTAAAAGGTGTTATTATTTGTCAAATTATAACTATTGTGTAATTTATATGGATTTTGTCCCTTGTTTACAAAATGGTTGCTAGGTAACAGTTGTGGAATTACCTCTAACTGTGTCATATTTGCTGCCCATGTTCAACCAGGAAGTAAAATTATAAACTGTATGAAAACTGTCAAACTGGGGACAAACAGGAAAAATGCACAGTAAAATCTTAAATATAATCATGTTCAGTTTATTTTAGTGAATTGTGATGTCTAACCTGTCATATAGACTTTAACACCGATGTAAAGTCGATATGATAGATTGGACTAAACATTTCACTAAAACGTAGTGCACATGATTATATTGAAGATTTTACTAAACATTTTGCTTATTCATCCTGAGTTTAACTGTTTTCGTAGTGTTTATAATGTTATTTCCTGGTTGGATATGGGCGTAGGTGGTGGTAATTCTACAGCTGTTACCTAGCAACCATTTTCAAAATAAGGGACAAAACCCATATAAATGACACCATAGTTATGATTTTTCAAATAATAATACCCAGTAACAACTTTATTTTGTTGAATGAGACTTTAAAGTATCAAAAAGTTGTGTCAGTTGTTTGTCAATTGTATTTGTATTTTTCATGGCACGTCGCTTTTTGATGACATCACAGAGGGATTCCATTTTAGAACTCAATCACTTCCTGTAATTTTAAACATTTATTTTTCTAAATTTCTTGACAAACTGCAACTTCACATATGCAAAACTATAGTAAATATTTACCACAGGTGCCCTCCCACCAAACTAAGTTAACATTTTGAGAACCTTCATATAGACTACAGGTTTTCAAAATGTTTGATGGGAGGGCACCTGTGGCAATTATTTATTATAGGTTTACATTTGTGAAGTTGCAGTTTGTTAAGAAATTTTGAAAAATAAAGGTTTAAAATGACAGGAATGGTTGCTAGGTAACAGCTGTGCAATTATCTCTAACCAGGGGAGGAGACAGGGGGGACAAAGAGGTCTGTTGTCCTGGGCCTCAGGGTCTTAGGGGCCCAGAATTGGACCCTCTTCCTACAAATTTATATTAGAGGGGGGCCATGTGAAGCTTCTTGCCCTGGGCCCCCAAATTTCTGTCGACGGGATTGCCTCTAACTACATCATATTTAATGTCTGACCAGGAAGTACAGTTATAAACATTACAAAAACTGTCAAATTGGGGATGAATAGGCAAAATGTTAAGTAAAATCTTAAATATAATTATGTTATGTATGTACGACATTTTTGTAAAATGTGTTAAAGGAGAAATATTATGTGTTTTTCCAGGTACATATTAAGAACTATAACATAAGAAGAGCATCACTTTATGGTTTGTTAATTGTAAAACACAATATTGATCTAAAACATCTTAGGAATAGAAACATTTCCTTTGACTTCCTGTTCAAAACTGTAGAGGTGATAAGCCCCGCCTCTTCACAGTGACATTTCACTGTAATAAGCTGCAGATTGTCATGTTTTTATTAGGTTGTATTTATTGCGTGTAAGGCTGTATTTCCCGCGTGTAGGTTGTATTTATTGTGTTTAAGGCTGTATTTATTGTGTTTAAGGCTGTATTTATTGCGTGTAAGGCTGTATTTATTGTGTATAAGGCTGTATTTATTGTGTATAAGGCTGTATTTATTGTGTTTAAGGCTGTATTTATTGTGTTTAAAGCTGTATTTATTGTGTATAAGGCTGTATTTATTGTGTATAAGGCTGTATTTATTGTGTTTAAGGCTGTATTTATTGTGTTTAAAGCTGTATTTATTGTGTGTAAGGCTGTATTTCCCGCATGTAGGTTGTATTTATTGTGTTTAAGGCTGTATTTATTGTGTATAAGGCTGTATTTATTGCGTGTAAGGCTGTATTTATTGCGTGTAAGGCTGTATTTATTGTGTATAAGGCTGTATTTATTGTGTATAAGGCTGTATTTATTGTGTTTAAGGCTGTATTTATTGTGTTTAAAGCTGTATTTATTGTGTGTAAGGCTGTATTTCCTGCGTGTAGGCTGCATTTATTGTGTGTAAAGCTGTATTTCCTGAGTGTAGGTTGTATTTATTGTGTGTAAGGCTGTATTATCTGCATGTATGGCTGTATTTCCTGCGTGTAGGCTGTATTTATTGTGTGTAAAGCTGTATTTCCTGCATGTAGGTTGTATTTATTGTGTGTAAGGCTGTATTATCTGCATGTATGGCTGTATTTCCTGCGTGTAGGCTGTATTTATTGTGTGTAAGGCTGTATTTCCTGCGTGTAGGCTGTATTTATTGTGTGTATGGCTGTATTTATTGTGTGTATGGCTGTATTCCTGCGTGTAAGCTGTATTTATTGTGTGTAAGGTTGTATTTATTGCATGTAAGGGTGTATATCCTGCGTGTAGGCTGTATTTATTGTGTTTAAAGCTGTATTTATTGTGTGTAAGGCTGTATTTCCTGCGTGTAGACTGCATTTATTGTGTGTAAAGCTGTATTTACTGCGTGTAGGTTGTAGTGTAGGTTGTATTTATTGTGTGTAAGGCTGTAGTTCCTGCGTGTATGGCTGTATTTCCTGCGTGTAGGCTGTATTTATTGTGTGTAAGGCTGTATTTCCTGCATGTAGGCTGTATTTATTGTGTGTAAGGCTGTATTTATTGCGTGTAGGCTGTATTTATTGCGTGTAAGGCTGTATTTCCTGCGTGTAAGGCTGTATTTCTTGCGTGTAGGCTGTATTTATTGTGTGTAAGGCTGTATTTCCTGCATGTAGGCTGTATTTATTGTGTGTAAGGCTGTATTTATTGTGTGTAAGGGTGTATATCCTGCGTGTAGGCTGTATTTATTGTGCGTAAGGCTGTATTTCCTGCATGTAGGCTGTATTTATTGTGTGTAAGGCTGTATTTCCTGCGTGTAGGCTGTATTTATTGTGTGTAAGGCTGTATTTATTGCGTGTAAGGCTGTATTTCCTGCGTGTAGGCTGTATTTATTGTGTGTAAGGCTGTATTTATTGTGTGTAAGGCTGTATTTATTGCGTGCAGGTTGTATTTATTGTGTGTTAGGTTGTATTTATTGTGTGTAAGGCTGTATTTCCTGCGTGTAAGCTGTATTTATTGTGTGTAAGGTTGTATTTATTGCGTGTAAGGGTGTATATCCTGCGTGTAGGTTGTGTTTATTGTGTTTAAGGCTGTATTTCCTGCATCTAGGCTGTAATTCCTGCGTGTATGGCTGTATTTCCTGCGTGTAGGCTGTATTTATTGTGTGTAAGGCTGTATTTATTGTGTGTAAGGGTGTATATCCTGCGTGTAGGTTGTGTTTATTGTGTTTAAGGCTGTATTTCCTGCATGTAAGTTGTATTTATTGTGTTTTAGGCTGTATTTCCTGCGTGTAAGGCTGTGCTTATTGTGTTTAAGGCTGTATTTCCTGTCCTGTCCACTAGAGGCTGCTGCTGTGTGGGTCTGTACCTGAGGAGGCGCTGACAGAGGCGCTGAAGGCGTCCTCTCCCAGGATGGTGTTTCCACAGGAGCTCTTTCCCACTCCTGTCCTGCCGACCAGCACCAGGCGCAGCTCAAAAAACACTAAGAAGGAGAAAAGTGTAAAACATGCTTTGTCAGAGGTTACACAACACTTTTCTTATACTTAATACTTTTTATTGAAGTAGAACTCTTAACACTGTCGGTAAATCTGTCAGTAAAACACACTGTCAGTAAAGTGTGTTTTACAAAATGTTACTAGAATTTGCACATTGTTTTAAATACTATTTAACAACAATGTGTTTTAAATCATTTTTGTTATTATTACAGCACTAACAATTATTGTAGTAGTCGACTAGTCTAACGAATATTTCTATTGTACTTTGCATTTTAATAAATTATCAACTAAATAAAGACTGAAATATGGAGAATGAAGGAAACAGAGAATATTTACAGATTATATGTGTTAATGATGAAATGGTTTCTTATTTTTTGACATTTTCATTCAATAATGTCACTGTCTTAGTTATAAAAAGTCTTTTCATGTGTTTTAGAGTCTGTTTATTCCAGCGAACAATTACCAATGACAAAGTATGACTATGATTATTTTTATGATTATTTCTAGTTTCGTTGATTAATCGTTGCAGTCCTAATTATTACATCAACACTTCGGCCTACAGTACGGTGTTAGTTACTCGTTGGTACAAAAAATACCATTATTCTTCAGTTTCTTTCTGCCTTCACTTAATACCTTTGTGCCAGATTTAGTTTCATGTGGATAAATTACAGAGGTATGAACCATAAATTAGGGCTTCAAAATCGAAATTAAATCGGAATTGATTGAATCGACGCAATTAGCAAATCGCAAAGGCAGCAATTTTTGAAGTGCAATAATTTCCTCCACAAAGAACAAAATATCCTGTTTAATTCTGCATAAAAACGGCGACAAGTGACAGAAACCACAACAAAACTGACAAAAACATGACCTGAAGCGACAAAAACGTGTCAAAAACCGACAAATACATGTCTAAAAGTGACAAAAACCCAACTAAAAGCAAAAAGAAAACGCAACTAAAGAGACAAAAACACGGGTCGAGTTCATATTTCAGTCGTCCATCAATTCTCCTGGTTGTATTTAAAACGTGAACAGAATGCTATTTTTGAAAAACATAAATCTTTGCAAATCTAATCGTAATCGCAAAACTGGCCGAAAAATCGTAATAAGATTCACAAATCGTGCAGCTCTACCATAAACCCCGCCCACTAATCTGTATTTGAAAGTTTAAGGCAAACTGTGTGTCCCGTGTGTGACTCTCACCTTTAGGATGGTCCTTGCTGTTTCTCCTGCTCAGCTCTGCACAAAAACAACATTGTCAGACATCAATTCAATTCAGTTTATCTTTGTAGTGCTCAAAATCACAAAACCTCTTTCCTCGATGGGCCACAGGTGGAAAACAGTTCAGCTGTAATGAACTAACTAACCATTTTGGAGCGCCCTGAGAAACTTCTGCACCGAAAAAGAACGCAAAATCAATCACCATTGCCAAATTTAAAGAACCAGACAGTAGCAAAGACATTATTTAGCATATTTTTGAACTAAATGCTCTGATTTGGACATATTTTAGTGGTGTGCCGCGGTATTGTTTAAACTAAAGTGTGTTGCCACTCAAAAAAGGCTGAAAACACTGCTCTAGTCCAGTGCTTCTCAAACTTTTTCAGTCGCGACCCCCAAAATAACAATAGTTCACAGTCGCGACCCCCAAAAACAAAAAGTAGGCGACATGCAAAGTGATAAATTAGCCTTATATCTAATCTTTGATTTTATTTTGAGAATATAGACCTAGAAAAATGACTTTGATTGACCGACAAATAGGACTCTACATTCACCACTGCATTTGAGGGTGTCAAGCCTTGTTTAAGACTATTGTATACTGTACATTTTTCCTCATCATCTGGGGACCCCTGGAAATCATTTCGCGACCCCCATTGGACCCCTAGTTTAAGAACCACTGCCAGTCCATCCAGCACAGAGAGATCCCCCAGGCAGACAACGAACAGTTCATCTAGAGTAGAAGTAGTTCCTCCAGGCAGAAGAGGATCAGTTCATCCAGATCAAGGAGAGCTCATAGGAAGAAGAGCCAGAGGACAGTGTTCAGCTCCACTTCCTCCAGCAAAGTCGCCCCAGGGGCAGCGCACTGTAGATTTTTAATTCTGTTCCTAACTGGCCTCGATATGATCAGCCTCAACGTTTAAGCATTCATCTTTTGGATAATTTATGGCAAAGTGCAATCAACAGGACAAACTGGCTCTTGCCCTCCGTCATTATTTAACAAAGGTTAGTCTTCACCCGAAAATAAAGCGAGTAAAGTCAGTGCAAGGAGAAAAAACACCCGACTTCAAAAGTGAAAGTAAAACAATCTGTGCCAAACCGAATCAAAATATAAGCTGTGAACTGTAGAGCCTTTTGTTTTTAATGCACACGTGTTTAAATCTTAAGACGGAACCATAAATGAATGAAACAAGGAGGAAGAAAGTGCACTTACTGCTGTCAGCCATCGCGACGTGAGCTGCAGGAAACAAACATGCAAATCCTTCACTTTTTTGATGTAAGTGGAGCTTTTATTTTGAAAGATAACGGGAACCACCTGAAGACCGACAGACTTTGCAAATAAAGTCACCAAAGCCACTGGAAAAAGACAGCACATCATTCTTAAAAGGTATGTTAAGTTAAAATGACGATTGTTGAATTATTGAGTGTCTTTTCCTTTACGTTTAACATAAACTCCTAACGTCAGAACGTGGTCAATGCGTGTAACTTTGTGCCTTTAGTGTTTGCAATGGTTAAAAGTTCTTTTCTTTTCTTTTCTTTAGATAAAACTATTACTTTACTTCACTTTTTAAAGTTATTCCGGTATTACGGCGCTCGTGAAGGGCCATAAATTGCATGTTAGGTTCAGGTTTTTGTCATAAATTCACGTAATGTAATGTACTGTATCAATATGGAGTATTTTTGCAATTTCTCATTTTAAACTCCTTGTTCCAAATATATTTATTATTATTTTTTTTTATGATTATGATTATCATAGCCTAATTTCAATATCTATTGGATAGCAAGATGTCCCTCACTTTTACGCTGTCCCAGAGGTCAGGCAGAGGTCCACATTTGGTTGGTTTTCATCTGAGGTATAAGTTAACCTTTTTAGCAAGCCTTAAACTCCAAACCAGCCTGGCACTTGCGTTATTTGTCGTCTGTTTTTACCATGGATGTATTAAATGAACACGAGTCGCCATAATCTTAAAATCCACTCGTAACAGCACATTTCCTGGTGTATTTTGAAATGGGAGCATGCTGTTTATATATATATATATATATATATATATATATATATATATATATATATATATATATATATATATATATATACACATCACAAAAAAGTGCATTTACAACATTTGTGGCAAATTACTGAATATTTCCACAATTAAGTCAGAACAGGCAAATTGCATATACAAATTGCATATATATAACATATAGAAATTGAAAAAAAAAAACAAAGGAAAAAAAGTATATATAAATTAAAATATACAAAATATAGGTTTAAATAGAAAAAGGGTTTGTCCGCGTTAAGCCAAATTTCAGAAAGTCTACGCTGCTACTGATTGGTCAAGAGGTTATGACGCCATCTAGTGTTCACAAAAGTCAATGTTTTAACTACCAACTTTGTATTTATGAACACAACAAAATATTAAATGTTTTATGAAAGAATCAACATTAAACCGCTTACATAAGAAGAGCTGATCAATCCAAAATTACCTCCTAACGGAGAGAACCATCCGAGGAGGACGTGAACGTAGCACGTTACCATAGCAACGCGCAGTAAACGTTTCATCCAAGAGTTAACGGTTAACAGCTTGACGACGGGATCCAGGTAATTAACGTTAGCTGCTTTTTTCCACGGTAAATATTTCTTGTAACTTATATGTTTTGTCTAAAAGTGACAC
Organism: Rhinogobius similis; assembly: GCA_019453435.1. Taxonomy (NCBI): domain Eukaryota; kingdom Metazoa; phylum Chordata; class Actinopteri; order Gobiiformes; family Gobiidae; genus Rhinogobius; species Rhinogobius similis. Next base: position 6,639,307 of record CM033619.1, on the reverse strand, counting down.
GCTTGTTTGTAAAATATGGAGAAAAGAAACTTCTAAAAAATTCCAAGAGGTCCTGAACGCAAATTCCGAAATGGAGAGTAACTGTAGTCACGTTTGATAGCAGTTAGCTAACGTTAGCATTGTGTCAAAATGTGATTATTTGATTATTTGTGATTACAAGTGTAACAATCTCGGGTTTCTAAACAGATGCGCAGCAATAAAAGGAAAGAGGCAAAAAGCCTACATATTTGTGATAGTATAATATTTGTTTTACATATTTTGCATGATATTCTATTAGCGTGTTTATACAACTTTGGTTAGTACTTGTGGATGTTTTTGTAAGAAAATTAAAGTTGCCATCTAATGTTTCTGTCATTTGGTTCTACAGCTGCCTGTATCTCAGAAGAGAGATTTAAAGTCTATATGATAGTAGATGTTAGATGACACATTTCATTAAAACGTAGAAAAAGTGATTATATTTAAGATTTTAATATTTTCCCTATTTGTCCCGAGTTTGACAGTTTTCATAATGTTAATAATGTTGCTTCCTGGTTGAACATTAGCACAATTATGACAATTAGAGGTAATTCCACAACTGTTACCTAGCAACCATTTTGAAAACAAGGGACAAAATCCATGTCAATTACACAATCGTTATAATTTGACATTATCTGATAACAACTTTAGTTTGTTTTAACTGTCAAAAAGATATCAGTTGAGCGTGAACTGTTTATTTTCAACTATATGTCGCTTTTTGATGACATCACAGAGGGATTCCATTTTAGAACTCAGCACTACTTCCTGCAATTTTAAACTTTTATTTTTTCAAAATTTTTCACAAACTGCAACTTCATGGATGTAAAACTATGATAAATATTTACCACAGGTGCCCTCCCACGAAACTAAATCGTATTTAGAAAAACACGACTTTAACACAATGGAAACCAGTGTTGAAGCTGCTGATGACGGTGTGGAGAAGCAGCTTCCGGTGGACATGTTCTATGACTACGGCCAGCTTGAGTCCAAAGCCTCCGTCAGCCCAGAGTCCAAGATCCCACTGAACCTGCTGCACCTGTCGTATCCTTCAGCATCCTCAAGTCAAGTCAGTTTATTTTTGAAATGCTCAAAAGTTGTTGCCTTGGTGGGTGACAGTGAAACAGTAATTGGTCAATAATAGAAAAGCAGTTTAAATAAACAATCCCCTGTCCTTGAGCCTCCTTCTCGACAAGTAAAAACTACAAAAACCCTGTGGGGAAAAAGTATAAACCTCGAGGAGAACCACAGTGAAGGAGAGATCCTACTCCCACAGACGGACAGACAGCAGATGGTCCAGGACTGACACATCCACTTTGACCAGAACCACTCGAGGAAGGAAAGTGGATCATTTAGTGTAGAGAGAGTTCCTCTAGGCAGTTCAGGAACAGTTCATCTATTTTATTTTTTTATTTTATTTTATTTATTTAAGGAAAAGGGGGAACAATGCATATTAATAAACATTTACACAAATGTTAATATGCCAGATTATAGCCCAAGGCTAATTTCCATTTGCAGACCCCTGGCAGGTTAACAGAAAGATAAGAACATACATACAGTACACTTCAGTTAATCACACTACAAACATTCAACAGAAAACAAGTCGAAAAGTCACAGACAACAGTTAAGACACATATCTGTATTGCACAAGCCCTTCTACTGCAGAGTCCTATTGCACTCACCCCTACATTGCACTGATCCCTATTGCACAGTGTAGAGAGAGTTCCTCCAGGCAGATGAGGAACAGTTCATCCAGTGTAGAGAGAGTTCCTCCAGGCAGAGGAGGAACAGTTCATCTAGTGTAGAGTGTTCCTCCAGGCAACTGAGGAGCATCCAGATGTACAGCTCAGGTCTGTGAGATGGAGTGGGGCCTCCTAGGTGCATTCTGAAAATAGTTTCAGAGTCTGAAACATGGAGAAATCTTTACAACATTCTCCTCTCTCCTGCCGCTTGTCCTCTTAGCTCTTCCTCTCACTTCCCCTTTCACTTTCTTATCTTCTTCTCCAGTCTCCTCCTCTTATCATCTCCTGCCCCCCTCTTACCTCATCTCTATCTCCTCGATTACCTGTCTTTTTGCTCCACTTCTCTCTCTTCCTCTTTTTGTATCCTCCCTCACCTCCTCTTCTCACCTGTCTCTTTTACCTCTTCATTTTTACCTCGTCATATTCTTCAGCATCTTTACAGAATCTGTCCTCCCCTTTAACCCTTTTACACCCTCCTCCTCTCATCTTACCTTCCCCTCTCACCTCCTCACATCCTTCTAGTCTCCGCCTCTTCATCCCTCTTGTAGCACTGTCCTACATTGACATATGAACCTGTCTGAGTCCTTGACGTGTCTTCCCAGTCACTCGTTTGGTTACGACTGTAAGCGCAGGGCCAACCTTCAGCTGTTGGATGAACAGACTCTGGTGTACGTGGCTGGAAACATGCTGGTGCTGCAGGACCTGAGCTCCAAACAGCAGAGCTACCTGCGCTCCAGCAGTGGAGGAGGCATCGGAGCCATCACTGTAAGGACTCTCTGCTCACCTCTCAACACTGCATTTGTCTAACAATTTCTCATCATAGTTTTTATCAGTGTAATACTTGTAAATTAAACTAAATGCAAAATTAGCAATGACAAACTAAACAAAAAAAAATGAAAAGGAACATCAGTCTGAAAATTTTGCCAATGTTGAGCACCGATATTTTATTACTCGTCTGCACTTAGTTTTTAGACCAAAGACTAAAACAAATTTTAAATCGATTGTCAAACTGAGTTCCCCCGATCAACGCAGCACTGTGGTGTCTTACCCAGGACTTGCCTCTTGTGTATTTGTGTGTTCACAATTCACTTCATTAAGCACACAGCCCGGTACTTATGTAAACATTCTATCCCATTCATTTTAATTAATAAAAACTTGTCATTTTGTCGTTTGTAGGCAGCACAGACACATCGTTATTTATACGCTCATCACATTTGCCATCGAACGATAACTATCAATATCTAACTTCCAACCTCTAATTTCTAAAGTTCACTTATACTATGTTAGTTTTTGTGGTGCTGTGAAACAAAACAGATTTTTTTTTAGTTGCCCACTATGTTTTTGGTGCATTACTGTCCTTGAATGTTAGTTTTAAGAAATGTTTTTTTTTTTTTTTACACGGTTGTTTATAACGTTAAGAACCTACACAATCTACATCTCACATCTACATTTGACACTGTTTTCTGACTCTGCTCTGGTGTCACGAGTGGTCGAGTGGTTGTCAGTCGGCAAAACAATAGTTTGTGATGTTTGGAAGCACACGCCAACTCTCCCACTGAAAATGCAATATATTCAATAGAAACAGTTAGAAAATCAAACAGTCAAAGTTGTTGGTCATTCAAAGGCAAGCAGATTGACCAACATTCACAGGAAACAAACAAATGGAGAACTGTCTTTAGACCCTCCTTCTCGACAAGGAGAAGTAGAAAAAAAAAGGAAAAGGAGAAACCTGGAAGACAACCGCAATGAAGGAGATGAAGGAGGGGTCCACTGCCACGAACAGGACTGACAGACAATCTTTTGTTATACTTGCACGTCTCTGACAATCATGTCTTTGTTTTAGACTCATCCAAGCAAGCAGTACTTTGGTGTGGGAGAGAAGGGAAGCCATCCCCACATTATTATTTATGAATATCCCTCCTTACGGCCATATCGCATCCTGAGAGGTGAGCTTTGTAACTGTTCTGTTCCCCAGAATGGCATTGTAAGTGTCTAACTCACATTTATTTTACTGTTTGTTATTATTGCTTTAAATAAGATCCATAATTCGAAGCACTATTGTGTTGAAGACAAATTTCACTTTTACCTTGGAACAGACAGTTTAAAGTTCGATAATCGTTACTTTGTTCAAACTGCTAAATGTACAAATCTTGAAATCATAGACTTTGAGAGTCAGAATCTGTGCCATCTTTCATGACATTAATCTGAGTCATTATCAAAGGATGTCAAAGCTGTCCTTGTGCAGGTGGGACTGAGCGGGCGTACTGCCACCTGGACTTCAGCGCAGACGGAGAGCTGCTGGCCAGTGTGGGCGCGGCTCCAGACTACATGCTGACTCTGTGGGACTGGAGGCAGGAGTCGGTGATGCTGAGCTGTAAGGCCGTGTCCCAGGACGTGTACCGCGTGAGCTTCTCTCCTCACAACCCCGGATTGCTCACCTCCTGCGGCTCAGGACACATCAAGTCAGTCCCACTTAGCTTTGTGCCAGCGCTATGACAAGATTACACTTTAATTTCCTTACACTTTGTTTGAGAGGGTTGTTTTATATTTTAAAGGGCCTTTACGTGATTTTAATCCATAAGTGTGGATCATGTTCCAGTTTGAACGGTAAAAATGCAAGAATAGCTGGCCCACACAAGTCATATGCTTCAAAATGTTTTTCTATACTATTTACCATTACGTTTCAGACACAGCTGTTCTGTGTGATGAAGGTGGTTACCGTTGTGCAGTATTATGCAGGCGGCCAGGGAGTCAAACCCAGGAACCTTCTTGGTGTGAGGTGTGAGTGGTAGCCTCTCTGCCACCGTGCCTCAAATACCAAGACATTTTTTCTCTAATTTCTTGGTTATGTTGATGAAAAACTGTATTGACATTTGGGCTACAACAATTAATTGTTGCAGTGTAGTCGATGAAATATGGTCATTGTTATTTGGACTAAACAGACTCTAAAACACATTCCAAAAGACCTTTTACAAAGACTGTGACATTATTAAAGAAAAAGGTAAATAAAAAAAATGGTAAACTTTCATTAATGATACACTTTATTATTAAATATTCTCCATCTAGAAGTATTTAGTCACATTTAAACTTTTTTTTTAGTTGATGAAAAGTTGATGAAAATTTCAATGCACAACAGAACAGAAATAATCGTTTGACTATTCCCAGCGTTGTGTCTGTTTCAGGTTCTGGAAGATGGCGAGCACATTCACAGGCCTCAAACTGCAAGGCCTTATGGGACATTTTGGAAAAACTGCAGCCACCGATATTGAGGGCTACGTGGTTCTACCAGATGGAAAGGTACTTGAATGGTTAGCAAATATCACAATCTAGACCAGAGGGGGGCAAACTAAGGCCCGGGGGCCACATGCGGCCCTTTTGGCATTTTGATCCGGCCCGCAAAGCATTCAATAAAAAATGGTATGAGTTGGGTGTGGTGCATTTGTCATTTTATAGTTTCCTGAGCAGCTGCTTGTTCATTAAAAATCAGTTTTGAGAACAGCCACCACTAGAATAACACCAAACTTTGATGCATTGGATAAAAGGAGTGATCAACAGCACTGTTCCCACTAAATAAAGGTAATGATTTTTGCTATTCTGTTGTAATTTTTTGTGTATTTTAGGCATTAAGTCTATGCGTAGTAGTATGTGTGTAAAATGGTCCGGCCCCCAGGTAAGTGTAAAAATCCAATGTGGCCCTTGCGTCAAAATAATTGCCCACCCCTGATCTAGACTATGTTTTCTATAATTGAATGTGACTAAGCCAATGTATGCTTTATATTTATCTTAATTGAGCATTTCATCAGAACATTCCCAGTCCATAGTTTAAATTTGAGGAGGCAGGCATTTAAGGTAAGACACTGCACATGAATAGGAAAAAATAAGGCTTTTTGTGTGTTAAAACTGCCAAAATTGCACATATTTGGGACCTGTGAATCTGACATTAAGGTAGTTTTCAGGCAATGTCTCGCTTCACAAAAACATTTACAGAAGGGATGCAAGATTGTACAGTGTGTGTTGGTTCTACTTTAAGGCTGATGTTTAGGTCTCTGGGAGAAAATCGCATTTGGAAAAAACGGCCTTTGCAGTTACAATGTCACATAAAAATTTAAGGATTAAGAATTTTATGGGAATTTTATTTTATTGTCATAATGCAGATCTTTGAATTGGTTAATGGTTAAATTAATCATATTTCTTTACTAACTTTAATAACTTCAAAAAAGTGACTGGATTTTTTAAATACAAAACTGTAATTGTTTCATAGGACTAAGATTGATACAGTGTTAGGAAAAGTACTTATTTTGTTACTTAAGTAAAAGTATAGATACAGGAGCAAAGTAAAAGTAGAACAAAAAAATCTAAGTAAAAGTTTGAAGTACTTGTGTAAAAAGTAAGTATGTCACACTGATGTTAAGATCTGTTAAAGCTTTAAAGGTAGTTATTTTGACAAAGAAATGTGGTCAATAGAGGCATTATTCTAGTATGTTTTATACATATATTTTAGTTTGCTCACAGTTGGAACTCAAAACCTTTAGGCAGAATGTCATCACTAACATGTTAAAAAGAACCCCTCTCTCCACATGAAAAAGTACTTTCTACTTTTCAGTTGAGTAAAAAAAAAATACAGATACTGGCTCCCAGATGAAGTAAATGTATCCATTGTAAAAAAAGAAAAAAAAAAAAAAAGAAAATGAAAAATATTGAAGTAAAGCAGATATTTCAAGTCAAGTTCTTGAGTACGGCACTTTTACTTTTGTATTTTGTTTTCTGCCACTTCAAATCTGTGAAACCCGTCTGTGAGCAACATCCAACATTTGTAGATTGTCTGTTTTGGACACGCTTCTCTGTGCTGCCCCCTGCAGGTGGTGTCGGGCTCAGACTGGGGGAACCTGCTGCTGTGGGACGGGAACTCCATAAAGGTGGAGATTTGCCGTAAAGAGGGCCGGACGTGCCATGCTGGGACCGCCCTGCCCTTCGCCCTGGAGGAGGGGCAGCTGCTGACCATGGGAGCCGACGGAGCTGTGCGGGTAATGCTCATGGGTTAGAAATATACAGGATTTACAGATTTGTAGAGGACTTTAGAGTCGCCGTAGTTTTGACACTAAAGCCTGCTCTCCCTTTTTGATTGGTCAGTCTACTCTACTGCAGACCCTTCGGCCCAGTCAAAAGATATAATAGTGGTATAATGTGTGAAACCCATGGATAACTGACTGAAGAAGTACTCAATGTTTTTACTCAAGTAAATGTACAGATACATGAGCAAAAAAATTAAAATATCACATTTAAATAATCAAAAAGTACCCGTTTGAAAATGTACTTCAAGAGTAAAAAGTGGAAGTACTTCAAAGACCAGTTTTATGCATCAAATGTTGTTTTTTGGTAATGAATTTTGCTTAATTTTGGTCAGCAAAGGTCTATTCGAAGTAATTTCTTATTTTTTGTTGATAATTTCATGTGTATATTTTTGTTTTCTCGTTGTTGAGCTTGAACTCAAAATCTTCAGGCAGAACGTCACAATCAACGAGCTAAAAATAAAAGTACTTGGAATGTGGAATTTGTGCTCATTTCCAACCAGGAAGTAACATTATAAACTTCACAAAAACTGTCAAACTGGGGACTGATGGGCAAAATGTTTAGTAAAATCTTAAATTTAATCATGTTTACTACATTTTAGTGAAATGTGTAGTCTAACCTGTCATATAGACTTTAACTAAAATGGCAAATACAAATAACATAGAGAGGAGGAAGCTTCAAGCTTGACATCCCTGATGTGTGTAAATGTGTGACGTGTGTGACATGTGTGAGGGTTTGCTGTGCTCTTTCTCAGGGCTGGGACCTGGAGAGCATCGACGGGGCCGACTGTCAGGGCGAGGGCAGCTGCTTCGAGCTGGAGCCCATGAACGAGATGGTGATCGGGCCCAACGTCAGTTTGAGCTCTGTGGTGCGCAGCGGCCAGCACGACTTTGTCTGGTTTGCTCAGGTCGGTCTGCCACTAGACGTGTCCACTGGAGCCCCCTGCTGGCTCATAAACACACTGCCATTTACATTCAGACCACCAATTTATTTCAGCAAACAATAAGACAATAAAACAGTTGTCGAGCATAGTAAACTTTAAAGAAAAGCTAACGTTCAAAACAACAAGACTACAAAGAGATCATGTCAAAAAAAACATAACAGCAAAATACTACAAAAAATCATAATTACACATTTTGAGATGCAATACATTACTTTTTATCATACATAGACAGATGAGTCGACATAGTAAGTACTGTGACAGGTTAAGTTGCAGAATGAGGAGTGTGTTCAGACCTCTTGCACAGCAAAAATAATTCCAGACTTTTCTGTGCATTATTCCCAGCCTTGTGTGATTCATGCTGTTGAGTCTGGGCTTGACCCAACAGTGAATGTGAGAGATCGACCAATCACAGAGCAGCTTTGTGGTTTGAGTGGGAGCATGAGGGGAAGTGCCCAAACGGACATAGAGACACCGACCGACGTAAATTGGCATATTTTAACAGAAACAATTATTAGTTTGTTTTTAAGTACGGCAAAAGCAAAAGTCTGAATGTTTGCGGTTGTGACTCTTCGCCCAATCAGCTTGAATTATTCAACTGAACTTTCCCTGAGACTTCCCAGAGGTATAATGTGTTGAACTTGACTCAAGAGTGTGACAAACTTAAATTTGACTTTTGCCAGGTTACAAGTCTTTATGCAAAATTTGAATAGAGATTTTAAATGTCAGCATGATTCATCAAATGTATGACCGTTTAAACATAAACGTGTAACTGACCCTAAAACTGCAAAAAAAAACACACAAGGATTCTGTTTGTCCATTTGTCATTGCTGAAAGAGACAGATAAGCTAACTGTTGTCTGTGCAGGACGCCATGGGAGCCATTTGGAAACTGGATCTGTCCTTCACTCACACGGTACGTCCAGCCGCTCCTCCTCTCGGCCTCTGTTATCCAAACTAGAACAAACTACAGTGCATATATGGCGTTCTGACCACTATAACCAAATTCTGCCAATAGTGTCACTTGTGATTTATCTTCTGAGCTTGTTAAACGTGTAAATCCAGTCCTAAGTTCCATGTGTGTGGTTGGGTGCAGACTCCGGACCCAGAGCGCCTGTTCCAGTTCCACTGTGGTGCCATCCAGGGCCTGGACGTGTGCTGGAACAGCCACGTGATGGCCACCACCGCACGGGGGGGTGAGTGTGCTCCAGCAGAGCCACAACGCATAATACACAGCAGACTATTATTCACTACAGCTAAACAGATCTGAGGGCTGCAGGTGCATTTTTAACTACATAAAGTAGTTCAGTGTAAAGTTTGTTTAGGTAACTGTGCATGAATAAACTTGAAAACAAAGACAATGAAGTGTAAAATAAACAGTGTGCAAAATAAGTATCAATCATTGCAATCTTACACAATTTGATCATAAATAACGTCATTGACTCAAAATGTGTCAAAGGCCAAAGAGAATGGGTGCATTTGGCACACTCAGGAGGAGTTCAGCCGACCTGAGAGACCACACAGGTTTGTAAGGATGGATACGCTCGAAGAAGTACAGCAGAGCAGCACCATTCAAACTCTTAAAAGCAAATAAAAGCAGTTTGAAGTGGTCAGTGAAGAGAAAGCCGGGTTTATGTGCTCAAAAAGTAAAGAACCATGAAAACTGCTGTCACAGAGATGAATGACCCTGGGCTATTGTGACTCTGACAGAGCCTCTGTTCTGCTCCACAGGTTCAGTCAAAGTGTTCGATTTCCTGTCCAAGAAGCAGCTGACATCCAGTCACTTTAACCAGGGAGGGACAGCTCTGTGCTGGGCCCCGCCTCAGGTCAGGGGCCTCTGCTCGCTCAGACTCTCTACTGACCTCAGACTGGACTGATGCTCCTGCGTGTCTCCTACAGCTGGAGCGAGGCGGGGGGCTGCTGACCGTGGGCTTTGAGGATGGAGTGGTGCGTCTCCTGGACGTCCTTGACCCCCAGCAGCTGCAGACGGTCCCAGGACGGAGCCGCAGGGGCGAGGTAGAGCTGCAGCTTCGACAGGCCTTCAAACCCCACAGCGCCAGAGTGAGCGCCGTGGCCTACGAACGCAACGCACGCATCCTCGCCACCGCAGTAAGTGACAGAGGGCTGCAGGGCTGGCCTGAAAACGGAGCGGGTTATCACTGTTTAGTTTTACATCTTTTCATGCTGTAATGTCATTTTAGACTGTTAAGGTATGTTATATACTTATAACACTTCAAATTCCTGAAATATATCACAAATAATTAAAATACCCAATAAATCACAAAACTGTTTCCAAATGCTGAAATTCCAGTGCTCTGTCCCTCAAAGTTGCAAATGACAAACAAATGTTTTGATCATCAGATAAAAGTGTATTTATTTTATACAAAAGAAACTGTTTGAGATACAGATGTTTTATGGATATTCACCAGAACATGTTTTAATTGCAAATACTGAATAAAAAAATATAATAAAGACAAGAATTAATTTATGGATTGGTGAATGCTTAAATACATTTTTAGAAGTTTTATAAACTTAAGTAAATTGATAAACAATATACTTAATATAACAATATAATATTGAAATAGGGGTGCACGGTGGCAGAGCGGCTAGAGCTTCTGCCTCTCAATAAGGAGATCGTGGGTTCGAATCCCAGACCACCCCAACATCGTGGTCTCGAATTCCGAACCACCCTAACGTCACACGATCTCTCTGGGTGGAGTCTGCATGTCCTCCCCGTGTTACCGTGGGTTCTCTCCGGGTTCTCCGGCTTCCTCCCACCGTCCAAAGACATGACTGTGTAGGTTAATTGACAACTCTAATTTGTCCCTAGTGAATGAATGTGAGAGTGAATGGTTGTCTGTCCTTGTCTCTGTCTCTCTGTGTTAGCCCTGCGACGAGTTGGCCACTGTCCAGGGTGTACCTAAGGCCCAAAGTCACTGGGATAGGCTCCAGTCACCCGCGACCCCTAACGGGAATAAGCGGTAGAAAATGAATGAATGAATGAATATTGAAATGCAATGTTGGTGACAGAAAACGGTGCATGAGGAGGCCGTGAATGTGTGCTTTTTAAAGATTATCTCGTCAACCCTTGTTTTGAGGGAAAGTCATCTAAAATGTAAGTTCTGTTTCATCCCTTCTGATCGCCAGAGAGCGGTGCTGACAGCACTGAAGGATTCCCTTCTCACATGCCGTGTGGGAGTCATTCAGTACTAAAGCATCGCTCTCTGGCGGTGAGGATGTAATAGAACTTTTGCTATCTTTAAAAACAACAATTTGAATGTACAATGAAAACAATTAATCAATGAAACAAATCAAATGGTAATACATTACATATAGTAACTAAATACATATTCTCAAAATGTGCATTTAGAACTGTATTCTAGTACAGTTACTCTTTCATTTGGTGGTTTCAGAATACAGTTACTTTCCTAAAAGTAGGAAACACAATATTTGATCACATATTTTAGCCTTAAAACTGTGTGGCTCACTTTTGGTGAGTGCACATGCATTTTTTTTCCTTCTTAAATTTGTGTTAAATAGAAGCAGAACTGATGGGGAAACAAATTTCATTTTTACTCTATAATATAATGCAACTTAATGTAAAAGTAAGTATTCAGAATACAGTTCTCTGATTCGACCAAAATGTTAGGGTTAGGATTGCATTTTAATCAAGGCAACTGTAACTGAACACATTTTCAAAGTATTCTTCCCAACACTGCTTATAAATCATAATAATAGAAACTTGAATTGTAATCTCCTAAACAAGTGCTGACCTTCAGTCAATCAGGCATGTCCAGTTTTGAAAACCTTTGTTACTAAAAGGAAATCATTTTGTACTTGTGTTCAGCTTGACAGTTCATTCACCTTTTGTGTGATACTTGATTTGACTAAAAACACAGTGATGTTTTGCTTCTTCTGCACAGAGCCCGGACTGCAGTGTGTTCTTCTTCAGCGCGGGGGAGAAGTTCCAGCCCATCGGCTTTGTGCCAGTGCCCGGCCCAGTGCTGGCTCTGGAGTGGTCTCCGTACTCACACGTGAGTCACACCTTCAGCTTACAGAGACCTCAACACTGCAGCACAGAAGACCTCATCCATCCAAACTCACAGACAGACACTGCAAAATGGAGTGATATTTACACAAGGATAAAAGGCTGCAGTATTAATCACAACTGAATTGAAATTGCAATTTGTATAGATACAAATCCCAAAAGCTGCAATTTAGTAAAAGTACTAATCTTCTCCTCAAACAACTAAATAGTCTCTCTTTTTCTGCATAAAAATGTCAAAATCTGTAGTTTAGACAAGTTCTGTAATACATGTGATTCTTTTATTAGTTTGTAAATGCATAGATCTATTTCAGTCTTTTTGTCAATTCTCCTGGAAGCGTTTATATATTATTTTATTACAAAATAAATCGCAAAGCTAATCATGATTAGAAAAAGTTTGTGCGTTTTGTGAGTAGTTTTCACCTGAAAGAATAAAGTAAATTAAATCGGATACAAAGAGCTTGTAAAAGAATAAAAATGGGTAAAAAGAAAAAGCAACAGTATGTAACTTTCTGGAGGTGGTATGTCACCTGCATGATTCCATGAAAATAGAATGTTCTGAGCAGTGTCTATGGAGATAGATGGGTTTTATGCCATACTGTGGAATATTCTAACTGGCTCCTTCAGGCGAGTCGTCTAACCTGTCTTACAGACTTTCATTAAAACTATAAAAGGTGTGTCCCCTTTAGATTCTGTAAAGGCTGTAAATGGTGCGATGCTGTGTTTCCGCAGAGAGAGAGCCGGCTGCTGGTGCTGTGTCAGACGGGTCACGTGGTCGAGGTGCACAGTCCAGACGGTCTGGAGCTGTCCGAGCACAGACAGAGCTATCAGCTGTTCACGCTGCACACCAGAGCCTTCCGCTTCAAGAGCATCAAGTCACGCATCAAGGTCGGCTCCTTCTGCTCTCTGACTGCAAAATCTGCCTGAGAATTTTTTGCTTTTTATTTATCAACTTCCCCACCACCATTTGCAGCGCCCCTTCATGGATCATGTCAATTACAATGAAAACAATATCATCATCACAATGGCTGTAGATAAAATATGTGGGGTATTGTATTGTTTTATGCACATTCAGTTTGGTCAGTGTGTCTTAAATGAATGCGTCCTGTGTGTTTTTAAAGTTCATACACCCTTACTGGACTCATTTTGATCTAAGTGGCCCAATTACAAGTCCAAGCCACTGTTTATAGTTTATTTATATGGGTCCCAATATCAGTCCATAGTTGTATGCAGCGCACATTTACAGGCCAAGACATTAAAAAAAAGCATCAAACACATAACACTTTAGATTGTTTTTAAATTAATACTAATTTTTGAGTAGAAGAATTTCAAGAAGAGCACGGTTTCAAATGGATATTGCTCTGTACAGAAGTTGTTTTTTTTAGAATCAGAATCAGAAAACGGTTTATTGCCATTGTCAGTGGTCAAAAATTCACAAACATAGGAACTTGCTTCGGCGCAAGGTGCAACATAAAATAATGAATAAAATATAATAAAATATATAAAAGAGGCATGCATAAGATTAAGAATAAAATAGACTAAGATAGATAGACTAAGACTATATACAGAAATGTACAGTTGGCAGATAGTGAAAAATGTGCAAATGTGGTAGTGCAAAGGGTTAGGGTTAGGGTTTTATGTCATAAACTTGAGTCCGGAATATGGTGGGGTAAGATGACTAATAATTGCAGTTCTACTGTTCTACGCAAAGAATGACAAGACACAATTTGATTCAATATAAATGCAAGCAAGTCTTTTTGAGATGCAGAAGACCGCAATTTAGAACAATCTGACAAATGACAGTAACCTAAGTGTCACATTTGACAGAATGACAATATTTTTCGTTACAGCAATACTGCAATCCGTTTAATGAACAATGTAGTGTTTATATGTTCTGTTCAAGACGGGCTACTATTAATGACCCAACAGTTTAGCTTTGACTATGTTTTGTATGTACACTTCCCAGCTTTGTTTAATTCTAAATTTGATCTACCTTTAGCCCAATTATCATATGTTTAATTATGTTAATGTTCCGATCTAGCTTTCAATAAAAACACCCTCACCCAAACATTATTTTAAATTATGAACTCAAAATTATCATTGCAAAGATATTCAAGGCCCAGCGCAGAAACGCCAAAGATCCTGAGTCACTGGAAGAACCAGAGGAGGAGGAGGAGGAGAAGGAGCTGCCCTCCATCCACCCCCCCAGCCCGCTCTGCTGCGGCTTCTACTCACAGCCGGGACGCTTCTGGCTCTCCATGGTAAGGCACAGAGACAGTGGTTCAGTAATAATCACAATCAACATTTCTTTTGCTCATCCCCAAGGACAAATTCTGCTCATTACAGACATGCAGAAGCATAAAAAGTGATCAAAAGTAAAAAGGTAAAAGAGAATATCAATATAAAAGTAACTAAGTGAAGTAAAAAGGAAGAAAAACACTTAAAAATTACGTTTATCTTAACTTATAAAAATATATATAGAAGATATACATATTTACATATTCTGTACAGTTTTACAAGTGAGCTCAATGACTTTACAAAGAGGTTGTTTAGATTATGCTTTTTCAGATCACTTATCCTGCTTCCACATTCACTTGCTGTTTGTCACACTTTTTTCTGATGTTTATTCTAAACTGCACTATAATAATAGACACCATTTCTTAAGCTCTCAAGCCTTAAATGCAGGACAGTGCAGCGTGTTTGACTCCCGGTCCACATGTTTCTGCCTGTGACTGGGTGAGTTTCCTCCGGGCTCCGATTTTCTTCATCAACCCATGACATCCTCCAGTTACAGCCCTGACAAGATCTGGATCTGGCCCCGGGGCACTGCGCTGCAGCGACCACTGCCCCCCAGCGGCTTTTGAAGGATTGGTCCAATCAAAGTGCAATTTTCTAAACAAATACACATTGGTACTTTAAAGTGCCATCCAACAAAAGTTGAATGAGTATTATTGTTTGTAAAATCATAACTGTTGTGGGATTTATATGGGTTTTGGCCCATGTTTTCAAAATGGTTGCTATGTAACAGCTGTAGAAGTACCTCCACCTATGTCATATTTGCTGCCCATGTCCAACCACGAAGTACAAATATATACATTATATAAACTGTCAAACTGGGAATAAATGGGCAAAATGTTTAGTAAAATCTTAAACATAATCAATGTCTCGTCTAACTGTCATATAGTCTTTAATTGGACACATTTTTTGGACATACATGGTTCCTCCCTTAATAATACTAACAATACTCACAATAACAATAAAAATGCGCATGTAGAGGTTTTATAATATTAGAAATAATTGTGTAAAATATGTTCAATATATGTTGGGGTGGTCTGGGATGAACCACCCCAACATCACACGATCTCTCTGGGTGGAGTCTGCATGTCCTCCCCGTGTTACCGTGGGTTCTCTCCGGGTTCTCCGGCTTCCTCCCACCGTCCAAAGACATGACTGTGTCTAAATTGTCCCTAGTGAATGAATGTGAGAGTGAATGGTTGTCTGTCCATGTCTCTGTCTCTCTGTGTCAGCCCTGCGACGAGTTGGCCACTGTCCAGGGTGTACCCCGCCTGAGGCCCAAAGTCACTGGGATAGGCTCCAGTCACCCGCGACCCCTAACGGGAATAAGCGGTAGAAAATGAAAAAAAAAGAATGAATGTTCAATATATGGATTTTCATAATATGAGACAAATTTGACATTGTGCTTGAGTTCATGTGAATTCCAGCCCGCGATGGTTGACTTGGTTTCCTGATAAATAATAAACTGTATCTGCTCAGTGTAAACCTCTGACGGCTGAAGGCTGTGTAACCTCTGGGTCACAGGGCGGGTATGACGCGGGCTTCCTGTACCACTGTGAGTTCTCTGAGGAGCAGGAGGTGGATCCAGCAGAGCGCCAAGACGAGCCCTTCAAAGCCCTGCCCCTTCACAACGCAGACCAGGACCCCATTATCTCTGTCACCTTCAGGTACAGGCCCACTCACTCTCTCTCCTTGATTTCTCAGCTGTCAATCAAACCTGCCATTAAAAGTGCTGCACTTGACTTTTACGGTCTAAAAATATTAATATTCTCATGTTTTTCTAATTATGACTTAGTTTAGTGGCAAATATGTATAAGTTTTACATCTGTGACAAATGTTATCCCACTATTTACATCATCCATAGGCTTTGTACCATTCAAATACAAGGAACATTTACTCAGTTTAAACGATCATTCAACAAAATCAATTTTTATCAGGCATTATTTATTGTAAATACCTCCTAATTTATATGAATTCTGTCCCTTGCTTGCAGTATGGTTTCTAGGTAACCATCTGCTGCTCACATCCAACCAGGAAGTAACATTATAACGTTCAAAAAAAATTGAGAATAAACCGGCAAAATAAACTGGGATTACATCGACAAACAGGCAAAATGTTTAGCTAAATTTTGTGATGTCACAAAACTGGGAAAATGGAGTATTTTCTGAGGTTCAGAGGGGCTTATAAACAGGATTCATCAAATGATAAAGAAAATCAAAAAAGACTTTAGGGATATTTTGGTCATCGCACTAGCTCCTGATGCACACTGACTCCGGTCCGGCTCCGGTTCAAAACTGCGAGATTTGAAGTGCTTAAAATCTATGCGCCCTGTCACACCGACCTTGGAGCACTGCGGCCGCGGATCCGTGGAAAGAATCCACAAGAAGTCTATTTTTGCCGGACGCCGCAGCGGTCTGGTGCGGCTTTCATGTTATTTGACGAGTGTTTTCACGCGAAACCACGTGAATCTACGTGGCTTTCGTCAAAAATGGACCGCAGTGAACTGGAGCTGATGTGACAGGAATCTGCAAGTGACCTGCGCGAGTCCTGGACCGCGACCGGACCGCAGTCAGTGTACACTAGGCGTAGGTCTTGAAGAATGGTGGTAACTTTATTCCAACAACCTTCATTTATTATATTCAGTTTTTATATTCAAAACTTAAGTTTACCTTGTTGACATACAAACATAAATATCAAAATACATACACATTGACCATCAGCTTGTGTCCTGTCTCTCTTCTCGATTACTTGCTCCCTCTCGTGTCTCCTCTGTGGCTTTGATTTCCTTCCTGATTTTCTTTGTGTCAATTGAGGAGACGAGGAGAGAGAATTGAGACGTAAACAGAGCTCTTCTCCCTGCCTGGTTTCTCTCCTGCTGTAGCCATGAGTGGCGCCTCATGCTGTGTGGCATGAGCTCTGGCTCCCTCAGAGTGTACCCTCTGACCCCGAACGACCACAGCCTGGAGTCCATGCAGCACTACTGGACCCTGAGTATCCATGACAACAGCTACGGCTCTCTGCGGCGCCTGCGCGTCAGCCATGACGAGGAGTTTGTCCTGACGGCTGGAGACGACGGAAACATCTTCAGCTTCAGCCTGCTGCCTCCTGAAAAGCTGCCTCAGCACACGCCCCGCGCCAAAGTGCCTCCGCCCCGGGTCAGATGGCTTTCAAATCAAACATCAAAGAAAATAACTAATTATTGGTTTCTAAAATCTGCATGTCTCATGTTCACAGGCGAGTCTGGAGCTCGAGGAAGTGGCCCAGGACATTGAGGACCCTTCTGCCTATAGGTGTGTGCTCTGACTCATTGTCCTCCAGTGTCCCCATGTTCTACTCACCTTTATTCCGGAAGTTGCCGTACGCGCCGTCATCTTGTTTCTGTTATATTAGTTTACATGGGGCAAACGAGCTCAACAGAAAATAACTTCTACACTGGCAAAAAAGCCGTTTTCAGGCCGCCCAGGAAACCTGTGCATTGTCACTTGTTGTTGTTGCTCGTGTTCATAAAACATTTTACAAATATCAATCTACTTTATATAATATTTTAGCGGCGAGACCTTTCCCTCGTTAACGGAGTTCTCGTCAAACAGAAGTGCGTTTACAACAGAAGTGCGTAAAAGAGGCAAAAGTGGGCGGGACGGAATAAGGTGAATACGTATCTTAAATTATAGAATACACCAGAAAATATGAAAGTGCTGCAGGTCACACGAGAGCGTGGATCGACGCAGTGCAACACAAAACAATTATTTTCCAATTTTAGAATCTAAATTTATCACCCAGAGTTTTAATGGCCCAGTACCTGATTTATTTATTTTTTTTCCTTGTGAAACATGAAAAACAGAACTGGTTTATTTTAAAGTCTCTACAGCAGTCACTTGTATCGCTTATTTACCTCATGTTGTCCCAGCATCATAAGTGTTCTCCTCAATGGGTTTAGAAGCACTTTTCACGAGTCTGAGCCAGTGCTGCCGTCATGGTATTGCTAACAAACATTAGCATGCCAGCAGCGCACTTCTTGCTTCTCATATAATAAAACACTTTATAAACAGATGCAGAGAAAGCGCTGTGGTTTCATTTTCACCCAAATAGATGCTTTTACAAATTATCTGTGCTGGGGCCTAACAGATTTCACTTTATTACATGCAAATCAGGTACATGAACTAGTTCTGTCCTTCACGTTCCAAAACAGTACAATTTTTTTTTTAAGATTTTTCAAAATGTATGTAAACCATCTTAATTTGAATCTCAAAGTTCCCAATAACACACATAGAGAAGTGTAGGTGCAGGTGCTTCTGTTGCATGTAGCAGAGCGATCTGATCACACTCTGAGCAGAATAGATTCAACTGCACCAGGTAAGAAACAGACAGAAAATATTAGATATGTGTTTGGATGTGTACTTATGTTTTTACATTAGCAGAGATGACCAACTACTCACGTGTGGTTTTGTTTTGGTTCACTGTGTTAAAGTGAAAGTAAAAACTGCTGGAGATTCTTGCAGATAAATGAGATGTTACTTATCTATGTTTGCCAAAAGTGTGGTTAGATTTGTAAAATAGCAGATTTTAATGATCAGTTGTAAGTTTTAATGCTAAATTATTAGATGCCCCTGAACGTCTCTCTACCCTCATTCACACCTAATCAGTTCCTTGAACTGCTGTAGACTGGTACAAGAGTCTGACAGGCTTTGGGGCAAAGACAAATTGAGTTTGGCTGTTTAGCGCACTCGGAGTTCTTTGTGCATGTAAACGTGGTGACTGATGGAGATGTTGGTGATTGTGCAGCATTGAGACGGCCAAGCAGCGACTGGAGACTGACCGTGTGCGCCGTGAAGCCGAGGAGTATAAGCAGGTGAAGCGCACGACTCTGAAGGGCCTGCAGGAGAGCTACAGAGAGCTTGTGGCACAGAACCAGGCTCTGCCCGAGCATGTGCGGCTGCTGCCTCAGGTTTGTACCACAACAGTTAAATACATTTGGATCAGTTTCAGATACCAAAGGGTCAAATGTACTTCTTACATTCTTATTAGTAGAGGAGTGAATATTCAGTGACACTTCAGCATGGGGTGGATGGAGCGATAACAGTTTGGCCTATAGAGAGAACGACTATAAAATGTGATTAATACAAATACAATTATGAATTAAAGTAGAACTTCAGCGACAGAGCTCCCCCTGCAGGTCTCTTATGGACGTACACTCCCAGTAAAATGACTGCAAAAGCTTTTCCTCTTCCTTTTCATTGAAATAATGATGTTTAATCACATATAAAAACATTTAACATCGCCAAATATAAAAAAGAGAGCCAGTGTTTCTCAGGAGAGTTGTCTTTGGGTTGGTGTCAGGAAAGTTGCAGCTGGTTTTCCGCTCAGAGACAGCAGGGGGGGACGACAGGAGCTTCAAATGCCCGAAAATACATTTACAACCACCACACAGACTTACACAGACATTTAATAAGGTAAAAATGTTGCTTAGTTCTACTTTAAACAACTGGCAAAGTAAAACACTCTAATTTACAATAAACTTTACTTGAATGCACGTAAATGTAAATCTAGGCAGTTTACAATCACATCTAGTCTCCATTGACTTTTTTCTTTTTTTTTTTTTTTTTAAATAGTGCTTTATTTTAGTCTATTTTTTGGCTTTAAAGCTCAGTGTCAAGCATTAAATACACTAATTAACTGTGGTGGGTGTACTCCTTAATCATGTTCAGAGAAGTGCAAGCACGGCCCGGCATTACTAAAGTGTTCAGAGACCTACAGTAAGCGCAGGGCAAACAGGCCTAAAACGTATCTGTGTTTCCTGATGTGTGCTTTGTGTGGACCTTTTACAGTACAGCATCACTGGTGGTGACGGTGGTACGGCGTGTTTTGCAGGAGCTGAGGATGGACAAGCGTTTTGTGGCGCAGATGGAGCGTGAGAAGAGGCGGAGAATCAGAGAGGTGAAGAGGGAGCTAGCCTGGGAGGAGGAGAAAAGCCGACTCGCTGTGGAAAAAGTGCGAAACTGGTACGAATAAAAGTCAGGAGTCTGTTTTGATGTTCAAAAAGGGTGCGGGAATGTTTTTGATCAAGAAATGCAGTGATGACCTTCAAGAACAGGAAAATATAGACACTTTAAAAGTTTCTTAACAAATACATTCTAAATTACATGTTGGAGGCAAAAGTAAAGTGGTACATAAAACATAAAGACCCAGATTTACTAAGCGTTTGCACAAAAGAGAAGAAGATGAGGAGCAAAACTGCGTGAAAATTTAGAACGTCCGATAAGCAGGTATTAAACTTTTGTGCCAAACAGACTGTTGCAGTTTACACAACAGTGAGCCGTTAAAAATGTTTCAAATGGTAGTGTTTGGCTCATTTACAAATACAAATAGGCCTCCTACAAAATGAATAGTGTTGTTTTGATGGAGGGGAGAGTTTATAAAAACACACTTTACCTGCAACACGTTGGACTGGATTCTCATCTGTGTCGCTTTGAACTGGAGCAGTTACAGAAGCTGTCCCTCAAACGGACCCTTTTTATGTCCTTTACATAATGCGTTCTGTGAACGGAGTATTGATGACACTGGAGAAGACTCGACTCGTCCACCTGTTCCTCTTCTCCCTCTTGTCCCACGTGCGTCTGTGCTGTCCCGTTATCCCGAAAACTCTGCTTTCAAAGAGGCAGTAATAAAATCCTCTGCGATCCCACATTAATCTTTTGGGCAGCTCTGGTTAAAGTCAAACGCCTGCAGGTCTTCCATCACATCCCTCTATCCGTGCGCAGCTGAACTGGATAAATACACTGGATTTTTCAGTCTAAATGTTCACAAACGCTGTGGTGTAGGTTCAAATGATGATTCAAATGATTTACATTTGAAGGAGCCAGACACTAATCAAACATTCCCTGTTGCCTAAGATGAAGATCTCATAAAAAAATGAAATAAAAAACATTGATGTGCTATATAATTAAAATAATCTATCATTTTTAATAAAGTTGTTGGCCTGTGAGGCTAGTGAATATCTTCATTTTTTATGAATGTTTTATGTGTCTGTTCTCTCAAAGGAGCAGCAGCAGGGGCACATTCGAACTTCCTCTTCCCCGCAGTAAACTCTTTTAAACATTAGATTTGCGGCATTGACAACAAGCCCACAAAATAGCGCGTGCAAACCTTAAGTAGTACTTGCAATTTAGCACCTGTCTTAGTAAATCTGGCCCTAATGAATAAAAATAGTAAAATGTAAACAATGATAAAATAAGGCATGCATAAAAAATAAGGTTTTGCATAAATAAAAATTGAATAAATGTAAAACATATTTAATAAATGGAGAAACTGATTAACCTCAGAATATCACAAAAATGAAAAATCAAGATGGTTTTGTCAAATGAAAACCACTAGTATTTAGATGTCAGTTAATCATTGACAATGCATTAAGGTCTACTTTATTCAGCCTCCACTTTACTCCATTCTGGAATTTTGAACAATTGTGATGAATTTTAAGGAGTCTAACGCTAGCATTAGCACAGATTCTAGCAGGCAGTGGTTGGAAACTTAGACTGCTTTGACAGAAGAAAAATTACTTATCAATGTCAGCCATAACAATTAATTTATTGTTATAGCTCACATGCCAGAGAAAACAAACAGACAAAATAACAAAAAACAATGATTAAATGTTTAAAAACTCTACAATTATTTTACTTAAAGACACCCCCGTTTTGAAAAAAAGGCATCTTGTACAGTATCTTGAATATTATCAATGAAAACAGTCTAGCCCCTGAGTGTTCCTTCCAAAGCTGTGCTGCTGTGTGTTTCAGGTTTACGGACTCCTGTGCTGTCACACTGGTAGCCATAACCTCTGAGCACAGGGTGTCCACATACTCCCTTCCCCCTGTGAGCGAGCGCGCCCAGGACCCAGCCAGGAGACCCAGCAGCTCCAGCCGCTCCGAGACCCACAAAGAGACTGAACCAGGGAGAGGGGCCACTACCCACACAGGTCAGACCTCTCTCACTTAAGGACCTATGGAGCTGTTAAAGTGATGATTTTGTAATTTTACGTCTGGGTCCGATAGAAATCCAGGCTAAATTTGACACACAGGCATATACAGGCAGACGTCAACCATGGCGTGTTTACAGTGCTGTTGGACATTGTTTGAGTACTCTGGTTTTCCTCCAGAGATGATCTTCAAAGTTAGATTATTCAATTCTTCTTCGACGAATATAAAATTAGCCTGAAAATAGAAATGTTCTTGGAGAAATTGCAGAGGAAGTTCACTACTCTGGTACGTTTTTTAGACTACTTGTCTAAAAAAGTAGTCTGGTAAAAGTAAAAGTACAGCTGAAACTCCATTACTTAAGTAAAATAAAGTACACCATTGTAAAGGTTGTTTTAGGTTCAAACGGCTTGTATTTCTAAGTTACAAATACTTCGATCAGATGTTGTTGTGTACACGTTTAAGTATAAGAACACCCAAAGCATGCGGTCAACAAAGAAAATACGGCTACCCACTCCCAATCCCCCTCTACTTCTTACCTGAGCCGGTGCGCACGCTATATTTATAAGTTCCCAGCATGCACTGCCCAGGCTCATGTGACCCACACCCACCCACACCAGGATCACCATGGCAACCAACCAAGTGACACAAAATAGCCTAACATGGCTCCTACACTACACAGCAATTTTCCTTACATCAACGACATCATGGCCCAAAAATCTAGAGTTTGAAGTAGGAGTGGGAGGAAATAAATATTGATATATTTTGCATCATATTAACAATGATATTCAGATGATATTTTTACCAATGCATCAGGAATGTGCTCAATTGTGCCGGTAAATGTCTTGTTTAAGTATTCACAAAATGTGAATGGACCATAAAATCATCATAAAAGGGCAGAAATTTCAGTAGTTAGTAGTAGACAAGACAATACTGTCTTGGTCCAAACCATTGTGATAATATACAGTTTTTGACGTCTCTCCCATCTCTACTTTGACTGTGCCATATTGTGCTCCTCTGATCTGTTTGAATGCTTGTGCTTCAGAGGAGGGGGTCCTGGCTGCTCCCGTGGGCCCGCAGCAGGAGATGCAGAAGAAAACCGCTGAAAAGGCAGAGCATCTTCAGTGGGATCCAGCTGAGATCCAGCAGAGGAACGCATGTGCTTCAGAGGAGGAGGTGGTCCTGTCCGCTCCTATTGTGCCCCGGCCTCCTGCTGTTAAACTGGAAGATCGGGAGGTGGAGAGGCAGAAGAAAGCTGCTGAGAAGGCAGAGCAAGCTCAGGCTACCATCCAGAAGAGGAAGGAAGAGTGGGCACAGCTGTAAGTCAAAAACAGAAACACACTGTTTCATGACACGCACAGCACTTCACATTGCTCAGACCTCAGAACTTTGCGGTGGAAAGCAACTCCTGTAGCCACAGATGCCCTGGGGCAGGCCGACAGAAAAAACGTTTTATAGCAAAATGGAATTGGAAAGTAAATTTTAACAAGAAGGAATTACATAGGATTGAACTAGATTTGTGTTTAAAATAGAAAAAGGAGATGCTCCACAGAAGAAAAATTGACAAAAAACAAAGTGTTTGCCACAGATTGTTACTGTGTGTGTTTTGGATGAAAAGGATTGCTGTGTTACAGTTATGCAGAGAAGCCTGATGAGAACTATGAGAACCTCCAGGACTTAGAGGCCATTGCCATCGCTCGACAGACTTTGGACGAACTCCAGCTCAAGTCGGCTCCAGACTTCACTGTCCCCAAACACCTGTGGGTGAACGCCGGCAAGAAGAGAGAGGAGCTGAGAGCGCTGAAGGAGGCGGTACACAGGCACACACACCTCATACACACACACGTCACACACGTCACACACACACGCATGCACCTCACACGCACCTCACACACCCCTCTCACACACACCTCACACACACCTCACACACCCCTCACACACACACCTCACACACCCCTCACACACACACGTCACACATGTCACACTTCACACACGGGAAGTTTTAGGCATAGGCACTTTTTCATGTTTTTTTTTTTCCTCCACATTTTTTTATCAAAACTGGAGCACCTTGTTCATAACTGTCTGTAAGCTATGACCTCATTTAATTTCTAAGTGCCGCTCGTGGTCGAGTGGATAGCACATATGCCTTCTGTGTGGGGCAGGCTGCAGGTTCCATTTACTGCATGTCATTCACGCTGTACTGTCCTGTCAAATAAAGCATTTTGTTTCTCGTTTAACGCCTTAAAATAACATTATAAGGCAAAAAAACTAAGAAAATACAAGATGGTGCTGAATCAAAACTATTTAGTGAAGCAGAATGTGGGAGTGGTCTAAATTGACTTTCACTCCACACTCTCCTGTGGTAAACTACTACTGTAGCCACAGCTGCCCTGAGGTAAGATGGTCTTTTAATAGTCTCTCTGCTGAAAAGGGTCTGGGATGAAGTAATATTTATTCCCACCTCATCTTATCTTATACTATTTTCACTATGATGCAGTTTTACAGATGCAAAACGAAGTTGTTACGGCCCTATTAGTGATTTACAGATAATTTGTTTCTGACCATACTTAATTTTATTTATTTATTTTTTGCTAACCATTGTGACAAATGAGACCACTACACATTGTTTACATTTAATAATAAAGTATTTTATCTCTCGTAAACCTGGAAATAAGAGACAATAGTAGTGCTCTGCTTTCATTTTCTCAAAAAAGCTGGATGCTGCGTTGACTGTTTGCTGCTACTCAACCAAATATGCTGCTGCTGAAGCATTGTCTTTTCTATAAGTGAAGTTATTTTAGCCGCATAATCCGACTTGTAAACCCCGACAGAAATACTAAAGGACATGTACTTCCTCTGGTCCACAGAAGCGACGCAAACAGACGGAGATGAATGCTCGGATCTTACTCCTGCGAGACTCCAAGCTTCAGCTGGTGTCTCGTCTCCAGACTATGAGCAGACAGCTGCGGAGGGTCCAGCGCAAGCTCCCGGCTGAGTCCCGCCTGCCCTGCCCCGCTTTGCCCCACATGCTGCCTGAGGAGATGCCCGAGAGAAGGCGCCTGGTCACACGCGCTGCACTCCAGAGATACAAGGAGCAGAGAGACGCCAGGTATGGACTCAGACAGTCAGGATTATTTACAGTGACTATACAGTGGCACTATGTCTTCTACACAGAGAGTGTCAGGGCTATGTTTATATGCACAACAAAAACCATTATGTCTGGGCCGTTAAGATTATTTGAATGACTTTCAAACTGCAAAATCTGAGTAATCAGAGGGACTGAGATCATGAATAGATCAGATTATGTGCATCAGATTTAGCAGTTTGTGTGTCATTTTAACAGATTTTGAGTGCACATGTAACCACAGCCAGTGTGGTAATTCTTTGCTGCATCCAAATCCCATTCTTTCAAACAGAGTAAACCAGGAATTTAACAGCTGTAGATGATCCGGCTGCATGGCAAACTGATTAAAGAACAGACATATTTATGTATAGAAAATAATGAAACGGCTTAATTTAAAGCGTACCAAGTATTGACATACATGGTAAAAAATTAGCAGTAAAAATTGTTAAAAGTGTAAAATTTTTGATAAAGAATTGTGCATATGTTTGGTCAACAGTACCAATTCAGTGTCCAACTATTTCTAGAAAACTTCATGTATATATTTATTTTGCTCATAGTTTGGGCTTGGGCTCGAAACCTTTGACAGGACATCACCACGAACTTGATAAAAATAACCCTTAACAAAATGTAATATAATGATCTACTCATGCTATTCAATACTAAACCTGAAAAGTACAAATATTTGACTGAACCGCAGTCCCTTTATGTTTGTGCTTTGTTACTCTCTGCCCTCTGCAGGTCTGGAATGGAGGAGCAGGACCAGGATGGAGCAGGACCAGGACGGAGCTCTCCACAGCGGTGGAGGGAGATGGATGAAGGACTGAACACTGATGGCCAAATACACACACCGGAGGAGACGGCGAGCCCTACAGATTCAGACCTGGAGTCAGAAGAGGAGGAGCCAGAGGAGAGGACAGAGCTGGAGGTCAATTTTCAGATGGAGGAGCAGATCCGGCTACAGTACCAACAGGACTGCATTATAGAGCAGGTGTGTAAACACTGCCGTATCTCTGCTCCTCTTTACACTCACCCTGCAGAATGTCTGGGATTTCACCCCCAGTCATTGTTTTTTGTCACTTTATGAGGGAAATTGTAACAAACATGTTGTTACTGAAACATTTTTATTTAACTCTGTAGTCATCAGGGATGAAGCCAGTGTAGGATTAAAGGAAAGTGTAAATATTCTAATTTGTATTGGGTTGCTGATGAGGTGCTCCCTCTACTGTGTTGGTTCACTGAGTGTGGAGTGAATGAATGATGTACTGTGCTTTGAAGTGCTTTCTGAGTCATGAAAGGTGCTGTAGAAATCCAATAGTTAATTAACACCTTAAATATCAAAATGACAAAATAAAGGTGTTGTGTGTTTTTATTAGTTTAGCATTAACTATTGTGGAAATCAGATATGTTTTGGCCGTTGTTTACAGTATGGTTACTAGGTAACAGTCATGGAATTATCTCTGTCACACCTGCCAGGTCACCAAAAAGGTCAAAGAATGGAAACTAAGTAAGATTTGTCATTGTGAGTTCAGGTTACATATACTTTACATTCCTTTAGTTTAAACAAACAAACCAAACCAAAATAATGCATATTTTGTGACTCCTCCTGTGCCTCAGATGCAGAGTGCCGTGTGGGAGTGGGATGCAGCCCTGCGCATGCGCCTTCACGAGAAGCTGCTTCTGGACCAGGAGCTGAAGGTGGCAGACCTCCAAAAGCTCACCATGATGCAGGAGCTTCAGCTGCTCAAGCAGTCTGAGAGCAGAGAGCTCAGTCTGCAGAGTCAGCTGAGCGTCAAGGCCAGGGAGGAGGGCACCATCAAGGTACACCCACTTCTGTTAGGCTCCATCACGTAGCACTTTTCAGCT
Organism: Rhinogobius similis; assembly: GCA_019453435.1. Classification (NCBI taxonomy): domain Eukaryota; kingdom Metazoa; phylum Chordata; class Actinopteri; order Gobiiformes; family Gobiidae; genus Rhinogobius; species Rhinogobius similis. The sequence continues at coordinate 6,612,253 of CM033619.1, read as the reverse complement.
GGAGGGTTTCAAACTTTCTTTTCTCCATTGAGATGTTGTTTTGACTGAAATGTTCCACAAAATGGCATAAAGTCCGGTGACTTCACTAAACTAATTGTATTTTAGCAATAAAACAAAAAGGTTCAGGTTAAACTTTTTCTCTTTAAAAAAAAAAATAGTTTACAGTTGCTATATGAGGGCATATATGGAAGAAATCCATACATTGAAATCTTTCAATGTAGAAGAGCTGCTCTGTCACCCCCTGTATAACAACTACAATAGCAAACGCAGACTTTATTTTCCTGTGAGCGAAATTGTACAGTTTGTTCCAGTTTGCCATAAAAATTACCATAGTAAGACATCAGACAGCAGAAAATGAGCTCCACACTGAATATTAACAAGGATGTACCTATATGGATACTGGAGTATGACATCAGTTCCTTGATCAGGTATCAGTACATTACAGGATATTGGTTCAGGGCCAATTCTTTGTTTTAAGACAGTTTATTGGTACACCATCAGAAACCGCTTTTGTTTTTTTTTTGTTTTGTTTTTTTGCCATTGTCAGTGAACAAGTTACTAGGAATTTGCTTCGTATGGTGCAACATAAAACAATGAAGAATAATAATAGTAAAATGCAAAGTATAATACAACAAAGTAGGGTTAAATATGAATATATATTTGTGTTGTTTTAGTTAAGACTGGAGGAGCTGAATGAGCAGCTGAAGTCTAAGCGGAAGGCGATCTCCAAACTGGAAGAGGAAGAGAAGGCCTTGACCACCGCCTTTGTCGCGTCACTGGGAGAGAACAACAAGTTTGCAGAGTTCCTCACCAGAGTCTTCAAGAAGAAGATCAAGAGGCTCAAGAACGAGAAGACTGCAGAGGAAGGTGATGATCTCTAACACCAGAACAATATTGTTTTTATGCTAATTATTTAATTAATTATTTTGACCCAAATAGTATATGTTTTTAGTTGGAGAGATGACGACAATATATTGTACAGCTGGACTTTCTAATACATATGTGTGCTATGAGTTTGTTTATGGTCTGTTTTGGGACTGTTATAAAAGGAAAACATGTAATTATTCTGTGTCATTAGGAGCTTGGATTTAGCCTCTGTTAAAAATAAATAAATGAGGACATTCATTTTTTAGTTTATATTAGTCAACAAAAATATGTGTACCTTTAGTCATATGTCTTAGTTTGGTGGAAGAGTCCCTGTATTAAATATTTATCACAGTTTTCAAGTTGTAGTTTGTGAATAAAAGTTGATAATAACAGAAAGTTTAGCTCTAAAACAAAATCCCTCCATCCAGTATGCAGAGACAATTTACTGCAACTGACACATTCTTCAGTGGCAGTTGTGGAATTACATGCACATAGAGTCAACAGTGCGAAAGTCAACTTTTTCCCCTCTTCTAATACGTCTCCTGGCAATTCATGTCTATTTTAAGCCCAACTAACGCAATGATTCTTGGATAACTGTACAAACTTGACCAATTTACTCCTCTCCATGTCTTTGTGTCTGTGTTTGGCACAGTATAACTCCTAAACTTGACGTTTGCTCTTGTAGTTGTTGAAGTCAGTGGGTGAAAGAGCAGCTCTGACATGTTAAATGAATGGACTGTTTCCCACAGAGGTCTGTTGTGGGCGTTCCCTCAGATGCCGGCTGTATCTACGCCACATCTGTTGCTCATGTCCAAATGTCCATGTCATAAACTTAAGCAACTTTGTCAAACTGGGGAAAAATAGGCAATATTTTTAGTACAATCTTAAATATAATCATGTTCACCATGTTTTAGTGAGTGTGTGCAGTCTAACCTGTTCTGATTGTAAGGTGTCCTGAAAGACTCCATTTAATAAAATGTATTATTATTATTATTATTATTATTATTATTATTATTATTATTATTATTATTATTAATGATAATAATCATAATAATAATCATAATAATAACTTTGGGTCAGCTAAATATGGACATATCAGTTGGCAAAATGAGCACTGTCTGAATCTGTGGGAGTGACTTTTTGGTGTGTGCAGCAGAGCAGCAGGAGGAGGAAGACGAGGATTGGGATGAGGAGGAAGAGGAAGACGATGAAGATGTGGATGAAGAGGATGCTCCTGTGGACGACAGGGTGTGTCCTCCAAGTGGGTGCTCTCACACACACTCTGCACTCTGAAATTCAACAAAGGAAAGCCTCGTTTTAAAGTCGTTTTAAAATGATCACAATGTTCTGGAGGTTAAAGGTCCCATATTCTGCTATTTTGCCCTTTACACAGTCTATTCTAAGGGCTTTGTTGATAAAATTTTGCGTTGTGCAATATCCATAACATAACAGTTTCCAAAAAACACCCATTTCTTGGACTGGCCCCCTTCTTGCAAAAGCAAACGGCTCACTCTGAGATCCGACCCCCCCGAACAGAGAGCAGCCTGCCTCCCCCGCCCAACCCGCGAGCCTCCCCCGCCTAACCCGTGCCGAAGCCTAGAGCGGAGATGGTGCGCATGCGCCGTGTGCTCCGGTAAACAGCGATACACAAACACGGGAATAAACAGTTCCCGTTTGACGTGCTCCAGTACGTCAAACGGGAACTGTTTGACGTGCTCCAGTACCTCGACGACGCACGTTGCCGTTTGGTAAATAACAAGCTAACTCTTCTATCTATCGTATCCATCGTGTAATTACTGTGTAGCATTAGCATTAGCTGTTTTTATTCTGCGGCTGCGCGCTTCCCGGAGGCGTGGCTTAAACACCGCGTCATCCTTGTGAAGCGCATCATCTTAGTGAGGAGCCCCCGTCTGCCTGCTCACCCGAGGGGGACGGAAAAGACAGTTCTCTAGCGAAAGCATGCGGGAATCAATCAAAAAACCACTTTGGGCACAACATACGAGGCCCAAATAGCACTGTAGGAAGGTTAAAACCTCTGAAAAGTCGATTTAGCATGTTATGGGACCTTTAACACACTACACGTTTTTATTTAAAGGGGCACTTTTCAGGTGGAGGGTCTACCACTTGCTTGTCTGGAAGGTAAACAATCGTTATAGAGTTGGTTGGGCAAGTTCAGATGGAGTGAAAGAGAAAAAATAAAGTGGCATGGCCATTTATACTTAATAATTACCATCCAAGTTCAGAGATATGTACATTAAATGAGCAGCTGTTATTCATATTCTATAGTTTGTTTGAAAATGCAATAAAGTGCAGTAAAACGCAAAAGTTCAACTGTCTCAGAGCGTTTAGCACAAATTGCAAACCAGTTCATGGTTGAATTGTCCAGTTAAATGTCCAGACGATCCGAGTGAGTGTGAGGGAGGGTGAAGTGCACGAGTTAACAAAGGGTTCCCCGATTAAGACTATTGAGTTTATATCAAATTATACATGCCTTGGTTTCATTCTAGACCAAGAACTATGTTTTAAAGATTGCCTTCAAAAATGGACTTATAAAGCTGTGGCTCTTTTACCGTAATAAAGCCTGTCTTACCCTTAAAGCTCACAAATGCCTCATATCAGCCACTTTTATGACTCTATTGGATTATGCCGATTATCTCTCAAAATCTGAAATCCTGGGACACTGTATATCATTGTGCTTTGAGATTCACAAAAGGCTGTGGCTCACTCTGTGCCAAGGCTGTGGTGCCTTCTCTGGTGCAGAGGGTTCACACGTTGGATGTCTTTAGTATATAATGCAATATGTAAATGTGCACCTGCTTGTGTGCCTCACACAGAGAGCGGAGGGTCATTATGTCCTGTGCTCTCGGGATATGACTGGCTTGTCTGTCCCAGATCGACTCAAGACAAAAGGAACAGTTACTCTCAAATTTGATATGACATCTGTTATGTTTTGGCGTGAGCGCTCACAGAGCAGGCTACAGTGTGGTTCTCCTCCCTCAGACTGTGACCCAGCTCTGTTCAAGAACACGCTGCAGCTGAGGGAGCGCAAACTGGACCTGAAGGAGGAGCTACAGGAGGCAAGAAAGAGCGTTGAGGCTCTGCAGAAGGACTGTGAGATTATCGCCAAGAAGGTAACGCACTCCTCTAGTGGCTCTTTATAATGCTCTGTCATCAGAAGGTTCTAAATTCCAGAATGGAGGCAAAATGGAGTAGACCATAACACTTTTTCAAAGATTACCTGAGATCTGCTCTAAATGCTTGTTTTAAGTCATGGTAAATAAAAATAAGATACAATTTTGTTCTAGTGTAGAAATTGTTTGCTTATTACAAAACATTTTTTAAAATACTATTTTATAGTCACAAAGTTATATTTATTAAAATATAACATCCCAGTGACAGCTACCGAACGTGACTGAATAATCTGGCAGAGTAGTGGTGAGAAGACCGGGTTGAAATACTGCAGGGTGATTAGATGAGTGATGGCAGGTGTGCCTCGTCTGCCTCCCTGGAGAGAGCCGGCCACGCCCCCACCACACACAAGCCCTGCAGAAAAACACAAAGGGAGGGGGGACCAGAGCACAGACCAGGAGCCAGCCATCACAGTACCCCCCCTCAAAGGGCGCCACCCGGCGACCCACCAGGCTTACCAGGGAAGCGGGCATAGAACTCCCTCAACAGGGCCGGGTCCAAAATCAGGGGGCGAAACCCACGGCGCTCACCGGACCCGTAACCCTCCCAGTCCACGAGTACTGCCAACCCACGACCCGGCGCTTGAGCGTCCAGCAGCGGCGTACAGTGAACCGGGCGCCGTCAGCCACCGGGGAGGAGGGGCTCGGCCGGAGGGCTCAGGGGACTATGGGAGACAGGCTTCAGGAGCGAGACATGGAAGAGGCGCACATTCAAAGAAGGGGCAGCTTCAGCGGACCACAGCAGGGTTGAGACACGGTCAATGGCGAAAGGTCGATGTAAGCGAGGCGAGCTTCCTGGACTCACATTGCAGTGGAAGATCCGTGTGGACAACCAGACCGCTGCCCGGGCACATACTCAGGGGCGAACACGATGGCGGTCAGCGAGGAGCGATTACGCTCCGCGGTGCGGCAGGCGCAGCCCGAACCTCATGCCAGACCCTGCGTGCCCTCCTGAGGTGCATCGGACAGAGCGGCACCGCCACCGTCCTCTCTGAGTCGGGAAAAGTGGAGGCTGGTAGCCATTGGCAGCCATGAGCGGTGACATCCCAGTGGCAGAGAGACCAGGGTGTTGTGAGAATACTCTATCCAGGAAGGTGAGTGGACCAGGAAGCGGGGTGATTGGCAACACAGCGAGTCGCGGCCTCCAAATCCTGGTTTGCCCGCTCTGTCTGGCCATTGGTCTGCGGATGATAACCAGGCGACAAACTGACAGTCGTCCGATAGCTTCGACAGAAAGCCCTCCATACCTGGGAGGTAAACTGAGGACCTCTGTCAGAAACAATATCGAGGGTAGTACATGTAACCTGAAAACATGCTGAACCAAGAGATTAGCAGTTTCAAGGGCAGAAGGGATTTTAGCGAGGAGACAAAATGGACAGACTTAGAAAAACGGTCAACTATGGTCAAGACTGTGGAGTTACCTTCTGAAGGGAAGTCCAGTAATGAAATCAACAGCAATGTGAGACCAAGGGCGTGTGGAGCGGGAAGTGGGCGTAGTAACCCTGCCGGAGCTTCGATGAGAGGCCTTGCCACGGGCACAGACAGAGCAGGCAGAGACAAACTCACGGCGTCAGAAGGAATCGACTGCCACCAGAATCGTTGTTGGAGCAGGGACTGAGTGCGGTGGATCCCTGGATGACAGGCGACGTTGGAGCTGTGCGCCCACTGCAGCACAGCTGACCGGGCAGAAGGAGGCACAAACAGAAGATGTGGTGGGCATTCCGCGGGAAGTCGGAATGCCCCTCTGAGCCTCCTGGACCACTCTCTCCACCTCCCAGTTGGCTGCTCCAACCACACATGAAGAGGGCAGGATGGTGTCCTCCGTAGGTTCTGCGCTGGCAGCAGGAGCAAATTGGCGAGACAGGGCATCCGGCTTGACATTTCTGGATCCCGGGCGGTAGGTGAGCGTGAAGTTGAAGCGACCCAGGAAGAGGGCCCACGGCTGGCGGGAATTCAGCCTGCGAGCAGAAACGTAGGTAGGTTAAGTTCTTGTGGTCCGACCATACCAAAAATGGTTGGAGTGCACCCTCCAACCAATGTCTCCACTCCTTAAGGGCCAGAACCACAGCCAACAACTCACGGTTCCCAATGTCATAGTTCTTTTCGGCTGGGGAAAGCTGTCGTGAGAAGAACGCACAGGGGTGCAACTTCTGATCGGCGGTGGCTCGCTGGGAGAGAACGGCTCCAACCCCAGTTTCAGACGCGTCCACCTCCACCACGAACTGAAGAGAGGGATCAGGATGACACAAAACAGGGGCAGAACAAAACAAGTGCTTTAATTTGAGGAAGGCATCTTCGGCCTCAGGAGACCAGGAGAAGCGGCAGCTTGACAGAGGTGAGTCTGGTAAAGCGGGTGGCCACTTTGCTATAGTTACGTATGAACCTGCGATAGAAGTTGGCAAACCCCAGAAACCTCTGGAGCTGCTTCCTGGTGGTGGGTGTGGGCCATTCCGCTACAGCCTTGATCTTGGCGGGATCTGTCTTCAGCTGTCCCTTCTCAATAACAAAACCAAGAAAATTCACAGAAGCAGCATGAAAAATCACACTTCTCAGCTTTAACAAAAAGTCTGTTCTCTAATAACCTCTGCAAAACCATTCGTACCTGCTGAACATGCTCCGCCATATTGCGGGAGAAAATCAAAATATCGTCCAAATAAACAAACACAAATCTATTCAGCATGTCACGCAAAACATCGTTAATGAGCGCCTGAAAAACAGCAGGAGCATTAGTAAGTCCAAATGGCATGACTAAGTATTCAAAATGTCCAAAGGGGTATTAAGCGAGTCTTCCATTCATCCCCTTCCCTTACCCTCACCAAGTGATATAGGCATTGCGGAGGTCTAACTTAGTGAATACGGTAGCCTGATCAAGCGGAGCAGACTGCAGAGTCAATGAGTGGAAGGGGATATTTGTTCTTAACTGTAATGTCATTAAGACCCCTGAAATCAATGCACGGGCGGAGAGTCTTGTCCTTTTTATCCACAAAAAAGAACCCCGCCCCCACAGGGGATGAGGAAGGGCGGATGAGTCCAGCAGCTAAACTGTCTGTAACATACGTCTCCATAGCCTCCCTCTCTGGTTTAGAGAGGTTATACAGTTTGCTGGAGGGTAACGGAGCACCAGGAATCAGGTCTATGGAACAGTCATAAGGTCTGTGAGGGGGCAGAGACACAGCACGGTCCTTAGAAAAGACCTCTCTAAGGTCATGATACTCGGCTGGGACTAACGTGAGATCTACAGGCTTGGGAGGAGACAAGGTATCCATAACAGGGGCCAGGAACAGCTGCATGTAAACAGTGTGAATGGCAAAACAAACTCCAATTGACCACGGATTGGGTGGACCAGTCTATGTGAGGATTATGGAGTTTGAGCCAAGAAGTCCTAGAACAATGAGGAGTTGATGGCGCAGGGACTATGAATAGGGTAATTAACTTCGCAATGATTTCCTGAGAAGTAACAGGGATACGGGGGCCGTGCGGTGAGTAACTTTGGCTAGTAACCTACCATCTAAAGCGAAAACCTTCTTTGGTTCAGGGAGTGGTTCTCTAGAGGATCTTGGCCTGGGACACAAACTCAGAGTCAATAAAACTGTCATCAGCACCAGAGTCTACTAACTTGGTAACAGGGAGAGAAGAGGAATTGAAGGAAATGGTTCCTCTGAGCAGGATACGTCTGGAGGAGTCGAATGGTGTTTGGCTCACCAGCGCCCCTCCTGAGACTGGCGAGCCTGGTCTTTGGCCAGTAGGACAGTTAAAGCGAATATAGCCCGCTTGACGCCAGTAAATGCAGAGACCATGGCGAAACCGGCGAGCTGGAGTTCCTCATGAGACAGATGCAAAATCCCAACCTGCATGGGTTCCTCGGCGGTGGATGACCGTGGAGTCGAGTGGTGAACTCTTGAAGTAGAGGGTCCTGCGAGGTCCTTGGCCGACAGGAGGAATAGACTGCATGCCATGGACCGAGGGCTGAACCTGCCTGCTCTCTCCCTACGCCTCTCACGTGGCGATTATCGAGTCTAATAGCTAGGAAATCAATTCCTCTAAGGATGCAGTCTCATCACGTGCGGCCAGCTGGTCTTTGACCTCCTCACTAAGCCCTTTTAAAAAAAAAAACACAGCGGAGTGCGCTGTCGTCCCACCCACACTCAGCAGCTAAAATGCGGAACTCAATGGAATAGTTGGAAACTGAATCTGAACCCTGATGTAAGGACAACAGCTTATTACTTGCTTCTTTTCCCTGAAGTGGATGGTCAAACACTCTTAACATCTCTGCTGTAAAAGTATCTAGTGTGCTACAAACTGCAGAGTTACTATTGGCTAAGGCCAAGGACCATGCTGATGCCACTCCCAGAGAGAAGACTCATGATAAATGCTATTTTAGACCGGTCAGTGGAGTAGGTAGGGCTGCTGATCAAAAACTAATCTACACTGATGTAGGAACTGGTTACATTTCCCTACCTCTCCGAGATATCTGTTGGGAGTGGGAATGAAGGGCTCACGCAGAGCTGTGCCGACTGGGTAGGAGCAGGAGCCTGGGAGTATGGGACCCGATGCCTGGGCAGAGATCTGGAGCTGGAACTTGGATTGCAGGCGTCAGAGAGGTGAGGTGAGTAGATCGTCCGTTAGCAGCTCACCAAGCTGATGAACTCCGGCGGTGAGATCTTGGATGGACTTCATCACAGTTGTAAGTGCTTGGCCATGCTGTCCAACCAGAGCTCCTTGGGAAGCGATGGCATGTCTAAATTTCTCAGTCTCAGCAAGGATTTGGTTCAATCTTTCAGCCTCTGCGGGATTCATGTTGACCAGATTATTCTGTTAGGGTTTTGAGGTGAATCCCAGAGCGGAGGCGAGAGACAGTGCAGGTTTAAACAGTTTATTTACAAAACAAAAGGCGAAGGCTGCGGAGGCAGGGAGCGGGCCGACTTAGCTGGAGCAGGGATCACCAGGAGCAGGATGAGACACCATGAGGACCTGGGCAAACGAAGGAGCAGGTAAGTAAGGTAATCCACAATGGAGGCAAATGCAAAAATATAACATCCCAGTGACAGCTACCGAACGTGACTGAATAATCTGGCAGAGTAGTGGTGAGAAGACCGGGTTGAAATACTGCAGGGTGATTAGATGAGTGATGGCAGGTGTGCCTCGTCTGCCTCCCTGGAGAGAGCCGGCCACGCCCCCACCACACACAAGCCCTGCAGAAAAACACAAAGGGAGGGGGGACCAGAGCACAGACCAGGAGCCAGCCATCACAGTCTGGCTCTTATTAAATAAACAGATGTAGTAAAATACAGTAGTAAATGTGTTTAAACCAGGCTCTTATTTCACTCATGTGTCTTTTCATTTGCTTTTCATTTGCCAAAACCACCTTGATGATGAGATGAGATTGATGAGAGTGATATTGTGGCTAATCCCAGTTTCTCCAGTGAAGTCACATTGTTGAGTTTCCAGAACGGAGGCAAAAGTGAAGTGGAACACACTTTTATTTTGTGTTTGTCTGTTTGGCAGGAGAAGAATATGCAGAACAGCCGTAAAGCCGTGGAGGACAATCTAGAGCTGATGCATAGAGAGGTGCAGCTGAAGATAAATGAGCTGGTTGTGGCGGTCCCTCTGCGCCTGCACCAGGTCAGACTCAGGGTCTTTATACTCCCCAAGAGATCAGTCCAGCAGCAGTACTCCTGAAAAGTTTTTCCACATGTAACAGTTTCAAGAACTAACTCTTTGAAAGTTTGTAAATACATTCTAAATTTTGAATGGAAGCAAAAGAGCAGTGGAACTTCTGAATATCACAAATTAGTGACATTAAAATCAGAAAAATGAATGGAGCCAGGATTAAAGGCCCTGTACCTGATGTTTATTGACTCTAGTTAAGATAAATTCTCTTTAAATTACACATTGTTTGATAGAAGCAACTTCATGGAAAGACATTGGGTTTGTAATGTATAATCTGTGCATATAATAAACACTTTGTTAGGAAGTGCAGAAGCGTTTATCAAGGTGTTCTCTTTTCAACCAATCATATTGTGAACTATGAATCATGGGGAAATAACTGCGTGACACAATCCCAGACTGTGATTCTCTGTCATGGCGTAGTTTCAAAAGTGCTAAAACTCAGGAGAGATAGAGGAACTATAAGGAAACAACTGCATAAGACTATTCCAGACAGTCGTTTCTGTCAGGGTGCAACATTGAGTGAAATGTGGGCGGGGCTAACACTTCAAACAAAACCATGTCACTGTCTCATGGTTCAAAATCAGGCACAGGCCCTTTTAAATATCTTCATGTTGTTGTCTTAAAATAGAGACTGGATTTCTTATTTAGTATTTCAGCAAACTAGATTTTACTGAAAATGGACATCAAAATGTCACCCATTATTTATTTATCTATCCATCTTCTTCCTCCTATTCCTATTCGGGGCCGGGTCGTGGGGGCAGCAGTCTAAGCAGGGACTCCCAGACTTCCCTCACCCCAGACACTTCCTCCAGCTCCTCGGGGGGGATCCTGAGGCGCTCCCAGGCCACAGAGAGACATAGTCCCTCCAGCGTGTCCTGGGTCTACCCCGGGGCCGCCTTCCGGTGGGACATGCCAAGAACACGTCCCGAGGGAGGCGTCCAGGAGGCTCCAGAGTAGATGCCCGAGCCTCAGCTGCTTCTCTCGACGTGGAGGAGCAGCGGCTCTACTCCGAGCTCCTCCCGTGTGACTGATCTCCTCTCTGTCTCTGAGGGAGCGCCCAGCCACCCGGCGGAGAAAGCTCATTTCGACGCTTGTATCCACGATCTCGTCCTTTCGGTCATTACCCAGAGCTCATGACCATAGGTGAGGGTAGGAACGTAGATTGACCGGTAAATCGAGAGCTTTGTCTTTCAGCTCTTTGTTTACCACAACAGTCCAATACAGCGCTCGCATCACTGCAGACGCTGCACCGATCGGCCTGTCAATCTCACGCTCCATCTTTCCCTCAGTCGTGAACAAGACCCCGAGATACTTGAACTCCTGCACTTGAGGCAAGGACTCAAGTCCCAGTATTTATGTTAGAACTAAACCAAGCTTGGAATTAGATATGAGCAAATCCTTCAGTATGATCTGTCAGAACTTGTTAACGTTGTCCATGTGCTGTGTGTGTTTTCCAGATTGAGCTTCTGTCAGACCTGAGCCAGGCCCTGGTGCTGGAGCGCAGTGACCTCGAGCATGTGCAGTGCAGTATCCCAGAGCTGCAGCACGAGAAGAACCAGCAGAGGGAGCTGTTCAGGCAGGCCCGGCAGCAGCGCGCCCACCTGCTGAAGGAGAACGCAGAGATGGATGTGCGCATCCAGGGTCAGGCTCCTCACACACTCACACTGTCCCTGCACAGGCCCACAGCATCTGAAAGAACATTTACATTTACAACACAACGTGAAGCAACATCTGTGTGTGTCAAACTAAAAGCACTTGAGTTTAGGGTTTCCATAACTCAACTTTTTATTGTGAATCTTGTGTTCATTGAAATGTTGTAGAAGAGCCACGTTGCCAAACCAAGCCAAAATCAAGAACGACAGCAAAGGTTCAATGAGGGCTCTGTAGAAGAGAGTCAGCACTAACTCTAAAACTTCCATCATGATCTGAGGAAAATCCATTTGTGATTGAGACGTCTCATTATGGCTTTGTATCATTTTCTGTATTCAATGCCATAGCCTAGCACCTGGGGCCTATACCTATACTATTTATTATTTCATTCAATAGCCATTGTAGTTATAACCCGTTTCATCAGTGGATGAGTCACCAAGCTCCAAATGACTGGCCCTGGTTTCACAAACCCGTTTGCTTAGGAACACTTTTTAACGGTTCTTTTAATGGCTGAATGCCTTTCCGTGGCTGATGTCACCCAAACACTAATGTTTTCTTATTAAATAAAATCTAAATTGTACTTCAGGTATATTTTTTCTTCATAAGGACAATCTAAGCATTTATTTCACTTCTTTGCAAAGCCTCTCCACTAAGGCTTTTTGATTAGTCGATGGTATCTCAGTCAACCAAGATTTTGATTTAGTCGACTAATCATTTTATTTATACTAAATTATTATAAAATGATTTATATGGCAAAAACAAGAAGATATGAAGTGAGTTAGCTGAAGATTGTTAATGTATAAATACAATGTCGGCGGTCTGGGTAAGCGGCGGCGGTCTGCGTAAATGCTGGCGGTCTGTGTGTTGCAGAGCTGAACAAACTCTGTTACGAGCGCATGATGAAGCGGTTCGGGCGGATCGTGGACCTGGATGCTCTGCAGACGTTCTCGGGAAGCAACGCCCTGGAGGAGCTCAAGCAGGAGAAACGTCTGCGAGATTCCAAGTACAACCACGAGCTCAGCCAGTGGGACGTACGTATGTTCAGGAATGTGCCTTTGGGCAAGACACCTAACACTCACTCCTCCCCGTGCAGCACCCTGTCACAGTTAGTGGTGGAAAGCAACAAAGCACAAAATTGAAAATACTGTGCTAAAGACAAATGTTTATACTATACTACATTACTTAAAGTGTGACATCTTCTCATGACTCCGTTTGGTGATAGCACTTGTGGTAAATATTTATCATAGTTACATCAGTCAAGTGGCAGTTTGTACTTTATGTCCTGAGCATGATCACAGGCTGCACATGTTTTCTCAAACAAGCCTCATATGACATTTTATGATTGTTTTATTATATACATCCATGAAGTTGCAGTTTGTGAAGACATTTTGAAAATAAAGATTTAAAATTATAAGAAGTGGTGCTGTGTTTTAAAACAGAATCTCTCTGTGATGTACAATTGAAAATACAGGAACAATTCACATCAACTGACGCATAAAAAATGTCAATCTGACAGTCATCCAAAAAAAATTTGAGGTGTTATCAGCCAAGTATTATTTATTGTCAATTCCTAACTTTTGAGTAATTTATATTGATTTTGTCCCTTGTTTACCGTCAGGTAAGAGCTGTGGAATTACCTTTAACTACATCACGTTTGCGACGGTGACATCATAAACAGAATTTGTGGACAAATAGGCAAAACGTTTAGTAAAATCTCAGTCACTTTAAGTAAAGTTGAGTACTTGAGAGAACAGAGAGGCTGAATCCATGTTAATTGTCTCTTATGTTCCACAGCTGAAGGTGACGGAGGCTCATGAATATCTGATGAAGGCCACAAAGACCAACTCAAAGCGCATGGCCAGCCTCATCCAACTCCGCAACGAGAATAGAGATCTGGAGCTCAAACTCAGCGCCCGGCAGAAGATGATTGTAAGCCCCTCATCTTATACACGTACCCTCTCCCACTGTCCAGACAAACTCCTGCTTTACGGCAAATACATAAAGACAGATTGGCAGTATCTTTCCCTTTTAGTTTTCTCTGTTTTAAAAAATAACCAACTAAATAATTACAATTCAACTGATTAAAAATAGCATACACTTATACATGAGTTGTATGCTCAGGCAAATACGGTTATGGATAAGTTTAGTTCTTGTACTGAAGATTTGAGGCTGACATTTTTTATTTTATTATCATATTATTATCATACAGTTCACCATTGAACAGGTTCCACACCTGAACTAGTTACAAAAAAGCCAGTGTGCAAAGGCCGCAGGAGGTTTACTGCGATGGACAAGTGCGACAGAGATGTTTGTCTTACGTGTAAATACTTGACACGCTGTACTCAGAACTCCTATGTACCATTTTAATAAGTCAGAAAATTAAATAATGTTGTCTCTCAACACTGGTATTGCTGTGTTTTTAAAAGTTACGAACTTACTTTTCGAATAAAATTTGATTGAATGAGTGAAATAAAACCTTCACTTGTTGCCACATGGATTATCTGCAATTTTCACCTTGCAAAAAATGAAATAAGAACAATCACATCTTCCATTTTCTTACAGTGAACCAACTTATGAACTATTTAAAGCCTTAAAGCATTGATGATTTAATCGAGCTACACACACTGAAAATCATGTCTAAAATAAAAAAGCCAATATAAACTAATTCGGTAAAGATTTTTGTTGTCTCTGATTTTGAACAAAGAGGAAAGAAAATATTTATTAAAAAAAGAAATTTAGAAGAAATGTTATATCTAATAAAGGATTAGATCTCTTCCACTTTAAAAATTAAATGTATAACTTTAAATGTATAACTCTCAGCAGATACATGAATTCTGAGTCTTAGTTTGTGACAGTATTGTACTTTGGATCTGTCATTATTTACTTTCCTTTTGCTTTCTGTGAATTACAAATAGTTTCACACTTATATGATGACAGTGAGGAGTAAAGGCTTGGTCTAATAAGCATAATCAGCCCACACCTTTTCAGTAATTAAGTGTTATTGTTTCTGGAAAAATGTCCGACTAGTCTATCTATCAGGGCGCCTTCACACGTGTTCTGGTTTGAGCCCGGTTTAATTCTGATTTAGACTTCGTTTGGTCCTGTTTGAGTTTTGGTTTAGCTCTGACTTTGTCCATTTTTACTTCTGGGTTTAGTCCAGGTCTGGGCAAACTTTTTGACTCAATGGCCACATTGGAGTTTGACACTTGACCATTTACAGTTTGGATGTTGTTAACTACTATATTACACACAAACTATTACACATAGACTTAATGCCTAAAATACACAAAAAACTACAAAAGAATAGAATGAAATGATGACCTTTATTTTAGTGGGAACAGTGCCGTTGGTCATTCTTTTTAGCCGATCATAGTGTGGTGTTATTCTAGTGGTAGCTATTCTCAAAACTGACCTTAAGTGTTCGTCTGTCGTCAGGATCTGGGGTGTTCTTTGTTAATGTTCATCACGCTGAATATTTGCTCACAAACACAGGTGGAGCCAAACAGCATACACCTTCTATGCCATGTCCCGTAGAAAATGTCCCTCTGTTGAAGACATGTTAAACTCGTTGAGTCGAACAGAGCTGAACGTCTCCTTTTAACCGCTGGTCAATATTTGTGAAAAGACAGTACTTGTTTTTGGACTGCGCCCTCTGTTGGAAGAGGGCGCACCAGATCAAAATGTCAAAATGGCCGCATGTGGTCCCCAGGCCTTACTTTGCCCCCCTCTGGTTTAGTCCCAATTTATGTGTGTGTTACTGTTGATTAGGAAAAGGCTTTTAGACACTATTCCCCTCAGAGTGACTTGCGTTTTCCTTGGTCATTTGTTTCAGGGTAAAGAGTCGGAGGACACTATGAGCCGCCACAACCAGCAGGACATAAAATATCTGCAGGAGGTGGTGAGGGCCCAGGATGAGCAGGCCGCGGCGCTGAGGGCAGAGATCCAGCTGCTGTCCCTCAAAGGAGGCCATATCCTGCCCCCAGACCCCGCCCCCAGGCCCCAGAGAGCGACACACGAGGCTCTGTGACGGTCCTGACACACAGCTCCACTCACACTGTCACATGTGGTGGTGCATTCTGGTGGTATTTGAAACCTAGGCCTCTCAGCGCGATGTTTTTTTAGAGAAAATATCACAATAAACAATAATTTTGAAACTACTTTGTGCCACTGACACAGAAACCCTAAAGTTGGAAAACTACATAGTCATTCTGAGTGTGAAATATTGTTAAAAACATGAGCTACAATAAATAATCAGCAGAATTTAACACTTTCAGTACGTTTGTGCCCATTATGATTAATAAATGTTATTTATTTCACTCTCTGGAATCCAAATCTTATCAAAAACAAAGAAGTTCTCCAAAGTGCTGAGAGCTGTTGGGTGCAGGTGTGGCACGGTGGAGAACAGAGCCCGCTTATAATTTGTGACATATACTGAGAATAGAATTTTGTTGGAGCTCTGATTACAGCACACATTCTTTGTGCCATTGTTTCATTAAGCTTCTGCAAGTGTGTGACCACTGCACAAAGCCTTCTCCAGCACATCCCAGAGATTCTCAACAGGGTTCAGACCTAGAAAGTGAAAACCTGGACAAACCACATCACCTTCTTTCATTGCTCCAGAGTCCAATCTTTATGCTCCCGAGCAAATTGAAGCCTTTTTTTCAGTGACTGATTAGTGGTTTTCTTACATCTGCACAACTTTTCAGTCCCAATCCCTTGAGTTCCCGTCACATTGTTGTTTTTTTGACCACAGCTCTTGAAAGACACCTGCAGCAGTTATCCAATATGAGGCTCGTGCCTTTTTGCTTTGGTGAATCCAGTTGGCGACTTTTCTTTTTTGGCCGCGCAGTATACCTTAAAACTGATATGATTCTTGATATGATTGCATACAATTTTAAATTCCACCTTGTTCAAACACGCTTTTATCACATATCAGAGCTGACCTTTGTGATCTCAGCAGTTTATTTTCCTTCCTCCGCGACATAAACCTTGTCGAGTGGTCAGAAGCCTTGCTATTACAGCTCCAACAGATGATAACGGAGTCTGCGTTACACTGGTGTGTGTGAACGGGTGAGTGGGCCGTTGATGTAAAGTCAGTGTCTTGAAGGTAGAAAAGTTCAATATAAATGTGACAATTTATCATTTACAATAAGGTGCCTGGTCCCAGTGTAGGACAGGGCTTTGTGTGAAGTGAAGTCAGTTTCCCCCGGCTTCACCACATCTCCATCTATATTCAGTCCCATACGATGCAACTGTGATGGTGTAATGTCCTGTTCAATATCTTAAAGCAGGGGTACCAAATTTCTTTTAGCAAATCCTGTTTCCACCCTAGAAAGTAAAAGCAGAACTTAGTGAAACAAAATCCAACCTCTATTCACCTTATTCCGGAAGTTGCCATACTCGCCGCCATCTTTTTCCGTTGTAGTTTACACGGGGCAGACAAGCTCAACAGAAAATAAGTTCTATATGGACTAAAAAGCTGTTTTCAGGCCTCAGGAAATCTGTGCGTTGTGACTTGTTTTTGCTTGTGTTCATTAAACATTTTAGACAAATGAATCTATTTTATATGTTTTAGTGAGAGACTTTTCCCTCGTTCGACATTTGCGCGAGCACCGTTGGCATCAAACCGAATGTCCCTTTAATACAAGAGTGCGGATCATAAACATAAAAAGAGGCAAAAGGTCAATACAGTGTTTTCATCTAATAATTTTACCAACTAATTTTATCTTTTCAAAGAGCGAGCCATGTGAGTCACTAAATAAGGCTTTGGGATGAGAGCTGATTGGCTGAGCAAGGATAATACCTCTGCTTCACTTTTGTCTCTGAAAACGCTGTTCTTAAGCCCAGAAATCCATGCATGTGATAGTGACGTGCCAAAGGATTTGTGAGAGTGAGGAATGAGTTTGAAGGTTTTAAATACCTAATTCCTCATTTCACTGTTTGAAATTTAGGCAGCCCAGCTTTAAGATACAGTCCCAATAAAAAAAAGTCAAATTTTCATGGTGTGATCTTAACAAGGTTCCAAGTACAACTTCAATAAACAATAAGAAATGGGAGTGAGACAAAAAACAGTTAAACTGAAATAGTCTGTTCTGCAGCTGATCAAAAGTTTAGGACCATGCTTCACATGCTTTTAAAAAGCCCAAATCTGTGCAAAAATGCGGATTCAGTGTCATTTTCTTCACAATGTCATGACGTTCTGATGGCAAAGGGAAAAAAACTGGTCTCCACAGAACTGCAGCTTGCGCTTTACAAGAGACAAACATAGGACATTGAAAGGTGGAAAAAAGATTCTCTGGTGAGTAAAAATGGAATCTTGATGGTCCTGATGGTTTAAACATTACTGGCAAGACGAGCAGATCATCCTTCCATAATGATCTGGGGTGCTTTTTCCTCCAGTGGAACGATGGAGCACCAGGTGGTGCAGGGGCCCCTGGCTCTGTGCAGATGTTGCAGAGACCATCCCTCATGACTGAGGGCCTCGTCTGTGGAACCAGTGGGTTTTTCAACAGGACAACGCTACAGTTCACAAAGCCCCAGGAGAAGAACATCGCTCTTTTGGACCATCCTGCATGTTCCCCTGATCTAAATCCAACTGAGAACCTTTGGGGACGGACGATAAGGGAAGTTTACACAAATGGACAACAGTTCCAGATGTAGATGTCCTTCATGAGGCCGTCTTCACCACGTGGAGGAAAGCGCCACAACCAAGTTTTGAAGTGATGAACAATAAAGGTGACACTACTCATTAATGAGTTCATGTTTGGGACTTTGATCTCTGTTTTGAGGGGGTTTCGGGTTTTTTGACATTTTCGATCAGCTGCAGAACAGACTATTTCAGTTTAATTGTTGTTTTCAATAAAATGTTTACTCAAACGTTTTTTGTCTCTCTCCCATTTCTTGTTGCTTATTGAATCTCTACTTGGAACCTTGTTGAGATCCAACCAGGACTGTGCTATTAATCATATATAAAATAGTGATTTCAGTTATTACTTCATTAAATTAAAAATGTTGTAATCGTAAATGCATTTCCTTCTGTTCAGAGTTAAAGGTGCATTCCTTTTGCCTCAAAACCTGGAGCAAAGGCACTTTTCTAAAACATTACTAAAAATTTATATATTTGGTCTATACTTTCTCTACACAATAATTTAGACAATATAGAAGTAATTGTTCAAAATAATCGTGATATCAATTATGCGGCAAATAAATGATTTATAATTTTTGCCATAATCGAGCAGCCCTCGATCCTACCGTGCAAAATGTGATTTTTGCCATTTATTCAACTGGTCTTCGAGACAGTACTTCTGCCTAGGCCTCTCAGTGCGATTAGTAATAATTTTCATACTATTAAGTACAATTTCTTTTCCCATTTGTCTGGATTTATTTCACATTTAAGGTCCTTTTGCCAGGGTAACCATGTAATTTTCAGAGCTCAGCATTCAGAGGGTTTTCCTAATCAAATTAAATTCATGTTTGTTGGTCACAGTATTTTATTTGCGTGTATCACCAAGTGTCTTTACACATCTCGCTAAAAGAAAGATAAAGGTCCTCCTTGTGAGTGGACACGTATCACCCAATCTTTCAAGTGTCTAGAAGATCATTTGGAACATAAAAACATAAACCACTCCACCGAAAATCACTAGCGAGGGAGCCGAACATGGATCAAGGAATGTAACTATATCCACAGGTTATTTGATCTCATAAGATCTGTAAATGATAATGATGTGAATTTATTACCTGCTATGAAATGGAGCAAACAACAAAGTCCAACTTAACTCTGGGGTTATCACTGAGAAATATTTAGATTATTTCTGATAAAACTATGTCATGGTTATTGTTACACCCCTTCTCCTGTCTGACAAACACCATTGCTTTTTTTAAACTCCGTGAACCAAAGATGAAAGCCCATCGTCTACACCTGTGAAGAGGTTTTAATGTAAAACAGTAACGAGCGTAACGCAGTCTCTGGTCCTGCTCACAGCTTGTCCAGCTCCTCTCTTAGCTGCTCCCTCTCTCTCTGGAGCTCACTGATGCAGTGCTGGTTGTGGCTCAGTCTGTGCTCCAGCCACTGCAGCAGGGGCCCGCTCACCGCTGACATCTGGCTGCACAGGTTCTTAGTGAAGACGGAGCCATTGTGGATGCGGGTGACCGGGTCCAAGTGGGACAGTGCGTGGATCTTCCTGTAGGTGTCCTGCTCCTCCTGACACAGGATCCTGGGCAGCTCCACGGCAGACTCCAGACAGGCCTGAGACACAAGACGAGGAGTCATAGAGGGTGAATCATACATTAACCACCTCAAAGCAATGAGGTTAGACCTGAGGAATTATCAGCAGAACAACACCACCTATATTGAACATCAATCCAATAATGGCTGAGTGGGCCTGGGTTTCTGCCGTACCTTGCCGATGGCCTCCCGTGGCAGGACGTGGATGGGGATCTCCAGCCGTTCGTACTCGGAGCCCTTGGCAGTGGATTGGAAGCAGGTGTAGAGCACTCGGCCCGTGCGTGTGTTTTTGTCCTCGATGAAGCAGGAGAAGATGAGGCCCACAAAGCCCTGGTCCAGCATCTGGTACATGGCCTACGGAGAAACACGCTCAGATTAGTTGATTAAATGATTCAATCACTGTCAAGCAACAATAACAATCAGACAACACAAGTAGAACCAGGAGTACATGCAGTACTGCAGGGACAGTACCTGAGTGCGCACGTCCACGTGTGAGGGCCACACAGTGATGTGGGGGTGGGAATGGTACCAGCCCACCACTCTCATGGGCAGGCCCGTGCTGTCAGCCAGCCGCTCAGCCTCGGTGCTGGCTGCAGACAGCTGCTCTGGGGAGATCTCCACACGGTCCTTCCGTTTGTCCGAGCGCCTCAGGATGATCACAGAGTGGACGTGGACCACTCGGCTGGACTCCAGCTCGCCGATGCACAGCCCCATCACCTGCAGAAACAGCACAAATACTGTTCAGCTTCAGAGTGACAACTGTCAAATGAACTAGTGGAAGGCTGCACACGTATGTTGCTCTACATTGTGCTATTCTCTTGATAACATTCTGAAAATGGAAGCTGTTTACCCAGCTCCTGCCTCTGCTGCCCCTCTGATCATAGACTGTCTCTTACTACAGGTGCACAACTGTCCATAGTGACCTCAGCGGCACCCACAGACATCCAGCACAAAGCCTCACGAGTGCAGATAAGACTGTCCCACGGCCCTGCCCCGCGTCCTCAGAGCTGTGGGACAGTCCAAGAGAGACAACAGCAGACACTGCGTCTGTCCTCCCTCACACACAGACCCAGTCCCTCTTTTACCTCCTCTTTCTCGGTGCTGAGTGCGTGGCTCATGCACACCAGGAAGGCGTCGGACTCCAGGTGACAGGCGCTCACTGCCATCCTGACGTACCGGGGAGAAGAGCTCCTGGTCCTGGAGCAGCAACAACCTGAATCCGGACAAACCAGGCTGAAACTAACGGACTTACACTACTTATGCACACTTCTTTACTGTTAAATATCCGCTCCGGTCGGTTTAAACACGGTTTAAAACTGATTCCGCAGAAGGTGCAGCGACAACAACAACAAACAGGCACTTCCGGGTTGTTTCTCTCACGGCGGATGACGTGAAGCGTGCGCCAGCGCCATCTGCTGGAGAGGCACTTGAATTAATCAAAGATTTAGCACAATTCTCTTACCGTTTCTTATGTTTATCTCATCTTTATGTTTATAATATTCCAATACTTTGATCAAACCAGACAGCTGTTCTCACTTTCGAGGTGATAATCCGGAGCCAGCCCCTGCGTAATCATTATACTTTTTTTTTGTTTGTTTGTTTTTGTGAGTGAGTAAGACGTGATGATAGAGTCACATACAGCGTCACAGTCATGAAATTTGGAACAAAGAATACTGACATGAGGAATACAGCAATATAACATTATAGGGGTTTCTACATATTTTCCAATTCCAATTATTAGATATTATATTGAAACAAAATATTTTTTAAAAAGTGGGTCTCATGGAAAAAATCTTCAGGCTACTTTGTGATACGACATTTCTGTTCTAAATGGAAAATGTTTCCAAATTATTAGCTTCAAATTTAGGCCAAAATGACCCTTGTATCTAAAATGGTTCACCTGCTGTAGAGGAATTTATGTTCCACATCCTCAAACCAAGGTATATTTTCATTCATTTGTTCTTAGAAAGCCTGGGTTCAGCTCAGGTTCGGCTCTTGCTGTGGCTCAGTTGTGACTTCTGGTCCTTTGTGCAGATCAGGTCCATTAGGAACTTTGAAATGTGGGCCACGTTAATAATTTGGGTTACATTTATGCTCCTGTCTCTGTGCTCCTGTCTCTCCTGTCTCTGTGCCCCTGTCTCTCCTGTCTCTCCTGTCTCTGTGCTCCTTTCTCTCCTGTCTCTGTGCCCCTGTCTCTCCTGTCTCTGTGCTCCTGTCTCTCCTGTCTCTGTGCCCCTGTCTCTCCTGTCCCTGTGCTCCTTTCTCTCCTGTCCCTGTGCTCCTTTCTCTCCTGTCTCTGTGCTCCTGTCTCTGTGCCCCTGTCTCTCCTGTCTCTGTGCCCCTGTCTCTCCTGTCTCTGTGCTCCTGTCTCTCCTGTCTCTGTGCCCCTGTCTCTCCTGTCTCTGTGCTCCTTTCTCTCCTGTCTCTGTGCCCCTGTCTCTCCTGTCTCTGTGCTCCTGTCTCTCCTGTCTCTGTGCCCCTGTCTCTCCTGTCCCTGTGCTCCTTTCTCTCCTGTCCCTGTGCTCCTTTCTCTCCTGTCTCTGTGCTCCTGTCTCTGTGCCCCTGTCTCTCCTGTCTCTGTGCTCCTGTCTCTCCTATCTCTGTGCTCCTTTCTCTCCTGTCTCTGTGCTCCTTTCTCTCCTGTCTCTGTGCCCCTGTCTCTCCTGTCCCTGTGCTCCTTTCTCTCCTGTCCCTGTGCTCCTTTCTCTCCTGTCTCTGTGCTCCTGTCTCTGTGCCCCTGTCTCTCCTGTCTCTGTGCTCCTGTCTCTCCTATCTCTGTGCTCCTTTCTCTCCTGTCTCTGTGCTCCTGTGACTTCTGGTCCTTTGTGCAGATCAGGTCCATTAGGAACTTTGAAATGTGGGCCACGTTAATAATTTGGGTTACATTTATGCTCCTGTCTCTGTGCTCCTGTCTCTCCTGTCTCTGTGCCCCTGTCTCTCCTGTCTCTGTGCTCCTGTCTCTCCTGTCTCTGTGCCCCTGTCTCTCCTGTCTCTGTGCTCCTTTCTCTCCTGTCTCTGTGCTCCTGTCTCTGTGCTCCTGTCTCTCCTGTCTCTGTGCCCCTATCTCTCCTGTCTCTGTGCCCCTGTCTCTCCTGTCTCTGTGCTCCTGTCTCTCCTGTCTCTCCTGTCTCTTCTGTCTCTGTGCCCCTGTCTCTCCTGTCTCTTCCGTCTCTGTGCCCGTCTCTGTGCCCCTGTCTCTCCTGTCTCTGTGCTCTTGTCTCTGTGCTCCTGTCTCTCCTGTCTCTGTGCCCCTGTATCTCCTGTCTCTGTGCCCCTGTCTCTCCTGTCTCTGTGCCCCTGTCTCTCCTGTCTCTCCTGTCTCTGTGCTCATGTCTCTCCTGTCTCTGTGCCCCTGTCTCTCCTGTCTCTGTGCTCCTTTCTCTCCTGTCTCTGTGCTCCTGTCTCTGTGCTCCTGTCTCTCCTGTCTCTGTGCCCCTATCTCTCCTGTCTCTGTGCCCCTGTCTCTCCTGTCTCTGTGCTCCTGTCTCTCCTGTCTCTCCTGTCTCTTCTGTCTCTCCTGTCTCTGTGCCCCTGTCTCTCCTGTCTCTTCTGTCTCTGTGCCCCTGTCTCTGTGCCCCTGTCTCTCCTGTCTCTGTGCTCTTGTCTCTGTGCTCCTGTCTCTCCTGTCTCTGTGCCCCTGTATCTCCTGTCTCTGTGCCCCTGTCTCTCCTGTCTCTGTGCTCCTTTCTCTCCTGTCTCTGTGCTCCTGTCTCTGTGCCCCTGTCTCTCCTGTCTCTGTGCTCCTGTCTCTCCTGTCTCTCCTGTCTCTTCTGTCTCTCCTGTCTCTGTGCCCCTGTCTCTCCTGTCTCTTCTGTCTCTGTGCCCCTGTCTCTGTGCCCCTGTCTCTCCTGTCTCTGTGCTCTTGTCTCTGTGCTCCTGTCTCTCCTGTCTCTGTGCCCCTGTATCTCCTGTCTCTGTGCCCCTGTCTCTCCTGTCTCTGTGCTCCTTTCTCTCCTGTCTCTGTGCCCCTGTCTCTCCTGTCTCTGTGCTCCTGTCTCTCCTGTCTCTGTGCCCCTATCTCTCCTGTCTCTGTGCCCCTGTCTCTCCTGTCTCTGTGCTCCTTTCTCTCCTGTCTCTGTGTCCCTGTCTCTCCTGTCTCTGTGCTCCTTTCTCTCCTGTCTCTGTGCTCCTTTCTCTCCTGTCTCTGTGCTCCTGTCTCTGTGCCCCTGTCTCTCCTGTCTCTGTGCTCCTGTCTCTCCTATCTCTGTGCTCCTTTCTCTCCTGTCTCTGTGCTCCTGTGACTTCTGGTCCTTTGTGCAGATCAGGTCCATTAGGAACTTTGAAATGTGGGCCACGTTAATAATTTGGGTTACATTTATGCTCCTGTCTCTGTGCTCCTGTCTCTCCTGTCTCTGTGCCCCTGTCTCTCCTGTCTCTGTGCTCCTGTCTCTCCTGTCTCTGTGCCCCTGTCTCTCCTGTCTCTGTGCTCCTTTCTCTCCTGTCTCTGTGCCCCTGTCTCTCCTGTCTCTGTGCTCCTGTCTCTCCTGTCTCTGTGCCCCTGTCTCTCCTGTCTCTGTGCTCCTTTCTCTCCTGTCTCTGTGCTCCTTTCTCTCCTGTCTCTGTGCTCCTGTCTCTGTGCCCCTGTCTCTCCTGTCTCTGTGCTCCTGTCTCTCCTATCTCTGTGCTCCTTTCTCTCCTGTCTCTGTGCTCCTGTGACTTCTGGTCCTTTGTGCAGATCAGGTCCATTAGGAACTTTGAAATGTGGGCCACGTTAATAATTTGGGTTACATTTATGCTCCTGTCTCTGTGCTCCTGTCTCTCCTGTCTCTGTGCCCCTGTCTCTCCTGTCTCTGTGCTCCTGTCTCTCCTGTCTCTGTGCCCCTGTCTCTCCTGTCTCTGTGCTCCTTTCTCTCCTGTCTCTGTGCTCCTGTCTCTGTGCTCCTGTCTCTCCTGTCTCTGTGCCCCTGTCTCTCCTGTCTCTGTGCCCCTGTCTCTCCTGTCTCTGTGCTCCTGTCTCTCCTGTCTCTGCCTGTCTCTTCTGTCTCTGTGCCCCTGTCTCTCCTGTCTCTTCCGTCTCTGTGCCCGTCTCTGTGCCCCTGTCTCTCCTGTCTCTGTGCTCTTGTCTCTGTGCTCCTGTCTCTCCTGTCTCTGTGCCCCTGTATCTCCTGTCTCTGTGCCCCTGTCTCTCCTGTCTCTGTGCCCCTGTCTCTCCTGTCTCTGTGCTCCTGTCTCTGTGCTCCTGTCTCTCCTGTCTCTGTGCCCCTGTCTCTCCTGTCTCTGTGCTCCTTTCTCTCCTGTCTCTGTGCTCCTGTCTCTGTGCTCCTGTCTCTCCTGTCTCTGTGCCCCTATCTCTCCTGTCTCTGTGCCCCTGTCTCTCCTGTCTCTGTGCCCCTATCTCTCCTGTCTCTGTGCCCCTGTCTCTCCTGTCTCTGTGCCCCTGTCTCTCCTGTCTCTTCTGTCTCTGTGCCCCTGTCTCTGTGCCCCTGTCTCTCCTGTCTCTGTGCTCTTGTCTCTGTGCTCCTGTCTCTCCTGTCTCTGTGCCCCTGTATCTCCTGTCTCTGTGCCCCTGTCTCTCCTGTCTCTGTGCTCCTTTCTCTCCTGTCTCTGTGCTCCTGTCTCTGTGCTCCTTTCTCTCCTGTCTCTGTGCTCCTGTCTCTCCTGTCTCTGTGCCCCTGTCTCTGTGCTCCTGTCTCTCCTGTCTCTGTGCTCCTTTCTCACGTGTCTCTGTGCACCTTTTTTCTCCTGTCTCTGTGCCCCTGTCTCTGTGCCCCTGTCTCTCCTGTCTCTGTGCTCTTGTCTCTGTGCTCCTGTCTCTCCTGTCTCTGTGCCCCTGTATCTCCTGTCTCTGTGCCCCTGTCTCTCCTGTCTC
This sequence comes from Rhinogobius similis, assembly GCA_019453435.1. Lineage (NCBI taxonomy): Eukaryota > Metazoa > Chordata > Actinopteri > Gobiiformes > Gobiidae > Rhinogobius > Rhinogobius similis. Next base: position 6,586,845 of record CM033619.1, on the reverse strand, counting down.
TGTGCTCCTTTCTCTCCTGTCTCTGTGCCCCTGTCTCTCCTGTCTCTGTGCTCCTGTCCCTGTGCTCCTTTCTCTCCTGTCTCTGTGCCCCTGTCTCTCCTGTCTCTGTGCTCCTGTCTCTCCTGTCTCTGTGCCCCTGTCTCTCCTGTCTCTGTGCCCCTGTCTCTCCTGTCTCTGTGCTCCTTTCTCTCCTGTCTCTGTGCCCCTGTCTCTCCTGTCTCTGTGCTCCTTTCTCTCCTGTCTCTGTGCTCCTTTCTCTCCTGTCTCTGTGCTCCTGTCTCTGTGCCCCTGTCTCTCCTGTCTCTGTGCTCCTGTCTCTCCTATCTCTGTGCTCCTTTCTCTCCTGTCTCTGTGCTCCTGTGACTTCTGGTCCTTTGTGCAGATCAGGTCCATTAGGAACTTTGAAATGTGGGCCACGTTAATAATTTGGGTTACATTTATGCTCCTGTCTCTGTGCTCCTGTCTCTCCTGTCTCTGTGCCCCTGTCTCTCCTGTCTCTGTGCTCCTGTCTCTCCTGTCTCTGTGCCCCTGTCTCTCCTGTCTCTGTGCTCCTTTCTCTCACCTGTCTCTGTGCTCCTGTCTCTCCTGTCTCTGTGCTCCTGTCTCTCCTGTCTCTGTGCCCCTGTCTCTCCTGTCCCTGTGCTCCTTTCTCTCCTGTCTCTGTGCTCCTTTCTCTCCTGTCTCTGTGCTCCTGTCTCTGTGCCCCTGTCTCTCCTGTCTCTGTGCTCCTGTCTCTCCTATCTCTGTGCTCCTTTCTCTCCTGTCTCTGTGCTCCTGTGACTTCTGGTCCTTTGTGCAGATCAGGTCCATTAGGAACTTTGAAATGTGGGCCACGTTAATAATTTGGGTTACATTTATGCTCCTGTCTCTGTGCTCCTGTCTCTCCTGTCTCTGTGCCCCTGTCTCTCCTGTCTCTGTGCCCCTGTCTCTCCTGTCTCTGTGCCCCTGTCTCTCCTGTCTCTGTGCTCCTTTCTCTCCTGTCTCTGTGCTCCTGTCTCTGTGCTCCTTTCTCTCCTGTCTCTGTGCTCCTTTCTCTCCTGTCTCTGTGCTCCTTTCTCTCCTGTCTCTGTGCTCCTGTCTCTGTGCTCCTTTCTCTCCTGTCTCTGTGCTCCTGTCTCTCCTGTCTCTGTGCTCCTGTCTCTGTGCCCCTGTCTCTCCTGTCTCTGTGCTCTTGTCTCTGTGCTCCTGTCTCTCCTGTCTCTGTGCCCCTGTATCTCCTGTCTCTGTGCACCTGTCTCTCCTGTCTCTGTGCCCCTGTCTCTCCTGTCTCTGTGCTCATGTCTCTCCTGTCTCTGTGCCCCTGTCTCTCCTGTCTCTGTGCTCCTTTCTCTCCTGTCTCTGTGCTCCTGTCTCTGTGCTCCTGTCTCTCCTGTCTCTGTGCCCCTATCTCTCCTGTCTCTGTGCCCCTGTCTCTCCTGTCTCTGTGCTCCTGTCTCTCCTGTCTCTCCTGTCTCTCTCTCCTGTCTCTCTCCTGTCTCTGTGCCCCTGTCTCTCCTGTCTCTTCTGTCTCTGTGCCCCTGTCTCTGTGCCCCTGTCTCTCCTGTCTCTGTGCTCTTGTCTCTGTGCTCCTGTCTCTCCTGTCTCTGTGCCCCTGTATCTCCTGTCTCTGTGCTCCTGTCTCTCCTGTCTCTGTGCTCCTTTCTCTCCTGTCTCTGTGCCCCTGTCTCTCCTGTCTCTGTGCTCCTGTCTCTCCTGTCTCTGTGCCCCTATCTCTCCTGTCTCTGTGCCCCTGTCTCTCCTGTCTCTGTGCTCCTTTCTCTCCTGTCTCTGTGCCCCTATCTCTCCTGTCTCTCCTGTCTCTGTGCCCCTGTCTCTCCTGTCTCTGTGCTCCTGTCTCTCCTGTCTCTCCTGTCTCTCTCTCTCTCCTTTCTCTCCTGTCTCTGTGCTCCTTTCTCTCCTGTCTCTGTGCTCCTGTCCCTGTGCTCCTTTCTCTCCTGTCTCTGTGCTCCTTTCTCTCCTGTCTCTGTGCTCCTGTCCCTGTGCTCCTTTCTCTCCTGTCCCTGTGCTCCTTTCTCTCCTGTCTCTGTGCTCCTTTCTCTCCTGTCTCTGTGCCCCTGTCTCCGTCTCAGCTGCTGTTGTTTACGTCCCTCTCTCTCTTTGCGCTTTAAGCCGCGCCGCGCCGCGCTGTGTCGTCACGGTGCGCGGGGCGTGGCTTCGCTGCGCTCTAATCCCACAGCTCAGCCCGTGCTCCTGCTAACGGGACCAGGCCGCTCCGAGCCGAACCAAGCCGAACCACCCCGAAGTCCGACCGCGGGGGAACATGTCGAGCAGCGCGGCCGCAGACACAGCCCTTCTCCCGGCGCACTGACACGGCAGGTAACGCGGCGCACGGAGCGGCGGGACGCGGGGGGACAGCGGGGGAAGGCGGGGAGGATGGAGCGATGATGGCGGACACCTGCTCCGGGGAAGGAGGACGGGGACGGGAGGAATGACAGCGGCGAGGTGGACCACAGTACCGGAGGGTTTGGCTGTGGAACATCAGCGTGTGTCTGTGTGTGTTGCGTGTGTTGTGCGTGTGTTGCGTGTGTGTTGTGCGTGTGTGTAGTGAGGTGAGGCGCGTTCATGTTGCGTCTCGGCTGCGTGAGGATCAGGGTTGGGACCAACAGGCTCAGGCTCGAGCTCAGGCTGGAGAGCAGTTATTCCCTTGTTAATATTATTTATTTTCTTGTTTAGACCCTTAAAGGTTTGTAAATAAAAGTCTAAATGATGTTGAATGGAGGCAAAAGTGAGGAGGGACATAATGGGATTTCACTGGAGAAAATGGAAATAGCCTCAAAATATATTTAAAAATCAAGGTGGTTTTGTTAAAAGTGAAAGTATTCAGACCAATGTGATATCAGAGCCTTTTACTATTACTTTCTGTGGGATTCGCAATTGAACAAAATATAAAACAAGAATACATTAATGCAATGCAACACCTTAAGGTTATTCTAGCGTATTGTAAAGCAGGGCTATTCAACCAATCTTTGAAAAATATTGAAAAAAATGTATCTCTTGTCATTGGTTTAGTCCTGGTTTGGATCTTGTTTAATCCTGGTGTGTACTTTGTTTGGGCCTGGTTTAGTCCTGGTTTAATCTTAGTTTAATCTTGGTTTAGACCTAATTCAGTCCTGGTCTAGTCCTGGTTTAGTCTTGGTTTAGACCTGGTTTAGACCGGGTTCAGTCCTGGTTTAATTAAGGTTTAATCCTGGTTTAGACCTGATTCAGTCCTGGTCTAGTCCTGGTTTAGTCTTGGTTTAGACCTGGTTTAGACCGGGTTCAGTCCTGGTTTAATCAAGGTTTAATCCTGGTTTAGACCTGATTCAGTCCTGGTCTAGTCCTGGTTTAGTCCTGTCTTAAACTTGGTTTAATTCTGGTTTAGTCCTGCTTTAGACATGGTTTAATCCTGGTTTAATACTGGTTCAGTCCTGGTTTAGTCCTGGTTTAGTCCTGGTTCAGTTCTGCAGATGGTGGTCTTTTACATGTTTTTTGTATTACAAAAGCGTTGGACTCGTTTCTGGCCTCGAGCACAAAACCATCTGAAAAATCTGGCCCTCAGTGAATAAAGTTGTATAGTCCTGTTGTACAGTCCTGTTGTATAGTCTGATGTGGAGTAATGCAGTTCAATTGAGCCTAAAAAAAACCTGAAACCCTCACCCGTCACCCATCACAAAGACGGCAGGATTACTCAGACATGTGTGAATGAAACAAACAAAAAATCTGATGCATAACCACGTTCTAACATGGCAAAAAGCTCACAGGAGCCACTTTTGCGCAATAGAGGACCTTTAATGTCTTTAAATAACAGCGCTGTCATAGCAACTGGGCCACAATCAATATGTTTTAGTCTATTTTTCCAGTATTATGATGTGGTATATAATATTAACTGAAACATTGTGTTATCGTATCCTCAAAAGTCAATAATATCATTTAACAAGCTCTATTGCCTAAATGCATTGTTTTATTGCAGCAACAGTTAAAGAAACAGAGGAAACGACATAGACCATGATCCTTTGTCGTCCTTTGAAGGCCTGTTTTTCCCAAAACATCTGACTAAAATGAGCCCCGTTTCAAACTAAAGCTGTTCTTGAATCCTTTGGAGCAGAAACAAATGTCTGGACTTTTTGTGAAGCTGACACTCTGTAGTTTTTAGTTTTACTCTTATTATAAGTGTGAACAAGCTCTGTTCAGATTTTCTTTGGTAAAAATAAGTCGGAGTAAAGCTGGAGGAGGCTCGGATTGAAACTTAATTGAACATTTTTTGCGGTTTGACAATTCCTCTGTCAAAACATAAGCTAATTTGATAAAAAATTTGTTGTAGGGACTTGCAATAATGTATAAGAGTCCTGGCAAAATCAATATAAAAGTCCTGTTCATTTACGTTTTTCTACGTTTTGTTGTTTTTGAGTACAAGGTGATCCTGATTAATCTCAGAATGTTTTGATTTGACTAAAAATAAGCTTCGTTTTTATTTTTATCACGTCCAGCAGCTTTCCTTTTGTCAGATGATGGACTAAAAGGAATGGATTATGAAAAAGTCTGACGTCTGTAACAGGTTAAGGTCTTTTATCGCGTCATTCTTTGCACCAGAAGATTCTTAAACAGCCATTCTGTCAGAAAAGTCAAGAAATTCTATATATTCTCAGTAAATATTGTGCTGAGAAATCAACATCGTGATAATATTGACTGATTGCTACATCCTCAAGGATTATTAGACTATTGCTTGAACGCACAACCACAAAAACACATAGCTAGAGCTGCTACTAACGATCATTTTTGCTAATCTATTAGTTTAGCGGTTATTCTGTCCATCGATTAGTTGTTTAGAACGCAAAAGTCACAAAACAAAAGAGCGTTTTCAACAATTTGACACATTTTTTGCATCATTTTCATGCAGATACAGCTCAATTTGAGTCATAAAACCCCTTTTCTCAGCTCATGGCATGTTTTGGAAACTATAGACCAGTTAACGATTATTCAGTTACTTAATTCGTTTACAATTATTCAAGTAATTGATTAGTTGCGATTAATGGATTAACTTGTGGCAGCCGCACACACAGTCTAGTGTTGTCACGATGCTCAATACTAAGAAATATCCTTAATTCTTTATACCAATTTCGATGGGATAATTACAAATGCTGTTTTTAGAAAATAGATTGACATGCAACATTAAAGTCCATGTGACAGGTTTTCACGTTTTTTCTAATTCTGACTTAGTTTGGTGGGAGGGCATCTGTGGTAAATATTTATCATAGTTTTACAATCGTGAAGTTGCAGTTTGTGAAGAAAGTTTGCTGGGTTCTAAAATGGAATCCCTCTGTGATGTCATCAAAAAGCGACGAGTTGAAAATCTTTCTGACAGTTTAAACAGACATTCAGCAAAATAAAGTTGTTATCGGGTATTATTATTTGTCAAATCATAACTGTTGTGTAATTTATATGGATTTTGGCCCTTGTTTTCAAAACGGTTGCTATGGTAACAGTTGTGGAATTACCTCATATATGTCATATTTGTGCTCATGACCAACCAGGAAGTAACATAAACTTAACAAGAACTGTCAAAGTGGGGACAAACAGGCAAAATGTTTAGTAAAATGTTAAATATAATCAGGCAGAGCGGCTAGAGCTTCTGCCTCTCAATAAGGAGATCGTGGGTTCGAATCCCAGACCACCCCAACATCGTGGTTTCGAATTCTGAACCACCCTAACATCACACGATCTCTCTGGGTGGAGTCTGCATGTCCTCCCCGTGTTACCGTGGGTTCTCTCCGGGTTCTCCGGCTTCCTCCCACCGTCCAAAGACATGACTGTGTAGGTTAATTGGAAACTCTAAATTGCCCCTAGTGTATGAATGTGAGAGTGAATGGTTGTCTGTCCTTGTCTGTCTCTCTGTGTTGGCCCTGCGACGAGTTGGCCACTGTCCAGGGTGTACCCCGCCTAAGGCCCAAAGTCACTGGGATAGGCTCCAGTCACCTGCGACCCCTAACGGGAATAAGCGGTAGAAAATGAATGAATGAATGAATAAATATAATCATGTTCACTATGTTTAGTGACAGGTGAGTCTAACGTGTCAAATGGACTTATTAAACTAGTTCTGATAAAGCTCAAGATCATTTAAAAACTGTTCATGAAAGGTTAAAATTTGAGATTTTTTTTTTTATGTATCGATACTTGCTCACATGAGTATCTAGTTTCGATACTAGTTTTAGTATCAATTAGTATCTGATTTTTCATACTTTTTTAACCCTACAGCCTTCACTAACAGATCCTGCCTAATGCTTTTCAGAACTCAGTGGTAACAAAGGAACATCATTTACCAAAATCTTGATATTGTTTGGACTTTACCGATAATGACATTCAATCATAAAAAAAAATACATTTAAGACAACGGACACACATTTTCGACACAAAATAATACTTTCTTTATGTTAATGTTTAAAATAGTTCTGATAAAGCTCCAGACCATACACATTTTGTCCTCTTAATTTTCAATTTTGTTTTGTCACATTTTTGTTGCTTTTAGTCACGTTTTTGTGCTTCAGGTCAAGTTTTTGCTGCTTTAAGTTGTGTTTGTGGTGCTACGTTTTTGTCACTTGTAGTTATGTTTCTTTCGCTTTTAGTTGCATTTTTGTCACTTTCAGACTAGTTTTTGTCATTTTTAGTCATGTTTCTATAGTTTTTGTCGCTTTCAGTTGCATTTCTGGTCACTTTTAAACTAGTTTTTGTCACTATTAGTCATGTTTCTACTGCTTATAGTCACGTTTTTGTCAGTTTTATTTGCATTTTTGTCGCTTTAAGTTGCATTTTTCTCTTTTAGACTAGTTTTTGTTTCTATTAGTCATGTTTCTACTGCTTATAGTCACATTTTTGTCACTTTTAGTTGCGTATATATCTCTTTCAGTTGCGTTTTTGTTTCTTTTAGACTAGTTTTTGTTTCTATTAGTCATGTTTCTACTGCTTATAGTCACGTTTTTGTCATTTTTAGTTGCGTTTTTGTCACTTGTTTCAGAACATGCTTTAACAAATCTAAAACTACAGGGTTAGCAGTTTTTATGCAGAGTAAAACAGGATATTTTGTTATTTGTGGAGGTAATTATTGCACTTCAAACATCGCCGCCTTTGTGATTTGCTATCCATTCCCTGTGTCCATGGCAGGAGTTTTGAGTTTCTTTATGTTAAACTAGTTCTGATAAAGCTCCAGACCATGCACATTTTGTCCTCTTAATTTTTTTTTTGTACCAATACTTAGTGACTGAGTATCTAGTTTCATTTGTATTGATAAGTAGGGCTGCAATAATTAATCGCCTATAAAATATAATCAGTTATAACTGATAATAAATCATTACGTGAACCATACAGACTCTTAAACACATGTCAAAAGACCTTTTATAACAAATACTGTGATATTAACACATCAAAATGTCAAAAAGAATAGCTTATTGTTATTATTTTTATGAATAATACACTTTATTCATGAAAATCTTCTGTCTAGAAGCCTTCAGTCATCATATTTCAACCTTCATTTGGCAGATAATTTATTTAAAAAGTCTAAACATACAATGGAAATAATCGTTTGACTAGTTGAGTAATCGAAAATATAAGAACTGAGTCGACTACTAAAATAACTGTTAGTGACTGCGCTATTGATCAATATACCCTAAAATATAAAAACATACTTATAGATAGACTGTACAAAAACCTTAAATTTCACAAAAATAATGGTCTTAGTTTAAAATGAGGCAGCCCTGAGCCTCGTTTCATGCTCTGTTTCCTCCTGGTGCGTGGATTTAGCTTTTTACATTGGCCTTTAAAGTGCGCATGACAGGTTTTTATGATGTTCTAATTTCGACTTAATTCAGTGTATTGATACCTCTTGTAAATATACATCGTACTTTTACACCCATCAGACAGCTATTTGTGAAGAAACGTTGAAAAATATGTTGAAAATTACAGGAAGTAAACACAACGATGACATCACTCTGGGGAGATGAATGTTAGGCATAATTTACACAAAAGAAACCCTTTAAACACTGATTCAACAAAATAAAGGTGTTCACATCTACTTTTCTTTGTCAAAAAATAAAAACATAGATGAGTTTTTCCCCAGTGCGTAGGATGGTTTCTTGGTCATTTCCCAGTGTGATATCATCATTTACAACCAGGAAGTTAAAAAAAAAAATGGCTAAAGTGAGGAAAAATTTGTGAAGGGTTTAGCAGAATTTGAAATATATTTATCTTAACTGCATTTTAGTTAAACGAGTAGTCCAACCTGTCATGGGCCCTTTAAGTTTTAGGAATTAATCTTGTAAGCCTAAACATTTTGATAACTTAAAAAAAACATGGATCTATTTCATTATTTATTCAATGATATTTAAGATTGTTTCGGGAGCAAACCTGGAACCTTCTTACCGTGAGGCGAGAGTGCACTACTAAATATTATATTCCCAGTGAATAATGCATCTAATATTATCCAAACCAATGCATTACATGAAAAGACACTAAGAGTTGAAGAACGCTCCTCAACATTCAGAATTATAAGCAGCACAAACCGATAAAATGTGTTTCTTTGCTTGGGGGGGATCTTTTGTTTTGCTCAAATCAACTCAACAATACAATTCAACTATACAAATCAACTTTATACGGTAAAATATCAGCAGAAAGTAGTTTCTCGTTGCTCTGACTGTACAGAGCTTAGCTAGCTTGTTTGCAAACAGCTGTTGGAGCTAAAGGACCCTTAAACTGCCGCACAACAATTATTTTTCTCAACATTTGGACTCAGAAACATGTTATTTAAGGTGATAAAGATGATGAGTTCTACTGTGTGTGGTCCCAAAGTCTGTGTTAGAGATAAATGTGAGCGTTTGGGAAAAATATCTAAAATTTAAAAAAATATCTTATTCTGACCTGTAATCTACGATAAGATTTGTGATTTATGTTTTAATAATAGGATTCTGTTTAAATTTTAAATGCAACCAGGAGAACTGACAAAAGACTGAAATATGAACTGACAAGCTAATAACCACGTGTTAGAGAAAGTTTTTTTGTTTTTTTTTCCTTCGCTTTTTGTCACTTTTAGCCAAGTTTTTGCAGCTTTAAGTCATCTTTTTTCCCATTTTTTTTTCCAGTTGCGCTTGTCACTTTTAGTTGCATTTTTGCTTTAAGTCACGCTTTTGTCACTTTTAGTCATGTTTCTGTTGCTCTTAGTCACATTTTTTTGTCGCTTTAAGTCACGTTGTTGTCACTTTTAGACTTGTTTTTGTCGCTTTTAGTCATGTTTCTATTGTCATTAATCACGTTTTTGTCGCTTTTAGTTGCATTTTTGTCACTTAGTCGCATTTTGTCACTTTTAAACCCGTTTTTGTCACTATTAGTTGCATTTTTGTCGCTTTAAGTCGTCGCTTTTAGACTAGTTTTTGTCACTTTTAGTCATGTTTTTGTTGCTTTTAGTCACGTTTTTAGTTGCGTTGTTGTCGCTTGTTTCAGAACATGTTTTAACAAATCGAAACTGCAGTGTCTGCAGTTTTGTATGTAGAATAAAACTGGAATTTTTCGTTGTTTGCAGAGAAAATTGTCGCTTCATTTTTGGTGCCGATTGCGTCTATTCAAATTGCGAAGGTATCTATTCACTGTGTCCAGGGCTGGAGTTTTGAGGCCTAGATACACAGGGCTCAATAGATTTTAATTGAGTGTCTTTTAGTAAAACATTCTTAAGATTCTCCTGCTGTTGGATTATTGTCAGTCTTCATTATTACTCTTTATTTCCCTTCTAACTGTAACGGTCTGTCCATGTGTCGTCTGCACTGGAGCTATAACGGGTGTAATCTGCCTCTGACAGATGGAGCTCAGGTTCATTCAGTCTCTGACCTCAGCACCTCTTCAGTCCTCGCACAGCACCAGGAGAGAGGAGGCTGCGTCACAGGGCCGCACGATCCGTCCAAATCGAACCGAAATTTGAATGGAAACACATCCAGCAGAATTGACAAAGACTGAAACTTTTTGACGCTTTTTGTCACGTTTTTTTGACTTTTTTGTCGGTTTTAGTCACGTTTTTGTTGCTTTTAGTTGTGTTTTTTGCTTTAGTCACATTTTTGTCACTTTTAGTCACCTTTTTGCTGTTTTAAGGCACCTGTTTGTTGCTTTAAGCTCAATTTTTGCTGCTTTACGTTGCTTTTTTTTACGCTTTGTCATATTTTTTGATGTGCAACCATTTCTTCCACAAACAACAAAATATCTTCTTTTACTCTGCTTAAAAACCGATAACCCTGTAGTTTAGATTTGATAAAACATGTTCAGAAACAAGTGACAAAAACATGTTTGTTTTGTTTTTATTTATTTATTTTTTAAAATATAGTTTGCCATTTGTAGTTTGAAAAACACATGTGCAAAAACCTCAGAGTGCGCAGTAAAACATTAAAAACCACGTAAACAAACAATGGGCATAATAAAGTTATTGATAAAATGGCCTTGGTGGGCAATATTTAAAAAATTGGAAAATATAATATGAATTTTATTTCTAAAATATGCAAAATATATGGAGTATACTGTTTATGGTTTATTTTTAAGCTACAAAAAGAGCAGATTAAAAAAGGTTATGCCGCAAAAACTTAAATAAAATGCGTGTATGATGTGATGTTTTTGCAGGTTTGTTCATTTGACAGATATTTCACATTTGTTTAATACTTCAACTAATACACTTAAAGACATGTTTTTACACAATTCTGTTGGATTGACATGATCTGGTCTGATTATCGTCATTGAGATACTTGAAAAAAATATCTACATATTCACTTTTGTCAAAATATCCCTTGAGCGTTAGGTCCCACAGCAAAACATTTCAAATAAATGATAACTGCAGGATGTGAAAGAAAAAGTCTATAGTCATGGTGACAATAACAAAATGGTGTGGTCTCTCCTTTCATGGTGACATCGAGGGTTGTCAAAAGAATCGAAATCGATATTAATTGATACTTAAACTAGTATCAAAACTAGATACTCATTTGAACAAGCATCGATATAAGACCACAGTGTTTACTGAAGAAAGGACTGTTATTTATTGTCTTAAACCTTCACCTATAAGAGAGCGTTTTAAATTGTTCCTGTGTAATGAAATGGTGTCGAATCAAGATTATTCCTTAGAAATCAAGCTTGAGTTGTTTCCATGGTGACCGCCCTGGTGACAGGTGCCTTTTCTTCAGGTCCACGCTCAGATGCAGATTTTGCTGGAGGCCTGTGGGACTGAATCATGAGCCAGAGGTCAGAAGGGCTGTCGCCGGGGGAGACGGAGGGCCCGGCCCTGAACGGGACGACGCAGAACGAGCCGGTGCGCCGCTCGTGGAGGCCCTGTCAGATGCTCAACCAGGACGGAGAGGTGGTCCACCTTCACCAGCACCAGCCCCCCGCTCCCCACCACAGGTAACACCACAGACCGAGGCAAAGCACCACCAAGTACATACTATAGGGCTGTCCTTTTGGCGTTTAGTCAGTCTTAGTCGACCAACATTTTGTAAACACAGCAAAAACAAGAAATATGGAGTGAGTGAGAAGATTTTAGGGTCGAACATGTTAATTCGCTGTTGATAATTACTTTTTGTCTAAATTGTTTTTGCATGAACTCCTGGTCTTTTGAGTGCAGTTTGGGTCAAATACAAGAATTTATTTCGTCGACTACAGCCTTAGTATGTACTGTTCCTTTAAGGCTAAACACCATAGGCAAAACTCTTCAAACTCTTTGCTCTCTCAAACTCCCACAAGATGATTAAGTCATTCTCTCTTAAGTTGTACTTAATTCCGGGTCCGGGTGGCGAGGTTTCCGCAAAACTTAAGTGCTTAAAATCAATGCTCCTATTACACAGACGTTGGAGCAGTGTGACTGTGGGTCTGTGGAGAGAATCCGCAAGAAGTCTATTGTGACCAGACCTCGCTGCAGTCTAGTACGGTGTTCAGGTGATAGACGAGTGTTCTCGTGTGAAACCACGTGAAAAACGGACTGCAGTAAACCGGAGTTGGCGTAACAGGCGTCTGCAAGTGACTCCAGCGGGTCCCAAACCTGGACTGGAGTCTGTGTATACGAGGGGTTAATGATAATGTCCTGATCAGGCTGTGTCTCCATGGGGCCATTACTGTGTTCTAAAGGCTGCTAACCCTCTGAAGACTTTCACGGTGATGATGGTCCTGTGTTGAACTTAATTTTAAACTCTGGCTCTTCAGGTCCCGCAGACGCCCGCACCACCCACAGCCTGCCCCGATGCACAGGCCGGACCCCCCCGCCGCCCCCGGCCCGACGGCGTACCCCCGCCCTGCTGTCACGCGCTATCGTCGCCATGGAGACCCCAACCCTAGGCTGCGAGCGCGACAGAAACAGCCAATCAGAGAAGAGCCCAAAGACTCGAGTGACACGCCCAGAGCGGAGGCGCCGCAGAGCTCGCAGGACGAGAGCCAAACGGACGAATCACAGAGCAGTACCTCCATCCAGACTCCAGGGGGCGACGAGTGCCTGAGCCTCACACCTGAGAGGGCACAACGGGACACAGAGGGACCACAGAGTCGGCCCACAGAGGAGGAGTCCCACCTGCAACCACAAGGTAAACTATCTTCATCTGAAAGCTTTGCTCTCAAACACGGCTGATGTTTACCAGAACAAACTGGCGTGTGCTCCGTGATGAAAATAAAGCTCACACGTGAGCGCTAAAACTAATTATATGAGCCAAATATTCCCCCTAACCACTGCGGGACACTGAAGACACCTGGCCAATGCCATCAGTGCATCTCTCGCTGTTGAGTCAGCAACGAGTCTGAGCCTCAAAGGAGGTCATTGACCTGGAGTTACCTCAGAGAAGGAAACAGATTGTTCTGTAGATGTTAAAATACAGCAGGCGGCGCTAGTATTGCATTAGCATTTAGCCCACTGTACAAATTTGGTCTGTCGGACCACTTTATTCTTCTCTGTCTTTGTGTCTATATTTGGCACAAAAAAACTCCTGAACTGCGTTTGCTCTTGTTGTTGTTTAACAGCAGAAACAACTACATTAAAACGAATGGATGGTTTCCCCTTAGGTCTGTTAGCGGGCGCTCCCTCAATTGTCAAGCAGCAATGAAGGGTCTTGAACCTGCCAAAACCCTGTTGTTTGGTCCTGTACATTCACCTGAAACATGTGAAAACACAGATTCAATGTGAAATACATTATCCAGACATCGTAACAGCCGGTACGGCTTTTAAATGTATCAAGAATTCAGTGAAACATTTCAATTACAAAAAATTTAAAGGTTAAATTTAATTTAAATTTTCTGGAGGTGGAAAGTCACTGCATTCAAGAAAGTTTAAATCATACTTCAGAACATGCTTCATGGAGATGGATACGTTTTATGCCACACTGTGGGATATTCATGGGAGGACATTTCCATGGAAACGAGGAGGAGGTTCCTCTAGGATAAGTACAATTTTAATGTTGCGTTAAAAAATGACATTAGTGCAAGCGCGCAGTGTGCTTAATCATACTGTAAAAGTGTAATTAATCTAATTTACACACTTTTAATTGATTTGATTTATTAGTCACAAGGATATGAATAATGACTGCCTTTTCCCTCTAGGTGTTCAAAGCAAAGTGCACTCAAGTAAAGAGACGCAGCAGGAAGTAGAATTATCACCCGACAAATCCACAAACCCACAGGACCAGCCCTCGGAGCCGGACGTACAGGAGGGGCTAAGTGAACAGAGGGAGGAGCTTAGCAGACAGAGGGAGGAGCTAAGTGAACAGAGCGAGGAGCTTAGCAGACAGAGGGAGGAGCTAAGTGAACCGAGGGAGGGGCTAGGGGCACAGAGGGAGGGGCTTAGCAGACAGAGGGAGGAGCTAAGTGAACAGAGGGAGGAGCTTAGCAGACAGAGGGAGGAGCTAAGTGAACCGAGGGAGGGGCTAGGGGCACAGAGGGAGGGGCTTAGCAGACAGAGGGTGGAGCTAACTGAACGGAGGGAGGGGCTTAGAACACAGAGGGAGGGGCTAAGTGGGCAGAAGGAGGAGCTGAGAGAATCTATGGAGGAGCTAAACGGAGTGAGGGATGGGCTTAGTGAACAGAGGGAGTGGCCAGGTACACAAAGGGAGGGCCCAGGTACACAGAGGGAGGGGCTTAGTACACAGAGGGAGGGGCCAGGTGAGGCGATGGACGACCCGGCGCAGGAGAGCGAGATCACGGACCTGTGCTCCGACACGGAGAGTGCGGCCTCCCTCAGCCTGGACGGACCCCTGCACAGCCCCCCTCCACTGCACTCACCCACACCCCCCTCCTCCCCCGACGTCCCACACTTCCCCCAGATGGACCACTTCAGCGAGGACCCGCCCAGCCCCCCGCCCACACACGACACGCCGCCCGGGGACAGCGACAAGAGGTGAGCGCCGGCGGGACAGATAAGAGGGTTTAGCTTTAAAATCATGTTGAACAAAACCGCAAAAAACAGATAAACAGAAAATAATGATTTCTCACCAAACGCTGACTTGATCTTGTTATAAAGCGCTGTATTTCCACTGACGATAACAAAGCACTTAGCATCAGCTGTTTGTTGACACAAAATGTAGTATTTCCAGTGTATAATTCATCTAACATTATACAAACCCAATGCATTACACAAAGAAAGGTTAGAACGTGGTGTGAAGCCTGTGCAGAGAAAGGAACACAGAAAGGCTGGCAATAAACTGGAAGTATTTTCTTTAGCCAAGTCTCACAGACACAAACTTTGGATTTCTAAATGTCTTTAATCCTGAGGCTGATCTCAGAGATTCACAGAAAAAGTATAATTCACGTACAATTGGATTGTACCAATCCAGCTTTTCCAGTTCTGATTTGCCGATACCCGATACCAGTGCAGTGACTTGAAAATAGCATTTATTCCCTTAAAACACAATTTATAATGCTGTAACCATTATTGATTCTTCAAATAACTTCAGAAAAGCTTAGTTCTGGGCCAACTCCAGCCAGTCAGTCTAGAGGCCCAAACAGAGAATCGGCTGAACTGATATCTCTGCCGATACCTGGTTATTGATCCTGTATTCATAAACAGCGTTGGTATCGGTGCATCCAGCTGCTGACGGAGCAGTGCCAGAGCCAGGCCCTGAACATGAGACTCTAAAGTGAACTGGTCTGAGGGATCAAACTTCTCTTCATAGATCTGGTTTGTCTTGCAGCGACACCCATCCAGAGGACGAGGACGAGGCCGCCCCGCCCTCTTACCCACAGACCTACGCCGACTTCTACTCCCAGTCCCACCAGAAGTCCTACCCAGAGCCCAAACAGCACCCGAACTCTTTCCCCGAGCCCCTGAGGACGGCGTACCCGGCGGAGCCCCCTAAAGCCGAGTCCAGAAGCAGAGCTGAGCACGTGCACAAGAGCTCCCATCATGCACCGCAGCACAGGCCCGTACAGAGCCTCCCTCTGGACAGCTCCATCGGCTGCAGGCTGCACCACTACGACGGTCAGTCCGACGGAGAGAGCAGCGACCGGAGCCCAGTGCCCAGAGGTCGGAGGTCAGGAGGCCGGAGAGGAGACGCCCCGGGGAAGAGGAACTCGGGCGGGCACCAGCGCCCAGGTACAACTGACCTGAGGACACACGGCTACACTGTCAATGTCACAAACATCACATCTAAGAACACTGAAGTTAGCTAAAACAGCAGTTTATAACAATTGCAGTGGTGATTTATTCTTAAAAAACAAATTCAAAGTATACAAAATTAATCAATTAATTTATCATTGGATTTTATTTGGCGTTTTCATGACACTCAGAGCTCTGTGGTGATAACGAGTTGCAGCCACTACTGCCCTGGGGCAGACTGAGGAAAGCGATGTTGCCAATCTGCGCCATCGGCTCCTCCACCACCCAATCATTCATGCACACACACATTGGATCCACAGCGCCCCCCTGTAGCTCCTGGTGTTATAGTGAACTCCATCTAAGTACTCACCAGAGATCAGACTGAGACAAGGAAAGTCCAGCTCAGGTCCTGACCCTGACTAGATCCAGTTCTGGTCTGAGCCTGTGGGCGCTGCCGTGACCCCCACGGCTCCTGACAGGGGGCATACATTGGTGCATTGAGGGCGCAGGTCCAAGGAGTGCAAGGAGTTTATTTTTTTCTAGACATGGCAGAGGTCTGGAGCGGTTTTCATTAGAGGAGTGTTCTCGTGTGAAACCACGTGAATCGCCTTAGGTTTAACCCGATAGAACACAATAATAAAACATTATTTATTTACTGAACACATTGATAAGGAAAAGTATTTTAATATGTATATCAGTGAAAGCTCATCATACTACTTCTGTTTCAGGAGTGTCCCCGGGGGAGGCTCCAGAGGACAGGACCCCGGGGGACACGGGGCCAAAGGGAGATGCCATCAGCCTGGCCATCAGGGGCATCAAGGAGGCCATTGAGGAGGTGAAGACCCGGGCCGTGCGCTCTCCCTACACCCCGGACCAGCCCGTGGAGCCTGTGTGGGTCATGAGGCAGGAGAGCAGCCCCACAGAGGAGACCGGCAGCATGGGCCAGGTACAGTCTGCCTTTATATATGACCAGGGCCACAGAGGGGCCCACAGAGGAGACCGGCAGCATGGGCCAGGTACAGTCTGCCTTTATATATGACCAGGGCCACAGAGGGGCCACAGATAAATGGATATTGTTTAAAACTAGTGTTAAAAGTTCACTAAATGGATGTTTTGAAAAGAGCATGGAATGTCATGTTCACAATGTCCTTAACATCAGAATACAACTGTGCTGTGAATAATTCACCCTTTAATGCAGCATCAGCAGATAATCATGAATTGATGTTTAACACCAGCGCCGGAAGTTATTCCGCTGGTGAGAGCCGGCTGCTGGTTGCAACACGCTCCGTCTTTTTCCAACTTTTTTCGCTTTCTTTCTATTGTAAATACTTTAACTCTTGCACACCTTTTCTGTGAAGTGAGGGTTAACACACACGCGTTGACTCCGCGTTGATTCAACTTTATTTTCGTTGTTTTATTGCGTGTTTTTGCCGCGATGTGTGTTGCCCCCCCCCCCCCCAGCAGCATCATGCTTTTCACGGAGACGTGGTTAACCCCCGAAATCCCGGACTCAACTGTCACTCTGGACCATTTTCATCTGCTGCGTGCGGACAGAACAGAGGAGAGCGGTAAGAGGAGAGGAGGAGGCCTGGCTGTGTTTGTGAATGAAAAGTGGTGCAAGTCTGGACACTGTACAGTGAAACAGCAGCTGTGTAACAAAGACATTGAACTGTTAGCTGTTAGCATGAGGCCATATTATCTGCCCCGGGAGTTTTCACATATTATTGTGATAGCAGTGTATGTGGCCCCCTCTGCTAATGCTGACAATGCTTGTGAAGCTCTGCTCTCCTGCACCAGCAGGTTACAAACACAGCACCCACAGGCCCTCTTCCTCATCTCTGGTGACTTCAACCACGCTTCTCCCTCATCTGTTCTGCCAACATACACCCAGTATGTCACCTGCCCCACCAGAGACAAGAAAACCCTGGACTTGTTCTTTGCAAACACCAAGGACGCTTATTCTTCTTCTCCTCTTCCCCCCCTGGGCAAATCGGACCACAACCTTGTACACCTGCGGCCTGTGTATGAACCCATCGTACACAGGCAGCCAGTGGTGCCGGTGTGGTGAGGAGGTGGTCTGCTGAGAGCGAGGAGGCTCTGAGGGACTGCTTCAGCACCACTGTGTGGGCAGAACTTTATGACCCACATGGGGAGGACATCAACTCCATCACAGAGTGCATCACGGACTACATCAACTTCTGTTATGAAAACACTGTACCCTCCCGGACGGTGCGGTGTTTTCCAAACAACAAGCCGTGGATTAACCGTGACATTAAGGCTCTGCTGAAGGAGAAGAAGAGAGCGTTCAGGTCAGGGAACAAGGAGGAGCTGAGGACTGTGCAGAAGAAGCTGAGGAGGAAGATCAGGCAAGGGGAAGCCAGCTACAGGAGGAAGATGGAAGAGCAGCTGCAGCAGCAGAACATCCAGGGAGTGTGGAGGAGCCTGAAAACCATCTCAGGTTTCAAGCCCCCCCCTGTCCAGGCAGAGGGGGACCTTCAGTGGGTTAACGATCTGAATTCTCACTTTCTGAGATTTGATCAATCACCCACCCCTGCCCCGGCACAGCGGCAAACCCACACCCCCACGGCTGGACCATGGCCCACACCCGATCCTCTTCACACCTCTGCTTCAGTCCATCAGCTCACCACCAATCCCCCCAGCGCACAGTCACCCCACCCACCCCTGTCCTTCACAGCAGCACAGGTGAGGAGAGAGCTGAGGAGGATTAAAACCAGGAAGGCAGCAGGACCAGACGGCATCAGCTCCAGGCTCCTTAAGTCCTGCGCAGATGAACTGTGTGGAGTTATGGAGCATGTCTTCAACATGAGCCTAAAGCTGAGGGTGGTACCACAGATTTGGAAGACCTCCTGTGTGGTACCAGTGCCAAAGACACCGCGCGCTAAAGACCTCAGCAGCTTCAGGCCGGTGGCTCTCACGTCCCATCTGATGAAGACACTGGAGAGGCTGGTCCTGGACCACCTCCGCTCCACCGTGAGCTCAGCCATGGATCCGCTGCAGTTTGCGTACCGGCCTGGCATTGGAGTGGAGGATGCCGTCATCTTCCTGCTGCACCGCTCTCTCTCACCTCGAGAACCCTGGCAGCGCTGTGAGAATTCTGTTCTTTGATTTCTCCAGCGCCTTCAACACCATCCAGCCACTGCTGCTGAGGGACAAGCTGGAGACGGCTGGTGTGGACTGTGACCTGGCAGAGTGGATCCTGGACTACCTCACGAACAGACCCCAGTTTGTGAGAGCCCGGGATTGTGTGTCTGACACTCTGACCTGCAGTGTGGGGGCGCCGCAGGGCACTGTCCTCGCGCCCTTCCTCTTCACCCTCTACACCTCGGACTTCAGACACAACACGGACAGCTGTGTTCTGCAGAAGTTCTCTGACGACTCTGCCATCATCGGACTCATCACGGACGACGATGATGCAGAGTACAGAGGAGTAACGCAGGACTTTGTGGACTGGTGTCAGCAGAACCACCTCCTCATCAACGCGGGAAAGACCAAGGAGATGCTGGTGGACTTCCGCAGACGCCACTCCACTGCCCCCTCACCAGTGAACATCCAGGGAAGGGACATTGAGAGAGTGGACTCATACAAGTACCTGGGTGTTCATCTGAACCACAAACTGGACTGGACTCATAACACAGACGCACTGTACAGGAAGAGTCAGAGTCGGCTCTACCTCCTGAGGAGACTCAGGTCTTTTGGAGTGTCAGGGCCTCTCCTGAGGACCTTCTACGACTCTGTGGTGGCATCAGCCGTCCTGTACGGTGTGGTCTGCTGGAGCAGCAGCATCACAGAGAGGGAGAGGAAGAAGCTGGACAAGGTCATCAAGAAGTCCAGCTCCGTCCTGGGCTGTGCTCTGGACCCAGTGAGCGAGGTGGGGGACAGAAGGGTCCTGGCTAAACTCACGTCTATGCTGGACCATGAGTCCCACCCCCTGCAGGACGCTCTGTCTGCCCTGGAGAGCAGCTTCAGTGACAGACTGATTCACCCTCGCTGTGTGAAGGAGAGGTTTCGCAGGTCTTTCCTTCCTGCTGCTGTCAGACTTTACAATGAACACTGTTAGCCCTGAACATGTGCCATTCACCCGCTACAATCATGTGCAATATAATTTAACATACTATTAATAAACTTTTACCTCACCATAGTCACTTACTGTATATAACAATACACTTAAGCCACTTTAGCTACCGTTTTTACTGTAAATAAGAGTGTGCACTTTATACTTTATATTGTATTTTTTATGACCATGTTTATTTATCCTATTTTTATTGCATGCGCCTATTTCATTCATTTCTGTCCTAAACTGTGTGTTGCAACAGTGGAATTTCCCCATTGTGGGACAAATAAAGGATCTCTTATCTTATCTTATCTTATGTTTGAAAGTATTCTGACTCATCTGATTGATGCGTGTCTATCACTAGATCAATAGTACAACTCTACTGTTCTGTAACATTCAAACGAGCTTGTGTCAGTTTCAGTGCCGTTGGCTCCTTCAGACAGATATAAGGTACTGACCAGTTCTTTGACAGAGGAACTGAAGAAGCAATGTGGATGAGCGGCGAAACGTCTTCACTCTTAAACCTTTTGTCCAGTTGACAGAGTAAATGTTCTTCTGGAACCTTCCTGGACTGAGGGCCCTCTCATGTTTGTGTTGTAGGTGTCCCCCGGCTCTCCCTGCGACTCCCTGTTCTCCTCCTCTCAGGACCCCGTCAGCCCCATGAGAGCCGAGGCCCCCAGGACGTACCCCCACGCTCAGAGAGACGCCCAGAGACAGAGCTACCCCCCGAACCCCGGCCAGCACAGGGCGCCAGCAGCACAGCCACAACTGCCCACTGCACCTGAGGTGAGGCCCTAGGAGCCCCAAGGGGTGAGGCCCCAGGGGCCTCAGGGGGTTAGGCCCTACAGAGTTCTTCTGTTTTGCTGATGAAGAAGAGACACATTCTATCTGCTGTTTCTGTCTCACTGAAACACGACTTTGTCTTTCAGATGCGACAATCTCTGCCTTCTTTTCCCACCTTTGTTGATGGTAAGAATCACAACAATTTATTTATTTATTTACTGTTATTCTCACAGTCATACCTATTTTTCCTGGGCTCCACATAAAACAACACACAAACATGTAGATGTAATTTGGATTTTGTTAGTGACAATTATTTAACAAACTAATAAATTCTGGTGTCCAGACCTTGGTGCTACGGCCCTTTCTCCACAACAGTTTGATGTGGGACAGACCTGATGTTTAGATTCTGAGACTGAATTAAGTTGGCGGTGCCTTCAATTCTCAGATAAATGTAACTCTTTTGACTGACTCCCTATTATCGACCCCCGGTTCATCTGTGCTTCCCTCGCTGAAAACAGTGTGGACATCACTAGGTCTGTCATGGATGAATTTTTCACGGCAATATAGTGTAACTGAAAAAACTGCGATAAACTATAATATTGAAACTACTTTATGCCACAGATACAATGACACTAAAGCAGGAGAATCCCAGTAATCCCTTTTCTAAACAAACAAAAACATGAGCTACAATTTAAGATACCAAAATGAAACACTGAAATAGGTAGATAGTATCATTAATGAGTTATAGATGTGTTAATTATTCAACTTTCTGCTGATTAGTTGTTCGTGTAATACAAAAAAGACAAAAAGTTCCCCACTAGAGCCAAGAAAAAGTACACGCTATAAATATTGAACCTCAAACATGTTAAGTAAATATCCCGACAGGTTTATCTGTTTGAGTCTTATTTATTGTTGCCCCTGCTCTGTGCCCAGTGCCAGGGCCCTGTGACCCCGACGACCTCATCGACGGCATCATCTTCGCCGCGACGTACCTGGGCTGCACCCACCTGCTGTCGGAGCGCACCCCGTCCAAGAGCGCACGCATGCAGCAGGCTCAGGAGGCCATGAGCCGAGTGCGGGTCCGAGACATGCCACAGGGACGGGGGACAGAGGACAGAGACAGGGGACAGAGACACACCACAGAGACAGGACAGCAGGCAGAGACAGGACAGAGGACAGAAACAGGACAGAGACGCAGGACAGAGACAGGGGACAGCGGGCAGAGACAAGACAGAGACAGAGGATAGGGGACAGAAACAGACAGAGACACACCACAGGGGACTGAGACAGAGACGGCGGGCAGAGACAGGACAGAGGACAGATACAGGACAGAGGACAGAGATAAGACAGAGGACAAAGACACAGGACAGAGACATGCAGACATCAAACTAGCCTCAGGGAGGGGGACTGAAGGACACCAAGGGAGACTGAAAGACACAGGGGGAGGAAGAAGGGCACAGAGGAAGACAGAAGAACACATGAAGATGGACAGATGCGAGACAGAGACGTGCAGACATCAAAGTAGCCTCAGGGAGGGAGACTGAAGGACACAGAGGGAGACTGAAAGACACAGGGGGAGGAAGAAGGACACAGAGGAAGACAGAAGAACACATGAAGATGGACAGATGCGAGACAGAGACATGCAGACATCAAAGTAGCCTCAGGGAGGGAGACTGAAGGACACAGAGGGAGACTGAAAGACACAGGGGGAGGAAGAAGGACACAGAGGAAGACAGAAGAACACATGAAGATGGACAGATGCGAGACAGAGACATGCAGACATCAAACTAGCCTCAGGGAGGGAGACTGAAGGACACAGAGGGAGACTGAAGGACACAGGGACACAGAGAGACAGGAGACATGATGGACTGATGGTATGTTTTCTCCACAGGCGGCGCAGAAACAGGCCAAGAACAGGAAGAAGGTACTCCCTCTGTGCTTTAAGTGACACAAGCATCAGTGTCATGTGATAATAATATAATAATAATATAACACTGTGGTGTGTTCAGGGCGGAGACGCAGACTCTGTGTCCACTGTGGAAGTGGATCTGTTCATGTCGACTCAGAGGATCAAAGTGCTGAATGCAGACTCTCAGGTCAGTCACAGACACGCTGTGCTCCACCAGAGGAGACCTCACTCTGCTGCTGTGAGGGGCAGGGTCTTTAGGAGTTCCTCTGCAGTCAATTTGGTTCACTGTGATTAAGGCGAGACGCTGCAGGTGAACAGGGAAAAAACTTTAATTTTCATAAAGAAATGAGGCATTTTATGTGTAAAAACAACCAAAACTGCACATAAAATTTAAACCAGGTTTACGTTTTTTGGTTCATTTTGTTGACCTTTATAGATTAAAATTTTTCTACTTAAAACTTGATAAATCAGGTTTAGAATTAGATATCAACAATACTTCTGTATTCTCTTGTTGAGTCCAGATTGTACAGGTTGGTGTGGGATCTACTTTAAGGCTGATCTTTATGTCCCGAGGGAGAAAAATGCATTTTAAGAAAATAGACTTTGAACTTACAATGTCCCAGAGAAATCTATGGATGAAGTGGATTCAATGAAGCAAACACTGGACAGTTGGAGATTTGCAGATTGGACAAAAAATCTCCACATGAAAACCAATATGAGACAAACACAATGATCACTTGCCGAGTGAAACACGTGCCGAGTGAAAAAGGACAATGGCTGCTGGGACAAAACTGTCCATACAGTGTTAGGCCTGAACAGACCGCTCAGGTGGGGCTGAATCAATGATGACTTTTTGTATAAACCACTTTTTGTACATAAAAATGTTGATTTTCTTGAGTAGAAATGTCAGTCATTTCACAAAGTTATAGAAAATATTTACTTTCTCAAAATGTTTGTTGTTGAAGTTTAGTCCACAAAAGACTGCACAGAGGCGGTGAGGATCGTCTCAAGGTCTTTATCTGATGCATACAAGAGAAAACAAAACAGTCCAGCGTGTTATGCTGAGAGTCTTGATCTGAGTCCGTCCTGTCGGTTTGACTGGGTTTAAACAGCTGTTATTTGAGTCTGATGTAACGGCATAACGTCAGCACTTTGAAGATTATTTGCACCAGCTCTAAACACAACGAGAAAGTACACAGTAACACATTACTGTGTTCCTTCTGACACATGACACATGATTTAAACAGTTTAGCTGTGCCTTTGTTTATAATGAAACGGCATGATGTCAGCCTTAAGATTATTTGTACCAGATAACAAGGAACTACAGTTTCAAAGTGTTGTGCCATATGATGCAAAAAACACACAGCTGGAGTTGCATTTAACTTCAGTCATGCTAGTTTGATGAATCCTGGGTAGAAAATACTCTCCCTCTAAGCGTCAAAAACACTTTCCTCGATGAATGACGTTTTTCCGATACTTGACTTTACTTGTTTCTCCAGTGAATCACATTATGTTCCTCTCCCATTTTGCTTCATTCTGGAATTTAAAATGTTTAGATGGGTTTATCATACATCTCCTTTATTATTCACGTAGATATTTATTGTCATTGCCAGATAAAAAAAACTGTAAAATCATGAAAAGCCTCCTCCTTGTTGTTCTCCTAATTGCGGTGTCGTGTTTGCGTGGCAGGAGAGCCTGATGGACTTGCCGCTGCGCACCATCTCGTACATCGCAGACATCGGGAACATGGTGGTGCTCATGGCCCGGGGCAAGATGGTCCGGTCCAGGTCTGCCCAGGACCACCAGGACCAGCCGGAGCCCAGCGAGGAGCAGAGCCACAGCCCAGACCAGCAGAGGGTCTACAGGATGATCTGCCACGTCTTCGAGTCCGAGGACGTGAGTAGAGCTGCAGTCCGAGACCTGGTTTAGACCGGGTTTAGACCTGGTTTAGATCTGGTTTAGACCTGTTTTCAACCTGGTTTGGGGCTTGTTTAGACCTGGTTTAGGGCTAATTTAGACCTGGTTCAGGGCTCGTTTAGGTTTTTTTTTTTTTTAGACCTGGTTGAAGGTTGATTTGGACCTGGTTTAGGGCTTGTTTAGACCTGGTTTAGGGCTGGTTTAGAACTGGTTTAAGGATGATCTGGACCTGGTTTAGGGCTTGTCTAGACCTGTTTAAGGGCTTGAGCTTGGTTTGGATTAGTTCGTCTGATTGAGTTGTTGTTTACTTCAGTGTTAAAGAGAGCAGCTCGATTATGGCAAAAATTCACAATTATTTGGCTCATAACTGAAATCTAAATTTCAAACAATTACCTATATATTGTCAAAATTAGTCTGTAAAAAGAATAGACAAAATCTATTTTATTGGTAATGCCTTAGAAAATTACCTTTGCTCCAGGTTTCAAAGTCCTCTACCTCCTCACTTCTAAATGTCCTTTTAGAAGGACATTTTTCAATGTGTGACCTGGCGCCAAGAATCTTTGCACTGTTTTTAAGTCCATAAATCAACATCTGACTCGTTCTGAGCGTTTCTGCCTCTAATCACGATCATTAAAACTGTGTTACTGCTCGATAACTCCGCTAGCATTAGAAGGAGTGTTAAGCACCAAAAATGCGTCCAAAATCAACAAAAATGCGACTAAAAGTGACAAAAGACTTAAAGCGCTCCAAAACATGAGATGCCAAAGTAAAGTTACTCAAGAGCATGTTTTAAGGCCAGTAACTATTCACGTGAGCGGATGTGTCTTCTGTTGGCTGTCGCACAGGCCCAGCTGATCGCGCAGTCCATCGGTCAGTCCTTCAGCGTGGCCTACCAGGAGTTCCTCAGGGCCAACGGCATCGACCCGGAGGACCTGAGCCAGCGCGAGTACAGCGACCTGCTCAGCACTCAGGACATGTACAACGAGGACCTCATCCACTTCTCCAAGTCCGAGAACTGCCGAGACGTGAGTCCAGGCGCACACACAGCCACAGTTAGACAAAACCATCAAACAGCAGCGAAATCTAGTCTGTTCTTTCATCCACGTTGTCTGACTATGACTAATTATTCTTCAGTTTTGTGACCATCTTTACACAGGGTTCGCACACCTTTTCAAAGATAAATTTCAAGCACCTTCAAGGCAGACTCGCAGGTCATTTCCAGCACCTTTTATACTTGGTCCTTGGTCCGCCGCTTCTTTGCATTCAGGACCGTGACAAACTTGCAAATGTACAATTTAACTGTAGTTTCTGAAATCAACAAAATGGTTTAATATGTTTGTTTTTCAATGTGCACTTCAAAAGTATCACAAGGCTTGATGTGTTGGAAATTTTGTGCAAATCAGAGGTAATTGCCTGCATTTTTGGGCATTTTATTTCCTGTATTTAGGGCACAAACTGACACACAACTCAATAATATGGATGGTTGTTGTACGCAATTTTAGAATATTTCAAAACAACAATTTGAAGACTATTAGCGTCTTTACTGTTAAAATGCGTAGGATACAGATTGGCAAGTTTAAATTGCAAGTATTTTCAAGCACTTTTTCCAACACTCTAGCACTTTCTCAACCTTGAAAACAATGCAGTCAAATTCAAGCGTTTTTAAGGATTTCAAGCACCTGTACGAACCATGTTTACAAGACCAAGCTTTAAAAATTAACCTCTTATCATTCTAATAATTTATTTCCCCCCTAAATGCAGTCTGACTAAAATGAGCCCCAGTTCAAACTAAAGCTGTTCTTGAACCCTTTGCAAAACAAATGTCTGGACTTTATTAGATGCACACAGCATGCAGCAGATTCATTTTGTCACAAAGTGCTGCTTTTGAAAGATTCCCTTTAGGAGAAAACACAATATTTACTCATTCACTCACACAAAACAATTGGGCACCCCAGCCTTAAAACAGAACTATGTAACATTTTACCCTATCAAACGTCTTTGTAAGTCCGTGAGCAGAAAACCAGCTGCAACATTTCCTGAAGCCGACCCGAAGTCAACTCTCCTGAGAAACAGTGGTTCTCTTTTTTATATTTGGTGACATTAGTGGAACTAAGTATCTGTGACAGAGCTCCCCCTGCAGGTCTCTTGTGAAAATACACTGCCAGTAAAAGACGCCAAAAGCTTTTCTTTTTTTCTTTTTTTTTAATTAAGGAAGTACAATCACATACAAAAACACAAAAACATTTAATGTCGCCAAATATAAAAAAGAGAACCAGTATTTCTCAGAGTTGTCTTCGGGTCGGCGCATAGACCGTACATATCACTGGACTGCGTTGGCCCGCTGCCGCCGCGTTCCAGATAGGAAGTATTCATGGAGGCGGTCCTGGCTCCATGAAGCCGAGCTGCCATTCACTTTCTATTGTGACACTGGTGCCCTTTACTCTGTAACTGTTTCGGTCAAACTCACCATCTCAGAACTTGGGTGCACGGTGGCAGAGCGGTTAGAGCTTCTGCCTCCCAATAAGGAGATCGTGGGTTCGAATCCCGGACCAGACCAACATCACATGATCTCTCTGGGTGGAGTCTGCATGTCCTCCCCGTGTTACCGTGGGTTCTTTTTTTCTTGTTGGTTGTTCATAAATCAAGTTATTAGCAATAATAACTGACCAATAAGGTGCTTCCTTTTCCTGGGGCCGTTTTCGCTCGTGTTAGCAACAGGTTTGATTGACAGCTAGCACCGCACGTTGCCGCCGTCTCCTCTCGCCAAGGGGTGGAGACCGTTAACAACCTCGCTCCTGATTGGTCCATGTGGTTGCCACGATACGCACACGGATTTCCAAATATGGAGTCTGACTCCACTTTAGCCGCTATAACTGCTCGCCGCGATGGGCTTCATTTGGCTGGAGCCAAACGCTATGACGGACGTCACATTCTCACAGTCCATCGATATGTACGGTCTATGGGTCGGCGTCAGGAAACGTTGCAGCTGGTTTTCTGCTCAGAGACAGTAAGGGGCGATGACAGGGGCTTCAAACGCCCCGAAAATACATTTATAAACAACTTAACATTTTAAGTTGTTACATGTTAATGTTACAAAAGCAGCCTTTTATTTGCTTCTAAAATTTGCTTCACGATTATTATTTTTTGGCTCTTACGTTTACATTTTGACCTGATTTGACCTGTTAACCTGATAATCCTGACCCCTGCATGTGTCTCTGGTTGTGTTGTCGCGTGGGGTGTAGGTTTACATCGAGAAGCAGAAGGGCGAGGTGCTGGGCGTGGTCATCGTGGAGTCTGGCTGGGGCTCCATCCTGCCCACCGTCATCATCGCCAGCATGATGCACTCAGGGCCCGCCGAGAAGTCCGGACGCCTCAACATCGGAGACCAGATCATGACCATCAACGGGACCAGCCTGGTGGGCCTGCCCCTCAGCACCTGCCAGAGCATCATCAAGGTGAGAGCACAGAGGCCAGAGCATCATCAAGGTGAGAGCACAGAGGCCAGAGCATCATCAAGGTAAGAGCACAGAGGTCAGAGCATCATCAAGGTAAGAGCACAGAGACCAAACACTAGAGAGTCATCAAGGTGAGAGCACAGAGGCCAGAGCATCATCAAGGTAAGAGCACAGAGACCAAACACTAGAGAGTCATCAAGGTGAGAGCACAGAGGCCAAACTACTGAGAGTCATCAAGGTGAAAGCACAGAGACCAGAGCACAGAGGCCAAACACTAGAGAGTCATCAAGGTGAGAGCACAGAGACCAGAGCACAGAGGCCAAACACCAGAGCATCATCAAGGTGAGAGCACAGAGGCCAAACTACTGAGAGTCATCAAGGTGAAAGCACAGAGACCAGAGCACAGAGGCCAAACACTAGAGAGTCATCAAGGTGAGAGCACAGAGGCCAAACTACTGAGAGTCATCAAGGTGAAAGCACAGAGACCAGAGCACAGAGGCCAAACACTAGAGAGTCATCAAGGTGAGAGCACAGAGACCAGAGCACAGAGGCCAAACACCAGAGCATCATCAAGGTGAGAGCACAGAGGCCAAACTACTGAGAGTCATCAAGGTGAAAGCACAGAGACCAGAGCACAGAGGCCAAACACTAGAGAGTCATCAAGGTGAGAGCACAGAGACCAGAGCACAGAGGCCAAACACCAGAGCATCATCAAGGTGAGAGCACAGAGGCCAAACACTAGAGAGTCATCAAAGGGAGAGCACAGAGACCAGAGAGTCATCAAGGTGAGAGCACAGAGGCCAAACTACTGAGCGTCATCAAGGTGAGACTAAATCGCTACTAAGAACAGCAAAAGTGCGACTAAAAGTGACAAAAACGTGACCTACAGCAGGAAAAACGTGGCTAAAAGTGACAAAAATGTGACCCACAGCAGCAATAACATGGCTAAAAGTGACAAAAACGTGTCTAAAAGTGACAAAAACGTGACCTAAAGAGACAAAAACATGGCTAAAAGCAGCAAGGCTATAAGTGACAAAAATGTGACTTCAAATTACAAAAACATAGCTAAACAAAAATATGACCAAAAATCGTCAAAAACGCGACTGACAGCAGCAAAAATGCAATAAAAAGCGTCAAGAATGCAACAAAAAGTATCAAGAATGCAACCAAAACTGACAAACGTGAATCTAAAAGCGACAAAAAGGTGACTAAAACTGCGAAAAATGCAACTATAAGTAGCAAAAACAAGACTAAAAGTGACAAAAATACAACTTAAAATGAGAAAAACACATCTTGCAGTGACTAAACTGCAACTAAAAGCCAGAGCATCATCGAGGTGAGAGAACAGAGGCCAAACATGACTAAAAGCGTCAAAACGCGCCTTAAAGCGTCAAAAACGCCACTGAAAGCAGCAAAATCATGACTGAAAACAACAAAGATGCGACTGAAAGTGACAAAAACATGGCTAAAAGCACAAAAATGCAACTAAAAGCAACAAAATGTGACCAAAATTGACAAAAACGTGACTAAAATCAGCAAAAATGCAACAAAAACCTACTAAAACACAACTTAAACTGATGAACGTGAGTCTTATTCACGATGCAACTTAAAATGACAAAGCACATTTTGCAGTGACTAAAATGCAACTGAAAGCGAGAGCATCATCAAGGTGAGAGAACAGAGGCCAAACATGACTAAAAGTGACAAAAACACAAGTAAAAGCAGCATAAACATGGCTAAAAGAAACAAAACGTAACTTAATACGCCAAAACCACGACTGAAAGCGGCAAAAACGTGACTAAAAGCAACAAAAATGTGATTATAAGCGACAAAAACCTGGCTAAAAGTGCAAAAACGTGGCTATTGACCCTTTGCATGTGACGTCACGGAACGCCCACTTTGCCATGACGGACGGCGGAAGCGCTGTTTGTGCGAGGTAAAATGATCGAAATTTGCCGTAAACCTAACTATTAGTAAGCTAACATTGATCAATTTTACACCTAAAATGGTGATATCCTGTTGTGCGGTTGGCTGCACTAACAGGCAAAGCCGTAAGTCCAATGTAGCCTTTTATCGTTTACCTGTTGATGAAGACAGAAGACGGCGATGGGTAGCAGCAATAAATCGAAAGAACTGGAAGCCCTCCAAGTACTCACGGATTTGCAGTGAGCACTTTTTACAACTTAAGTCAATGCCAATGTTACAAGTGTATGACATTTTACACGAAAACATATCTGAATATGTGAAACAGTCAAAGTTATGCGGGGCACGGCGTTAGTTATCCAGCCAAGAAATTAACTTGTATGTATGCATGTATGTATGTAGACTCAAGCCTGCAAAATGGATAATACATATTACATCCACAGAATTTTTATTTGTGAATAAAATATTATGATTATGATGATATTGACACAGAGAGACAGAGACATTGACAGACAACCATTCACTCTCACATTCATTCACTAGGGGCAATTTAGAGTTGTCAATTAACCTACACAGTCATGTCTTTGGACGGTGGGAGAACCCGGAGAGAACCCACGGTTGGCCACTGTCCAGGGTGTACCCCGCCTAAGGCCAAAAGTCACTGGGATAGGCTCCAGTCACCCGCGACCCCTAACGGGAATAAGCGGTAGAAAATGAATGATATTGACGTTTTGATTAAATCGGTGAGCATGGCAGGAGGAAACAGGTAAGGGTCCGTTTCTAAGCTAGCGATCTTCACTTTCTCAAAACACCGCGCTTTGTGAGCGCGTAAAAGATGTCCTGCTTCCACCGACAACTGAACTGAACATGAGTTAGAAGTAGCCATCGCTTAAGTGACAAAAATAATTCCAATCACTGTGAGTTTGTTACTTTTGCGCTCCCCGTAATTCTGCGCTCGCATACTCTTGCCGTCCATTATGGTGCACCCACGTGATCGTGTGACGTAGGTGCAAAGGGTCAATAAGTAACAGAAATGTGAACAAAATCGACAAAACCGCGACTAGAAGCAGCAAAAACAAAGTGTCAAAAATGCAACCAAAACTAACTAAAACAAAACTAAAACCGATAAACAAATCTAAAAGCAACAAAAACTTGACTAAAAGTGCCAAAAATGCAACTAAAAGCAGCAAAAACAAGACTAAAGGCGACAAAACCACGACTGAAAGCATAAAAAACATGACAAAAACGTGACTAAAACATGACTGAAGGCAGCAAAATGTGAGAAAAATCAACAAAAACCTGACTAGAAACAGCAAAACGCAACCAAAATGCAACCAAAAAACTGAAATCGACAAACACGAGTCTAAAACACTTCATCACGTCGCCTAAAGTTACAATCTTTGTGTTTTCCATTTCAGTCTCACTTTCCAATACAACTTTGTAAACGGCAGGATTGTAAACACCTCTGGACTCGAGCGACTGTTTGAGCCTCGTCCTGGGCTCAGCGGCTGCAGCGCCCCCTGCTGGCGCTCCGGGGAGGCTCTGATGGACTGTTGTGTTGCAGGGTCTGAAGTCTCAGTGCCGGATCAAGATGAACATAGTGCGCTGTCCCCCCGTCACCATGGTGCTGATCCGCAGACCCGACCTGCGCTACCAGCTGGGCTTCAGCGTCCAGAACGGCATTGTGAGTCAGAGCCACATGGCGCAAACACAGGGCACAGGGTTTACAGGGGCTCGTGAGTCAGAGCCACACGGGGCAAACACAGGGCACAGGGTTTACAGGGGCTCGTGAATCAGAGCCACACGGCGCAAACACAGGGCACAGGGTTTACAGGGGCTCGTGAATCAGAGCCACACGGCGCAAACACAGGGCACAGGGTTTACAGGGGCTCGTGAGTCAGAGCCACACGGCGCAAACACAGGGCACAGGGGTTACAGGGGCTCGTGGAGTCAGAGCCACACGGCGCAAAACACAGGGCACAGGGTTTACAGGGGCTCGTGAGTCAGAGCCACACGGCGCAAACACAGGGCACAGGGTTTACAGGGGCTCGTGAGTCAGAGCCACACGGCGCAAACACAGGGCACAGGGTTTACAGGGGCTCGTGAGTCAGAGCCACACGGCGCAAACACAGGGCACAGGGTTTACAGGGGCTCGTGAGTCAGAGCCACACGGCGCAAACACAGGGCACAGGGTTTACAGGGGCTCGTGAGTCAGAGCCACATGGAGCAAACACACAGGACACAGGGTTTACAGGGGCTCGTGAGTCAGAGCCACACGGCGCAAACACAGGGCACAGGGTTTACAGGGGCTCGTGAGTCAGAGCCACACGGAGCAAACACACAGGACACAGGGTTTACAGGGGCTCGTGAGTCAGAGCCACACGGCGCAAACACAGGGCACAGGGTTTACAGGGGCTCGTGAGTCAGAGCCACACGGCGCAAACACAGGGCACAGGGTTTACAGGGGCTCGTGAGTCAGAGCCACATGGAGCAAACACACAGGACACAGGGTTTACAGGGGCTCGTGAGTCAGAGCCACACGGCGCAAACACAGGGCACAGGGTTTACAGGGGCTCGTGAGTCAGAGCCACATGGAGCAAACACACAGGACACAGGGTTTACAGGGGCTCGTGAGTCAGAGCCACACGGGGCAAACACACAGGGCACAGGGTTTACAGGGGCTCGTGAGTCAGAGCCACACGGGGCAAACACAGGGCACAGGGTTTACAGGGGCTCGTGAGTCAGAGCCACACGGGGCAAACACAGGGCACAGGGTTTACAGGGGCTCGTGAGTCAGAGCCACACGGAGCAAACACACAGGGCACAGGGTTTATAGTGGGTCTTGAGAGTCAGAGCCACACGGCGCAAACACAGGGCACAGGGTTTACAGGGGCTCGTGAGTCAGAGCCACACGGAGCAAACACACAGGACACAGGGTTTACAGGGGCTCGTGAGTCAGAGCCACATGGAGCAAACACACAGGACACAGGGTTTACAGGGGCTCGTGAGTCAGAGCCACACGGCGCAAACACAGGGCACAGGGTTTACAGGGGCTCGTGAGTCAGAGCCACACGGAGCAAACACACAGGACACAGGGTTTACAGGGGCTCGTGAGTCAGAGCCACATGGAGCAAACACACAGGACACAGGGTTTACAGGGGCTCGTGAGTCAGAGCCACACGGGGCAAACACACAGGACACAGGGTTTACAGGGGCTCGTGAGTCAGAGCCACACGGCGCAAACACACAGGGCACAGGGTTTACAGGGGCTCGTGAGTCAGAGCCACATGGAGCAAACACACAGGACACAGGGTTTACAGGGGCTCGTGAGTCAGAGCCACACGGAGCAAACACAGGGCACAGGGTTTACAGGGGCTCGTGAGTCAGAGCCACACGGAGCAAACACACAGGGCACAGGGTTTACAGGGGCTCGTGAGTCAGAGCCACACGGGGCAAACACACAGGGCACAGGGTTTACAGGGGCTCGTGAGTCAGAGCCACACGGAGCAAACACACAGGGCACAGGGTTTACAGGGGCTCGTGAGTCAGAGCCACATGGGGCAAACACACAGGGCACAGGGTTTACAGGGGCTCGTGAGTCAGAGCCACACGGGGCAAACACACAGGGCACAGGGTTTACAGGGGCTCGTGAGTCAGAGCCACACGGCGCAAACACAGGGCACAGGGTTTACAGGGGCTCGTGAGTCAGAGCCACACGGGGCAAACACACAGGGCACAGGGTTTACAGGCTCGTGAGTCAGAGCCACACGGGCGCAAAACACAGGGCACAGGGTTTACAGGCTCGTGAGTCAGGAGCCACATGGAGCAAACACACAGGACACAGGGTTTACAGGCTCGTGAGTCAGAGCCACACGGGCAAACACACAGGGCACAGGGTTTACAGGGGCTCGTGGAGTCAGAGCCACACGGGCACAGGGCACAGGGTTTACAGGGGGCTCGTGAGTCAGAGCCACACGGCGCAAACACAGGGCACAGGGTTTACAGGGGCTCGTGAGTCAGAGCCACATGGAGCAAACACACAGGACACAGGGTTTACAGGGGCTCGTGAGTCAGAGCCACACGGGGCAAACACACAGGGCACAGGGTTTACAGGGGCTCGTGAGTCAGAGCCACACGGAGCAAACACACAGGACACAGGGTTTACAGGGGCTCGTGAGTCAGAGCCACACGGAGCAAACACACAGGACACAGGGTTTACAGGGGCTCGTGAGTCAGAGCCACATGGAGCAAACACACAGGACACAGGGTTTACAGGGGCTCGTGAGTCAGAGCCACACGGGGCAAACACACAGGACACAGGGTTTACAGGGGCTCGTGAGTCAGAGCCACACGGCGCAAACACAGGGCACAGGGTTTACAGGGGCTCGTGAGTCAGAGCCACATGGAGCAAACACACAGGGCACAGGGTTTACAGGGGCTCGTGAGTCAGAGCCACACGGGGCAAACACACAGGGCACAGGGTTTACAGGGGCTTGTGAGTCAGAGCCACACGGGGCAAACACAGGGCACAGGGTTTACAGGGGCTCGTGAGTCAGAGCCACACGGGGCAAACACAGGGCACAGGGTTTACAGGGGCTCGTGAGTCAGAGCCACACGGCGCAAACACACAGGACACAGGGTTTACAGGGGCTCGTGAGTCAGAGCCACACGGCGCAAACACAGGGCACAGGGTTTACAGGGGCTCGTGAGTCAGAGCCACACGGAGCAAACACACAGGACACAGGGTTTACAGGGGCTCGTGAGTCAGAGCCACATGGAGCAAACACACAGGACACAGGGTTTACAGGGGCTCGTGAGTCAGAGCCACACGGGGCAAACACACAGGACACAGGGTTTACAGGGGCTCGTGAGTCAGAGCCACAGGGCTCAAACACAGGGCACAGGGTTTACAGGGGCTCGTGAGTCAGAGCCACATGGAGCAAACACACAGGACACAGGGTTTACAGGGGCTCGTGAGTCAGAGCCACACGGAGCAAACACAGGGCACAGGGTTTACAGGGGCTCGTGGAGTCAGAGCCACATGGGGCAAACACACAGGGCACAGGGTTTACAGGGGCTCGTGAGTCAGAGCCACACGGAGCAAACACACAGGGCACAGGGTTTACAGGGGCTCGAGAGACAGAGCCACACGGGGCAAACACACAGGGCACAGGGTTTACAGGGGCTCGTGAGTCAGAGCCACACGGGGCAAACACACAGGGCACAGGGTTTACAGGGGCTCGTGAGTCAGAGCCACACGGGCAAACACACAGGACACAGGGTTTACAGGGGCTCGTGGAGTCAGAGCCACACGGCGCAAACACACAGGGCACAGGGTTTACAGGGGCTCGGGAGTCAGAGCCACACGGGGCAAACACAGGGCACAGGGTTTACAGGGGCTCGTGGAGTCAGAGCCACACGGAGCAAACACACAGGACACAGGGTTTACAGGGGCTCGTGGAGTCAGGAGCCACACGGGCAAACACACAGGGCACAGGGTTTACAGGGGCTCGTGAGTCAGAGCCACATGGGGCAAACACACAGGACACAGGGTTTACAGGGGCTCGTGAGTCAGAGCCACACGGGGCAAACACACAGGGCACAGGGTTTACAGGGGCTCGTGAGTCAGAGCCACACGGGGCAAACACACAGGGCACAGGTTTACAGGGGCTCGTGAGTCAGAGCCACACGGAGCAAACACACAGGACACAGGGTTTACAGGGGCTCGTGAGTCAGAGCCACACGGGGCAAACACACAGGGCACAGGGTTTACAGGGGCTCGTGAGTCAGAGCCACATGGAGCAAACGCACAGGACATAGGGTTTACAGGGGGCGGAGCAAACACAGGGTGCCACACGGGGCGAATGCACAGGGCACAGGGTTTACAGTGAGGCGCAACTGAAACGAATAAAATATATGACAGGAACAGCAAAGTCTTCATCTGATAGAAATGTACTGTTTTAAAATGAAAACATCGCATAAAATCTAGCTTTTTCAAACTAAATTAGCCTTGGTTTTGTATTTATTGTTTTTTTATTTTAATAAAACAGACATTATTGCATCGAAAACAGGGCTGTAACAATCAGTATAATCATGAAGTCGACTATAAACAATAATGTCAGTCGTATTTTAATGACGTCGTCGTTCTCTGGACTAAACAGACTCTAAAACACAAACTTAAAGACTTTTATAACAAACACAGTTACATTATTAAAGAAAAATGGCAAAAAAGAATAGACCATTTCAGA
The DNA here is from genome assembly GCA_019453435.1 of Rhinogobius similis. Lineage (NCBI taxonomy): Eukaryota > Metazoa > Chordata > Actinopteri > Gobiiformes > Gobiidae > Rhinogobius > Rhinogobius similis. The sequence continues at coordinate 6,550,982 of CM033619.1, read as the reverse complement.
TTTTCCTCAATTATACACTTTATTCATAAATATTCTCTCTAGAAGCTTCATTCACAATATTTCAACATTTATTTGGTCAAAAGTGTTAGTTTATTCTAAGTCTCAATCTACAATAGGAATAATCGCTGACAAGTGACTACTAAAATAATCGTTAGTTTCAGCCTCAGTCAAAAAGTGTTTTTAAATATCACAATAATATCAACATCGCAGATCTTAATAGACATATCGCAATAATTTCCAATCTCGTGCAGCCCTAGTTTACAATAATGTTTTTGTTTTGATGTATTAATACAGTGTTTTTCCGTCTTTTTTGAGTTTTGGGTTTAAAAGTTACACACCGCCTACTATAAGTCTATACGGCAGGTTCAACGACACGTTTCACTAAAATGTAGGGAACGTGATTATATTTAAGATTTTACTGTGAGTGACATCAGAGCTGCTTTAAACACATTTATTATTGTATTTTACATTATGGTTTAGGAAATTATGATACACTCTTTGCATTTTTGATGAAGGAACAATCCGGATTTATGGGTTTTACTGGAAAAATACTCACAGTTGAGCCCACAGTAATTTTTCATTTTATCTAGAGATATATTAGATACGGAGTCTGCATGTCCTCCCCGTGTTACCGTGGGTTCTCTCCGGGTTCTCCGGCTTCCTCCCACCGTCCAAAGACATGACTGTGTAGGTTAATTGACAACTCTAAATTGCCTGTAGTGTATGAATGTGAGAGTGAATGGTTGTCTGTCCATGTCTCTGTCTCTCTGTGTCAGCCCTGAGACAAGTTGGCCACTGTCCAGGGTGTACCCCGCCTAAGGCCCAAAGTCACTGGGATAGGCTCCAGTCACCCGCGACCCCTAACGGGAATAAGCGGTAGAAAATGAATGAATATATTCGATACTATTGCATAATTAGATTTTTTTAAGCTAAAATACAATTTTAAGACTAGAAAATTGTATTGTATTGTTGATCAAATTCAAATGTGTTTTGTTTTTTCCAGCACAAATACTTAAAACCAGCAGAATTTAGATTTAATGTGAGAGAATCACTGAAACATTTACAGTGAACTTCATTTTGCCTCCATTCTGGAATTTTGACACGTCACATTTTAAAGGGTCTATTCACCTTATTCCGCCCACTTTTGCCTCTTTTTATGTTTCTGATCTGTACTCTTGTATTAAAGGGACTTCCGGTTTGACGCTAACAATGTTCGCGCAAATGACCAACGAGGGAAAAGTCTCTCGCTAAAACATTATATAAAGTGGATTGATTTGAGTAAAATTTTAAATGAACACGAGCAAAAACAAGTCACAACGCACTGATTTCCTGAGCGGCCTGAAAACAGCTTTTTAGTCCATGTAGAACTTATTTTCTGTTGAGCTTGTCTGCTCCGTGTAAACTACAACGAACAAAGATGGCGCCACCCACGACAACTTCCGGAATAAGGTGAATAGAGCAGTTATTCTAAAAGTCACAGGTCTCCGGGTGTTTTTGAAGATCAGATTTCTGTAAACACACTCCAAAATCAGATCTAATCACTGGCTTATCTGATTATTCTGGTGGTTATATTTTTCCTTACGTCGTCTGCCTCAGATCTGCAGCTTGATGAGGGGCGGCATCGCAGAGAGGGGCGGAGTCCGCGTGGGCCACCGCATCATCGAGATCAACAGTCAGAGTGTGGTGGCCACGCCCCACGAGAAGATTGTTCAGATCCTGTCCAACGCCATGGGAGAGGTCAGGCCACAAGAACACTGTCACTGCAAAAGAACACCGTCACTGCAAACAAAGAACACCGTCACTGCAAACAAAGAACACCGTCACTGCAAACAAAGAACACTGTCACTGCAAGAACACTGTCATTGCAAACATACAAAGAACACGGTCACTGCAAACATACAAAGAAGACTGTCACTGCAAACATACAAAGCACACCGTCACTGCAAACAAAGAACACTGTCACTGCTAGAACACTGTCACTGCAAACATACAAAGAACACCGTCACTGCAAACAAAGAACACCGTCACTGCAAACAAAGAACACCGTCACTGCAAGAACACTGTCACTGCAAACATACAAAGAACACTGTCACCGCAAACATACAAAGAACAACGTCACTGCAAACAAAGAACACTGTCACTGCAAGAACACTGTCACTGAAAACATACAAAGACCACCGTCACTGCAAACATACAAAGAACACCGTCACTGCAAACAAAGAACACCGTCACTGCAAACAAAGAACACCGTCACTGCAAACAAAGAACAGTCACTGCAAGAGAACTGTCACTGCAAACATACAAAGAACACTGTCACTGCAAACAAAGAACACTGTCACTGCAAACAAAGAACACCGTCACTGCAAACAAAGAACACCCTCACTGCAAACAAAGAACACTGTCACTGCAAACAAAGAACACTGTCACTGCAAACATACAAAGAACACTGTCACTGCAAACTGTCACTGCAAACATACAAAGAACACTGTCACTGAAAACATACAAAGAACACTGTCACTGCAAACTGTCACTGCAAACATACAAAGAACACTGTCACTGCAAACATACAAAGAACACTGTCACTGCAAATATACAAAGAACACTGTCACTGCAAGAACACTGTCACTGCAAACATACAAAGAACACTGTCACTGCAAACATACAAAGAACACCGTCACTGCAAACAAAGAACAAAGTCACTGCAAACAAAGAACACCGTCACTGCAAACAAAGAACACCGTCACTGCAAGAACACTGTCACTGCAAACATACAAACAACACTGTCACTGTAAAAACTTACAAAGAACACTGTCACTGCAAACAAAGAACACTGTCGCTGCAAACAAAGAACACCGTCACTGCAAACAAAGAACACCGTCACTGCAAGAACACTGTCACTGCAAACATACAAAGAACACTGTCGCTGCAAACAAAGAACACCGTCACTGCAAACAAAGAACACAGTCACTGCAAACAAAGAACACCGTCACTGCAAACAAAGAACACCGTCACTGCAAACAAAGAACACCGTCACTGCAAACAAAGAACAGTCACTGCAAACATACAAAGAACACTGTCACTGCAAGAACACTGTCACTGCAAACAAAGAACACTGTCGCTGCAAACAAAGAACACCGTCACTGCAAGAACACTGTCACTGCAAACATACAAAGCACACTGTCACTGCAAACAAAGAACACAGTCACTGCAAACAAAGAACACCGTCACTGCAAACAAAGAACACCGTCACTGCAAACAAAGAACACCGTCACTGCAAACAAAGAACACAGTCACTGCAAACATACAAAGAACACTGTCACTGCAAGAACACTGTCACTGCAAACATACAAAGAACACTATCACTGCAAATATACAAAGAACACTATCACTGCAAATATACAAAGAACACTGTCACTGCAAACATACAAAGAACACTGTCACTGCAAACTGTCACTGCAAACATACAAAGAACACTGTCACTGCAAATATACAGTCCTCCAGTAGAAGAACAAAGGAATAGTTCAAGAAATGACTCAGAACTGCTGCAGCTGAAGTGAATGTAACAGACACAACGGTAAATAATGTACAAATGTCAGAGGATAAACACAGAATGAGAAGAATAAATCATAAATCATATCTGAAGGAGCAGCGCAAGAAACACAAATGTTCAGATCATTTCAGGGCTGTCCAACTGACGGCCCGGGGGCCAAATCAGGCCCTCAAACGGACATGATTCGGTCCTCAACTATCTTCAAAAATATAGAACATATTTGATCTCCTTATTGGTTTAAACCTGGGTTGGTTCTGATTTAGTTAACACCTGGTTTAGTCCCAGTTTAGGCTGGATTTAGTCCTGATCAGTTTAGTCCTGGTTTAGGCCGTATTTAGTCCTGATTAGTTTAGACCTGGTTTAGTCCCTAGTTTAGGCTCGGTTTAGTCCTGGTTCAGACCTAGTTTAGTCCTGGTTTAGGCCGTGTTTAGTCCTGATTAGTTTAGACCTGGTTTAGTCCCTAGTTTAGGCTCGGTTTAGTTCTGGTTCAGACCTAGTTTAGTCCTGGTTTAGGCCGTGTTTAGTCCTGATTAGTTTAGGCTCGGTTTAGTCCTGGTTCAGACCTAGTTTAGTCCTGGTTTAGGCCGTGTTTAGTCCTGATTAGTTTAGACCTGATTAAGACCTGGGTTAATTCTAGTCTAGTCTTGATTAGTTTAGTTCTGTTTTAGACATGGTTTAGTTCAGTTCGGAAAGATTCAAATTTGTCTTGTAAAGGGAATTTTTTTGTATCAACACTTGCTCAAATTTCAGTATTGATTAGACACTAACACACATGACATCCCTAATAAAAAAAAAAACAACCTGAGAAGTACAATCTTAATAAAACCTGAGTGAATACGCTCCACTTCTTCTTCTGGTCTGTGCAGTCGCGTCCCTCCAAAGGCGACCCGCTCGGCCCGGTGCAAGCGCAGGGTGTAGTTCCGGCCTCTGACAGCAGGTGGCGGTGTTTCTCACACTCTTCCTCTGCTTCTCCTGCCGTTTTAGATCCACATGAAGACGATGCCCGCCGCCATGTACCGCCTACTGACGGCGCAAGAGCAGCCCGTATACATCTGAGGGCCCGCGTTTACAAACACCCAGGGGCCGGTGCTTCGCCCTCTCACCCAGGGGCCCGGTGCTTCGCCCTCTCACCCAGGGGCCCGGTGCTTCGCCCCCTCTCACCCAGGGGCCCGTCTCTTTGTGTGTGTGTGTCTTTTAGCCGTCTGCTCTGAATGTATCGAGTCTGGACCTAAACCACCGAACTATTTGAAGCTGCAGCGACAAACGAGGCGTGCATGTACGAATCCACTCAAGAATAAATATGATGAATGAAAAGTGCAGGAGTCGCATGTGATTTTGGCCCCGAGACGTCACTCTGTTATGTTTTCACAAAGAATAAGTGGTGTTATTAATTGCGGGATGTTGGATTTTTTTCTGTTTTTAGTTCCTTTTGTCTACGATCTGATAAAAGAACTGTCCAGGGAGGTAAAATATAAAAAAAGCTGTAAATTATTTTCAGTCAAATCGACCAAAGTTCTGGGATGAATCAGGATCAGTTTGTTACAGAAACCCAATTCTGCAGCAAATAAAGAGTAAACACCTCACAGGAAGTCATTATTATGGATTTAAAAGGCAGAATTTGGAGTTTTAAAATCAAAATGTCACATCTAAAAGTCTATTTGTTTTTGTTTGAAAGCCTGCATTTTGTTTTTTACAATCAAAAATTCAAGTTTAAAATTATTACACTTGATATTTTTACATTTAAACTCATAACCATTACTTTCAAACTCTCTTTTGTGAGGCTATTATTTTTTTATTACTGGCCGATATGGGCTTCTGTACGTTCTCCAAACTCACAAATAAAAAATAGGAGCTGAACTAAATTTGAAAGGCCTTGTATTAAAGTAAACAAAACCAAAAAAAAAGCCAAATGTCCGTATAACAAATTTCTAGATCTCAGTTCCACAGCTTTTATTTTTTCACGGCTTCAGAAAGTGGTACCGTTGACGTAATTGCTGTTTTTCACTTTACAACATAAAATTAATCAGACAAGGTTATGGAGGCTGGAGCTGCACAATTTAGGAAATATATATTTGCATTTTTGTTACTTTTAATCTCACTTTTGCCTCTTTTAAGTTGTATTTTTGTTGCCTTTGGTTACCTTTTTGTTGCTTAGTGTAGCTGCGTTTTTGTTGTTTGTCGCTTTTAATCACGTCTTTGTCGCTTTTAGTTACTTTTTTGTTGCTTTCAGTATGCGTTTTTGTCTTTAAGTTGTGTTTTAGTCGCATTTTTGTTACCTTTAGTTACCTTTTTGTCGCTTTTAGTCACGCCTTTGTTGCTTTTAATCTCGCTTTTGTTGATTTTAGTTGCATTTTTGTCTCTTAAATTGTGTTTTAGTCGCATTTTTGTTACCTTTAGTTACTATTTTTTTCGGTTTTAATCTTGCTTTTGTTGCTTTCAGTTGGGTTTTTGTCACTTTTAGTCACAATTTTGTCATTTTAAATTACATTTTTGTTGCTTATAGTCACGCTTTTGTCGCTTGTTTCATGACATTTTGTTGTTTGTGGAGGAGATTCCTGCACTTCAAAGCCTGCAGCCGTTCAAATTTCGATGCGTTGTGCAGCTCCAGTGCAGACAATCCCAAACAAACGACAACAACTCACCATCTGTGGATTTCTATTTTGCAGATTTCCTCCAAAAACAGTAAATGTGAGTTTCCCTCCGTCTGTAGAGCGTGAGCAGTGAATCCCGCGCTCAGAGAAGACACGAGCTCAGGTAAAAAAACATGTATTTATTTAGTCACACGTGGAGGAGCTGAACATGATTGTCTCAGGACTAAAAACACAGGAACAGAAAAGCAGGAGAAACATTTAAACATTTTCGATCAACGTTTAGACATCAAGGTGCAATGTGGAACTTTTCTGTCTCGTCGCCACGGAGACATCGCTGCTTTGCCCGGAGTGTTGCGCAGTACGGCATTAAACTTACAGGTCAGATCTGTGGAGAGGCTTGTTTTCTAAAGGGTTTTACTCTTTGAATAAATCAGGGCCATTCAACTTTATTTTATCGAGGAACAGATTTTCAGACCAGGATTAAACCAGCTCCAAGCCAGGACTAAACCAAGTCTAAATCAGGACTAAAACCAGGTCCAAACCAGGACTTAAACAGAACTAAACCAGCTCCAAGCCAGGACTAAAACCAGCTCTAAACCAACTCTAAACCAGGACTAAACCAGGACTAAACCAGGTCCAAACCAGGACTTAAACTAGCTCTAAACCAGGTCCAAACCAATAACAGGAGATCAAATATGTTCTATATTTTTATATAAGTTGAATAGCCCTGGAATAAATACAACATAGATGTGTTTAATGCCAGCCTGTGGAACATTCCAGGAGACAAGACCAGATCAGTAGCAGACCATCCACGAGAAAAGTTCCATAGTGCAGCTTTTCCCATTTAACTAAGGCGAGACACTGCGAGTGAATAGGACAAAAATTAAGAAAAAAGTAAAGATATTAATTTGAAACTTCTCCTGTAGTTTACTCATAAAAGTAAGTAAAGAGTGAAATAGAAGTAGTTGGCAACCAATTAAATAAATTGAATAATCGTTCGCTGATGTAAAGAGAATCCAAAACATGAGCGGCAGAGAAGAGGATTTATGACTCAGACGAAGCAGAAATCACACAAAACGACAAAGGAAATGTGTAAATTGTGTTTTTTTTTGTCTTTTGTCTGTAAATACTGAGTAAAAATATATGCACATATTTGTGACATATAAGATGGACAGAGCATGGTTTAAATTTTTGATTTCTTAATTAAACAAATGTGATGGATTTCACCTCATTTTTTCAAGTTAAAAACTTGAATAAATCAGGCTTTGAATCAGATCTGAACAAATGCTTGAGTTGGATGAGTAATAATTAATTTGGTAATCGATTGGTCTGGTTTTAATTAATCGATTAGTTTAGAACGCGAAATGCCAGTGAATTTGAGGTGTTTACAATATTTAACTGAGAGGAAGCTAAAGAAATGCTGCTTGATGACATCTTTACTGAATATACTCACAACAATACAGGTTTATCGATAAAAAACACTTAACTTTACGTGTTCCTTGTGTCATTTTACAGGAATTCCTGCTTCGTCTGAGAAATAAAACATTCTCTTTCAGCACATGTTTTGAAGGTTGAGTACAGCCCAAAAAAACAACAATCCAGTCTCAAATTGTAAAGTTTGGTGTGTAGGAGCTGATCTTTACGTCTCAAAACAGCATCTGAAATCACAACGTTCCAGAGAAATCTTAAAAAGTGGATTAAACGAAACAATAAAACATCTTCAGGTGCAGACTGGACGACGTTAAGAGCGCAAACTGACAAAAAAAAAAAAAAAAAAAAAGTTTTAAAAGTAGTGTCTCGCCTTCAAATCCACGGCTCGTTCCCAGATCCAGTCCGAGCCTAAAATGAAATGTCTTTCACAACAAAATCCATAGTTTTTCCACGATTCTTCCCGTCCACACTGACCCGACTCGCGTTGCGTCAAAGCGTCGGTTCCAAACCCCGAGCGCGCGGCTGGTTCGTACGAGAAAGCGTTAGAGTCGGCGGAGTTTTGGTGACGTTCGGTGTGGAGGCGGCGAGGCGGAGGCACTTGGGTCGGCCGTGGAGCGTGAGGTGCGTGCGTGTCAGAGCTCCGTGTCCTTGTACTTGCCCGTGTTGTAGTAGCCGCGCCGGTCCTGCTGGCTGAGCTGCCGGCGGTACTCTGCCTCGTCGTCCTCGGAGTACGACGGCCGGGACGAGGTCTGCGGTTCGGCGTTGGAGCTGGAGGCAGAAAAGAGGAGGAGCCACGAAGTCAAACATGCTGCTGGATTAAGGTGGGTTTTTTGGGTCCCCTGTTTCTGTTTTTAGACTAAGATTCATTCAGTTTCAGTTCAATTTATGTTTGTAGCGCCCGAAATCATAACAGTTGCCTCAGTGGGCCACAGGTAGAAAGCAGTTCACTTGACCCTCATTCTCATGTGACTACTGTGTTAAAAATGGAATGTTGAGCTGGTCCCTGTGACAATCTGCTATTTTTGTGAAATCGTTGTATCATGATTCACTGTTTGTCTCTTTAATGCAGCTGTCTGTTCAAACACACTTTTTCTCCTGTTGTTTAGCCTCTGGAGCCTCTGAGCAGATGACTTTATTTACCTCTTAAAGGCCAGAGCTGCACAATTAAACCAAAGCCACACAAAATTGCGAATTTAATGGATGCAATTAGCAAATCACAAAGGCTTTGTTTGAAAGTTTGAAGTGCAATAATTTCTTCCAAAAACAACAAAATGTCTTGCTTTGATTTGAATAAAAACTAACATTGTAGTTTGGATTTGTACAAACATGTTCTGAAACAAGAGACAAAAGCATGACCGAAAGTGATGAAAATGCGTTCAAAAGTGTTAAAAACGCACCAACAAATGCGACTCAATGGAACAAAACGCGACTAAAAGTGACAAAAACACGACTAAAAGCAACAAAATTGTGATTAAAATGTGAATTTGAACTGAATCCTATTATTAAAAGATGAATCACAATCGCACTGGTCAGAAAAATCACAATTAGATATTTTTCCTAAATCGTGCGGCTCTATTAAAGAAAACAGAAAAATACAAACTGAACACGAATTGTAATAAAATCAAAACCATGTTCTTCAACATCGCCCAGCCCTACTACACAGGTCACAAACAGATCTATCTCTACATCAGCGTCTATCCTTTCTCTCTTTGCTCGTCTGAAGTGCGGAGGTGAAACACTGACCCGATGGGCTGTGGCCGGTTCTGGTTGGGCTTGGGCTTCACTGGGACGGCATAGATGTCCGGGTGCTTCTGAGCTATTTCCAGCTGAAAACACAAAGAACACACAACGATCAGAGCGAACTCACAGCAGGAGACTCGAGTGAGGACACAAGGACAAATATTCTGCATTTTTCATATTGTTATCAGCCTTTAAATGTGCTCTTGAGTGACTTAAACTCGCCATCTCATGTTTTAAAACAAAAAAGACGTCATTGCATGGAGTGTCCAGTAGATGGTGCTGTGGGCAGAGCACTCACCCGCGCGTTCTCCGCCTCCTGCAGCTCCAGGATCCTCTGGGCACGAGCCAAGTGGTCCATCTTCTCAAAGGCCTGGATCTGCGGCCCAAACAGACACGGGTTTAGGACAGAACTCAGGGCTAAACACGAGTCGCGGAATGGAACGGTCAGAGATGGTTAATGTTAGACGGAGGGCGAAGACGAAACGAAAAAAACTACATCGTCCAAAGTCCTGTGTCGTGCTAAAAATGGAAATAATGCAGTGGGTTCTTGGACTTGAAATGTTAGAGCTGCACGATTTGGGGAAAATAGCAAATTTAATGTCACATTCTTGTCATTTTTGGTCACTATTTTGTCATGTTTTTGTTTTTTTAAGTCACTTTCATTGTTTTTGATTGTGTTTTGTGTTTTTGTTTTTTGCCAGTTTTTATTTATCAGATTTTTGTCGCTTTTAGCCAAAAATGTGCTGACTTTAGTCTTGTTTTCGTTGCTTCGCTTCATTTGACATGTTTTTGCCAATTTTAGACTGACAAAAAGATTGAAATATGAAGTGACAAACTAATAAAAGAATCATTTGTCGCTTTCAGTTGTGTTTTTGTGGCGTTTGTGTAACTTGTAGTCACGTTTTCGTCATTTAAAGTCACGTTCTTGTAATTTTTGGTCACATTTTTGTCACTTTTAGCCATGTTTTTTGCTGATGTAGTCACGTTTTGGTTGCTTTGAGTCATTTTTGCCGTTTTAATCGTGGTTTAGCAATTGTATTGTATTTTTGATGCTTTTAATTGCATTTTTGTCACATTTTGAACTTTTCAGTCAGATTTTTGTCACTTTTAGCCAAAAATATGCTCATTTTAGTCTTGTTTTCGTTGCTTATGTGGCTTTTAGCCATGTTTTTTTTTTCTTTAAGTTGGGTTTGTTGGTTTAATCGTACTTTTTGTCAATTGAATTTACATTTTTGTCACGTTTGTCTTTTTTTAGTCACATTTTTGTTGCTTTTAGCCAAAAATATGCTGCTTTTAGTTGTATTTTTGACACCGTGTTTTTGCTGATTTATTCACCTTTTTGTTGCTTTAAGTTGCGTTTGTCACGTTTTGCTGTATTTTTGATGCTATTAGTTGTGTTTTGTCACTTTTTGTCACATTCTTTTCATTTCAAGTCAGATTTTTGTCACTTCTTTCAGAACATGTTTTAACAAATCTAAACCACAGAGTTAGAAGTTTTGATGCAGAATTAAACAACCTAGTTGTTGTTTGTGGAGGAAACGTTTGCACTTTGCGTTGCGATTTGCCAATTAGGTCCATTCAAATTTCGATTAATTGTGCAGCCCTACAAAATGTGAAAAAGTTAATGGTTAAAGTTAGATTTGTCTCATTTAGGATTCTGATTTTATGCCCACATTTACAAATAAAAGCCATCACACAGTATTCTCTCACTGTGGAGCCCTGTCAGACGTGGAGTGACATGAATGAAACACAAATGTTCAGGACACGGCTGTGACGGTGAGTCCAGTCCAGTCTTTACCTGGATGTCAGACGTCTTTTGGTGAGAGGCAAAGAGAAGAAGAAGAGTGAACACAGCAGGAGTTACAGAGGATTCAAGCAGAGCACAAACTCTACAGAAAATACCCACAAACTCTACACGTTTGTTTTTCCAGGAATGTCAGACATGATCACTAAAAATAACACATTTTCTTTGCTTTTAAAGGAAAAATATTGTGCATTTTTCATATTGCTGTGAGCCTTTAAACATGCTCTTGAGCGCCTTAAATTTGCCATCTCATGTTTTAAAACCAAAAAAAGTTTCTTATAGTCACTATGAAATGAAACTGAGTGCATCCAGCCAGCAGATGGCATCAGCACTATATACAATCTAATGAAGTTAGTGCTAAAAATACATTGTGTGGATTTGCTGCAGCAGTTATCGTGTTCAGAGGCAGAAAAGCTCAGAACGAGTTTAGCAGTGATTTAGCAGAAGATTTTCCTATAAGTGATGTATAAAGTTTGCAAATACATCTGAAAATTACAGAAGTTCAGCAGGAAGGGGGGGAGGGGTTCTAATAAACATTTCTCAAAACAGCGTGAATGCAGCTGAATGCAACTTCAAGTGTGTTTTTGATGAAGAACATTGTTAGAACAGGGTTAAAAGCTCACTGTAGCAGAATATGTGTCCTTTAAAACCAACTGACGCAGGAAAGACAAATCCTGTGGTCATGGAAAAGACGTCCGTGTGTTTGTGAAGAGCCAAATCATTGCATCAAACAAAGAAAACATCTGAGGACACGCACAAACTAATCTACTCCAGATCTGAACCATTGAGAATCTTCTGGACGTGCTGCAGGAGGGAAGTAACATTATAAACTTTAAACTCTACACAAACTAGAGACAAACAGGCAAAATGTTGAGTAAAATCTTAAATATCATCATGTTCACTACGTTTTCGCTTAATCTGTCATAGACTTTAACACGATTAAAATAAAGTAGCCGTAATAAAAAGCACAGTGTACGTGACAGCAGCAGCAGAGGCCTGACCTTTCCTCGCAGGGACTTGTTGGCAGGGTCATCCTCCTCCTGCAGGGGGCCGGGGCTGAGCTCGGGGGGCGGCTGCACCAGGCGCGTGGTGCCGGGGGGTTTGAGGGCCACGGGGGGAGGCAGGGGCCGGTGTGCCGCGTCACTGCTGATGGTGCTGCTGGAGTGAGAGTCGAAGCTCCGCGACGAGTCTGTGCGTCCCTGAGAGCGAACCTGCAGCACCCGAGAGAAGAGACACGTTTACTCACGCCACGGTGTGGGTCCATCGTTTAGTCGAGTCAAGGGTGTCTGAGGAGTGAAGAGTGAGGAGAGAGAAGAGTAAAGAGGGAAAAGCGAAGAGTGAGGAGTGAAAAGTGGTGAGTGAAAAGTGAAGAGTGAAAAGGTGAGGAGTGAGGTGGGGGTGTGCTGCAGGTGAGGGCTCACCTTGGGGGGCTCAGGGACAAATGAAGGGGGAGGACTGGGGTCTCGGTTGAGCATTTCTCTGCTGCCTGACTTCTTGATCCGCGCTCGAGGTTCAGGCCGCTACACACACAGACACACGCACACAGACACACACACACAGACACACGCACACAGACACACACAGACGTGCACACACAGACACACACACGCACACACACACACACACAGATGCACACACACAGACACACACACGTAGACAGACACGCACACACACACAGACGCACACGCAGAGACACACACACACACACACACACACACACACACACACACACACACACACACACACACACACACACACACACACACACACAGACACACACACAGACACACACACACACACACACACACACACACACACACACACACACACACACACACACACACACACACACACACACACACGATAGACACACAGTAGAGTCAGTGTTACAGAGGGACACAGGGGGGACACACTGAGGAGGATCTGAGGATGTATGAATAATGAGTGCTTTTCTTGGTGTCCTGATGATGTTAGGGGTGTAACCGTGCATCGCGATTATAAAATGTCACGATACGCATTGAACTTGTCTCAATCTGTCTTGATGCGAAATTGATAGAGGTGCACTGAAAAATATATACAGGGTTCATGCAGGTTTAAGCAAATCAAATCTAATGTTTTTAAACGCCACATTTCATGATTTTCAATGCCATAATCAACATCATTACACGACATTTACACTTTTATCACGTCAAAAGTACAGGCTTGTAATCATTCCATTGGGCAGCAAAATGACCTGAATATAATAAACTACTTTATAATATTTCCATGAAATTTAAACCCTGCAAACGTATGTTTTGAACCCTACCTTTTACTTTTTAGATGATTTGATCAAAGCTTTTAACATCCTGATCAGAGGGGGGCAAACTAAGGCCGGGGCTTTTGGCATTTTAATCCGGCTCACAAAGCATTTAAATTAGATAATAGTGAGATGGCGTTGTTTCCCCAAGTGTCAAAATCCAATGTGGACCTTGAGTCAAAAGGTTTGCCCAGACCTGCAGTAGATTCAATAACTTAAGTACATCTTGGATTAAAAATGTATTTGAAAAATGTCAAAGTAAAAACTACTGTCATGAACACGCACTTCTGATCTGACCCTGACCACTCAACAATGCAGTTACTAACGCAATGACTTTTGGGGAGAAGTAACGGATAACTATAACTATAATGTTAAAGTCCCATGTTAAAGTCCCATGTTACACTCACGTCGTCGGGCAGCACGGGCTCAGAGGAGCGGCCGATGGCGGACACGGGCTGAGGCTCCTCCAGCGTCTCGTCGAGCTCATTGTCGGTGTAGGCCCCGCCCTCGTCCGCCGTGTCGTCATAGTCGCTGGTCAGGCGGCTGTCCATGCTCAGGTAGTCGGCGCTCATGGCCGACAGGTACGACATGCGGTCGTCGTGCAGGTCCAGGTCCTCCTCAGAGCCGTCCAGCTGGAGACGGCGCACAGGGTTAGGCTCAGAGCACCAGCAGGGCATATTTTAACAAAGAATGTGCCAAAGTGTGTCTGTAAATGTCTTGGATGAAGTTCAAGTCCAGCACAAAACATGAACGAACCATAAAATTACCACAAAAATTGAGAATTTTTTATACTTTATACTATACACTAGACGTAATGTATCTTCTAAAGAAAATGTTTAATCATTTTGATATACTCAATATTAGGGAAGTCAAAATGATTAGTTTAATTGATAATTGTGGTTATTCAGGTCGCAGTATAATCCTAAGGTCTAAAGCACAAAAATTGTGACAATTTAAGAAGCAAAATGAAGTTTACTTCCTCAGTCTCCTGTTTGTCACAGTGTGTGTGTGTGTGTGTGTGTGTGTGTTTGTGCGAGAACGCTCACACTTATCTTTGTTTCTTTGACTTTGTGCGGATGGATTGTTTGGGTGTGTGGGTCGGCGGTGGGGGGGTGGAATGTGGGCATGTGGCAATGTTTTTAATGCACTGTAAAGCACATACGTTTTTTATGTATGAAAAGTGCTTTATAAATACAATTTTATTTGAATGTTTTTTTCTCATAATAATTGTACCGTACATCTACACGTACGAAAAGTCGTTTTGATATTGATTGAATGTATTTAGTGACAGTCCAGTTGCAGTTTGTGTTTGTTTGTTATGTTTGTTTATTGTGTGCGTTTATCATGTTTGTTTGTCATGTTTATTGTGTGCTTGTTTGTTTGTCTGTTGTGTTGGTGCGTGTGTTCACCTTGCTCTCACACACCCACACGGCTCGCTCCTGCTTGTGTTTATTGTGTGTGTTTTTTGTGTTTGTGTTGTGTTTATTGTGTTGTGTTAGCATGTGTGTTCACCTTGCTCTCGCACACCCACACGGCTCGCTCCTGCTTGTGTTTGTTGTGTCTGTTGTGTTGTGTTAGCATGTATGTTCACCTTGCTCTCGCACACCCACACGGCTCGCTCCTGCTTGTGTTTGTTGTGTGTGTTGTGTCTGTTGTGTTGTGTTAGCATGTGCGTTCACCTTGCTCTCGCACACCCACACGGCTCGCTCCTGCTGCTCTCTGATGGAGTCCTTCACGCTGCCGTACCAGGCGTCGTTTGCACTGTTCAGGTCGATGGAGGCTGTAACACACTCACAGTCACTACATTTGTCACTTTAGCTTTTCCTGATGAGACGTTGGGCCCTTCATATTCAAACTGTTAATGTTGAATATACCGTATAGGAATCGCTTCGCTGTCATATGAAAACATGAATAAATATAATATGTTCGGGTTGCACCTTATTCAGCCTCGCCCATTTTGGCTCTTTTTGCCACAGGTCCGCACTCCTGTTGTAAACGCACGAGGGAAAAGTCTCATCGCTACAACATTATATAAAGTAGATTCATTTGAGTAAAATGTTTAACATCCACAAGCAACAACAAGTCACAAAGCACAATTTCCTGGAGCCTGAAAACGTCTTTTTATTTTCTGTTGAGCTCGTCTGCCCCGTGTGAACTACAACAGAAACAAGATGGCGGCGCGTACAACAACTTCCGGAATAGAGTAGGGATGTAACGATATTGGCGATATAGTGATAGTAAAATTGTCACAATATATCGTCGTCGTTGATAAAATCGTCATATGAAAAACATGTCTACGTGAAAAAAAACAACTGTGGTTTAGCCTGCTCTGTCAGATTAAAGCATTATTGACTAGAATTTTTTATTATTATTGTTATTGTTATTATTATTATTGTTATTATTATTATTATTATTATTATTATTATTATTATTGTTATTATTATTATTGTTATTATTATTATTATTATTGTTATTATTATTATTATTATTATTATTGTTATCGTTATTATCATTATTATCATTATTATTATTGTTATTGTTATTGTTATTATTGTTATTATTATTGTTATTATTATTATTATTATTATTAATAACAACAAGAAGAACAAGAACAAGAAGAAGAAGAACAAGAAGAACAACAAGAACAAGAAGAACAACAAGAACAAGAAGAAGAACAAGAAGAAGAACAAGAAGAAGAACAAGAAGAAGAAGAACAAGAAGAAGAAGAACAAGAAGAAGAAGAACAAGAAGAAGAAGAACAAGAAGAAGAAGAACAAGAAGAAGAAGAACAAGAAGAAGAAGAACAAGAAGAAGAAGAACAAGAAGAACAAGAAGAACAAGAAGAACAAGAAGAACAAGAAGAACAAGAAGAAGAAGAAGAACAAGAAGAAGAAGAAGAACAAGAAGAAGAAGAAGAAGAACAAGAAGAAGAAGAAGAAGAACAAGAAGAAGAACAAGAAGAAGAAGAAGAACAAGAAGAAGAAGAAGAAGAAGAACAAGAAGAAGAAGAAGAAGAACAAGAAGAAGAAGAAGAAGAACAAGAAGAAGAAGAAGAACAAGAAGAAGAAGAAGAAGAACAAGAAGAAGAAGAAGAAGAACAAGAAGAAGAAGAAGAAGAACAAGAAGAAGAAGAAGAACAAGAAGAAGAAGAAGAACAAGAAGAAGAAGAAGAACAAGAACAAGAACAAGAACAAGAAGAAGAAGAACAAGAACAAGAAGAAGAAGAACAAGAACAAGAAGAAGAAGAAGAAGAACAAGAAGAAGAAGAAGAAGAACAAGAAGAAGAAGAACAAGAAGAAGAAGAAGAAGAAGAAGAAGAACAAGAACAAGAAGAAGAAGAAGAAGAACAAGAAGAAGAACAAGAACAACAAGAAGAAGAACAAGAACAACAAGAAGAAGAACAACAAGAACAAGAAGAAGAACAACAAGAACAAGAACAAGAAGAAGAAGAAGAACAAGAACAAGAAGAAGAACAAGAACAAGAACAAGAAGAAGAACAAGAACAAGAAGAAGAAGAAGAACAAGAAGAAGAAGAACAAGAACAAGAAGAAGAAGAAGAAGAACAAGAAGAAGAAGAAGAAGAACAAGAAGAAGAAGAAGAAGAACAAGAAGAAGAACAAGAAGAAGAACAAGAACAACAAGAAGAAGAACAAGAACAACAAGAAGAAGAACAACAAGAACAAGAAGAAGAACAACAAGAACAAGAACAACAAGAAGAAGAACAACAAGAAGAACAAGAACAAGAACAACAAGAAGAAGAAGAACAAGAACAAGAACAAGAACAAGAAGAAGAAGAAGAAGAAGAAGAAGAAGAAGAAGAAGAAGAAGAAGAAGAAGAAGAAGAAGAAGAAGAAGAAGAAGAAGAAGAAGAAGAAGAAGAAGAAGAAGAAGAAGAAGAAGAAGAAGAAGAAGAAGAAGAAGAAGAAGAAGAAGAAGAAGAAGAAGAAGAAGAAGAAGAAGAAGAAGAAGAAGAAGAAGAAGAAGAAGAAGAAGAAGAAGAAGAAGAAGAAGAAGAAGAAGAAGAAGAAGAAGAAGAAGAAATAACAAGGCACGTCACAGGATCAACAATAATGACTGCTGTGTATTCTGACATAACTTGAAAATGGCACCCCGGAGGCAACCCGGAGTTGCCATCATTTCTATTATTCTGGTTCTAAAATGTGACAATAAAGACCTAATAATCAATGACAGGAGCAGATTACAGTCAGTCTGTTATTATGAACATGGACACATCATTTTGAGCTCTTCTACAACATCGTGAGCTTCTCCATGATATCATAACACATGGTATCGTGGGGTTCATATTGTGATAATATCGTATGGTGAGATTTGCATATGGTTCCATCCCCAGAACAGAGACAGACTGACCGGTGAAGAGGTGGGAGCAGGTCTTCCTCAGCCGCACGGCCTGGTCGTAGAGCTTGCGCGCGCTGCGGTTGGACCCTGGCACCAGTCGGTTCCTCATGGTCTTGACGCCCTGTTTGCTGTCGGGGTTCAGGAACAGCACGATGGGGTACCACTGGGTGTAGTTCAGGGTGTCCACGGCTTTGGGGGTCACGTCCAGCAGAGCGTGCAGGTCCTGGAGGCAAAGGTCACAGCGTTTCAGGCAGAATATACTGTGTCAGGGGAAAATGGCAAGTGTAGTCTGATATTGGGCTAAATAATAATTCACCTTTGATCACAGAAATATTATTATGAAGTTATAATTATTATATTAAGTTGACAAAATTATCAGTTTTTTTGAATGATTTCCCTCTTCTACTGCATGATCTACAAATTACATGTAACTTAAACGTGCAGGTTGCATTTAAAGGGACATTGCAGTTTCTATATTTCTTAATTTGCAACATCTATAAGAACACAAATATCTGACTAACATGATTATTAGGACACATTCACTGACACTCCGAATAAATACCTATTGCTTTGCCACTCTACTCTACATAAAAAGTTATAAATGTAATGTTACACAGTCTGTGGATTTTACTCATCATATAACAGTTGTTTTCAGTCTCTTTACCTGTTCGATAATTGTTCGAATGGTGTTTAGCCTCACGACGCCTGAAGACTTTTCACTTCCTGCGTCTTTGGGCTCAGTTTCTGGAAAAATACAAAATGAAGAAAATATGATGCATTTTTTATTTAAAAGTGTCTTAACACCCAAGGATACTTTACAAAGAATAAATACAACAAAAACACCTGTGACATCATCACAAAACATTGAATATAATACTCTGTCTTTCATTGTTTCAGTAAAATGTACCACCATTAAATGTTTTCTTTAACAGACAGCTGGAGCCCGGTCAATAGTCAGTGACCGATTACGTCAACGCAGTGCTTTTGATGTTGATTTGTTTTACTGATACAATTACCCACAGTGCATTAGGAGAGTAAATACAGAGCAGCAACAGGTCTTTGAACTGTGCACAACACGACTAAATGAACGCTTCTATGAACGCTCAGGTTCAGCTCAGTGTTATGAATAAAACACTTAAATAAACGGTGTAAAGTCGCTAACGTCAGCAGGTTAAATATTGATAGTTTTCTATTTGAAGTAAAGAGCTGAATAATCCAGTCTGGTTTCTTCATTAAATCGTTAAATAAACCATTTGTGATTAAAGGAAAATATTCAGCATTTTTCATATTGTTATTGGCCTTTAAACATGCTCTTGAATGCCTTAAATTTGCCATTTCATATTTTAAAACAAAAGTATTTATCCAACGAATCACACTTACTGACTGCATCCCGCCAGCAGATGGCGCCAGGGGTATATACAATCTAGTGAAGTTAGCGCTGGAAAGACATCACAGTGTGGATTTGCTGCAGCGCTTATCGTGTTTAGAGGCAGAAATGCTCAGAATGAATTTAGCGATGATTTAAGGACTAAAAACAGTAGAGTATTCTCTGATAAGTGACGTAGATGTTCTGAAAATACATCCCGGATCGAGAAAGTTTGCAGTTTACTGGACGGAACATTGTTAGAATATGGTTTAAAGCTCAAAAACGTCACTGCAGCAGAATATGTGTCATATGTTAATATGTCAATATTTGTCATAAAGACTGCAGTGTCTCAGATTTGCTCAGAATTTACAAGATAAATCCACTTTTTAGGAGATTAACTGTTTTTTCAGAGACGTCACAGTGGAATGAGGGGACTCGGGCACCTCTGGTGGAGCAATTATGTATTACGAGTACGGATATAAATCAAGGCAAAACGTTTTCACTCGGCTCAGCACTGGTGACGGTTCATCTGTCACCCGAGCACACCCCTGACCAGCGCACAGAGCTGATGAACAGGACTTACTTGCAATGACAAACTCATTGGGCAAATCTGTGGCCAGTTTGTCGTTGACAGCATCAGAGATGGGACCAAATATGACCACGGGCCGCCTAAATCCAGCTGAAACGTAAAGCACACCGTGACATTAATATCCATCCATAAAAAGCTCACTGTTCTTCGTGTTTGCGGCGTACCTTCGCGCAGCACCACCCTCTCGTAGGCGGGGAAGCGTGTGGTGACCGGCGCCGCGCTCAGGTCCTCGCGGCTCTTGCGCAGGTCTTTCTTCTTGGCTGCCCTTTGACCCCGGAGCCTCCAGAAGTCGCCGCGGTCGTTTCCAGAAGCAGCTCGAGCGGCGTTCTGGACATTGGCCATCTGCTCAGCTCTGAAACACACACACACACGGTTTACTGTAGGAGACACTAGGGACGCCGGCTTAATCAAAATAAATATGCCTGTGTCTCTCCTCCACAAACCCTCTCCTGCTGTTGGGTTTGTACTTTTCTTTTCTCTCGACTGGATTTAACTGATTTCTTGCTGTCGTGACACTTGGACCAATCAGCTTCAAATATTCGTCATGACTTTATGCCTTTTCCCGACGGCTTTCAGTGAGAGACTGAATTGAGTTCTACACATTTTATCAATTTGGACAGAGTGCTACACATCTCAATCTGTGAACAGATTATGTGTCTTTATGGGGTATTATAGTTTATAAAACCAGCAAACATTGTTGAGCTACAGAAAATATTATGTAGAAACTATTATGGCTTTTCAACAGACTCAAAGTGAACTCAATATAGAATTTAAAAAGAAAAAAAAAAATAGACTGACATTTTCTCCAAATGTTCAGACCCAAGTGAGTCCCAACATTAAAAAAGACTGCTGTTCCTTTGTATAAATGAACTGCCCTGGCAGGATATAAATTAGAATAGCACTGGCCTAAAAGAGGACTTTTAAGCCACCTTTGAACAGATCTTTTAATGCCATGTGTCTCATGTTCAGGTCCTGGCTCTGGGTCCAGAGGCAAAGTCTGCTGCGAGAGAAACTGACAAGACCAAAACATAACTCATGTTTTCTAATAAATAATCTAAATTGTACCTGAATTACACTTTTTATTCATGAGGTTGAACGCAGCAATTCACGTAATGCCATTGAGTGATTCTGAGATAGCCAAATGACGTGGCTAAAATTATAGAAACTACTTCTACTTTTATCCTCAAAAATTTATAAAATGTAACATTTCTTTTAACGCCTGTCTCTGTAATCCATTGTGTTTGGATGATGTCAGATGCATTAAGCACTGGATAAACAGGAAACCACTGATGCAGCAGTGGAAATACGGCAGTTTATCAAATCAAGTCATGGTTTATGAAATGTTATATCCTGTTTCTATCTGCTTTTGCCGTCTTATTTTCACCAGAGTCTGAGGTCTCTATTGTCCAATCATCTCACTCAAAATCATCTCTAGTCAAGCCAGACCGCTTTAGATGCTGCTCCTCCACAGGGTCTGCTTTGTATCATTTAAATAAACCGGTACAGCTCACTCAGACAGTCATAACCAAAGCGCGGTGCAGTGAGTGGTGCAGACCTGCTCTTGTTGGGGACGATGCCCTTCTCCAGCAGCTGGTTGTCCTTGTCTGTGCGGATGGCCAGCCAGTGCCCCAGCTTCCCGTCGTACAAGGTGTCGGTCACTTTGAAGATCTCCCCTCTGGAGAAGGGCAGGCTCTGTGGCGCCTCCTTCTCGTACTCAAAGTGTGTCCGGATGAAGAACGAGTCGCCCCGGCCGGACGCTAGAATGTCCTTGTACACTGAAAAGACACAGGAATCGATCCGCTTCAGAGTCAAATCCTGTACTTTTCATTTTCGTTTAGGGAAGTCTATACATGTAAAATCTTAGTGTTATGATTATTCTGAGTAGAAACGTCACAATTTTACGATTATTCACAATTATTGGCAATAGGGCTACAAGATTAACTGTAATTTAATCGAAATCGCACTTTACTTTTAATGGACACAATTAGCAAATTGCAAAGGCTACAATTATTTTTGAAGTCCCATAAATTCCTCAACAACAAATAAATCACAGTGATAAAAGAAGGTGAGTGCTTCAGTGGGTCAATCGAGTGTACAGTTGTTGTGATTTTGGGCATTACAAATAAATTGAAGGTCAGGTGCTCTCCAGGATCACAGTGAAAGGAATCACTAGCATCAAAAAGAAGGAAAACCTGTGGCACTCCGACTGCATTTCAATCCTTTAATAAAAAACAGGATCCGCCTACATGTTTCGGTTGAGTGGGGATGGGGAAAAAAATCCTCTAATTCTACATAAAAACTGCTGACCTGTAGTTTAGATCTGAACAGACTAGTTCTGATATGCAGTACATGTTATTCTTTTTTTCATGAGCGTTTTATGAAAAAGGTCAAACATTTTGTAACATTGGCATGAGTACTTTGAGTGCCTCCAGCTCTTTTGGTTTGTCATTGCTAATCATCACTGTCTTCTGTCTTCATCAACACGTAAAACAGGACATCAACATATCACTTGTAAAATCGGCTGATTAATGGGCAGGTTTTCAACAGAGTTGCACAGACAGCGCACCTGCCGTCCGTCATGATGAAATGGTTGTTCTTCTGAAGAGCGTAACAACTCGTGCAAAGGTCAGAAGATGTTTTGCTGCTGCCTATGATTCTCACAATTATCATTATTTAGCTCTTATGAATATATTGTGTTCTGAATCATCACAATTGTAGATAATACATTGACTATTATTGACCTCTATATTGTCATAGTTTGATACCTTCAGGTTTGCTCTGAGCCAAAATAGTAACTTCTTCTCCTTTGGGAATCTCCAGCAGATACAGCACGGCATCTTCTCGCACCATCCCTCTGAAGTCCACGCTGTTCACCTGCAGCAACAATCATCTGATCAGTGCACATTAGGTCTGGGTGATATGGTGACAAAATTGTGGTCATTGGTCAGAAAAATCACAATTAGATATTTTTCCTGAATCGTGCAGCTCTATTAAAGACAACAGAAAAATACAAAGTGAACATGAATCGAGATAAAACCGAAATCATGATCTGACCCCAAGAAAATCGTGATAATATGTTTGTGAATTCTGATCACTGACAATGGCAATAAACGGATTCTGCTTCTGTATAACTGATGAGTGCGTGTGGAGCGGAGGCCTGACCTTCATGATCTGGTCCCCCATGCGGAGCCCCTCCTGCTCGGCGGCGCTGTCCTCCTGCACTCCTGCGATGAAGATGCCCACGTCGTTGCCTCCCGCCAGCCTCAGGCCCACGCTGTCCCCTTTGACGAAGCGCACCATCACCGTGTTGGGCCTGTCCGCGCACAAACACGTCCCTGTGGTTACACCGACGTGACTGACTACGGCTCACTTGAAAGTAACAGAATCTCTCACCCGTAGATGTCCAGGTCCTCCGCGTTGGCCTTCAGGGGCACTTTGGCTGCAGCGTGGACCTTCGGAGCCACGACTGAAACGCAGGAGTAGAACTGTTACACTTGAGTTCACGCATGTCCTGTTTTGAGTCAGGGCTGCATAATGAACGGAAATTCAATCGAAATTTGAATGGACGCAATTAGCAAATCGAAAAGGCTGCAGTTTTTTAAGTGCAATTGTTTGCTGCACAATTTAGATTTGTTTAAAGATGTTCAACAAGCAACAAGAACGTGACTTAAAGTGACATAAACGTGACAAAAAGGGACAAAAAATTGACCAATAGCAACAAAAAACGCAATTAAAAGTGACAAAAACACGACAAAGTGACAAAAACACGTGATTTTTTTTCCGTCACTTCATAATTCAGTCAATTCAGACAGACAGACAATTCAGACAATTTTGTCACTTCTCGTGGTTGAGTTTAAAATTAGTTTTGAACAAAATCCTATTATCAGAACATAAATCACAATCTAATTAGAATCACAATAATGGTCAGAAAAATCACAATTAGATATTTTTTCCTAAATCATGCAGCTCTAGTTTGGTCCAGTTTAGTCCTGAGGCTTGTTCTCTGAAGCTGGTTGAACTTATCCTGGGTAAGTTTCTTTCACTCAGACAAACTCAGATATGAGCGTCTCTGTGTAAATCGGATTACGAAGCCGGTTCACAACTCTCTCTGTCAACCCCAGATTTTCTCAATGAAGCGGTGTGCGTTCACTGAGCCGTGGTGGAGTTAATACTAGCAGCCATCGTATGAGAGGAAATAAGTAAAAATAAGTAAAAATCCAATCCAAATGAAACCGCGTTCATGTGGAGTCGACACAGCCACGAGTTATGTCACAGAGAAAGTTCATTTGAAAATTATTCATAGATAAAACAGACTAAACAGAGTAAAAAAAAACAGTAATGTTATATCATATGATAAAAAATATTGGTAATTTTCATCTAGTAATCGCCTGGTTTAGTCCCGGGTTTAGTCCCAGGTTTCACATGGTGTGTGTCCAAGAGTGAACGCAGCCTTAGAGGGTCACAAGCCTCTCAATAATGTTGTGTGCTGTCATAATATATAAAATTATAAGCTTCTTTGCTTATTGTTTTGTGCACAACAGCTACAAAACAGAAAACTACATAAACCATGATCCTTTGCTCCATTCCAGTGCAGATATTATTATTAAGCACTTTTATATTTTAAGTCTTTGGAATGACAGTAATAATTCACACCAAAGGTTCGTCAAGGTATTTTAAAAGGAAAAAAGAGCATTCTACAATTTTAAAATTATATCAATAAATATCCTGCCGTGAGATTCATATCAGTCACATCTTTACATAAGTGAATGCTCCTGTAGCGTGAGAGACGGCGCACCTGGAGGCGTGTCTGCTCGAGGCTCCTCCCTCTCGCTCGGCGCTGGGGCTTTGTCTTCTGGGGCTTTGAACGGCGTCGCCATGGCACCCATTTTGGCCAGTCGACTGGACGGCTCCTCTCTGTAAAATCAAACCAGCTCACTAAAGCTAGAAATCACATCTCATAAATGTCTCATGTAGGGCTATGATCCTTTAGTCCTTTAGTCGATTAATTGGTCGATGGTGTCTTAGTCGACCAACATTTGTATTAGTCGACTAATTGAGTGACTGCCTATGCATAGGCAGTCACTATTTGTTCTTGTATTTTCCTGTTTTTCGGCACGTTTCACAGGCCACAGTTTTTAAATTCTTTTAATTTTTTTTTCATTTTTCAATAGTTCCTAGTCTTCTAATGTCTGCTATTACTTTTGGTACATGTACCTTTTGTAGTTTTTTCATAATTTGCCGAGCAGTTTTTCCCTATCTTTTACAGTGGGAGCCTTTCTATTGGTCCTCTACAGGAAAGTTTGGTGTTTAAACTGTTTTTAGCAGGTGAACGGTGGCAGAGCAGCTTGAGCTTCTGCCTCCCAATAAGGAGATCGTGGGTTCGAATCCCAGACCAACATCACACAGATTCAATTGCGCAGTCACTCGCAATAGCTTCAGCTATTGCAACAGCATCTAGTTATTTTATTTAGATTTAAAGGATGTTTATGACAAAAACAGTGAGTTAGCTGATGTTTTTGGAGTGTAACACATAAATACAGAGTTTCCTCGTACTTATCTGTACAAATGGTGGTATTTTGAGTGCACTTAGGTTAGATACATGCAGATACTTCATAGTTTGATATATTTTCACCCCCCCCCTTTTAGTCGACTAATCTGTCGATTGGGCAGGTCTTTAGTCGACCAAAAATTTCTTCAGTCAACTACAGCCCTAGTCTCATCTGCATAAATATTGGACTGTGTTGGTATTCTACGTCAGAACTATATTTGAGCCTCAAAACTCCTGTCAAAGATACAGTCGGCATCTGAAGGAACGCCCATTAAAGGTGGCGGAACACAATTTTAATGTGTCAGAGCTGCTTTTTCACTCACTGTTCAACAACTACAAGAGCAAATGCCAAGTTTAGGAGTTTTATTCTCTGAAATACAGAAACAAACACATCACACGGCTCAAATGTTTCTAGTTATCTAAGAATGCAAACGTTAGCTGCGGACTAAATGCTATCACGATGCTAGCGCCGCCTGCTTTATTTTAACATCTACAGAACAATCCATTTACTTTTCTAAGCAAACTCCAGGTCAACAATATCTGTGAAGACTCAGTTGTGACATTGAATTACTTGTGCTTAAATTAGATAAAATTCACCAGGAAATATATTAGAAGAGGGGAAAGTTGTGTTTCCCCCACGCCAGCAGAGACATTATTTTCAGTTCTGAAACATAAAATGCCAAATAAGAGGAACTTGTTTTGCATGTTTTAAGGATAATAACAATACAAACTATGCATTCTAAGCGCTCAACTTTTTTTTTCCCCTATGATCACAGAGTAAAACATGTGTGCCGTCTGTATTGTACCATCAGTTCAATTTCCTGCCGCTGTGGCTGAGAACGGGGCAGACAGAGTGCAGGTGTTGAAGTTGGACTGAGTGAGAGATGCCGTACCTGGGCTTGTCCCGCAGCCTCTCGTTGGAGGAGTGAGAGGAGAGGTCCGAGTGGTGCCCCCTTCTGTCGTCCTGTGGGGAGTACGAGCGATACGACTCGATTTCAGAGATGTCTGCAACACATCGGCACAACAGGAATTCAATTACAGTCTATGTACGACTATGAGATTATGAGTGTGGATGAGCATCGTGCAAGAACTGGGATGTTTTCGGATTCAATTTTGTCCAGATCCTTGCAACGTGGGGCTGTGCATTATCTGCTGCAACGTGAGCTGAAGGCTGTGGATGAACATGTCGCCCGTTGAGCCTGTTTGGGCTGCTCTGGATCGGTGTGTACAGCAATGTTCCTGAAAAATGCAGCAACTTCGGCAGCTGTTTTAGTCATAACCGGACACTGAGTGGTTTTCTGACCCCCACAGACCCCACGAGGGCTGTTGTCTTTTAGTCGTTTGGTCGATTAATCGGTCGATGGTGTTGGAGTCGACCAACATTTTTATTAGTTAACCAATTATTACAAGTTTTTATGCAAGAAAAAGTGATATGGAAAGGATAGCTAAAGATCTTGGAGTTTAATCTAATTTGCATACACATAAATACCTTTCCTGGTACCTTTCTGTATAAATTGGTATTTTTTTGCATGAACTCCAGTGCAGTTGTTTTTTGTGGTGCAGTTTGGGTCAGATACAGAGAGATACTTCATAGTTTTGCCACACCCCTTTGTAGTCGATTAATCGGTCGATAAGGCAGGTCTTTAGTCGACTACAGCCCAAGACCCCACCGATAAAACAAAACTGAGCATGAGCAAGTCACACCTGCGCAATATCCATGCTGTCTAATAAGTATCTTGATATGCCAGACCTGTGAGGTGGGATGAATTATTAATATTAATTGATCAGCAAGACAGATTTGGACAGAGTTGTGAATAATGTTTGAGAGAAATGGGTCTTTTGTGTTGATAGAAAAAAGTTCAGATCATGAACACTGCAAAAGTGAATTTATAGATGAGTTAAAATGTCTTGATTTCAGGATATTTTTGACTCGTTAAGATCAGTGGAGACTATTTATTTAATGGAACTAGATTATTTTACTTGTTTTAAACCGTTCGTGACTTGTTTCAATACATTATTTCTTACTTCAATCCAAATTATCTATCCAAGCTAAAAATGGCTTGGATTTATCATTTTTATCTGGACTTGAGATTTAATTGCTGATGTGATGCAGAATATTTCACTGGTTTCAAGTATTTCTAACTGATCCTGCGATAATTTTGCTTAAAATAAGAAAATACATTTGACAGTCGGATAAGTAAAATGATCTTAACCCACTGACAGATCATTTGGATTGAAGTAAGACACAATGTATTGAAACAACGGTTTGAAACAAGTAAAATAATCTAGTTCCATCAAATAAATAGTCTCCACTAATTTGAACGAGTCAAATGTCTGAAATTCAGATTAATATCCTGAAATCAAGACATTTTAACTCATCTAGAAATTCATTATTTGCAGTGAAACATTGGAGCAAAAACAGAGGTGTTATATTTTTTGTTCAGTGCATTAATTACGGTAACAGGCCTAACTTCCACTGATGAACAAATACAACAAACTCCGATTACGAGTCATTTTAACAACTACAGCCATCCTTTTCCTGCATCAGCCCCGGAGTTGATTTGAAGTTAATGAAATTGTGTTTTGCGCTCCAGTGGTGGGATTATGGGCTGGATTAGACGCGTGGCCCGAGGCGAGTGTGAACACAAAACACTAATGTGGGTCACAGGCGAACCCCTCCTCCCCCCTCGACAATCCAGTCACACCGCTTCAGCCCGACGACCAATCACAGCGCTCCCTCAGGTCATGTGACATCAAAACCAGGTATAAAAAACAAGAAGTTGCCTCTGGGTCCAGCTCATTATTGGGTCTACAGCTAAATGTTTATGTAGAAAAAAGAAGATTTATTTTATGGACCAGTACAAAAAAAGTATATCCACATGACTTTGTTCCACATTTGATATTTTATTTGTACAAACAACAGCTGGAATATGAAGCCAGAGGAGAACTATTGCATTTGTTGTTGGAGAATACAGTTTGGATGATTACGTATCTGTTCAAACAAGTTTCAACATGTGGCTTTTTGAAAGTAGTTTCCACTCCCTTTAGTCTTCTCTGCTCTGATTGGACAGATAGCTCGTCACTAAAATAAGATTAACACTAAGTTTGATTATGAAAACTTTCTACACCGACCACCAAAGCAGAACACATTTAATTTCAAAGCGCCTCCTTAAAAATGCCTTATCTGGCTGTTTAATTGTGAAAGAAGAACAAAAAATATTTCAAGAATGAACAAAATTGTAAAAAAGCAAGACTCTGTCTCTGTCAGTTCTGCAGTGGGTTCAGACAAGTCTACTGCTGTGTTCATGTGGTCCTCGAGCTGAAAAATGCACATGTACATGAAATAAATGTCGGAAAAACAACTCGGGGCAAAAGCTTCAGCTCGACTTCCACACCTGATGTCACGGCTGTGTGGAGACAGACCCACATCAGCTGATTAGTCAATTTATGTTAATCATTTGAGCTCTTGGATGAAAACTTTCAACATTTAGGGGTTTAATATTTCTCGTCAGTATCATAAGAGCAACAGATTTGTGCAAGAAAGACCCGACACTGTTGTTTAATTAAACACTGATGTAATGTAAGTCTTAAAGTCTATATGACGGGTGACGACACATTTCACTAAAACACAGTGAACATGATTATATTTAAGATTTTAATAAACATTTTTGCTAATTTGTCCCCAGTTTTTGTAATGTTTATAATTGTACTTTCTGGTTGGACATGAGCACAAATACAGTATAACATATTTAAAGGTAATTTCACAACTGTTACCTAGCAACCATTTCGAAAACAAGGGCCAAAATCCATATAAATTACATAATAGTTATAATTTGACAACTAATAATCCCTGATAACACCTTTATTTTGTTAAATTACTGTTTAAACTGAAAAAACAATTTGTCGGTTGTCTGTAAATTGTCTGTTTTACATGTACCCGAGGTTGTGTTCATGTGAAATGACAACATTCCGTCAGCCAATGATATTTAACACAGATGGTGGGCAGCTAAAATAAATATCTTGTATTATTGTAATATTATTTATGATATTGTAAAATCACTTTGTTGTAAAGTATTTAGTTCTTAGGTCAAGTCACTGAGAGAAATCATCAGATTCAACATTTGTAAATTTACCTTTGAGATATTTCGTGGTAAAGTTCAATGTTCAAAGTGACTCTCCTCCATCTGAGGTTATGACAAGTCACATTCTAGAACATGAACGCAACCTATTGGCATGTTGTTTTCTGTCATTTTAAACTTTTATTTTTCAAAATTTCTTCACAAACAGAAAGTTCACTGATGTAAAACTATGATAAATATTTACCACAGGTGCCATTATTAGAATAACAGCTAAAGTTGAGATTTTGAGAAGGTGAAAAACAACCAGTTTCACTGTTAGCTCTATTAAACATTTCCCACATGCATTTCCCAGATAAAAGCACATGAATGCAAACAAGTAAAACCCAGACTTCTCATGTCTGAAACCCGAGCATCCGAGGACCACATGAATGCAGCATGAACCCAGACTGAACCAGGTCTAAACCAGCACCAGATAAAAACTAACCCAAAGGCTCCCAAGAACCAGCAAAAGAGGCCCCACAACGACAGATCAGAAGCACTGCAAAAACGACTCAAAGCAGTGACTTTATGGATCGCTCGTGTTTAAAGCTCAGCCCAGTCCCGTGCTGTGTTTGGAACACAGGTAAAGCACAGCCTCCTCACTGCGCGTACGCACCGTCCAGCTCCGAGTCGCTGTCCGCCATGGGGGGCACTCGGATCAGGATCTGGCTGCGGTCCCTCTGCACCACCAGCTGCAGCTTGCCCCGGGACTTCTCGATGAGCTTCCCCGCGTCGTTCAGGGACAGGTTCTCCGTCACGGTGCCGTTAATCTGACGGGGGCGAGGAGAGCGCAGGGTTCAAATCACACGTTAAACAATGTACGACTCACAGCTACTATTTACACATTTGAGCTGGGGCTGGTACTGCCAAATACTAATATGTCTTAAAAGTCCACTAAATTGGTATTCATTTTTATTGTGTAAAATAACAACATACAGTGTAATGCTAATATCAGAACAAAAATAACTTAATTTATGATATGACATTTATGATATTGTTTTCAACCTTCTTTGAGACACGGGGCCATGTTTTAAGATTTCATGGCACCATTTAGGAATAAAAAGTGGTATATAATGTAACAAATTATGTCCCTGCCACTGTGTCTAGTTCTTTAAAGTCTGTATGACAGGTTTGACGACACATTTCACTAAAATGTAGTGAATGTGATTATATTTAAATTTTTACTTTTTGCCTGTTTGTCCCCAGTTTGTCAGTTTTCATAAAGTTTATAATGTTACTTCCTGGTTGAACATGGGCAGCATATATGACATATTTGGAGGTGTTACCGAGCAACCATTTTGAAAACAAGGGCCAAAATCCATATAAATTACACAATCGTTATGATTTGATAGCTTTTAATACCTTTATTTTGTTGAATGAATGAATGAATGAATGAATGTTTAAACTGTCAGAAAAATGTATCGGTTGAATGTCTATTTTCAACGGTATGTCACTTTTTGATGACATCACAGAGGGATTCCATTTTAAAACTCAGCACTACTTCCTGTATTTTTAAACATTTATTTTTCAAAATTTCTTCACAAACTGCAACTTCATGGACGTAAAACTATGATAAATATTTACCACAAATATGGGTGCCCACCCATCAAACTAAGTCATGATTAGAAAAACACGAGAACCTTTATATAGACTTTAAATTTGACAATGGGGATTCCAGCTGCAGCCGCTGGCAAAAACTAAACACATTTCTTAAAAATGGGGACAATTTATTAATTTAAGATAGCCATGTTGGGTAAGGTTAGGATTAGGGGCAGAGGTTGGATACTTGAATGTTAAACCAAACTGGATGTGGAGCTCCACACAGCCATCTCGATCATTCAGACTCTCAAAGTGCTCAAAAGATGTGCCATTGCGCTTTGAAGTGTTCAATAATTTAGCAAATTATATGTAAAACTCTTTTGAGCATTGAAGCCTGAATATATAGTGTGTAAAAGTGTATGCGTGTGTTTGTCACCTTCAGGATGATGTCTCCCTCCTGCAGGTTTCCGTCTCTGTAGGCCAGGCCTGTGCTGCTCATCTCTTTGATGAACAGCTGGCTGCCCAGACGAAGACCATACTCTGAAAACAGTTACAGGCTCAGGTCAGGTCACATGGACTCACATTCACTACAGTCATGTTACTGACAAAATGTGTACATTTAAAGCTGGGGAACCTAATTTTTCAACAGTAAAACCAGAAGTAGGCATCTATTGTGTCTAACTAGTTTCTCGTTCTCACAAATCCTTTTCCACATCTTTTTCAACCACGAGCATTCACTTTCAGGCACGAGAACAGCTTTAGAACAGCTTTTTTCAGACTGCAAAGGGAAACTCCTGTGACCACCCGAAGCACAGCCAATCAGTGCTGCTTTTACAGTACTGTTCCTTTTGATGAATAAAAAGTCAGGTACCCCAGCTTTAATATATTTGATGAAAAGCTCTTTTGTCCATAAACAGCTTCACTTAAGCCATAAACAGCTTCACTTAAGCTTTATAAGGGTCAAATCTAGTAAAGATCCCTTCACCAGGTAACTTTAATCAAAAGAATAATTGCTAGACTAATCCATTAGTCAAATGCTCATTAGTTAATCTAATCTAAGACCAGTGTTTCTATAGTTACATGACAGTTTCGACTGCTCTGTCACAATCTTCACCAGAGCGTCACTCGATGTTGTTGGGATGTGTCTTGTCGGCTGATTTACACAGGTTTTGGTGCAGTTTTCCTTCCGGTCGAGGCAGGACGGCAGCATCATCTGCAGTCAGACTTCTTTAGGACAGTTCCCCAGGTGTGTGAGAGCAAAAAAGACCCCTTGTCCCGTTCATAGTCCTCTGGGCACGTTTCCGTATTTCAATTGCCTCCTTAATTCAGCGACGACGTTTACTGTCCTCTGTCCCAGTGACGTCTGCGCCGTCCCAGTCCATAACATGGTTCTCTCTTTAACAGTGATCAGAAATGGCTGAGTTGAGTTCTTGCTCAGCTTTTTATTTTGTTGCTCGTGTGCACACCTTCGTCATTTCCTTCTCACGTTCTGTCCTGTGTTCCTTTTTTCGTGTGCTGAACCTTTGTAAATCAGCCGAGAAAATGCTCAACATCGAGTGACGCTCTGATGAAGAATGTGAGTGAGCAGTCGAAACTGTCAGGTCAAATAAACAAACACTGGTCTGAAATAAGAACCTTAAGATTAAATTATCAGAAGACCAAATGAACCTCGTTGGGCTCTTAAAAATCAATTAAGCAGCAAACGTCCCCTTTAGTGTTGATGCTTTAACAGGGCGCTTCCTTCCCAACAGTGTAACTCTGACCACAGGACGGCGCTGCAGACGGGGGTTACTGACCTTCATTGGGCCGGTTCTTCAGCAGCAGTACGTTGAGCGGCTTCTCCAGAGGCTCGTGCTCTCGTGCCGGTGGGCGGGGCAGAGGGATGGGCAGAGGGGGCGGGGAGGGCGAGCGGTCCAGTCTGTCTCTGCTGGGGGCGCGGCCTCTGATGGGGCTGTGGCTGTCCCGCCTGTATCGCCCCCTCTCCGGGCTCTCTCTGCCTAGCGCTCGATCGCTGCGGTAGCGCCTGTCCGGGCTGTGGTCACGGTCGTCGCGGTAACGTCTGTCCGGGCTGTAGTCCCGGTCCAGGGTGCGCTCGCTGCGGTAACGTCGGTCTGGGCTGTAGTCTCTGGGCCTCCTGTTAGCGTGACAATCGTGTTCCAAAATCTGAATGTTTATACCATATATATATATATATATATATATATATATATATATATATATATATATATATATATATATATATATATATATATATACTTTGCTGCAAAACAGGCCTAATTTGTCAGATTTTTATCTTTTTTGCTGTATAAAAAGTTAAATGAACTATTAACATCTACTATTTGTGTTTTCCCTTGACCGCACATCAGATTGCACTTGTGGACCAGTATAATGGGTATTTTAAAGATTTTTACACAAAATGTAAACCGGCCATTGATTAAGGACTGTGTATGTGTGTGTAAGATATGTCTTCAAGGTATGTGCTTGATTAAGTTAGAAACTCTCAGCTGGTTTGTACATATTTAACCCACAACACAGTCTCCAGATTTGTCTCCTCTAGCAGTGGTTTCAATATGCTTTAAATTAGTTTAAGCAATGAGATATAACTTTTTTAAATTTGTGATATTTTACAAAGGAGCAGAGCCTCAGCATATGTTTGACTCGCTCTACAGATTGTTTAGGCCCTGCGGAGGCACACACCTGCGGTCCGGGCTGTAGTCGCGGTCCAGGGCGTGCTCGCTGCGGTACCTCCGGTCAGGGCTACGCTCAGGCTCCAGAGTGCGCCCCCTGCTGCCGTCCCTCTTGAAAGGCCTGTCTCCCCCCAGGTCTCGCTCGGTGCTGCGTCCGCGGTCGTGGGTCTGGTACCCGGAGTCGCGGTCCCGGTGGTCCCGCTCTGGCGCGTGGTCATGTCCGCTGTAGACGCTCCTGCGGTCCCCGTCGTAGCCGTAGTCCTCGGTGTAGTCTGTGTTGAACACACGGTCATCTGGAGAGGGCGCTCGGTTCAACATGTTCACAGGGACTTTTCTGGGACGCTTCACTGTCTGAGAAAGAGACATACAGTTACACTGACGCTCCAAAAATAGAAAGATGTGCCCGAACCTCCAACAGCAGAACTGTGTTGAACCAGAACTTTGGTCAATCGTCAGACCTTTGGTCTTTTTACTTTTTACTTGTTGTAGTTGTGTTTTGCAGGTAAACAACTATACTTTATAATATTTCCCTGTGATCTTGAGTGTTGGTGAAAATAAAGGATGTACTCACTATTTTGGCCACTTTTCCACATTTCCGGAGCGTCTGCACAGCGAAAGAGTGGACCACTCCGTCCATGGGGACGGCATTGACCAGGACTACACGATCCTTCTCACTGAAACAGAGACAACAATGGGACGTGAGGATGTACTGTAGCTTCAAAAGAGTTGCAGTTCACAAACTGTAAACCTCTCTGTGGCATTTGAATTATACAAATTGTTAAATAGGTAGTTGAATATGTCCAGCTCATTGTACTTTTACATTTATATTACCAAACACAGACTAAGTTAAGGACTGATATTGCTGTGGGTTGAGATCTCAGAGTCAACACTACATTAAGTTTCAATAATAGCATTCCCTACAAAGGCGTCCAGGACACCAGGTGTGAAATAGGGCTATGTTTATGTAGAAAAAGGGCATTCAAATGATGGCACTTTAAAAGGTGTAATTACAATTTACTGTTTTGCTAATTGCTTCCATTCAAATTTCGATTTCTAATCGATTGTGATTAATCTTGGAGCCTTAATGCTCAACATGGAGAAAGTGAAAAGCTAATGTCAAATACATTACTGATTATCTGACCAACTTTACCGTGACATTCCACTGGGATCCAAAGGATTTGTGAAGCATTATTTACTCACAGATACAAAGAGCAGAGTTATATTCCTTGTTTTCAGCTCAGTTTAATATAAGATCAAATGAGTTTGTAGATTGCCTCCTGTAAACTCACAAGAGCAGTCCGTCGGCAGGGCCTCCCTGCAGGACATCTGACACGACGATGGACGTCTCGCCTGTGTCTTCGTTGGGGTTGTCCCGCCCTCCGGACACTGCGATGCCAAAGCCCATTTTAGAATCCTGGACAAAGAGAAAAACACATCTTTACTCACTTTACATTGGACATTATACACTTAGCCCCTCTAAAAAAAAAAAGAAAAAACAACACATTCTCGAAGTCAAAAGACTGAAACTATAAAAATGAATGTTCCACCCAGATTTCAGATATCTGTCCCAGACTCATCCCATTTCTATCCCCAACTGGTTATTTGGCAAATGGGACAAAACAATATTAAGATTTCTATATGGCAGGCAGTGCAAAAAACCCTACAAAGATCAAAAGAAAAACATGGTTGAGATTTACCTGGTCTTAAGACTTACGTTATTTCAGCTCAAATCAGAGTGTTGCTGCACTGGTGTGACCCAGAATAACCTTTTGCACTGGATTTGAAAATCAACTAATTTGCCAGATACTGGAACAAATGGGACAGGTACAAACGGGGACATGCCAGACTTTATACAGACTACTGACTACTCATTTTGTTGTTGTCCTCTGGGTCTTGTTCTGTTTATTATTATATTATTTTTGTATGTTTTAGGGTCGTTCATGGTTAATCGATTCACTGGTAAATGCCCATTTTGCCCAGTTAACTGCCGTGCGTTTCAGTTGTCATATTTTCTATCTACACCTGTAATACACAATTGCACCAGCAGAAGGCAGAGGAAGAAAAGTTCACTGAAACTAATAATGAGCAAACCTGAGACACTGCAGTAGGTCTGGGTGAGAGAGTGAAAAATGATTATCATGATTTCCTTGGGTCCAGATCATGATTTCGGATTTTTATCGCGATTCATGTTCACTTTGTATTTTTCTATTGCCTTTAACAGAGCTGCACAATTTAGGAAAAATATCTACTTGTGATTATTCTGACGAGTGCGATTATGATTGGATTTGTGATTTATTGTGTTAAAAGTAGGATTCTGTTCAAATTCACTTTTTAAACACAATTTTCGCGTTTTTGTCACGTTCAGTTGTTTGTCATATTTAAACACATCTTTGTTGCTTTTAGTTGCGTTTTTGTGCATTTAGTCGCGTTTGTTATTTGTAGGCGCGTTTTTATCTCTTTCAGTCGTGCTTTTGTTACATGTTTGTACAAATCCAAACTACAATGTTAGCAGCTTTTATTCAAATCAAAGCAAAACATTTTGTTGTTTGTGGAAGAAACTATTGCACTTTAAAAAATGCGATTTGTTAATTGCACCCCATAAAATTGCGATTTTGTGTGAATTTGGTTTAATTGTGCGGCTCTGGCCTTTAAGAGGTAAATTAAGTCATCTGCTCAGAGGCTTCAGAGGCTAAACAACAGGAGCCAAAGTGAACAGACAGCTGCATTAAAGAGACAAACAGTCAATCACGATACGACGAATTCACAAAAATAGCAGAGTTCACAATTCAATGTTTATCACCGTATCACAAACACATGAGAACACACAGTGCACAATAAAAGTCAGTATTTCAATCAAAAGCTGAAGAGTTTCAGGAGCAAACTAAAAGTGCTCGAGCTGCGATAAGAGCCAGGGAGCCAGTGTAAAAACATCAAACAGTTGTGAGGTCATACTGCTGCTGTTTTTCTTTGTTATCCTTTCCTGTGTGAAAGCAGCTGGCCCTGTTGTCGTTGTTAGAGCGTACAGTGAAGTGCGCAGGATTTGTGAGGCCTGTGCTCGTGTGGCCGGGCTCTACCTGCTCCACTGGGCCTGATGGGATTAGAGCACAGATTGGATGGGCTGTCTTTATCCCTCCCCTCCATCTGTAGTTAAAAACAGCAGCCACAGATCCAGGCCCGGCAGATGTCCCACTGACACACAGCACTACCAGCTCTTTCACACACTAAGGAGGCAACATTATGAACACAATGACAGGTTTTTATTGTGGAATCCCTTGTACTTCAGAAGAGGAGGGTCGGCAGGGTTTGGACCCAAGACAAGAGGCGAGACAAGGGCGTTTACCTCATTTACTGTCTTTGGGATTTGCTCCAATATTAAATTGCTATTCAAATATATTACTTTATTTGACCAAGAAAGTCCCACTGAAATTTGAGGCAGATGTGTCTAATATCCAGCTTTTTCAAAACTGCAAAAGTTGTGTGGAAGAAGCAACAGGTTTCACTCATGTAAGTAAATCAGAGCATGGCACAGACAAACTTTTGAGTTCATTGAAGCAACTCAGATTCAGTTCATCTATAAAAGTGGGCTTACACAGTGTAATGTTGTCTGATTAAAGAACATTCTAAAAGATTCCCAAACGCACGTGAGATTTAATCTCATACAAGGAAACCCCGAGCTCACAGCAGGGTGTGGCAACTGTATAATCTGCAGCAGAGACGAGACTCTGCTCACAGCAGGAGAGACGAGACTCTGCTCACAGCAGGGACGAGACTCTGCTCACAGCAGGGACGAGACTCTGCTCACAGCAGGAGGGACGAGACTCTGCTCACAGCAGGAGGGACGAGACTCTGCTCACAGCAGGAGGGACGAGACTCTGCTCACAGCAGGAGAGACGAGACTCTGCTCACAGCAGGAGAGACGAGACTCTGCTCACAGCAGGAGAGACGAGACTCTGCTCACAGCAGGAGAGACGAGACTCTGCTCACAGCAGGAGAGACGAGACTCTGCTCACAGCAGGAGAGACGAGACTCTGCTCACAGCAGGGACGAGACGCTGCTCACAGCAGGGACGAGACTCTGCTCACAGCAGGAGGGACGAGACTCTGCTCACAGCAGGAGAGACGAGACTCTGCTCACAGCAGGAGAGACGAGACTCTGCTCACAGCAGGAGAGACGAGACTCTGCTCACAGCAGGAGAGACGAGACTCTGCTCACAGCAGGAGAGACGAGACTCTGCTCACAGCAGGAGAGACGAGACTCTGCTCACAGCAGGAGAGACGAGACTCTGCTCACAGCAGGAGAGACGAGACTCTGCTCACAGCAGGAGAGACGAGACTCTGCTCACAGCAGGAGAGACGAGACTCTGCTCACAGCAGGGACGAGACGCTGCTCACAGCAGGGACGAGACTCTGCTCACAGCAGGAGGGACGAGACTCTGCTCACAGCAGGAGAGACGAGACTCTGCTCACAGCAGGAGAGACGAGACTCTGCTCACAGCAGGAGAGACGAGACTCTGCTCACAGCAGGAGAGACGAGACTCTGCTCACAGCAGGAGAGACGAGACTCTGCTCACAGCAGGAGAGACGAGACTCTGCTCACAGCAGGAGAGACGAGACTCTGCTCACAGCAGGAGAGACGAGACTCTGCTCACAGCAGGAGAGACGAGACTCTGCTCACAGCAGGAGGGACGAGACTCTGCTCACAGCAGGAGGGACGAGACTCTGCTCACAGCAGGAGGGACGAGACTCTGCTCACAGCAGGAGGGACGAGACTCTGCTCACAGCAGGAGAGACGAGACTCTGCTCACAGCAGGAGACGAGACTCTGCTCACAGCAGGAGACGAGACTCTGCTCACAGCAGGAGAGACGAGACTCTGCTCACAGCAGGAGGGACGAGACTCTGCTCACAGCAGAGACGAGACTCTGCTCACAGCAGGAGACGAGACTCTGCTCACAGCAGGAGACGAGACTCTGCTCACAGCAGGAGAGACGAGACTCTGAAGTGAGACTCTGCTCACCCGTGGGAGCGATGATGACGCCGCTGTATGAGAAGTTTGTGCTCCCATAAAGGTCTTACACTGTGCTCACTTGAATAATTGTATGACACTTTAGTAACAAGATTTTTCTGGCTTTTGTGTGCAGTGATTTTACACTTTACAAACTGCTTTCAGTCGCACAAAATATCTAATAATTGAAAGCCCATAAATCTTATAGTGGAAGCCCAGTTTAAGGCAAGCAGGACTTTGATATGTCATGACTACAGATGTTTTATAAATATTGCTAACAGAAGTGTCTTGTGTGCCAATTAGGGATTTAAGGATATGCAAATCTCAGAGTACAATATTGTTAAAACGATATTCATTACACTGTACACTATTTATTGTGAACAGGCAAACAGAATTATAGATATGCTGCGTTTTCTCTGTCATAGTCAAAATAATTAATATAAAAGTTCTAAATATTATGTTTTCCTGTTGTCTGAACTGAAATGGAGCTCTGTGAGAGCTCACGGTAGTACTGTGTGAATCATGAGTACATGATATCATGATATTTCGGTTATTGTTACATTAATAAGGCCAACGTGGAGATCAGATAAATTAAATCAATAGATTCTGTTGGTTAAAAAATGAATTGTTTTGAACAGAACCCCATTATCACAAATGGTATTTTGTACTGTAAGAGTCAATCACTGGATAAAAGTTAAAGAGCATTCTATAAAATATTGAACTGAGCTTTTTAATCTCTGCCAGAAAATGTATAGAAAATAAACTCGTCATAATGATCACCTACATTAAGCATTTATCCAGTCATCCTCTCGAGAGTTCAAGTTAAAACACATGGACTGATCCCGTGATAATAACAGTGTCAGGTCTGTGCTACAGAGACAGGTTCAGACAGTTCATTAGGTTTGAGCTGATCACACAGTGATCATTAATCTAAAGGCGTCTGAGCAGAAGAGCTGATGGACTCACCCTCTGCAGTGTCACCGTGTACTGCTCCCACACCGTCTCCTCCATCACCGGGTTCTGTGGACACAAACACATAGCGTCAGGACAAGAACACGGAAAGTGCATTAGGACACGGTGTATGGGATTCACACTTAGACAGGAGCTCTGGAGCGAGACGAGCAACCGACTTTGAACATTTAGACACATTAAAATGCAAAAACATAATCAGAATGTTCTAATTCCGGACTGGAGGCGACTGGAAGAGGATCATAAAACACTTTAAAAGATTAACTGACATCCAATCGAAACAGTAATGATTTTAAATCTTTATAAATAAATAACATACAAACAAGAACAAATTTTGAATTTTCGGGTAAAATTGCCAGTTTGTTGGGCTTCTACGTTGCAAAGGATGAAGAATATATAATTGGAGAAGCTCAAACTTTATATATAAATATTTAAGCTTCACACAGAGTATAATTTGTGGTAAAGTATGTCCTACATTTGTCTTGTACCGCTCAGGGGTCGCGGGTGACTGGAGCCCAGTGACTTCAGGCCCAAAGTCACTGGTAAAGTGTAATAAATTTGTTCATGTAAAACATCAGTAGATAAAATTAAAACCTTTTGTGGTGTCAACATCTCAAAGTATGTGTCCAGTGAAACGTAAAAATCAGGATTCTCCCTTTGTTAAAAAATGTTATAATCTATTACATAAACAACTGATATACATTTGTAAACGTCTTTAGAGCAGGCTGTGACGTCACTCACACGAGTGGCTTTCATTTGACAAAAACACCTTCATTTTTCATATTCTGTAACGTTCTGAGGTTAATCCCAGTTTCTTTATTGAAATCACAGTACATTCTATTTTTTACTTTTGCCTCCATTCTGGAATTTAGAATGTTTAAGTTTTTGTTTTTATTTCTTTAAGGGTCTGTTCATCAACAGGAATAAACAAAAGTAATCTATAAAGTAAAACAGATCCGAGAGCTGAACTCCTGAGCCTCACACACGACTGCGTCCTTTGTCCTTTGGCGTCGTCTTGGATTAGACTTTTAGAGGAAATGTTCAGCATCACATTCCTGCAGCTCATTGAACAAAGCCCTGGTCGAGCTCTGAAGACTTTAAACAAGTTTCACTAGTTTTCAGCAGAAAATAAATATTACTAGAATTATTAACACTTCACCCAAAGCACACACTGTTGTTGAACCATGTTACCCGCCCAATCAGAGTCATGTGACTGCTGATGGCAGGAAGGGCATCAGGTGTTGAATCTAAGTAAATGTACACAATCACCAGGAGACTGGTGTGTGCTAAATAAAACAATAAAAATGAAATTTAAAGGTATACAGTGTAACTTTTCTGGTAGAACATCTTCCTCCTCCTCGTCTCTATGGAGATTATTGCTTTGCCTGGAATGTTCCAAGGTATAGCATTAAACTTAACAAAGACCATGCAGACACTATAAAGTTTCGGGTCAGATCTGTGGAGAGGCGAGCCCGCTGTGTCAGAATACAGTATTTTTCACAAAAAACACACCTATAATTTGATAAATGCTAAACTAATTTAATCCTGAAGATTCCGAGCAAAGAAACAGCATCTCTGCGGTGAAGGAAGTCTAAGAAAGTATCTCAACATCAAATGTAAAAAGAAAAAAAAAGGAAAAGTTTATCACTCAAAAAAGCACTTCTCAAATTGTAGAAAAGGTTTCAGGGGTTGTCATCCGGACACTGTTTGAAGATCAAGACATTTCGACTTCTATCCCGAAGTCATTGTCAATTCTCAAATTAGTTGAACTCAAATAATTGAAGAAACTGAAATTTGCTCAAAAATCTATCTTTTTGGGAGTGTATATAATATAACGATATTCAGACAAAATTATGTCAATCCAGTAGTTAAAACATATCTTTGAACATATTAGTCGATGTTTAATTATCACAAAAGTGTAGAAATATCACCTTATACCCTAAATTTGAGAGCTGTTGAATGTTTTTTAATTATGAAAATAATAAGCGCTTTCTGAAGCATTTTTAAACAATATACTCAATATTAAAATTTTGCACATTTTCAAACACACGTTATTGTACATTATTTTAACTATACACAACCTCCAAAATGTGTTGTGCTGAGAGAAAAGGTGTTATCACTCAGATAAAGCAGGAATTCATGTAAACTTTCTGTTCTAAAAGCTCTAAAAGGAATGCCAGGAACAGCAGGAGAAAATATGAACAGCAAAACCTTCTGGACATTGACGAACACGAGACAACGTCACAACACGGCTGCATAGGGCTGTAAACCTTTAGTCGATTAATCGGTCGATGGTGTCTTGGTCGACCAACGTTTTTATTAGTTGACTAATTATTTTATTTAGATTTAAAGGATTTATATGGCAAAAACAGCAAAAACAAGACAATTTGGATTGAGTTTGCTGAAGATTTTGGAGTCCAACGCATAAATACACAGTTTCCTAGGACTTAACTGTAAAAATAGTTGTTTTGCATGAATTCCTCTGCAGTTGTGGTCTTCTGAGTGCAGTTCAGGTCAGATACATGGAAATACTTCATAGTTAAGATATATTTTTGCCACATCCCCTTTTTAGTCGATTAATCGGTCGATAGGGCAGGTCTTTAGTCGACCAAGAATTTCTTTAGTCGACT
This sequence comes from Rhinogobius similis, assembly GCA_019453435.1. Lineage (NCBI taxonomy): Eukaryota > Metazoa > Chordata > Actinopteri > Gobiiformes > Gobiidae > Rhinogobius > Rhinogobius similis. The sequence goes on along the minus strand of CM033619.1, from coordinate 6,508,766 downwards.
ACAGCCCTACGGCTGCACAATTAATCGAAATTGCAATTTTAATTGACGCAATTAAATGGTAAATGGTCACATTTTATACAACGCCTTTCCACCTTCGAGAGCGCTTTATATCAAGAAATCACTCACACATTCACACGCACATTCACACACTAGAGTACGCAGACAATGGGGACGAAGCAGATTAAGTGTCTTGCCCAAGGACACAACAGCAGTAGTCATCTGGGCGAGCTGGAAGGTCAGTGGATCTGACCACTCAACTCACTCAAGTGCGGGATTCAAACCACCGACCCTCTGCCACCTGAGCTACTGCAGCCCAATGGGAAATCACAAAGCATTTTTTGAAGTGCAATAATTTCCCCCAAACAAATAATTAAGTTTAATTCTGCATAAAAACTGCAGTTTAGATTAGTTAAAACAACATAAAACCAGCTACAAGTGACAAAAACACAGTTATAAGGGAACAAAAACTAAAAGTGACAAAAAAGCTCCTAAAAGCAGCAAAAATGTTATTTTTTAATCAGTTTGTCACTTCATATTTCTGTCTTTTTGTCAATTCTCCTGGTTGTGTTTAGAATGTGAACTTTAAACAGAATCTCATTCATTCATTCATTTTCTACCGCTTATTCCCGTTAGGGGTCGCGGGTGACTGGAGCCTATCCCAGGGACTTTGGGCCTTAGGCGGGGTACACCCTGGACAGTGGCCAACTCGTCGCAGGGCCAACACAGAGAGACAGAGACAAGGACAGACAACCATTCAGTCTCACATTCATTCACTAGGGACAATTTTAGAGTTGCCAATTAACCTACACAGTCATGTCTTTGGACGGTGGGAGGAAGCCGGAGAACCCGGAGAGAACCCACGGTAACACAGGGAGGACATGCAGAAACAGAATCTCATTATCAAAAATATGGATTGCAAATCTAATTGCAATCAAAAAATCAAAACCAAAACTCAACTAAAAGCGACAAAAACTAACTACAAGTGAAAGAAATCTAATTAAAGGTGACAAACAGTAATGCATGTGACAAAAATGCTACAAAAGCGACAAAAACACAAGTAAAAGTGACAAAGAACAGCTACAAGTGACAAAAAGCAACTAAGAGCAACCAAAACACAAATAAAAACAACTAAAAAACAACTAAAAGCACCAACCCCAAGTGACCAAAAACAGCAAAAACAACACTAAGAGCAACCAAAACACAACTGCAAGCTTGAAAAATGCAACTAGAAGTGATCAAAACGCAACTAAAAGTGACAAGACACAACTAAAACAATTACAATGAACCAAAACAAAAAAGCGACAAAAATGTAACTTCAAGCGACATAAAAGAAGTTAAGTGAGAAAAACGCAACCGAGAGAGACAAAAACGCAACTAAAAGCAACAAAAATGCAACTAATAGCAACAAAAACGTGACTAAAACCAGCAAAAACATTTGACGTGATTCTTTTATTTCAGTCTTTTTGTCAGTTCTCCTGGTTGTGTTTAAAATATGAACTTTGACCAACGTCCCATTATTAAAAACATAAATCGCAAATCTAAAAGCAATCGTAAAACTAGTAAGAAAAAAAAAAAAAAAAATTGATATTTTCCCAAATGGTGCAGCTCAAAATGCTCCTGTGGATTCCTGATCCCCAGAGAGCAGCAGCAGCAGCAGCAGCAGCAGCAGCAGCAGCAGGTCCCTGGGTGGCGGCGGGACACTCACGAGGCCCTGCAGGATGCGGATGGTCTTGACGGCGTGGGCCCATTTGCGGTGCAGGCTGAGGACCGTCTTCATGGCTGGTGCGGGCTGGGCGTGCGTCCGCGCTCCTCTGGGGCCCGTCTGGTGTGGACCAGGGCTGCACAGCTGGACCACAGGAGCAGCCCTGGCCCCGGCAGCTGCCCCTGACGTAAGAGCGCGCTGGCCTACATTCACAAATCCCACTCTCCTGACAGGGCCGTGTGAGCCACACACGGGCAGGAGGGAGGGGCCAGCGCAGGTGGGACACGCTTTAAGAAGGTGGACTTTTTATCAAAGTGGATTCTTCACATTCTCCAGACAAACATTTCCTCTTCGTCCAGGACAGGTCGAGTCAACAACGACACCATGTGATATGACAAAAGGACACATCAGAGCTCTCAATATCCATCCATCTACTTCCTCTTATCCAGGCGAGTCGCACGGGCAGCAGTCTAAGCAGGGACTCCCACACTTCCCTCACCCCAGACACTTCCTCCAGCAGAACAGACAGAACACATCTTTAAACGTCTTTTTTGAGGTCTAACTATCAGACAAATGTGAAATATCTGTAAAAAGAACAGAAATAATCACCCTTTATTTGAAAGTTTACAACATGACTTTTTATAATCAGCTCTTTTTGTGGCATTATTTTCTTATAAATGATTTATTCGCTATAAAACTTTTGCTCAAATTAAAAACAACTTACAATAATACAATAATAGTATCATTCAATTCAATATAGTGTGCACCTCTAGGGCATACACTATACAAAATTGAAATTGTTTAAGCTTTTAACATCAAAAACACAACTGGAGTTGTATTTACTACATTCGTGCTTGTTTCATTAACAGATTGTCATCACTGCTCCCTATTTGAGCCTCAGAAAAAAAGTCAGTTTCAAATTTTCCACATTTGTGACCCCAAAGGCAGAGATCTGTTATTGATGAGAGAACATCTGACTGAGAGAAAGTAATGTGTGTTTTTCAATTAATAAATTATGCTGCGTTCCAAAACATGAGATGCCAAAACAGAGGAACAAGAGCATGTTTAAAAAAATGACAACAACAAGACAAATAATGCATAAATGTGTTCTCCTCCAGCTACAGCTGCCTGTTGTTGTTGTCAATAATGTAAAAGTAGAAAACTACTGACAAAAAGACAGAACCTTGAAGTGCAATAAAAATTTTTAAAAGGTATAAAGTGACATTCCTCCACTTCACAGTCTGTTTTTGCAATATTTAAATCTCAAAATCACATTTATTATTGGCACGTTTTGGCACATTTTGAGTCTTTTATTAGTTTATATTTCACTTGGGCAGTCACTAACAATTATTTTAGAAGTTGACTAGTCAAACGATTATTTCTATTGTGTATTTAAACTTTTTAAATACATTATCAGACAAATAAACGTTTAAATGTGTCTACATAGAGAATTTTTATGAATGAAGTCTATTAATAATGAAAATCTGCAATAATCTATTCTTTTTTGACATTTTGTAGTATGTATATGGTCTTTGTTATAAAAGGTCTTTTGATCTTGTTTTAGAGTCTGTCTTCAACTTATTCTGCCCCGCCCACTTTTACCTCTTTTTATGTCTATGATCCGCACTCTTGTAGTAAAGGGACTTCTGGTTTGACGCTAACTGTGTTCACGCAAATGGCCAACGAGGGAAAAGTCTCTCGCTAAAACATTATATAAAGTAGATTGCTTTGTTTAAAATGTTAAATGAACACAATCAAAAACAAGTCATAACGCACTGATTTCCCTGCCGTCCTGAAAACGTAGTCCGTTAGTCCGTGTAGAACTTAATTTCTGTTGAGGTTGTCTGCCCCGTGTAAACTACAACGGAAACAAGATGGCGGTGCCCCAGAATTAGGTGAATAGTCCATTTAACAATTAGTCGATCACCAGTTTTTATAGTCAGTTACTTTTTATTTTATATTCATTGCAGCCCTGTAGCTCAGTCTTTTTCATAACTTCTGGATCCTTTTATAATATGAACTTTGAACCGAATCCTACATAAATCACAAATCTGGTCAGAAAAAAATTTGAATATTTTTAGATATTTTTCCAAAGTCTCTCTCTAAATTTGTATAGTGCTGTCTCAGAGGTTTGAAAGAAAATAAATATATATACTATAGTTTTAAACCTTTACAGTTTTAATTTATGCCAGTTTGAATGGAAATGATGTAACGGTAAATAGAGCTGCACAATACATCGCAAAAATATCGCAATATTGTCTGATGCAATAACGATATCACAACAAACAAAGTATTGTTGTGATAATGTTAAAGTAAAGTCTTCATCTGATACATAAATCACAAATCTGGTCAGAAAAAATACAAATTCGATATTTTTCCAAAGTCGTACAGCTCTAAATTGAACTTTTAATCATCTCTTATCGTAGCAAAGGATATACTTGATGTTAAAACTTTGCACATCTTCAAAACAACATTCACAATAGTCTCTAAAATTCCCTTCCTGGTGCATCCCTGGTCTGAAGTGAACATGTGGACGCTGTGTTCCTTGAGGGCGAGCGTGTGGTGGAGGTAGCGCGGCGTCTTACGTAACACACCGGCTGCACGCGCTCTAATGAGGGCACGAACACCAGGGCCCGGGCTCGCCGCTCCGTGACTCAGACCGCCGCCTCGGGGGGGCACCTTTTTAGCTCACGCCGCGAAAAAGCTGTGCAAGGTTGGCATCAGACGACATGAGCTTGTTCATAGCTGCGGTTTGACGACACATTTCGTTTAAACGTAGTGAACACGATTATATTTAAGATTTTACTAAACGTTTTGCCGACTTGGCCCCAGTTTGACAGTTTTCACAATGTTTATATAATTACTTCCTGGTTGGACATGGGCACAAATATGACATAAAGGTAATTTCACTGTTACCATAGCAACCATTTCGTAAACGAGGGCCAAAATCCATAAAAATGACACAATAGTTATGGTTTGACGAATAATAACATCTGTTGACAGCTTTATTTTGTTGAATGATCGTTTAAATAGTCTAAAAATATGTTAGTTGTCTGTAAATTGACCCTGTGAAATGTGACGTCATCAAAATTCTGGAACAGAGTTGACTGGAGGCAAAATTAAGTTAACTGTAAATTTTTTAATGATTCTCTCAAATTAGATCTAAATTCTACTGGTTTTAAGTGTTTGAATTTCCAGAGAGAAAGGTCAGTTAGTTTGCTTTTCTGTTACAAAGGATGGACAAAATAGCCTTAAAATTGTATTTTAGCTTCAAAACAATCTAATTTATGGCATAGTATCTAATATATCTCCAGATAAAATGAAAAATTATTGTGGGCTCAACATTTCCAGTAAAACCCATAAATCTGGATTGTTCCTTCATCAAAAATGTAAAGGGTTTATCACAGTTTCCTAAAACATAATGTAAAATACAATAATAAATGTGTTTAAAGCAGCTCTGATGTCACTCACATGTGTCTGAGTGATTTACATTTTCCAAAATCATCTCTTTTTTATATTTTGTGATATTCTGAGGTTAAACCCCAGTTTCTCCAGTGAAATCACATTATGTTGCACTTCACTTTTGCCTCCATTCTGAATTCAGAATGTTTCTGTTTACAAACTTTTTAAAGGGTCCATTGTCTCTGTGTTTACAACGGCATGTCACTTTTTGATGACGTCACAGAGGGATTCCGAATTAGAACTCAGCTCTATTTCCTGTAATCTAGTAAATTCTAGAATTTGATGATATCATAATCTCAGACGGTGGGCGGGGCCTCTGTAACTCTATGGGAGATGTAATAGCCGAAATTGGGGTTTCACTCATTCTACGTTGCTAAGGTTAACTTCAACTTTAACATCTCTTTAGCACCTGTTTTGTCAGCTCCCAGTCCCGGTCACAAAGATAGATAATGGGCATCTAATCCTTTTATGACGTCCTTTCACGCTGAAATCTGGCTTTAACTGGAAACACCACTGATAGCTGTTGTTTTTCATGAATATTGATAGTCACATATGTCCTTGCTCTGGTTTCACACTGATGTTTTATGTTGTCTCCTCGTGATGTGATAACTATGTCTCCACCTATGTCTTGTGTATAAAAAGCATGTGTTCTGATTGTCATGTACCTCCGTCGACCAGGGAGAGTCACTATGTCAGGGAAAGGCGTCTATTCACTCTGGTACCAGTGAATAAAAAAACTCATTGATCAGACTCATTCTCTCTGCATTTCTATTGTTTAACTTGTTTTAAAGAAATCCACAACTGCAATTCTCCCGTAACAGTTGGCGTCAACGAACAGCGGCCTTCGCCCGGTCTGGGTTCTCTCCCGGCGTGAGTCAGCGTCTGGCCACCTGGATCTTCCAGCCTCTAACCTCATCTGCTTTCTGAGACGGAGGGCTGTCTCACGGGGACAAGGACCACCGGCGCAAGGTTTCCGAACCAAACATCCTACTTTGTTGTGGTGAGTGAGTCTGCATCTTTAAGTTTTTATTAGTTGTATAGGCGTTTAGAGCCCTAAAATTGTCCTATTACAATCTAATAAAAGTAAAGGGGGAAATTTAGTTTGATTTTAAAATTAATTGCAACTTGAAAACTTCTAGGAGTAATACTAAATAGTTACTAAAGCATTCCTTCTGTTTGTCTGCCGATTGCTTGATATAGCTCTGCTAAATATATTTTGGTTAAATATCTGAAGGGGTAGGAATCCTGCCTTGGACCAGACTGGACAGGTAGACCTTCTTGGGGGTCAGGCTGTCGGGAAGTCCAGACGCTGAAAGGGAGTCTGGCTCACTTTTTCCACTTAACTGAGCAAGAAATCTTGATTTAAGAGTGAGCTCTGTTTAAGTTTGTGTCACATCTTAAAGAAAACGAGAGGTTGGGTTAAGAGTATAATCTATTGCAAGACCTTTGGCCTTTAAAGGGAAGGTAAGTGAGCATAGATCTCTTCGGGGAACCTTTAAAAGAGTTTTTAGCTAAAGCAGGCTAAAAATACCTCAGAGTACTTAATTTATTGAATTGAATACACTAATATTGTTATTAAGTGACACATTAACCTGGGAATTTAAAAGAGCCCAGCTTAGGAAAAGTGGAGAAAGCTCTTGGGGAGTTTTCGGGACGGAGGTAAAACGCGTCTTAAAAGATACACGCTACGCAGACGTGCGTAAAGCGGTGAAAGGTGCGCACTACCATTTTTATCTGGGAGATAAGAAATCTGGGAGATATTAAATATCTGGGAGATAAAATATCTGGGAGATAAAATGGGATCAAACCAGTCAGTGGTGGAGGAGGCCCCTACAAGCCCTCTAATTCAAGCCATGACAGACAAACACGGAAAGGAATGTATTTAAGTATTAACTGTGTGGTCCAAGAAATATAGCTTTCCTGAAGAAGGATCACTGAGCACTGATTTCTAAGAAAAATTAAAGCAAATTAAAGTTAAAAGACTTATTATAACGTAAACATTGATAACGTTAAAGAAGGAGACCTGAAAAAGAGAAAATAATAATAATAATTTATTTTTTTTTTAATTGAAGGAATAGAAATTAAGCAACAGTAAAGAATTACTCTGCACACATTTGCACCCACACGTCACTCATTATCTTTGTTTTTCTTTCTGTTACAACCTCCCTCTGACTGCTGCGAGCGCCGGGCTCCAAACCACTGCACGAGGGTCAACACGCTCTGTCCAGCCTTGTGGACCAGACCCTGTGGACCGGACTCTGGAGAAGATCAAGCTTAATAAGACCCACACCATTGCCACACCATTCCTCCACCAACGACCCGGATGCCCTCTTGTGCTACAAGCTGCACTAAGCTGGGCACAAATGAAACGGACTGCCATTATCTCAATGACATCGCCCAAACAAATCATTGCATATTGGACAATAAAGCTAACACGGGTGGATGAGTGCCACCTCAAAGAAGATTTAGTTCAAAGACAATGACTGATGTTGCAAAAGAAAGTTGCTGAGAAAGTCACATCTGAGAGACATTGTTTACAAAGCCACTATCAGGACCCAAAGAAAACAAAGCTGGCAAAGGAGAATCGGCCAAAACAAAACCACTATGGAGTTTTGATTCGCATTTCTAAATTTCACACAATATGGACCTAACTGTGGAGGTGCCCCTGCAGGGCATGGACGTGGGAGAAGATGAACATCTTAAGCTACTGCTTAAAGGCAGCGAAGAGGACACTGAGCAGAGTCTGGGCCTTCAGCGTGACCCTCTGACAGCAGCAGTGGTGGAGCAGAGCCCGGCCGTGCAGCAGACAGACAAAAAGGAGAGGTAACATCACACAGCATTAGAACTTTAAAAGCCTTTTTTAATGGAGAATGCATTTCCTGAAAATCAGTCACGTCATCAGCAGCACATACACAGCACATGCTCTCAAGCGAAGAAATGCTTTGCACTGATTCACTTTAAGAATAGCACACGATGCATTTTGATATGTCTGATCGTCTTATCGTAAAAGTTTTTGGTCTCCGTATAAACGCAGTTCAAACCTGCTTACAGCTTAGACTGAGTGACATAATGAATATAGAGCTACATCTAAGAAGAAATAAATAGCTATATTAAAAGAGAAATATAGAGCTTCGTTTTGCAACTGAATATTGTTTGGTTTGTTTGAGTATGTTTTTTTTTATGGCCAAGATTTTTTTTGCGCACATTTTGTTTTGACAAGAAGTTTAGGCGGAAACCCTGCAGGACTTTAATAGGATCTGGTTTTGCTCCTGTTTTTCGATTTTGGATTTTTGGTTGAAATGAGCTCATCTTTTTTTTTCCCCTGTAACAAACAGTGGTTTTATGGAAATTTTAATGGATTTGATGTTTTCGAAAGAGTTAAAACCTCCCCAAATTTACATTTTGGAGGTTCCAAATTGTCTAACATAACATTTTGATTGCAAGAATTAGGTTGATACTGTTTTCTTTTTTTTCCTTCACGGGACTCAGAGGTCCCGGCCAGTTTTAGTCATGAGCCTGTGAACTAGAAAAAACTTGACTCCTCACAGGCCACAGACAAAACAGAGATAAAGGTGGCAGCTGTGAGAGAGGTCATCACAGCAGATTCAAACACAATACTGACATTGGAGTATTTAAAGTATTGAAAAAAGAGACATAGTGTTAGAAGAATATATATTATCTACTATTATTTTAGATTACAATGTATTGTTTGTGTTCTTGTTTAACTGTATTAATCATATGCTTTGAGTTGCAGTAACTCTCATAATCTCTAAAGATACATGCAATCAGTGGAGTGCAGAAGTGAGTGACCCACTTCTGCTGCACTGCCGCCTTAACGACTGTTAACTTCATGATAAACTGATTTATTTTCCTTATATGGATTTGTTTAGATACATGATGTATTTTTCCACTCTCTGTCATGGTGTGTTCCCCTCCCTTTAGGACAGAGAGTGACATATGTAACTAGGGGTGTGAGAAATTAATAAAAGCTTGGTGAAGCGGCAGAGAACTCAGAGCGCACCGAGTGAATGTACTCAGCAATGTTACTGGGTCTTTTCTCTGTCCGCTCTCCTTGCAAGCAAAACTAAATACTCTGTCTTGTCTTCCTTTCCTTGTGTGTTTACAGTAAGTTGGGTTTAACCAGCATCCAACAATTGGTCCTTCGAGCCGGATTCCAAGACACCTGAGGACTCCAGGAGGTGACGGAGACTCGGAGAAGACAGTGGCCACTGCATCTAAACCTTTACCGGCTGATTCTCGGCCATCGCCTGGAGTCTGATGGTTGACGGAATACCGAAGGAGGGAGACAGACAGACCTAAAACTGAGTGAGTACATTTTAAGTTTAAAACGTGTGTGACTGAGGGTCATGGCGCGTAGAAAACCCTGAAAATCCTAGGCTCTAACAGGTAAAATGAGGACACGGTGTCCCTTTATCGGGTAACAAGACTAGTTACTGGCAGGTAATAAAAGACCGAATAAAAGGAGGACACGGTGTCCCTTTATCGGGTAACAAGACTAGTTACTGGCAGGTAATAAAAGACCGAATAAAAGGAGGACACGGTGTCCCTTTATCGGGTAACAAGACTAGTTACTGGCAGGTAATAAAGACCGAATAAAATATTTAATTAATAAAAAAAAAAAAAAAAATTAAAAATAAAAAAATTAAAAATAAAAAAAAATTAAAAATAAAAAACTTGTGTGTGTGTGTTGAGTGTGTGGGGTCACAGCCGTTAACACTGTGTCCCATATAAAACTGTTCAGAGCAATACCGTGACGTGTTGTAGATGCACAGGCCAGATTTCTCCACCTGACCACAGGTTGAAGTGAGAAATACTACAACAACGATTATCACTGTCTGAACAGAACATATCCCAACCTATAGAGACTCCCCTCTGGATGAAAAGGTTGGACTAAATTGATAAAATGGGAAATAAAACAGGAAAACTACAGTCAGTGTAAGGACTACAAGAGTGTAGTGCAGCGCGACCCAACTAAGGTGAAATATCTCGACTTATGGGTAACAAAATACAATTTTAAAGGGAAACTGAGTACAATAGATTTAAAACAACTGCAAGAAAAAATATATGCGGACTGCAGAGGAAATGAAAAGAAAAGGAAAAAGAAGGGCTTTAACGACACAAATTTCTCGTTAGAAATAGCAAAACAACGTGAGGTAGGAAATAATTAAGCCATAATGTTACAACAAAAAGAAGATGAAAACTTTGAGGATTACCAATTAAGAATGAGAAATGTATTTAAAAACAATAGTGGGTTAACTGATCAAGCAGGTAAAGGCCCCTAAAAACAACAACTAAAAAATGCATTACATGCAAACTCCAGACCAGAGGTACATAGGTGGATAGAAAAACATTATGTTGGATTTAGAACTGGAACATTAGAAAATTACATAGAACAGGCAAGTCATGTAGACAGAATAACTAGAGAAAAGAAAAAAGAAAAAGCAAGGCAAAATGCTGCTTTTGTGCTGACTTCAGAGGGAGGCGAAGGTGAGGTTTATTTCACGGGAATAGCAGGCAGGGGAAGAGGCCGAGGTAGAGGAAGAGGAAATTACCAAAATCAGGGACGTGATGAAGAGGACCAGACGGTGGATAAAGAAACATGTTGGTATTGTGGGAAGAAAGGACACTGGAAACGTGACTGTGAGAAGTACCTGAAGGACTTTGAGGACTGGCGACCCCAAAATAAAGTGTGACTAGGCATGAAAGACGGGAGAACATTTTATAACAAAGACAGCGAGAGTGAATCTGAAAGTAACAAGTTAACAAAAGAATTTGACAAGTACCATGAAAAATATGACCCAGAGACGTTTGACCCCATGACGGAACAACAATGGCGACCACAGCGGGACTGTGACGAAGTAGTGACTGATGTGTATGCTGCAGTGAATGCTTCACGTGACCTGCCACAAATTGAGCTAAACGTAAATGGAAAAGTATTGACATTTCTCTGTGACACTGGTGCATGTAAAACAACTATAAATGAGAGAGTACCAGGAATGTCACTTGGAGCATCCACTATGGCAGTGAGAGCAGCAAATGGTCATGTGAGCCAGGTACCTGTAACTAATTTGGTGACGTTGACAGACCCTCAGGTATAAAAAGCATTGTACTATTTTTAGAAAATTGTCCAGTCTGTTTGTTGGGAAGAGATGGACTGAGTGCAAATATGGCAAAATTCACCCCTCCAGGAGGGAGCCAGATCCTATTATATGTAGATGATATTTTAATAGCCTCGCCAGATGAGCAAACATGCCAAAGAAAAACTATTGCCGTATTAAAATACTTAGATGACAATTGATTTGATTTGATTTTTATTTTCACATAATTAAAAAAAAACCAAACAAACAGAAGTCTATATGTAATAAAATGACATCAAACGTGATGGAGTGTGGCAGAAACCCGAAAGGGCTGATCCTTAAAGCCACACCCCTTTAACTGATTATTTAACAAGCTCAGATTAATAGAAAGCCGTCTGATCAGATGATTTACAAATGAAAATTACATTGATAAACAGAAAATTGTTTTCACAATTACAAAACAAAACATTTTCCCAATGAAAATGTATTAGATTTTGTAAATTTTATTTATAATATTATTTTGTATTGAAGTCGGCCTACAATATGTTGTATAAAGAGTTCAGATTACTATGTGGATTATACACAACATTTTAATAATCACACTTTATACTTATTTGACAATATTTCCGTAAGATCTTTTTACTGTTTGCTATTGAGGTGTGCATAAAGTTACCACTCATTCCATAATTTTGCTCCACTGCATCCAAAAGAAAATCTCACTTGGCATTTTTTGAGAAAATAGTTTCTAAAGGTATGAGGACATTTACTATGTTTTATCATTAAAACAAAACTACATTTTGATGAATATTAATGTCACACATATTTAATAGCTTTAGTTTGAAAAAAAAGTGGGGCACTAGGAGCGTCAGAGCTAGAAAATGTAGCTAAACGAACAAATGCCTTCTGTAAAAGTAAAATTCTTTGAAGATAACTTGGAAATGTACTTGCCCAGATTATATTACGATAAGAAAGCTATGGATAAATTAAAAGAATAATACAAAGTAGATGGCCACAAAGTTAACAAAAATAAAGTACAGTTTTGTCAATCCACAGTAAAATACTTGGGACATTCTCAAAGCAGTGGAGGAAGAACCATTACAGAAGCAGAAAAACAGCTGTATTGAATGCACCCAAACCTGTAACTAAAAAACAAATGATGTCATTTTAGGATTGACCAATTATTGCAGACAATGGATACCAAGCTATGCAGAAATAGTAAATCCTCTAAGCAAATTAATGTATGACTGCCCCATGGCAATGTCTGGTAAACTACAATGGACCCAGGAAGCTGAAAAGGCATTTTGCAGCATAAAACAGATCTTGGTGTCGAGCTCAAGTCTAGCATTGCCAGACTATTCTAAAACTTTCATACAAATGGTAGACTGCAAAGGAGCATTTATGACATCAGTAATCACACAACAACATGGAGACAGACTAAAACCAATTGCATATTATTCAACGAAACTTGACAGCGTGGCACAAGCTATGCCACATTGTCTTAGAGCAGTTATTGCTGCCTCAATGGCAGTAGAGGCCTCAGCAACTTTAGTTTTATTCCACCCTTTGATACTTTAAGTACCTCATGCAGTATCAGTCTTATTGTTACAAAGCAATCATTCATTTTTATCACCAGCAAGACACTGATCCTGTATGACTAATCTCTGTTCACGACCTCATTTAACTATCGAACGATGCACAGTTTTAAATCCAGCAACACTGTTACCAACTGAAGATGACAAAGAGCCGCATAATTGTAAAGACTTAATTAAAAAATCAACCAAATGCAGAGAAGACCTATTAGATACCAAACTAGAAGATTCAAATATAATATTTGTTTGTCTAAAAAGGACAGTTATGGAAAAACACAAACTGGCTATGCAATAACAACTGTAGATCAAATTTTAAAAGCGAAAAATTACTCTCTGCTTATTCAGCCCAAACAGCAGAATTGATTGCATTAACAGAGGAATGTAAATTATTTAAAGAGAAAAGAGTGACAATATACACAGAGCAGCCAAGAAAGCAACAGAAGAAAAAACCCATTCCAACACCTTAATAGAAAATTAGACAAAGAAGTCCGAAAAGAAATGCAACAACAAAGTTTAAAAACTGAAAAAGAATCATGGATAAAGAAAGGAGCGAAATTAAAAGACGACATTTACGTATGACCCGAAAATAAACCAATATTACCAAAAATGTATATAGATAAGCAGCTATATTGAGTCATGGTAAATCACATGTCTCAAAAGGAGGGATGGTATCTACTATAAATACACAATATACAACCTATGGGTTGAATAATTACTCTAAAAAATTTTGTAGATGTATCATATGTGCAAAACATAATTCACAGGGAAATCTCAGACCCATGAGAGGAAAATTCCCACCGCCTATATATCCATTTCAAGAAATACTTATGGACTTCATACAATTAAACAACAGTGAAGGGATGAAATATTGTCTAGTCATAATTGATGTGTGGACTGAAATATTTCCAACAAAAACCCAGATGCATTAACGGCTATAGCTAAAGCGCTATGTGAAGACATAATACCTAGATATGGAATACCTGAAATAATAAGACCTGATAATGGAACACACTTTATAAATGAAGTAATAACTCTAATGACTAAAGACAATCCCACTGGATATTGTACTTATTATGACACGATTCACCCACTCTCACCACAGACAAAAAATAAACCATTGTTCGACAAAAATGTAGCAAAAATGAATTGGACATGCATAATACTAAATGGGGTTAAACCACTATTAGGTAAAATCCCAGGTCAGCTATGTGCTCAAAATGTTTCAGCTCCTAAACCATTCAACCCTATATCACGTGCTGACGTGTGGTGGTGGTGTGGTGAAGATAAAATCTATGACAGACTACCCAAAAATACCACCGGAACGTGTGCACTTATCTCACTACTGATACCAACTTCAATTTTGCCCCTTAATGCAGACGACTTATGGAACTTACACCACACTCTCATACCAGGACAATGGACAAGAGCGAAAAGATCACTGCCATGGCACTCTGATAATGATCCAACTTATATTGACGCGATAGGAGTTCCTCGGGGAGTCCCAGACGAATACAAATTGGTTAATCAAATAGCAGCAGGGTTTGAGAATATTCCAGTAATCTCAGCAGTATTTCCAATAACCCCAAATAAGAACGTAGACAGAATCAACTACATCCACTATAATGTACAGAAACTTGGAAACTACACTGAGGCTGCACTCTCTGCTGTACACGAACAACTGGCAGCGACGTCCCTTATGTCGTTTCAAAACAGAATCGCCCTTGACATGCTCCTAGCAGAAAAGGGGGGCGTGTGTGCCCTCTTTGGTGACCAATGCTGTACGTTCATTCCGAACAACACAGCTACAGGAGGGAAGCTCACCCTAGCGCTAGAGGGCTTGCGTACAATGAACAAACGCATGAAAGACCAGTCAGGGGTTGACACATCGATGTGGGATGATTTGATGTCAGTGTTTGGTCGGTGGCAGGGGCTAGTCTCCTCAGTCCTGATAGCAGTGGCCGTGTTTGCTGCACTGCTCACTCTCTGTGGATGTTGTTGTATTCCGTGCATTAGGACCTTATTGACAAAATTAATCAGCACTGCTATCGCGCCAGACCTTAGAGATTTACAGGCGCAGATGCTATTGCTAGCAGGCGATGACGACATATCCGAGGAAGTTCTAAAAGCGCTGTTTGATAACACTGATGTTTGAAAAACATTACCGCTGAGTGTAAGACAACTATGATTCTGTGACTGAAAATCCGAAAGAAGTGGTCAACAGATGACTAAAATAATATTGATAAACAGGAGGGAAATGTTAGAAGAATATATATTATCTACTATTATTTTAGATTACAATGTATTGTTTGTGTTCTTGTTT
This sequence comes from Rhinogobius similis, assembly GCA_019453435.1. Taxonomy (NCBI): domain Eukaryota; kingdom Metazoa; phylum Chordata; class Actinopteri; order Gobiiformes; family Gobiidae; genus Rhinogobius; species Rhinogobius similis. The sequence continues at coordinate 6,493,595 of CM033619.1, read as the reverse complement.
AACTGTATTAATCATATGCTTTGAGTTGCAGTAACTCTCATAATCTCTAAAGATACATGCAATCAGTGGAGTGCAGAAGTGAGTGACCCACTTCTGCTGCACTGCCGCCTTAACGACTGTTAACTTCATGATAAACTGATTTATTTTCCTTATATGGATTTGTTTAGATACATGATGTATTTTTCCACTCTCTGTCATGGTGTGTTCCCCTCCCTTTAGGACAGAGAGTGACATATGTAACTAGGGGTGTGAGAAATTAATAAAAGCTTGGTGAAGCGGCAGAGAACTCAGAGCGCACCGAGTGAATGTACTCAGCAATGTTACTGGGTCTTTTCTCTGTCCGCTCTCCTTGCAAGCAAAACTAAATACTCTGTCTTGTCTTCCTTTCCTTGTGTGTTTACAGTAAGTTGGGTTTAACCAGCATCCAACACATAGTAAATTTACAATTATGTTACCATTGCATGCACAACTAATATTTTCTTGTGTGAGCGCTCTTATTTCCTGTACAGGCTCCCGCTGTCGATCCTTGACCCCGTTCCTTTTCACCGCCTGCTCTGCCTCCGCTCTCTGACCATCGACTGGACCCAGCTGAGGCCACAACGGGAAGTACTGATTATTTAAAGCTTAAATCTTAAGTACGGCCAGCCATGGAGCTGGTTTACCTAAATAGTATTTAAAATTATTACATGTTCTAGAGTCGTTTTAAGTTGAACTATTTTACAAAATTCATGCAAGCTCTTGGAATATATTTCACATGAGCAAATTTAACATTTTAGATGATTAAATAGCTTAATTAATTAAAACAAATAAATAAATAAAAGAAATTGAGATCTGCCAAATGCTGAATAAGAAACAAAGATGAGGACATGGTTTTAAAATAAGACATCCCAAAATAAATGAATGCCTTTACTTTGTTTGTTAAAAGTCAATCTATAACTTGTAAAAGAGGCAGGAACACCCTCTTTCAAAAATTGTTTGCAAAAATAAAACATTAAATGGCATTGTTTACCAGGCCCTCCAGGTCATTTCATATATTTATTTAGTTCAAACTAAGATTGCAGATCCCAAAGTGTTTTCTGTGTGGTTGGTGCTTTAGCGCATGATGGTGATTTTTGTGTTCCTTCTGAGACTTTTGCAGAGAAAACTGAGGTGCCACACGGCGACCGAGATCAAATGTGGATGGAGAAGCTTCAGGCACAGCGGCTCAGAGGGCGGGGCAGACGGAGGGGATGAGGAGGTCAAGGAGCAGCGGGAGGACATCGCGAACGGTTCGGCTGACGCAAAGGACACAATTGAAAACTGCAAGGAGTATCACCCAAAACCAGGTGACGTAAAAAAAAAAAAAAACACATACACAGGCCAGTTATAGATGTGGACATTGGTGGTGTTGAATTTTAAAAAATAAATAATTGGGGGACATGCAAATAGGGAAAAATGAACCAATAAACTCAACAGCGTGTCTATAACAAAAAGCAATATCAGAATGATAACAAACTAGGAAAACTCAATTGGCGTAAACTTAATTATGGAGAGCTCCTTAGATTATTACAGAGTGAGAGTAGGTTTGATGAACAGTCATCAAGTCTAAAGGATTTATTACACTTGTTGCAACAAGAGAGAACTAACAATTTTGATTTTGAAACATGGTCTATGTTCTGGGGAATGTGATCACAGACAGGACACTTCCTGTACCCACACAGTCACAAAAATGTGTTTTAATATGACGTCATTTTAAAGGTTGTGCACAACTCAAACTATGAACATGTGACATTTTTGGACTTGACGAGTAAAGCTCTTGGACTAAAGAAGCTTCACTAACGTCTGTTTGTGTGAATGTGTATGAATGAATTAACCACTTTCTACTTTGCTTTGTTTATGGACTTACGCATTTTCTGAAGTTTTTATAGATTTCTTTTGGCATAACTAAGACAAAGGTTATTTTAATCTCAAATTTACAGGTTTCAGCAGATGACCCAAAGGAGCACATATATCCAGAGTGGATCTGTGTGTACAGTGGAACAAACAATTATAAAGTAATACTTTAAATGTGTGTCTAATTTGATTATTTTTCTTCTCAGGTTGGTAATGATAATTTTTTTTGCGGAGACTGACACAGTACAGGTGGCATTTATGCACGGAGGACCTGAGCCCGAAACAGGGGCTGGTGTAACAGTCTGTGTGTTATTTGTGATGTTTCCTATTTACCAGAAACAACTATGGACCAAGAAGATAAACCAGTCGAAGCTGGTTGATTGTAATGCATGAAATTATTCCTCCACAGGTTTCCTGGCAGAAGATGAAAATGTATGTTTGTTTTTTGTTTTTTTTGTTTTTTTTAAAAAGGCTATGATATAATTAGACAAAATTTCAGAATATATATATTTTCATTAAAGATATTAAAGACATTCATATGTGATCTTTGATTTGAATTTGATTCAGAAAAGGCCCATTGAAATAATATATATATATAAATCGAATTATAATACTAAGGTATGAGTGTGGCAATTAATATTTAAAATAAAATATTGTTAAAAGAATAGTAATAGGAAAAGAGAAAATTAGACAAGAGAAGGTTTTTTTAACGCACATTTTCCATATTTGGTCTATTGATATGAATTAAGTTTTGTGTTTAGTTTGTCTGCTCTGAGCCTTTAATTAAGTCGCCTGTAGCCGGTGCACTTATGGCTCTGCCAAGCCACACTCAGGCCAACTTAGCTTTTGTTTGACCTGGTGGGACGGTAGTCACGTTTTCGCTTTTCTTTTGCTCAGGTTTAGCTGGGGATGGGTTTGTCCTTAGGTTGTTAGTGGTGTTGGCACTGGCTCCTACGGCCCTGTACAGGGTTGGCCCGGTGTCACATCATCTGTTTGTTCTTTTCGGCCGGCCCATCAGGTCCACCTTTCTGTTCATTCCTTTGTTTTATATTATTTTCTCCTTTTGGGAAAGGGAGGGCAAATTTAACTAGCGGCACTCACAGGAAAAAAGGGGGGAGTGCACTTTGTTTTTGTTTCTGTACAGGTCAAAACACGGCTGAAGCTGCAGAGCTGGAGCTAGACCTGGTTTTGAACATAGGAGGCAACGCTGGTTGCCACCCGACATCGCTGTGGCACAGCTGAGCGGGGCACATGGATCCATGCTTCACACTGTGGCAATGGACCCAACGCTCACGAAACAAAACAACTTCCTGAGCCGCACGGAGCGTGTGGGGAGACAGCTCCCACCGCTGGAACCACATCTGCTCTTCCCCTGGAAGGGGGGGAGGAGATAACTCAGAGAGTAAGCAACCCACTGCTGGAGGACCAGGGTGAGCTTATGGTGAAGAAATTGAATCTCCAGATTTAGATTTTCATGTGTGCCTTATTTCTGACAATTTTGATAATATGGTTAAGTTTGATGCCTGGTTTCATTTACTCAAATAAACATGGCGTAAAACGAAGCACCCGTAGTCTGACTTCTGACGAGACGGCCTGGTTAGAAGCACTGACTAAGTCTTACAACCACTCGACTGTCCACACTTTAAATTACTGGTATCAATATGTAAAGAGTCATAATTGATCTGATCGTCATCTGTGTACACATTTGCCCATAGCTACAGCAGCAGCATAGAATCTTGCCACACATTGGACCCTGTTTAAAGTTCCCGACAATGCCGGTCGTGAACCTTGATTTGGGCCGGTTCACATCAAGCCCGGTTCTAAGTTTTTTTTAATTTGTTGCTGACATTTATTGTTCTGTGAATATGTTTTTCTGTGTGGATATCAGATGTGTGGATGTCTTCCGGTGGATTGGGCTGGACGATGTGCGGCCATGGTCTCCTCGGAGCATTCATACATCATATCTCCACACCCACACTCTGATCACAGACCTAAACGCGAATTGGCTCCACATGACCCGATTTGGGGATCTGTTGTGCCAGACGACCGCAACCTCTGGACTTCAGGTCAAAAGGTCATGCTGGCCCTATTCCCCAGCATGGGGGATAGGCAAGTTAATGTTAAGGGTTTAAACTCTCAGTTAAGTGTTCTCATCATTTGTTAATAACACTCTCTCTGTTTTAGCCTCTACGAGGGAGGAGTTAACATGCCTTACGCTCTGTGGCTCCTCAAAATCGCCTGGTGTTAGATCAGATCATCACTAGCCAAGGGGGGGTCTGTCAGACCTTGGGGAGCACCTGTTGGACCTACAGACCTGCTAATGATAAAGAGGGGGGCGATAGCACGGGCATAGCTAATCTCACTAAATTACGGGACCTGATGGAGGGTGAGACTGCGAAGGGCTATTCGCTGTTCACTCTCGATTGGTTTCTCTCATCCTGGAAAGAGTTGTTGATAAATGTTGCATTCTTCTTTATCTGAGTTTCCTGTCTTATTCCCTGCATTCTTAGAATGGTGAATTATCTAGTGTCATCCCAGTTCTTGTTTCTGCAGAACCGAGCAGAGGCTTTAAGCCTGACGGCTCACTGGGACTTGTCTGGTGACTTTGACCTGGACTTGGACTGAACTGAACCATTAGGCCCGGGTTGTTTTCAACATGTTTATTCGAAGGCATCTTTACATTTAGGTGTTTTTAAGTTTTGACTACAGGTTGATTAACTTGATTGTTTGACACATGAATGAATAAAGATATGTTATTCTAATGATTTAATTGATTACAGATTTTTGGGTGTAACAGTAAAATGCTTTTATCTGTGACATGGGGTGGACTGTAATAGCCGAAATTGGGGTTTCACTCATTCTACGTTGCTAAGGTTAACTTCAACTTTAACATCTCTTTAGCACCTGTTTTGTCAGCTCCCAGTCCCGGTCACAAAGATAGATAATGGGCATCTAATCCTTTTATGACGTCCTTTCACGCTGAAATCTGGCTTTAACTGGAAACACCACTGATAGCTGTTGTTTTTCATGAATATTGATAGTCACATATGTCCTTGCTCTGGTTTCACACTGATGTTTTATGTTGTCTCCTCATGATGTGATAACTATGTCTCCACCTATGTCTTGTGTATAAAAAGCATGTGTTCTGATTGTCATGTACCTCCGTCGACCAGGGAGAGTCACTATGTCAGGGAAAGGCGTCTATTCACTCTGGTACCAGTGAATAAAAAAACTCATTGATCAGACTCATTCTCTCTGCATTTTTATTGTTTAACTTGTTTTAAAGAAATCCACAACTGCAATTCTCCCGTAACAGAGATTAATGGTGCATTCCAGGAAACTGGTTACTGGGATATTTTACCTCAGAAAACGCCCCAGAACGTCCCTGGAACTGGTAAATCCTCCTTGTGCACCGAGACAAACAAGATCAACTGTGACAACAACGATAACCACATTCCGCCACATAAACCTTATAGTTACAGTTTAAATCAGAAAATAATCTGTTATTTATCATGCTTGAGACGTCTCTTTAATGCAGTGGTTCGCAACCTTTTTGTCTGGAGTACCCCCTAAGCTTTGTTTCACACTCAGAGTACCCCTTAACTTGAGTTTGAAGCAAATAAATGGGTTTAGTAGTCAAATATAGTCAATTATTACTATTATATTTTTTATTTTAATTATATTTATGGTCCAAGATAGCCCAAAAGATGCTAAATTTACAACTAATGACACTTTTTTCTTCAGATAAAAGTACATTTCAACTTCGTTTAAAACCTGAAATCATTCCAAGTGCCCCTGGTAATTCCTCACGTACCCCCTGGGGTCCTCGTACCCCTGGTTGGGAAACACTGGTTTAATGTTTACACGTGTTTAGCATTAACTACATTGTTTACATAAGAGTTTATTCATCTGAACGCGCTGAAGTCATAACTCGTAATGTTCAAGCAGGAAATAATCCACTTCCCAGTGTCTGGAATGCAACGTTACTGTTTTTGAAAGAAATATCCAAAACAGAAATCCACAACCTTATCGTTATTCGTTTGGGATGGACTCAAATTAATAATAATTAAAGACTTTTCAACTGACAACAATCACGCTTTTGGAGTTGGATATTTGCAACACTTTCTCAAATTATTGTTTTAATATTTGACTTTTGTCTCGTGCTGACAGACAGGGCGTTGAACTTTGTGCCAGTTTTTGGAGCGATAAAAATGTGTTAAAAAGTGACAAAAACGTGCCTACAAACAACAAACATGACTCAATTCACCATGACTAACAGCATCAAAAACATGACTAAAAAACAACAAAGACACGTTTAAATATGACAAACACAACTCAACGTGACAAAAATGCAACTAAAAGCGACAAAATTGTGTTTAAGAAACTCATGAATAATATCTAGCTTATTCAAACTAAAAAGCCTCGGTTTTATATTTGTTGTTTTTTATTTTAACATAAAATACATTATTGCATCAAAAATAGGGCTGCAATAATAAGTAGAATAATCATGAAGTCGACTACAAACAATAATGTCAGTCGTGTTTTGATGATGTCGTCGTTCTCTGGACTAAACAGACTCTAAAACACAAACTTAAAGACTTTTACAACAAAGACAGTGACATTATTAAAGAAAAATGTCAAAAAGAAGAGACCATTTCTGATTTTCCTCAATTAAACACTTTATTCATAAATATTCTCTGTCTAGAAGCTTCATTCTCAATATTTCAACATTTATTTGGTTAAAAATGTTAGTATATTCTAAGTCTCAATCTACAATCGTTAGTTTCAGCCTCAGTCAAAAAGTGTATTTAAGCATCACAATAATATTGATATCACAGATCTTAATATCGCAATAATTTCCAATATTGTGCAGCCAAATGATAACATAAAATTCACACATAACAATGTTAAACTATAAGTGTCAAGTCTAATGTTGTCCCTCACTGCCACAACAGGAGCATGACCTGTGACATCATCAGAGGGGACGTCCTGACCCGGATCAACCGCACTGACAGAAAAGTGGGATGACTGCGCCCTCTACAGGCCACAAACTACACATACAACAAACTCACTGTGTGCAATGCTGCTTATTTGATGTTATTTGATGTTATTAAGATGTATTTAAAAGATCTGACTGTCATATAACCGTTTGACCAGCCGAATACAAAAAGTTATTAACAGATTTTGTAGAACTAACATTTTCAAAATTAAGAATTGTCTTATGATTAAACGAGCAGCCGTTTTAAGGTCTGTCATCATTATTATTATGCCTTCAAATGGCAATAAAAATCCTAAATGGACAGTGCAGTGTTTCCCGGTGATAGAGGGGACTATGGTGCCCCCTACAGTCTAAAAACATCCAGTACAGCACTAACATTACAATCATTGTTGCACATAGTAATGACATAAACATAAAAAAAAAGAAAAAAAAAGAAAAAAAGAATTGACTCCTTAAAATGCTGTGTCATCAGAATGTTCAAAATGCCGTATTGGAGGCGACTGGAGGCAAATTAAGTGGCTAATAAACTTTCAATGAGTAATTATTTCAGGTCTTCAGATTACAAAATAAGCAACAATATTTAATTTCCAGGGTATAAATGTCAGTCATGCATTACAAAGGATGAAGAATATAAACATGTTTATCCTCAAAATTGTATTTGAGCTTCACAAAAAGTAAAGTTTGTGATAAAGTATGAACTACATCTGCAGATAAAATGAAAAACTATTGAGGGGTCATGTTTCTCTCAGAATCTGTCCAGTAAGATCTAAAAATCAGGATTTAACCGTCATCAAAATGCTTAGTGCCATAAACTCTCCTTTTAGATAAACACATTTTGTAAAATACAATAGTTTATGTGTATAAAGCAGCTCTGATGTCACTCACATGTGTCTGAACGGTTTTCATGAACCAAAACCACCTTCATTTGTCATATTTTGTGATATTTTATTACATCACATTATGTTCCACTTCACTTTTGCCTCCATTCCGGAATTTATTTAGAATGTTTTTGTTTACAAATGTTTAAAGGGTCACTTATAATCAAGTACCATAATAGAACGATAAACAGATAGATGTCCCAGAGTGAAGGCTAAGCAGCTCTGTGAGTGACTAATGTTCATTCTTAGGTTTGGATCCGGGTATTAGAACTCCTATGACGCTTTGCTTGACTCGACAACCACAGGCAGATGGAAATTAGCCCAAGGCTACAATCTGGTGTGTTTACAGCATGTATATCATGTATGTTCATTAACATGCACTGTCCCAACCAAAAAAAAATAAAATAAAAAATAAAAAAAAGGCAAAGGGGAAGACATCAGACCATAGTCCAGAGGAAAGCACGGCACGACTGGAGGAGAGGCTCAAATACTGAAAAATGAAGACTGTAAAACTAAATATAGGGTAAATATAAAGGCACCATGACCCCATCTGAAGTTAAACATTTGACAAAAGAGCCACCAAAGTGAGAAAAAGGCTTTTAGCTCCTAAAGTTGGACTAATCGCTATTGTATTTTCCCCCAGGAGGTCACAAATAACTGTAAATGCTGTAGTTAGTTCTTCTGAGTAACAACATTCAGTTTTAAACACTGACAGGGATTTTCTTCACGTTGGGACAGTTTAGTCCACGACATTTATACACAAACTAAACAGAGCCAAACTATCAGCTCCAGGTGCTAAAGTCCACAACCTGAATCCTCTCATGATTCTGTGAATGAACTTCCACATCCAACAAGTCTGAGCAGAGAAAAATGAATAATCTGACCATGTGACACCACTGAAGGACTTGAGGAGAGTGGGACATGGACCAGTGCATGACCAGGTGAGTGTCTTTAGCTTCATAGCAGTTCCTGATGTTTGTTCTATTGTTGTGTGCAATTTGGGATCATTTGTGGCGCTTATTCTTGAGAGTTTGAAGACTAGAGTGAAGTTGTTTACCATTATGTTCCATTGTAGTTGAATAATAATAATAATAATGCATTAGACTTATATAGCACTTTTTTGGACACTCAAAGACGCCTCACACTGCATTATTCATTCACTCCACACTCGATAAAAGACTACTGCCACAGCTGTCCTGGGCCAGACTGATGGAAGCGAGGCTGCCTGTGTGCTTCATCCCGCCACCACCAACCACACACACACGCCACTCTCATACTAAGCAATGTGGTTGAAGTGTCTTGCCTAAGGACACAACGACATTCCCCTCCTCCAGCGCCCCCCTGTGGCTCCTGGTGTCACGGTGGTCTCTGAGTACTGACCCAGCCCTGAGGTCTGAGGGGACGGGGCACTGGCACCAAGTACGGCCCAGGTTTGTTTGTCCCTGCAATAAAAATGGCCCTGGTGGCGTTGCAAAGGATGTAGGATTTGTTTGGCACAGGCGCGACTCCAAACCCGAGAATAACATGAATGAATAATGCAGTGAGAAGCGTCTTTGAGTGTCCAAAAAAGTGCTATATAAGTCTAATTCATTATTATTATTATTATTATTTATTTTTAGTCCTAAAAACATATAGGATAAAACTGAAACATATTTTAATAACAGTTTTATAAAGTATCAGTGACAGATTTAAATTACAGGCCTTGTTACGAATCATAAAGATGATTAGCCCCAAGCAAAACGTTCATACGTGTAATATTATTATTTTAATCCCTATGAAGAAAATCCATGGAAATTTTACTTCCGGAACCAGGCGGTGGGCGGTCCATGTGGAGGTAACGTTTGATCAGACTGAACTATTTGAATTTAAATTCTCAGCATCATAAAACAAGACGGAAAACACATAAAAGTCTCTGCGAAGTATAAGCGCGTTCAATTTCAAATAATTATAGAAAAAAAATCGCGAGAATAAAAAGTTTTTGTCCCGTGCACGAGCGTGAGAGCCGTGCGCGCGCTCTTGGCAGGTGCCACGGGCTTCAGCCGAAAACCACAAACTTCTCCACAACAAAACCGCTCAAACTCACCGAAACAAACCATGAGTACGCAACCCCCGCAGCGTACGACCCGATAACGGAGAAAAGATGACCGTTGTGTCGTCACTTACCGAGAAGAGCCGAGTGGCGTACCGGAGGGAGAGAAGCCCCCCGCCGTTAACAGGCATCACGCACTCGCTTCAGCGGGACCACAACTCCAAAAACTCGAGATGCGAAGAGACCGAACCCTGTCTGTCGTGCGTGAAAGTCCGGACGGGTGTTTTCGGTCGTAAAATGGCCACGGTCGGTTCGTCAAAAGTTGGCAAAAAACGTTAAAACACGGAGCAGACGCGGGGCAGAGACGAGCCGCGTCCCTCGTAGCTTGACCGGGACCGTACCAAAGCTTAACGAGGGGTGTACCGCAACTTTACTTCAATTAATTTGTCAAAAAACACAACCATTTTACCCTTAAAACATTTCAAAATCACGTGATTATTAATCACACCGTTTATTACGTCAGAAAAACGTTAAATACACGATAAGTTGATTTTGTGTAATACGTCAATAGTTCACTCCTCCCCCTTCAGCTCCGCGAATGGGTCAGTCCAGAATTCCCGATTGATTTTGAAGGAAGCCACCACTAGAGAGGCTCCCAGTGGGACAACAGCACCAAAACAAGATTTAATGCGAGTTTAATCCATCAAACCAGGGGAACAGACCGCCGGCACTGTCATTAACACTCGTAATAAATGTTTAATGTGCAGATTTTATTACCCGGAGATCTACAGGTTGCAGAATTCATTGATAAAATATGAGACGACTGGGTCTTAATTGAGTGACTGCCTATGCATAGGCAGTCACTATTTGTTCTTGTATTTTCCTGTTTTTCGGCACGTTTCACAGGCCACAGTTTTTTGATTCTTTTAATTTTTTTTGTATTTTTCAATAGTTCCTAGTCTTCTAATGTCTGCTATTAATTTTGGTACATGTACCTTTTGTAGTTTTTTCATAATTTGCCAAGCAGTTTCTCCCTATCTTTTACAGTGGGAGCCTTTCTGTTGGTCCTCAGGAAAGTTTGCTGTTTAAACTGTTTAAGGCAGGTGCACAGTGGCAGAGCGGCTAGAGCTTCTGCCTCCCAATCAGTAGATTGTGGGTTCGAATCCCGGATCATACCAACATCACACGAATTCAATTGCGCAGTCACTCGCAATAGCTTCAGCTATTGCAACAGCATCTAGTTTGTTTTGGAATGTCGTTTTAGACTTAAAATGGAGGGCAAAACACAAAAGTTGGCCAAATATGTCAAACTTCTAATACGAGCGTTAACCTGCAACAATTAATCGACAATAAAAAATAATCGTAATCATGGGTAAGTTGTATTTTGATAATCGTAATCGTTTACTGAATTATACAGAATCTAAAACACACCTTTTACAACAAAGACAGTGGCATTATTAAATCAAAATAAGAAAAAAGAATAAACAATTTCTGATTGTCATGAATAATACCGATTATTTGTAAATATTATCGCTCTAGCAGCTTTTTTCACAATATTTCTACTTTTATTTTGATTCATAACTCGATTTCTTATCTATAATGAAAAGAATTTCTCTTTAGGGATGAAAGTAATTTTGATGGTGACAATGTATTTAAGAATCTCAATGAACTTCAGTTTTGATTTTGATACTAAAGAAAAGGCTACATATTTGTACTTTAAAAATGTTTTTATTGTCAAATATATCAAAATCTGTTTCGACTATAATGTAGTCTTACACTAGTTCTGATATTGATAAAAGATCTTTTTGGCACTTGCTCCATATGAGTTTGAATTAGAGCTGCACGATTTGGGAAAAATATCTAATTGTCTTTTATTTTTATTTTTACTAGTTTTGCGTGTTTGTGTTTTAATAATGGAATTCTGTCATATCAGGAGAATTGACAAAGAGATTGAAATATCAGAACACATTTGTCACATTTTTGTTGCCGTTAGTAGCACTTTTGTCACTCTTTAGTTGCATTTTTGTCACCTTTCGTCGCACTTTTCAACACGTTTTTGTCACTTTCAGTTGCATTTTTGTCACTTAAGGATTTCACTAAGTCACTGTTAAACGCGCTTTTGATACTTTTTGTTGCTTTTAGTCATGTTTTAGTTGCTTTTTGGTCAAGTTTTTGTCTCAGAACATGTTTAAACAAATCTAAACTACATGGTTTGCAGATTTTATGCAGAATAAAACTGTACATTTTGTCTGTGGAGGAAATTATTGCGCTACAAAAAATTGCAGCCATCACAACAAAACTGAAACATGAACTGACAAACTAATAAAAGAATCACGTGTTTCAGAACGTTTTGGACTTTTTTTTGTGACATTTATGTCTCTTTTATTAGAGTTTTTGTTGCATTTTATTGCTTTGAGTCACATTTTTGTCACTTTCATTCACGCTTTTGTTCATTTTAGTTGCATGTTTGTCACTTTTAGCTGCGTTTTTGTTGCTGTTGGGGTGTTTGTGCCACTTTAAGTTTTGTTTTGACACTTTTAGTCAAGTTTCTGTAATTTTTAGTTGTGTATTTGTTGCTTTGAGTCACGTTGTTGTTGCTGTTGGGGTGTTTGTGCCACTTTAAGTCGTGTTTTGACACTTTTAGTCAAGTTTCTGTCATTTTTAGTCGTGTATTTGTCATTTTTAGTCACGTTTTTGTCGCTTTTCGTCGCGCCTTTAGTCACTTTTTCGCTGATTCTTTCAGAACTTTTTTAAACATATCTAAACTACATGGTTTGCAGATTTTATGCAGAATAGAACAGGATATTTTGTAGTTTGTGAAGGAACTTACTGCACTTCAAAAATTGCAGCCGTTGGGATTTGCTAATAGCATCCATTAAAATTGCGATTCGATTCGATTCCGATTCATTGTGCCTTCAAACCTCTAAACAGAAGTGGAATGTCGGTCTGCTTCTTCTACTTTTGTCGACATAGGAGTCTATCTTTAATCCCGAGTGTATGGCCTCTGCTCTTATTGTTCGATTCCAACATTGTTCCTTTTCCGCTGCTCTGTGTCAGGGTCGGACCGCCTCATCCTGTGCCCTTCCTGTTTGGAGATGTTTACGTTTCTCTGGTCAAATTCAGCTCCGGCTGCGTACGTTTCTTCGGGTGTGGACTTGTCACGTCACAATGTCAAATTTTAGGGACTGTCTTGATACGAAAGATAGCGGTTTTGAGATTATTCACGATTATTGACACCAAACTATTCTCAGTGTCTAGTTCATGAGTATTCCATCAGCTTTACGACGTCAAACTGTCTGAAGGATGAATCAAAGTTAATGTGACAGCTGCACAATTAATCAAAACTGAATTGAAATTGCAATTTGAATGAACACAATTAGCAAAAGGCAAAGGCAGCAATCTTTGAAGTACAATAACTTCCTCCACATATAACAAAATGTTCAGTTTTTCTGCATGAAAATGGCGAACCTGTAGTTTAGATTTGTTAAAACACGTTATGAAACAAGTGAGGAATAACATAATAAACGTGACTTATTTAAAGCGACATAAATACAAGACTGGTCAGAAAAACTGCATTTAGATATTTTTCTCTACAGAAAAGTACATAACATTTCAGTTTACTTATTTGTAGATCTGAAACTAACAATGATTTTACATCAAATCAATTTATTTTGTAGCACAAAAAAACAACAACAGTTGCCTCGATGGGCCACAGGTAGAAAGCAGTTTAAATAATGTTCAAGAGTGTTCAAGTCACTTGTCTATGATTATTTCTACAGTCTTTAACACGTCATACAGTTTGAACTGAAGTATGAACTGACAAACGAATAAAACATTCACTTGTTTAAGAATGTTTTTGTCACATGGAGTCATACTTTCTTTTTTTCTTTTTTGGTGCTTTTAGTTGCAATTGTCAAGTCAAATTTATTTATAAAGCACATTTAAAAACAACCACAATGGCCCAAAGTGCTGTACAGACACAATATAAAATACAATAAGACAAAAACAGACAAAAACAAGCAAAAAAAAAAAGCAATACAAATGTTCTGCTCAGCTCGTGTTAAAAGCCCGTGCAAACTAAGTCACGAATTTGCAGATTAAAGTCACTTTTTTGTTGCTTTTAGGAGCGTTTATACTGATATTAGGAGCATTTTTGGCACTTTAAGTTGCATTTTTGTTGCTTTTAGTTGTATTTTTGATGCTTTAAGACATGTTTTTGTTGCTTTTAGTCGCATTTGTGTCATTTTAATTCACGTTTTTTGTCGCATTATTGTTACTTATTGCAATTTCGATTCGATTTGGTTTAATTGCGCAGCCCGAGCCTCGATTAACCAAATAATCTTGAGCTCTTCATGTGGACCAAGCAGCTTGAATTCCACAGCATTAAACACAACAAATAAAAAGGCAGTGGCTTTGCCTGAAGATGCTTTTTATGTCCTTGGGCTCGACACTTCCCCCTCCATGATTTGTATTAGAGTGTGTGTGCGTGTGCGGGCGCGCGCGTGCGTGCGTGCGTGTGTGTGTGTGCGTGTGCGTGTGTGTGTGTGTGTGTGTGTGTGTGTGTGTGTGTGTGCGCGCGTGCGTGTGTGTGATTGATTGTGTGTGAAGGGGCAGTGGTTGGAACAGGTCACACAATTATTATTTTTGAAGTGTAATATATTGTTGCAGATAAACGATAATATTGAAACTGCTCTGCGTCACTGATAATAATCCAAACACTGGAGAATCCCAGTGAACTAAATGTACAATACAGTGACAAACATGAGCAGCAATAAATAAAGTAAAACACTTTAGTGCACAAAGGCTGTCAATAATGATTATTTTAGTATTCAACTAGTCAAACGATTCTATATCATGTTTTTAAATGTTTTACATACATTATCAGTCAAATTAAGGTTGAAATATGGGACTGAAGGAATTTTTATGAATAAAGTGTATTATTAATGAAAATCAGCAATAATATTTTCTTTTTTGACATTTTGATTGAACAATGTCACTGTTAAAAGGTCTTTTGACTTGTGTTTTAGAGTCTGTAGAGTACAGTTAACTTTAGTTTGTTGAATGACCGTTTAAACTGTAAAAAATGTGTCCGTTGAATGTACATTGTCTCTGTATTTTCAATGGCACGTCGCTTTTTGAACATCACAGAGGGATTCTGTTTTAGAACTCAGCACTTCCTGTAATTTTAAACTTCTATTTTTCAAAATGTCCTCAAACTGCAACTTCACAAATTTCACACAAAAAACTTTGATAAATACTTGTCACAGGTGCTATTCCACCAAACTAAGTCACTTTTTAAACATATATAACAAATCTAATATCAAATCCGAAAAGGGCAGTGCCACGTCTCTGTCACGTCTCCAGGGCAGCTGTGGCTACAAAAACAGCCGACCTTCAGCGAGTGTGGAGTGGATGAATAATAATAATGGAGCGTGTTACTTTTGCAATGAGTTTATTCAAGCTTGTAAAGGCAATATCAATCTCAGCCATTATTATTATTAATGTAAAATGACAGGAATCAACATTTGCAGATGTTCTTTTTGGATCATTTTTAGGACAAACTAAGCGCGATAATGGATTGGACACAGGCCCTGCCCCCGTCGCAGACAGGGACATCTGCTCAGTCTGCTACAGGAGGAATCGAAACCGCAAAAACTGCAATTATTTAAAGTGGTGCTACCTGATTTTTGCACGTAATAAAGTCAAATCTGTGTTGCTCCGGCACATAAATACTGTCAAAGCAGCTATTCAAGTGAAAATGATACCACAAGGCTTTCTCTGCGTCTGTTTATCGAGCGCCGCCGTTAGCATGCTAATGTTTGTTAGCGTTACTATCACTCGCTTAATCCCAAACGTTTTCCTTGGCAACTGAACATATATCCATGAGAAAATGAAAAGAAAATGATAAAAAGATAACAAGGATCATAAATAGTTGTTTTATTTTGTTTTTTCTTTCTCTTTCTGCAAGTCAAAAGTGCTCTTGTCTTTGTTTGTATTCACCTTATTCTGCCCCGCCCACTTTTGCCTGTTTTCATGTCTATGATCCGCACTCTTGTAGTGAAGGGACTTCCGGTTTGACGCTAACGGTGTTCACGCAAATGTCCAACGAGGGAAAAGTCTCACCGCTAGAACATTATATAAAGTAGATTAATTTATTTAAGTGGGGTGCACGGCTAGAGCTTCTGCCTCCCAGCAAGGAGATCGTGGGTTCGAATCCCAGACCACCCCAACATCACACGATCTCTCTGGGTGGAGTCTGCATGTCCTCCCCGTGTTACCGTGGGTTCTCTCCGGGTTCTCCGGCTTCCTCCCACCGTCCAAAGACATGACTGTGCAGGTTAATTGGAAACTCTAAATTGCCCCTAGTGAATGAATGTGAGAGTGAATGGTTGTCTGTCCTTGTCTCTGTATCTCAGCCCTGCGACGAGTTTGCCACTGTCCAGGGTGTACCCCGCCTAAGGCCCAAAGTCCCTGGGATAGGCTCCAGTCACCCGCGACCCCTAACGGGAATAAGCGGTAGAAAATGAATGAATGAATGATTTGTTTAAAATGTTTAATGAACACGAGCAAAAACAAGTCACACTGCACTGATTTCCTGGAGCCTGAAAACGTCTTTTTAGTCCGTGTAGAACTTATTTTCTGTTGAGGTCGTCTGCTCCGTGTGAACTACAACGGAAACAAGACGGCGGCGCCCACGACAACTTCCAGAATGAGGTGAATTCTGTTGATAAATGGTACTTAAACAAGCCCCATGTAGTCCTTTAGTCGCTTAATCAGTCGTCGGCATTTTAGTCGACCAACATTTTTATTTGTTGACTAATTAATTTATTGAGATTAAAAGTGTTAACACTGCAAAAACAGTGAAGCGAAGAGTGAATTAGCTAAAGATCTTGGAGTGAATCATGAGTTGAATCTAATTTATCTAAATATAATTACCCTGTTTTCTGTATAAATGTTTTTGTTTTTTGCATGAACTCCAGTGCAGTTGGTGTTTTGGTGCAGTTTGGGTCAGATACATGGAAATACTACATGGAAATAGTTTTGCAACATCCCCTTTTTAGTCGATTAATCGGTCGATAGGGAAGGTCTTTAGTTGACCAAGAATTTCTTTCTTCTTTCCTTAATTCCTAGCCCCATGTTTTGTTAATAAGGAACGAGTATTATTATTTGTTTCATACTGCTCTTTTTGCTGGTATTGTATTGTACAATAACAAAATAAAAAATAAATAAATAACTTTTTTCCTTGGCAGGTCAAAGTTTAGTTTATTTTTTCCAAGGCGGGCCGAAATGTTTATGTAGCGCGCTGAGGGCCAACCCTAATTTTTGTGTTGCTTGTATTAGTACGTATGTATGTATTAGTACATGTATTAGGGGAATAACTTGATTTTGTCTGTTTTGCAACTACAGACAGTCTTTTTAGTACAACATTTAATCAAACAGATTCTCATTAACAAATCTCAGCACCCCACTTTGGGCAGCCCTGGTTTAGACTGTGCTCTGGGCTCTGAAAGTTGTGAAAAGTGCTTATAAACTCATCACTGTAAATAATTAGAATGCTCAGAATGCAAACTGTTTAAAATGAATTTGTTCTGTTTTTCATGTTGTTAAGACATGTAAAAATTAGGTACAGCACCTTTAAGTAACTTTATATAATCCACAAACGACAAAATCTCCTCTGATTCTGTCTAAAAGCTGCTATACTTGTAGTTGGACGAGGGGTGTTCATGGTTTACAGATTAACCGCCACCGATGCTTAACCGAGTGGAAGAGTTTGCCCGGGTAAATGTTACTGATCAAACCTGAGACACTGCAGTATTTATGGATAATATTTATCACACGTGGTTTGATGTGCGACTAGGGCTCTTTTCATATTTCAATCCAGCACTACGTTTACAGTACGGCTGGGCATCATATCAAAAAATTATCATGATTTTCTTGAGGCCAGGTCATGATTTCGACTTTATCACGATTCATGTTCACTTTGTATTTTTCTATTGTGTTTAACAGAGCTGCACCATTTAGGAAAAATATCTAATAGTGACTTTTCTGACCAGTGCGATAGTGATTAGATTTGTGATTTAGGTTTTAATAATAGGATTCTGTTCCAATTCACATTTTAAACAAAATTTTTAGTCGCGTTTTTGTCACATTCAGTTGTGTTTGTCATATTTAAACGCATCTTTGTCACATTTAGTCACGTCTTTGTCGTGTTTAGTTGCATCTTTGTCACTTTAATCACGTCTTTGTCGTTTTTAGTCGCATCTTTATTGCTTTTAGTAGAGTCTTTGTTGTTTTTAGTTGCATTTTTGTCACTTTGAGTCGTGTTTTTGTGCATCGTGTTGTGTTTGTTGTATTTGTCACTTTTTAACACATATCCATCAATTGTGGTCGCTCTTTTATCACTTGTTTCAGAACATGTTTGCACAAATCCAAACTACAGTGTTAGCAATGTTTACTCAAATCAAGCCAAGACATTTTGTTGTTTGTGGAAGAAATTATTGCACTTCAAACATTGCAGCCTTTGTGATTTGCTAATTGCATCCATTAAATTCGCGATTTTGTGTGGCTTTGGTTTAATTGTGCAGCCCTGGTCTTTAAGAGGTAAATAAAGTCATCTGCTCAGAGGCTTCAGAGGCTAAACAACAGGAGAAAAAGTGTGTTTGAACAGACATTAAAGACACAAACAGTGAATCACGATTCGACGACTTCACAAAAACAGCAGATTGTCACAGGGACCAGCTCAACATTCGATTTTTATCACCGTATCACCCAGACCTAGATTACTGTCCTCTGTCCCAACGATTATTGTCAAGAAACTGTCACGAACGAAAATCAAACAAACTCTAGACTGAAAACTGGAACCCTGTAAAATAAATCACAAATCTAATCATAATTCTAACACTTGCCTGAGCATCATATATTTTCCTGAGCCCTGGCCCCTGCCCTAAAACATCCAATAAACTGTGGGTGTAACACGTCCCTGTCATGTTTTCGTGAACCTGCTCCAAGGCCACGGCTCGTCCATCCTGAGCTCCGCTGACAGCACACGCTCACTTCAGCCTCAGACCTCTCCACAAACATGGCCCGGTGCGATCAGAGTCACTACTTCATCCTTAATTCTTTCTGTTAAACACGTACAGCGACTGACAAAAGAAATAGTCGTGAGGACAATTATCTTTTAAATGTGTCAAAAACCAAGGACCTGAATATAGAATAGATTTTCAATGTATTTGTGGGGAAATTTGACTCTTTTTATGCAAACAAAACATCTCTAAATACCTTTTATTGTTCTTTTAGTGTTTCTTATTGTTCTTTTATGGTTTTATTGTCAGCTGGTAAATAACACAGATGCATTAGCACCACTAACCGATAAGGAGAGTGAACTGTAACGCGTAACTCAGCAATCGCACAAATCACGATTAATGTTCACTTTGTATTTTTCTATTGCCTTTAATAGAGCTGCACGATTTAGGAAAAATATCTAATTGTGATTTTTATGATCAGTGCGACTGTGATTAGATTTAGATTTATGGTTTAACAATAGGAATCAAACACGAACACAATTTTGTGGCTTTTACTCGCCTCGCTCAATCGTGTTTGTCATATGTCTTTGTCACGTTTAGTTGTGTTTTGGTGCATTGAGTCTCGTTTGTTCATTGTTTGTTGGCGCGTTTTTGGCACTTTTAAACGCAATTTTATCTCTTTTGGTCACGCTTTTGTTGCTTGTTTCAGAACATATTTGTACAAATCCAAACTACAGTTTTTATTCAAATCAAAGCGAGACATTTTGTTGTTTGTGGAAGAAATTACTGCACTTCATACATTGCAGCCTTTGTGATTTGTTAATTGCGTCCATTAAAATTGTGATTTTGTGTTGATTTGGTTGAATTGTGCAGCTCTGGTCTTTAAGAGGTAAATAAAGTCATCTGCTCAGAAGCTTCAGAGGCTAAACAACAGGAGAAAAAGTGTGTTTGAACAGACAGCCGCGTTAAAGAGACAAACAGTGACCACGATACGACGATTTCACAAAAACAGCAGATTGTCACAGGGACCAGTTCATGATTCAATTTTTCTCAACTCAGAGGAAGCACTCGCAGACGCTTCACTGACGAAGGACACAAAGACCCTGAACGCAACACACACTCGTCCAGCAGAGCGCGGTGCATTCAGGGCCCACACAATGACGCGGCCTGGTCTTAATCAGGTCAGCGGACTTCACACACACCAAATATGCCAGAAATGTGCAGAAAATAGGCCGTTCCCATCGTTAAGAGCAGCACTGGGGTCAACTGTGCTTAAAATATTGGTCTGGATGTTTATTATTCATTATTTGGACGTCGAAACGTTTCAAAACTGACAACGCATGAGTCATTTAGGGGTCTTTAAATTAATGCCGCAACAAGTTAATGGATTAATCGCAGCTAGACCTGTCACGGTAAAACATTTGGAGCTCGATATATCGCTGGGGAAAATATCACGATGAACGATAATATTGAAACTACTTTATGCCTCTGATACAACAAAACAGTCATTTTAAAAGTGAAATATCATTAAAAATAAATAATCAGAAGAATGACAGGGTTTCTGCGAAGCATTAAAAAGCATTAAAGGTTATTAAATGAGTTTTGGCAAAAATAAAGCCTTAAAATGCTCATGTTCAACCAGGAAGTAACATTACAAGCATGAAAACTGTCAAACTGGAGACAAACAGGCAAAGTGACAAAGAAGAAGACGAAGAGATGAAGATGGCGAGGAAGAAAACAAAGGGGAAGGTGAAGAAGATGGCAAAGAAGACAAAGACTAAGGCAAAGACGACAAAGAAATAGAAGACGAAAAGTAAGGCAAAGAAGACGAAGAACAAGGCGAAGAAGATGAAGAAGACGATGAAGAAAAAGGTGAGAAATGAGACATAAAGGAAGACGAAGAGGAGGAAGCCAAAGAAGACAAGGAAGAAGATAAAGAGGAAGGAGAAGAAGATGAAGAGGAAGGCGAAGAAGAGGAAGGAGATGAAGCGGAAGAAGAAGAGGAAGACGAAGAGTAAGGCGAAGAAGACGAAGAAGATGGCAAAGAAGAAGAAGACGAGGAAGAAGACAAAGAGGAATGCGAAGAAGAAGAGGAAGACAGAAGAAGACGAAGAGTAAGGCAAAGAAGATGAAAAAGAAGATGAAGAAGACAAAGAGGAGGGTGAAGAAGACGAATAAGACAAAAAAGAAGGCGGAGAGGATTTATTTTACTAAAATGCACTTTTCATTCCACAGAGTCTCTGGGAGCTTCAAAAAAACAAGTCGGTAAAAACCACACAACAAACAGATTATTATCAACTGTTAAAAGTCTTCATATCTTCAATATTCAAATTGTACATTGTTTTCAGAAGCGTTCACTTTAAAATGCTGCAGGAGAAAGACGGACAGGTCTGAATCCTTCATCAAGGGACTTCCTTCTCGTTAGTTGTTTCTTTTGTAAACATGAGCCCCAGAGGAGCAAAGCAGTGGCACAGCGCCCCCTGCTGGCACCGTCTGCACACAGCCGCTGCCTCTGCGTCGGGAGCTTTCACAAGATCTAATTTTAGAGCAGGACTGACACGTTTATTTTTATCCCTCTCTGAGCGTACATCAACTATTCTCAAAGGTCTGGATGCAAAATGTAGCTTTGACGCCAGAAAACTACAGCAGTGAACAGAGGAGTCATCCATGGTCATATGATGTGTGTTTTGGGCAAATGTTTAAATTGTGATAAGATTTGCAATTGTTTTAACATTGAAATTGAGATTAAAGAGCACATTTTAAACATCTTCAGGAGCATTAAGTATCGCATACATTTCAGAACATTGAACAGGTTTAAACTACAGCTGCAGCTTTGACACAGAAGAAGAGCTCATGAAACAGGGACACTTTGTACTTTAAGGCGAGACACGACAGGCAGAAGTCTTTTTTTTTTTCAAATTTCTTTTTTCAATCGGCTTTCTCGTGGAA
Organism: Rhinogobius similis; assembly: GCA_019453435.1. Lineage (NCBI taxonomy): Eukaryota > Metazoa > Chordata > Actinopteri > Gobiiformes > Gobiidae > Rhinogobius > Rhinogobius similis. The sequence continues at coordinate 6,471,845 of CM033619.1, read as the reverse complement.
ACAACAAACTTGTCCAGTCAGCTCTTAAAATTTTTATTCTTCCATTTAATCCACTTCATCCATAGATTTCTCTGGGACATTGTAAAAGGCCGTTTTCTTAAAATGCATTTTCTCCCTCGAGACATAAAGATCAGCCTTAAAGTAGATCCTACACCAAACTGTACAATCTGGACTCAACAAGATTTGGACAAAACGAACAGAAGGATTTTTTGATATCTAATTCTGAAACTGATTTAATGACATTTTAAGTAAAAAAAGAATGAGGCAAAATTTTAATTTTTAGGACAATTTTCAGTCAGATCTAGTTTACTCAAAAACTAAATAAGAAATCCAAAATCCGCTCTGTACATTTTTTGTAACTATGTTACAAAATTAACCAAGAAATTTAAATCCGGTTCTATGCATTTTTCAGGTTTATATAACCCAAGTATGTGTGTTTTTGCCCATTTTAACAGATAAAATGCCTTATTTCTACACAAAAACATTACATGACGTAAAACTTCTAATCTATTCTATTTTTTTTTCTTACAGTTATGTGAGTAAAATACAGGAGAAGTTTAGAAGTAGAAGTATTAGAAGTAATACCAAAGAAATTTCAGATTTAATACCAATACTTGTTCTATAATAACGTTAATAATGATAATAGTAATAATAATGCATCATATTTTTCTTGACACTCAAAGACTCTTGATTCAAAGATTCTTGAGGCCAAATCATGATTTCGATTTTGTCATGATTCGTGTTCATTTTTCTATTGCTGCACAATTTAGGAAAAATATCTAATTGTGATTTTTCTGACCAGTGCAATTTATTTGTGATTTATGTTTTAATAATAGGATTCTGTTGAAAATCACACGTTACACCCAATTTTGTCACTTTTTGTCGCGTTTTTGTCACGTTCAGTTGTGTTTGTCACATTTAAATGCGTCTTTGTCACCTTTGAACGTATTTTTAAATCACTTTTGGTCAGAACATGTTTGTACAAATCCAAACTACAGTGTTAGCAGTTTTTATTCTGTTTGTGGAAGAAATGATTGCAGCCTTTGTGATTTGCTAATTGTATCCATTCAAATTGGGATTTTGTATCAATTTCATTTAATTGTGCAGCCCTGGTCTTTAAGAGGTAAATAAAGTCATCTGCTCAGAGGCTTCAGAGGCTAAACAACAGGAGAAAAAGTGTGTTTGAACAGACAGCTGCATTAAAGACACAAACAGTGAATCACGATACGACAATTTCACAAAAACAGCAGATTGTCACAGGGACCAGCTCAACATTCGATTTTTATCACCGTATCACCCAGACCTAGATTACTGTCCTCTGTCCCAACGATTATTTATCAAGAAACTGTCAAGAATGAAAGTCAAACAAACTCTAGACTGAAAAATGGAACCCTGTAAAATAAATCACAAATCTAATCATAATTTGAACGCTTGTCTGAACATCATATATTTTCCTGAGCCCTGGCCCCTGCCCTAAAACATCCAATAAACTGTGGGTGTAACACGTCCCTGTCATGTTTTCGTGAACCTGCTCCAAGGAAGGTTTGTTTAGCTGCATTAAAGAGACAAACACTGAATCACGATACAACGATTTCAAATCAAATCAAATCAATTTATTTTTATAATGCCCAAAATCCCAACAACAGTTGCCTCGATGGGCCACAGGTAGAAAGCAGTTCAGATAACTGTCCCAGAATGCCCCTGTCCTTTGACCCTCCTTCGTGGCGAGGAAGAACTACAAAAAACCCCACGGGAAAAAGTAGAAACCTCGGGGAGAACCACAGTGAAGGAGAGATCCTACTCCCACGGACGGACAGGCTGCAGCTGAACTAAAACACAAAAACAGCAGATTGTCACAGGGACCAGCTCAACATTCGATTCTTATCACTCAGACCTACATGATCCTCGTTTCGCTCGGGTTTAGAATCGTTCGTCAATCCCGTTTTTAGCCACACATTTGGGACGCTCGAGCTGGTCTCCGGTGGATTGCAGACGGACCAGATTACGGCGCTCGTTTGATAATCGCGTGTGTGGAACACGGAGAGCGCGGCGCATCCACAGCGTTTTTGGACGAGCGAACGTGTTTTTCAGCTCGTGTCCTGATGGGATTATTTCCGAAAGAGGCTCACGGTGCAAACCCGGCACACACATGAATATTTCAGCTGCAGCGGCAGACACACAATCAGGCGCGCTCATTCAGAAGCATCAATTATGAACCAGGGAGCCGCGCAGCGCTCAGGATGACAAGAGCCGGGGCTGATTAGGGTGAAGTGTCTTGCCCGACGACACACAGGGGGTGAACCCTTACAATTACAGACTGTTTTTCCTGAAACGTCTGAATAAAATGAGCCTCAATTCAACCTGAAGCTGTTTCTGAACTCATTGGAGCACAAACAAATGTAAACTCTTGGGGCTCTGTTGTTTTGGCCTCTGATGTCTTATACTCGAATTACACTTAAAAACAGGAAAAACAGATAATAAATTCTACCTTAGATTTTAGAAGTATAAGAAGAAGTGAAGCTGGAGTCTGGAGGATGCTCTGATTGACTAGTTTTGACGTCTGTTTAGTTTTCACATTTCAAAGCTGAAGCTAATTTCATTAAAAATTAGTTTTAGGGACTTGTAAAGTACAAAAAGTCCAGCTGGAATCCATTATTCCCTTATTTTTTTCTGAATTCTGTATTTTGTTATTTGTGGGTTTGTAGAACAAACTGACCCAGATTCATCCCACAATGTTTGACTACAATTGTTCCAGCTTTCTATTCATGTATAACATTCCCAGCAGCTGATTCTTTCCTTTTATCAGACGGTGGACAATAAAGAATAAATAAAGAGAAGGACAGCGCCAGCATGTGTTCATCCACACGGTCCGGCTGACTCTCTGACACGTCTGCACCACAGATCCACCACATACGTTCATAATTCAGTCATTCATTTTCTTTGTCAGGGGTCAGGCAGTGCTGTTTCTAGCCATTTGGGGGCCCTAAGCAGAAATGCTCTGTAGTGCCCCGTCCCAACCCTCTACAAACACAAAAAGTTAAAGTGGTTTGATGTCTGTGCTACAACCTTGTGGTGACTGTTACAATAGTTATTTTCTTTTCATATTGTACAATCACAATCCCCATGGTCCTCCTTCAATAAGTTTTCAACAAAAATCCTATCATTTTCTGAATTCTAGTGCATTCCAAATCTAATATTATTAGAAACTCATAACATAGTTTATTATAAGCCCCCCACAGTCCCTACATGTTCCTGCTCCGCCCCTGTTTGAGCGTCACACACAGCTCTTCTCCTGCTCTTCTGCGACAGATAGAAGCTCTAGAGAACGACAGGCTGCAAACTATAGACGCTTCTGTTGCATTTATAAAAACATGATTTAGACGTCTGTAAGAAGTTTGAGCACTTTGACTTTGTGCTCCGCAATGTCGGCTCAGTTCACCACACCAGCTGAACAGAGTTTTAGAGCGAGACAGAGAGAGAGACAGAGAGAGAGAGACAGAGAGAGAGACAGAGAGGGCGAGAGAGACTGAAAGAGACAGAGAGAGACAGGGAGAGAGAGAGAGGGCGAGAGAGAGAGAGAGAGAGAGAGAGAGAGAGAGAGAGAGAGAGAGAGACTGAAAGAGAGAGAGAGAGACAGGGAGAGAGAGAGAGAGAGAGAGAGACAGAGAGAGAGAGACAGAGAGGGCGAGAGAGACAGAGAGAGAGAGAGAGAGAGAGAGAGAGAGAGAGAGAGAGAGAGAGAGAGAGAGAGAGAGAGAGTGATAGAGACAGAGAGAGACAGGGAGAGAGAGAGAGAGGGCGAGAGAGAGAGAGACAGAGACAGAGAGGGCGAGAGAGACCTAAAGAGACAGGGAGAGAGAGAGAGAGGGAGAGAGAGACAGAGAGAGAGAGAGAGAGAGAGAGACAGAGAGGGCGAGAGAGACTGAAAGAGACAGAGAGAGACAGGGAGAGAGAGACAGAGAGAGAGAGACAGAGAGAGAGACAGAGAGGGCGAGAGAGACAGAGAGAGTGAGAAAGAGCGAAAGAGACAGACAAAGAGAGAGACAGAAAGAGAAAGACAGAGAGAGACAGAGAGACAGAAAGAGAGAGAGACAGAGAGAGCGAGAGACAGAAAGGAAGAGAGAGACAGAGAGAGAGAGAGACAAAGAGAGACAGAGAGAGAGAGTGTGAGTCCTGTTTGTTTTGAAACGGTCCAGAGCTCACGGCCTGTTTGTTTGTAAAAGGAACAGTTCCAGTCACACGGGGAGGGCATCAGGTGTACTCACCATCATGATGGCGGAGAAGCTCCTGGAGGACAGGCGCCTCAGGTACAGGTACTGGGCCTCTCTGCTCCAACAGAACCTACCCCCGGACCTCCACTGCTCACACGGCTGCTCCCTGGAACCACAACAAGCACAATCACAGCTTTAGACCAGTGGTTTTTTGTGGAGTACCCCTTAAGCTTTGTATCACTCAGAGTAACCCTTCACTTGAGTTTCAGGCAAATAAATGGGTATATTAGTAACGTATTGTCAATTATTACTAATATATTTTTGTTTTTATTATATCTATGGTCCAAGATGCTCCAAAAATATGCAAAATTTACTACTAACACTTTTTTTATTCAGATAAAAGCACATTTCATCTTCTTTTAAAACCTGAAACCAATCCAAGTACCCTCCGGTAATTGCTCATGTCCCCCTGGTTGGAAAACGCTGCTTTAGACCACCTTTTTTTGTCTGGAGCACCCCTTAAGCTTTGTCTCACACTCAGAGTACCCCTTCACTTGAGTTTCAGGCAAATAAATGGGTTTATTAGGCACATATAGTCAATTATTACTATTATATTTTATGTTTTAATTATATTCATGGTCCAAGATGCTCTAAAAAGATGCTACATTTACAACTAATGACAATTTTTACTCAGATATAAGTAAATTTCATTGTCTTTTAAAACCTGAAACAAGTGTAAGTGCCTCCTGGTAATTACTTGCGTACCCCTTGGTGATTGGACAAGAGAGAACACAGACTCAGGAGGAAACAGGACCGCAAAAAGCAGATACTTTCTCACCAAAAACACTGACTTGATCCTGTGATAAACCGCCGTCTGTTCAGAGATGAGAACTTTATGTGTTGATGTTCAGCAAAACAAAGCTAGTGCACTTTAGCAATTTATCCAAAGCCAATGCATTACATCGAGAGGTTTAAACGCAGCAGTGTCTTTGCAGAGAAGGGAAATAAATACAAAAAACAACAATAAACCAAAAGTAGTTTTCTGTTCTCTTTCCGTACTCTAGCTTTGGCCAATTGGAATTAAACCGTTTTTTTGTTTTTTTTTTAAGAATTTCTGAGATTGATTGACTAGATTTTATTCATAAGACCCATCGATCTTCATTTCAGACTCAGAGTGGTCCATTTAAAATATGTAAAAATGGACAAAACCACAAACAGTACAAGGATGATCTGAATTCCACCAGTACTTTCTCCAGTGGCTCCAGAGTTCAGAGGTGAATCGGACAGGGCTCTGCTCAGCTGTCGTTAAAACATTAACAATTTCATTTTGTGAGTCTTCAAGGCGCTTCATAAATGTGAAAACAAAATGTCAAATTTGTGTGAACATTATTTTGAACGAACAACAAACCGCACTTAGAATAAACGTGCATCTTTAAATCCAACCTACAGTGGTGGAAGTAAAAGTACAGATACATTTACTCACATAAATGTAAGAAAAAATGTATTACAAGTCTTTCATCATGTCATGTTTTCATGTAGAAATAAGGCATTTTATGTGCAAACAGCCAAAAATCCACATATTTGGGACATTTAAAATTGAAAAATGGACAGAACCAGGTTCAAATTTCTTGGTTCTTTTTGTAACATATTAGTTACAAAAAATGTACAGAGGGGATTTTGGATTTATTATTTAGTTTTAAGTAAACTAGACTGGACTGAAAATTGTCCTAAAAATTCAAATTTCACCTCATTAGTTTGACTTAAAACTGCACTAAATCCATTTTAGAATTAGATATCAAAAAATCCTTCCGTACTTTTTGTCAAAATCTTTTTGAGTCCAAGATTGTACAGTTTGGTGTAGGATCTACTTTAAGGCTGATCTTTATGTCTTTGGGAGAAAAATGCATTTTAAGAAAACTGAAGTTTTGAAGTTACAATGTCCCAGAGAAATCTATGGATGAAGTGGATTCAATGGAAGAATAAAACATCTTTAGGAGCAGATTGGACACGTTTGTTGTTTCCACATGAAAGTTGATATGTGTGAGAGAACTGACCAAAAAAAACAAAACATTTAAAAAAAAAAATCAGTTTTGCCTGGAGTGTCTCGCCTTAAAGTGGACATATCATGCTTTTATTTTCACCTTTTGAACATTTAAAACATTTACCTGGGGTCTAAATAAACTATACCTGCAATCTACAGTCTGAATTCCTCCTAATTTTCTTTCTACATGCCTCTCTTTTACCCTTTTGTAAGGAGCGCTTTTGAGCGCCTTGTTTTGGCACTGTCTCTTTAAATGCAAATGAGTTAGTTCGCACCCACCCCTCCCATGCGCATTGCATGCATGCTCCGCCCTGTTCAGCCATTGTTGTAGTCCCAAACACAGTCCGGTCTGTCGGATCCAAAACTTCTCCAAAGTTAGAAAAACGTAATGACAATCGAAAAATTGAAACAAGCGATGACATCAACATCCAGCCTTACATGTACAAGCCAGAGTCTGACACAGACCAAGAGGAAATCGAAGACGACGATCCTCCGCAGCACAGACTTCAAATGGCTGCATCTCAATGGTTTGTTTACTACTATGTAATTCGCTACGCGCTCCGTTAGCTTAACTGTGTGTGAAAGATGTTAACAGGTTGTCTAATGGACCCTCACTTTACCATCTTACTACAACAACAGTCCGGGGGAAAAGGCTACTGTCAAGTCAGTCAGCGTAGTTATGGTGCTGCGGGCTACGCTTGCTGCGCGCTAACGCTAGCGACATGCTAACGTCAGCTACGAGCAGTCTGATGTGAGTTCTGCCTTATGAAAACCTCAAAATAAATGTATTCTATGTATATATAAAGACATGTGCCCTAAGCAGCTGGAAAACAGCCGAGTAAAGATGGGCAGCTCCAGGTGTAATGCTAATCCCTCACAAATGGCCAGCACACAGGTAAAGAATGACTGGATAAAAAATAGGTCTAATAAACAGTGTTTCAGCGTTTCTTGACTTACCGCTCTACTATATCGTCATCTCCATAGACCGAAGGAACTGACCCTTCGATCAAATGCAATATTTGAGCAAATCCCTCGTTGTACTGGCGGAGGTTACTGAAGCACTCCTCTTTGAAGTGCTTAGCGCACACAAACTGAACTTTCCCCACTGTCGGTGGTACATTACCACGAAAAATAAAACGTAACCAGCCGATCTCAGTTGTTCGGATGCAGGCGGTCGGTGTAATGAGTTGTGCTGGTAACACAACCAAGAACAGAGCATTTTAACTTGTCTACTCGCACCTTTGACATCTTTGCGCTTGGACTACAAAATCGCTACGAGGAAAATAAAGATGGCGGTCTCTGCCGGAAGCTCTTGACCTTGTTTAGTAGTTCCGCTGTGACGTGATAGAAAAAAATACGTAACAGATAATGCGGATATTCGAACGAACTGAGAAATATGTTGCAAAATTTATATAAATATATCTCTGCAGCTACTTAAGTGATTAATTTCAACTTTTAGCCACTACCAGACACCCACAGTACACAATAAAAGGTATCTAAGGGCCAAAAAAGTAGATTTTGCATGATATGTCCCCTTTAAGTAAAATACAGATGCCTAAAAAAAAAAATTGTACAGTACTTTTACTTTTGCATGTCATTACTTTCCACCACCAACAGTGAGATGCACCGGGGGAAAAAACCATTGACCTTCAGCCACTGTCGCCCCAAAACTCTAGAATTCTTCTCATTTAGTTGTG